>OU785226.1:14961296-16161296 GCA_917051295.2 Erebia ligea
TTTATTTCCATACTAAAATCAACAGGGCTATTGTGTCTTTCTTTGTAGATACAATAGCCCCGTGTCACAATTTTAGTGGGGTTAATGTGTTTTTACTAATAACTCTAGATAACTACGACACAGAAAGAAAATAATTATCAAATAACAAGGACTTATTCATTAAATTTGTACTTAGCGTAAAATATTGTTCCAAAAGGCACACAGTAAATATTTGTCGAATAAAATATCACACCATGTTTCCAGCACACTCAACGAAAAATGGCCGACTAAAAAAGAAGACGCCGTCGTTAAAACAGTAGGCGCGATACAAGCACACTCTATGATCCCCTTTAGTAAACATTAGTTGGTCTATCCACCAATAGATGTCGTTTCCCGTAAATCTATTTGTGAAGGAAGATAAAATGATAAGACGCAATAGCCCCGAAGTTACAATAGCCTCGGTTCACCTTATAAAAAAAGATAAAAAAATCAAGTTGCCAAAAAAAATGTTTTTTCGGTTTTTTTTGCAAATGTTATATGCTGCGCAGTAGCGAAATAACCGCAAACGCTCTACCAGACTGGCAGAACTGGATTCGCCAATGAACGAAATTATATTTTTCCGCAATTTCAGATTGACGAATTTCGGGAAGGTCCTTTAACCGTCCCAAAATTCTTCGCCAGCTCTAGGACCCCATCGCCCCGCTGTCGCCGTCGCTAGTTTCGTGTCTGACGCCTTACTCCCCTTAGGGACTCTCTCCTTACCGTCAGCGCTGGCATCCTTATGTGGTTGACGTCCAATCAGCTCGCACAAAACGATTTTGCTCGACGTTTCTAATCCGAACCGCTAGGGTGTGGAACATCCTCCCAGCGCACGTGTTTCCTGCCACGTATAACTTAGGTACCTTCAAGAGTGAATAGTCATCTTTTAGGCAAGTGTGTTCCAACTTCCAACCTAGACCTCATCATTGCTTTGCACTAAGCATGATTGTCGTCAATCATCTCTCCTCTCGCCCTATCCGTTCCTATCCTATCTATTCTTCTGCCAAATCCAAGCCAAATCTAAAATTTTTTGTTTGTTTGTTTGTTTGTTTTAAATACTTTATTGCACATATTATTGAAATGCACAAAGGCGAACTTAATACCTAGAGGTATTCTCTTCCAGTTAACCTTTGGTAGTGGGGACAGGGTTGAGAACAGTGCGTATAATAATTTAGAGAGAAAATTTTAATGCAAATAATTTCTCGTCGTATTATATAAATATCTTTAGTCACTATTGTTGTGAGGACTGAGGTGATTGTGCTCTATGCCCTATAAAAAATATATAAAAAATATAGTAGTGCCCTTGCTGATAAGTTTGCAAAACATTACCAAATAATGATTCGCGTTGTTGAAATCGTGGATAACTTATCCCATCCGTTAATGATGATTGAAATAGTATGCTTTCACGCTCGACGTGTTGTTACCATGGAGAGTACCTTTAACAAGCCAATCACCGGGTAATAAATTGGCACTTTTGATTAAAATAGTATAGCTGTAATAGCTGTACACATTGATCCCAGGTGCCGTAATGCCAACAGTGGAACTCAACGCGCTGGCGATGAAGCTGTGCCAGCCGGCGGAGTACACATCCGTACCGGCCGTACCGAGACCGCGGCCGCGCGTACCGTACCGCCTGCCCGCGCCCTTCGTACCGCCGTACCCTCACGCGCCGAACGCGCACATTCACACGCCCGGGCTGATGGAGCCCACCTCCCTGCTGTACAGGTAACAACTTGTGGAATTTTGTTATTATACCCACGAACGACGTTTGGACTTTCTTGAGGCGGAGCGATGGAGTCACGAACCTATTCCGGCTTCTAGTTTGCCTATCGTGCAGGCCGTAATAATACTACGTTGTAATTTTTGTAATAATAAGTTGTTTACGAAAATTATATTATTGTAATTTGTAAAATAGCTTTTGCCTGCAGCTTCGCTCACGTTAGGTTCGCTTTTCATACTTCCAAACGCCTACGTAAAATCATAAAAGCTGTCATTCAGCCTGATCTGTCCAGTGGTTTGAGCTGTGCGTTGATAGATCAGTCAGTCACCTTTCCCTTTTATATATTTAGATATATTGTGAGTCTATTCCGCCATTATTGTTCACATCATAGGACAGATAGGTATAGTAATATAGAGTTTACGTTTAACGCGTGTGTGCTATTGTGTCAGGGTGCGCGTGACCGTGGGCGGGCGCTCGTGGGTGGGTGAGGGCGCGACGCCGCAGGGCGCGCGGCATGACGCGGCGGCGCGCGCGCTGCACGACCTGCGCCCCAACACCGGCAACGACAGCGACAATGGTGCGTATAGCGGCAGCAGCAGGGTGGGTTTTCTACTTTTGACCTATGTCAAAACGGAGTGCGGGCTTGAGGCCTTCTTGTCCGGGTGGCGTGGGGAAGAACACTTATTCTTCAAGGTACAGTCTTTTAAGCCTTACGTTGTCTAAGGCTTGCCGTCTTGGCTTAGAGCCTCGCGGTCGTGGTCGTGGTTGTGTCTTGTTGGTGGGCCCCTACACTATCAACAATCAACATTTTAGGATCAACACCAAAATACGATTGATTGACACCAAAAGTTTTTCGGTATAAGTGGATAAATTGCCCTTATTTTTGATTACCTACTATAGGAATGTTTTCCCCCAGGAGACTCTGGTTCGGACATCATGAACTCCGAAGTGAAGTCGCCAGTGTCGATGGTGCACGAGTTGGCGCTCAAACGGAATCTCAGCGTGCAGTTCACGGTCAAGTCCGAGCGTGGGCCGCCGCACATGAGGGTGAGTGCAGCTGAGCGTTTACCGCCGTAGATTAACAACAAACAGTACTATAGGTCTACCAGAATCTGATGGCAAAAAATACACCTAAAAGTACCAGTGTACGGTGTAACTTTTTGCCATCAGATTCTGGTAGACCTACAACTATTTTATAATTTTTTTTTTTTTTTTTATATGTATTTAAGTAAGTTTAGAAACTTTCCTCGTGTGTGAAGCACTGTAGTAAAATTATAAAATTAGTAAAACGCAAAATGTGTCATTCCTCGTTCAAAGAGTTCCATCGAATATATGGGCCTTTGAAAGTAGTTTCGATACTTTAAAATATCGCTACTGGGTGGCATAGACAGTCGCGTAAAAAGACTGGATTAAAGATGCATATCTCAAATTTCATCACTGGGAGGTAAGTGAACCGTGGCCGAGTGGTCAGAGTTTGATATGTATTTAAGTAATTTTAGTACTAACTATAGTAGAAATAAACAAACTTTTGATCACCGCCCTAAGGTAGCCAGCCTATCGCTATTTTATAGGATACTAGCTGATGCCCGGGACTTCGTCCGCGTGGTTCAAGTTTTTTTGATTCCCGTGGGAACTCCTTAATTTTCCGGGATAAAAGTAGCCTATGTCACTCTCCAGGTCCTCAAGTATACACATACCAAAAACCACATCGATCCATTGCTCCGTTGCGGCGTGATTGAAGGACAAACCAACAAACCAATAAACCAACAAACCGACAAACAAACACACTTTCGCATTTTTAATATTAAGCATGATATTTCGGTGAGTGCGTTTAGGAGCTTTTCGATCTTGTACCTCCTTCACCTTTCTACCATCGTACTGCGAGTCTCCACCCCTATGTCGTTGACGTTCCATCTACACGTACGAAACGCTTTGCGTCTTCATTCCTTATTCTGGAACACTACCAATTACAATCCGTTAAATCAAGTGAATAGGCATCTTCAAGGCAATCGCGTCACATCTTAGGCCGCATCATCACTTCCAATCAGGTGTGATCGTGGTCAAGCGTCAGCCTATAATGAATAAATAAATAAAAATTACACAACATTTTTTGACGTTTTCAGCGCTACCAGATTTTTATGAAAAATAAGTAGCGCTGGAGACAAAAACGATTGATAATATGAATTACCTCACATACTATGTACATTAGTCACGGGCACGGCCCACGGGTAGCTCTAGAAACATTTCAATCGACGGCCCAATCTTAAAAATAGAGAAGCAGGATCTGGTGCACCGACTCATTCATATGACACAACCGAAATATGGCATCATTATTTTACAATACATTAGCTAATGTCAAAACATAGTCTAATTGAAAATTTGGGCATATGTAAAGAAAATACAATCACTCAGCAATTTGTCGTCGCCCGGAACCTGAGAGACGCTTTTCGCTTACCACAAGTTTGTAAACCAATCCGTCGGTCAGCGTATTTGAGCGTCGCAACACTTTGGCGATAAAGTAAAATGAACCTTAACAGCTTTGTTATGTAGCTCATGTTCCTCCATACTAGGTATGAGGTAAAATAACTGTGAATGGACCATATTATTTCATTTCTCATTGCTCTACATAGTCGTTGGTAATAGTTATTTATGCAACAGTTGTGTAATAAGGGGTATTAAAACACGAATGTGGGTTAATCACACGACGCGTAGCGGAGTGTGATAATAGTATCATATGAGAGTTTTAATACCTAATTATCAACTGTTGCATACAAGACTCATAATATGAATCCTCTATAACAGATTCTGAAATAGTTAGCTTACTGCTAACATTAAAACATCCAGTCCTAGTAACCTAATATCAAAACTCAAATCGCTCATTTTTTTTTTGTTAACAAAACAATAAAAAAAACGAAGAAAAATGGCGGGGAAAATTCTAATAACCTACTTTTTTTTTAAAGCGCGCGGCGTTCTGGTAGTGAAACGCGCGTGTATGACAATGTTCTTTTTTTGAAATTCGTACAGATGTTCTTTTTTTGTAATTCATACAGATACCACGCATCGAGCAGATGTGTCTGTCTGTTGAGTAAACCATTTGCGCAGAGGGGATCGAAAAAAAAAACAAAGGGGTGTTGTAATGAAATTCAGTACAACATTACATACATCACCCGTTTGGATGATGTAATGGTTATTAGGACATTGGGTGTTTTAATGTTGGCAATTAGCTAACTGTTTCAGAACCTGTTATAGAGGATTTATAGCATGGGAGTAGATAAAGTAATGTAAATAACTCCTTTCTATACTCAGGTGTTCGTAACAGCGTGTACAGTGGGAGATATGGAGACAGAGGGGGAAGGGAACGGCAAGAAAGTATCGAAGCGACGTGCGGCTGAGCTAATGTTAGAAGAGATGCGTCGCCGCTGGCCGCCCGCTCTGCTGCGCGCGCGCCCGCCCGCCGACCGGCGACGGCACGCGCCCACTAAGAAGAAGCCTAGGAACCTCATCAAGGTGATCATTTACATCAGCTTTTTAGGTCCATAAGCGTCCACAGATGGACATAGAGCTTTTTGACGGGCTTGAAACATGGTTCCCCATCAAGGGTAAAAGAGCGCCCAAGCGCCTGGGACATACTTGACACAAAACTGACAAAATCGCTCAGCATAACTTGTTCCATCATTAGATCTGTCCCTCGATTGTGTAAGGAAATCGTAATCGTTTGTCAAACTGACTCCTTCCTTACACAGCCGAGCGATCGCGTAACTTCTGCATCAATCATTGATACATCGCAATCACCTCTGATTGGTTAACACTCTTCCACTATTGGACATAATCCATTGACGCAGCAAGAATGCCATAAATTCAGCCAATTACAACAATTGATACTGTAACAATGATTGATGCAGAAGTTACGCGATCGCTCGGCAGGTCGAATTATGCGTCATACATGCTTTTTTCAAAAAGCTTGTATGAACTCCTTAAACAGTTCGAGTAATACGTTTTTTAGGCTGTCAAATGATTACGATTTGCTTAGACAATCGGGCTTCAGGTGTATACATGTAGCTGATGTGTGAAAATATGTTGATTTGTGACGCAGGAGGGCGGTGCGGGCGCCGGCTCGGGCAGCGAGGGCGGCGGCTCGTGCGCGGGCGTCACCGCCGCGGGCGCGAGCGGCGGCGCTGACAACCCTATCTCGCGGCTCGCCGTCGCTCGGCACGCGGCCCGCGCGCGCTCGCCTCAGTACCGCGTGCTGGAGGAGCGGGGAGCGGCGCGGCGGCGGGAGTTCTTAGTGCAATGTGACGCGCCGCCGCATTGCGCCACGGGGCTGGGACCCAACAAGAAGACCGCCAAGCGACGCGCCGCTCACAGTGAGTACACAGTGTAGTGTGTTGTCATGTAGCAACCCTATCTCGCGGCCGATGAATAGCGTCAGTTTTTATACTGTTCTCATGGGTACTGCGCATACTTTAATACTATTAAAGTATCAGCCTTCCTAGTCATTGTTCATTTTTGGTAACCATACAATATAACACATCTTTGAGCGGCCATATCTAGTGAACGTCCCGATGAATAGCGTCAGTTTTTATACTGTTCACATAGGTACTGCACATACTTTAATACTATACTAGAATCAGCCTTCCTAAGTATTGTTCATTTTTGGTAAACATAACACGTCTTGGAGCGGCGATAAGTAGTCAGATCCCCAGCCGCATGCGACAGTCACTATTTTAACCAGAGGAGAGCCCTTCACCTACCAAATATTGAATCAGCCTTCCTAGTGATAGTTACCAAAGGTACAGCTATCTCCTAAAGTATTACATGAATAAAAATGTGTTAATGCTCACAGAGCTGCTGCATAGGCTAAGCACTTCTCACTATTTGTGTTCAATCTCAAGAAGGTTAATTCTATAAAATATTGCCTGATATCACATTTGTAGAGAATTTTATGCACTTTTCTAACAACATACACTGGGAAGTGTAGAAAAAGAAGATATTTGGGGATTTGCATTCATTTTCATTTCAGATTTTCATATGGAAGGAATGGAATATCTAAAGATGGCGGCTAGAAAAAACAGACAGACAAACGCATTTCTAATATTAGTTCAGATTTAAGTCTCAGACAGTGAAGCTTGAAAAACTCCGTATATCATACTAAATGACCATGAAGATCGATATTTAACAATGCTTAATTTCAGATGTCCTGCTGGCAATGGAGAATTCGAATTCCAGCGATCAGTCCACATTGGGTACAAGCAATGGGGACGCGACCAACAATGGATCCGGGGCCAATAACATCGATGTTAAACGAAAGGTATTGAAAAAACATCGAAAAGGTGCTAGACCTCATCATTGCTTTTCACTAAGCATGATTGTCTTCAAGCACAAGCCTATCTCGCAATAAAATAAAATCCAAGTACTTCAGTACCCAAGTCTCATACAGTAAAAATGAGTCTTGACTCATTCACTGACTGACAGACTCATAATGCATTTATTTATTTCATTTATTTACATCTAATCAGAACGGCAAATTCAAATTCAAAAGATTTTTATTAAAATAGACTTTTTACTTATGAATAGTCGAATGAATCTACCATTGGTTCGGCAATGCCATAACATTGTTCAAATCCTTGGAAGTTGGACTTAGAAAGCTAGACTTTACACAGAGGTCCCCTTTATATGTGAACTAGGAATAAGGTCAGATTTATTGAAATTCATTCAAATCTGTAGACAATATTTTGGACATGCGTGCATTAACAATACAATATTTTGTCGACAAATGCAGCTTTCTCGCGATTTTTAGAACGCTTTGTCGATTAAAAACCGCGAGACATGTCATTGTCGCATTGATTTTGCCGGGGCTTCAGAAGCGAAAGAGCTACAAGGTTTTTTTTTCCAGGAAAACGAGGTAAATTCTGGTGGCGCCAATAGTGATGTGCGACAACCGGTCCCCGGCGTTTTGATGATGGACTACCATCAACGCAGCGGACAACCCTCACAGCCCAATGGTTAGTTCATCGTTACAGCACAGTGGAAATACATGTACAGTTAGACGATGACGACCTCGTTGTATGAAGAACAACCGATATTATAGTCGTAGAGGTCGTGTAATCTGAACATGAACGTGCCGTCGAATGCGCGTCAGTTTTTTAACCGACTTCCAAAAAAGGAGGAGGTTCTCAATTCGGCGCGTATGTTTTTTTTTTTTAATGTATGTCGGTACATAATATCTCCGTGGTCTCTAAACCGATTTGAAAAATTTTCTTTTCAGTGGTTAGAGGAAGCTCGCGAGGTGGTCCCATAAAAAATTCTGACTCCAAATCCTCAATCCTGATGCTGTAGGTGTACCGTACTACATGAAATCCTCAAAATTTAAATTATATAAAGAATCATGAAAATAAATGTAAAGCTGCTAGGGAAATCATCCAAGAAAATACCGGGTCCATTAAACAAAACATAAATATTAACTGTATTCGTAAGGATGGCTTGACATTTGACGATCCAAATACAATTTCAGAATTATTTAATAATCATTTTATTGACCTATGTAAACATGACACTGAACATAGAAATTCTCATAGACCTAATTTTCGTGACATTAACAATAATAATATGGGCTCAATTTTTTTAAACCCTTCGGACCCAAGCGAAATTTTCGAAATAATAAGGTCATTAAATAACACTAATTCAGTGGGATATGACGAAATACGAACGGACATATTAAAAAAATGTGCGACCTGTCTATGTGGCCCATTATCTTAATATATAGTAAAGGACTTGTCCAAGATTGGGCCTTGAACATGAACCAAGATGATTTTAATACACGTGAATAGAGATCCTAAAATATGGCTTTTAGAATTATTTACACATTTTTAAAGGACCCCAATTTGGAGAAAAATATATTTTAATTTTGTGGCTTTTTTAGATCTTTGTCTGAATTTTATCAACAGTAAAAAAAAAACTTGATTTTTTTTGTCACGTATGTCATTGGGTGATTGTCAAATGTCACTGTCAGTTTTGTTTATCATAATTTATTGGTGATTTATTGTTGTCTAATAATTATTTTACCAATGTCTCAAATACTCAATTATAATTTATTAATCTTATAATGTTGTATGTACTACCTATGTCGTGGAAAATGGGTAGTTTAACGAAATGGAATATTAATAATCACAACAAATGCGCATTACCCAAGTTTTAGTGTTGCCATCCATCGAAAAATATTTTCTACAAACGATATTTTTCATAATTAATTTTTAAAAAAACGGGGTTTTCTAAAATTATTATTTAAATGGCGTTTAATGTTATATTTTTTTCTCTTTCACGTGATGGCAGTTTGGTTCTGGTTCATTGACACTCAGAATAAAAAACCACCCTCCATACTGAACTGGGACATGTCCTTTATCGTTTGAACAAGGTATTTTTCCCACTAGTTTAAAAAAATCTATTGTAAAGCCTCTATCAGTGGCGATTCCTCTAAGATTGCGCAGCTTGCGCCGCAATACCAATAATTATGAATAACCACTTATACTAGATCCAACTTACCTTAACTTAGTTACTTACCAATTATACTAGATCTATATAAGTAATATACTAATATTTTATAAAATGAAATAGGTACCATTAACAAAACATATAAGTTTATCAATTAAATGATTGCGTTAATCGATAATTATTTAAAATCACGCACGCTCCTTGGTTGTGAGTTGTGACTTGTGACTTGCGCCGCATCGCCACGTGGCTCGTACCTACTGCGAGAATCTTCGAACTCCGTTGGCCCGCTTTCTCCCCGCTCACTACGGGCCGAAGGCGTGCACTATGAGTTGCGCATTGCGAGCTACTCGCTTTTGCCGAAACTCAAAAACTACTCAACCGATTTTAAAAAAAATTTCACCTATAGCAAGCTACATTATCAGCGAGTAACATAGGCTGTATTTTATTTTCAAAAACATTAAAGATCCCTACGAAAATTGCAATAACGTGAATTAAGTCGGAAAAAATTGTCTCATCTGAGAGCTTCCGTGGCGTGCGCTGCGTAAATGGTAAAAGGTACACGAAAACAATGTATTGTGGAATTGTTCCTCTCAAAAAGTTCGAAAAAAAAGTCCGCGACAGCATATAGCTATCTTTTAAGGTCGTCTCACAATAACAGTCATTATGATTTTCAAATTTGGTCTAAAACATGCTATACTCGCGAAGGTGTTTTTACCAACGTAGTATTAATCCTTATCAAAATAACATGGTTGTTAATCTCAAGTATTTAATAATAGATCTAATTCGCCCTTACACCACTTAATTCAGATGAATATTTTAGAAGATATCATAGTAATAATGTAACACGCACTATACTAATATTATACAGAGGTTAAGTTTGTGAGTTTGTGAGGTTGTAGGGGGTAATCTCTGGACCTACTGAACCGATTTTGAAAATTCTATTACCAGTAGAAAGTCACATTATTTGTGACTGTCATAGGCTTGGTACGAGAACCGAGATTAACCCGAAAAATTAGGGAGGTCCCGTGGGAATTTAAAAAACTTATTTCACGCGGACGAAGTCGCGGGAATCTGCTAGTGTAAAATAAATAAAAATAGTATTCTTTATTCTAGTAAGTACAAGTTAGCCCTTGACTGCAATGTCACCAGGTGGTGGGTGATGATGTAAGTACTAAGTACCTACTCTAAGATGGTAGCGGGCAAACCTGTTAGGGATATACCTACCTATCAGTTATATTAAACCTATACATACCCCTAATCAGTGATATATGAGGTAAATGTATTTTAATGAGAAAATACCAAAGTAACCATCAACTAGCGCAAACCCAAGATTGACCACCAGGAATCGCCACTGGCCTCTATATAAAAAAGACGACCTAAGTGATATGAATAATTACCGCCCAATTACTTTAATTCCTATTCTAGCAAAAATTTTCGAAAAAGCGATGTTAAAACAATTAAAAAACTTCTTTAAAAAAAATAAACTATTGATTGCAGAACAATTCGGTTTTCGTGATGGAAGCTCAACAACACTAGCGTGTTTCCATCTCGTTAAAATAATTACTGAAAGCTTAAATGACAAGGTACCCATAACTGCAATATTTTTAGATATGACCAAAGCGTTTGACTATGTAGATCATGAATTGCTATTAACAAAATTAGAAAAATATGGAATAAGAGGTCAAGCATACAAATGGATACAATCATACTTAACAGGCCGAACCCAATGTACTGAAATCTCTAAAATAATAGACAGTACAAGAAATAATGTGAGGTCACGATTTAGATTAGTAGAGAGAGGTGTCCCTCAGGGTAGTATATTGGGACCGTTTTTATTTCTTACGTATATAAATGATCTCCCTAAAGGTGTAGGCTATCCTTGTGTTCTCTTTGCTGATGATACAACAGTGCTCATACAAGGAAATCAGGTTAACTATCACGAAGTCATAAATGAAGCTCTAAGCAATGTAATGAAATGGCTGGGTGAAAACAGATTAAAGGTTAATTTAGAAAAGACTAAAATAATACAATTTCATTCCTACCATTCAAAAAGACCCACCCTAGATATCCAGCATGATGGTTCTAAAATTACTGAGTCGGAAACAACAAAATTTTTGGGCATCATGTATGACAAACACTGTAGTTGGAAACAACAGGTTGATCTGGTGTGTCAAAAATTGAACAAATTTGTTTACGTCTTGAGGAGACTCCGCATCACAGTGTCGAAGGAAGCCGCGGTGACAGCTTATCACGGCTATGTGGCGTCAGTTCTGTCATATGGACTTATAATCTGGGGTAATTCCGTAGACATTGAAAGAGCTTTTATTGCTCAAAAGAAGTGCATTCGAGCTATTTTCGGTGTTGGCCCTCTCGTAAGTTGTAGGCCGCTATTTAAAGATTTAAAAGTTTTGCCACTACCGAGCATGTACATAAAAGAAATATGTATTTTAGTAAAAAAATACCCTAATTATTTCAAACTCAACAGTGAAATAAATAGAAGTACAAGGTATCCTTATAAAATTTTTGCGCCCAGGTGTAATAAAGATATATACCGAAGAAATGCGTCTTATATGGCCATAAAGATATATAATAATCTACCTCAAACAATACAGGCCATGCCTCTACGAACTTTTAAAGGCAAACTTCGAGACTGGCTAATGGAGAAATGTTTCTATAGTGTGAATGAATATATGACATAACTATTGACATTATTATTTTGTTGAATTAATTATTAAGTGTAAATCGGATGTAATATTATGCAGTGATGTATTACCTATAATAATTTGCACACTAATGAAATAGTTGAATGTGTCAGCGCTAAATAATTATAAGACCTAATAATTGTACCACATTCTTGCAAATAAATTATTCTATTCTATTCTATTCTATTCAAAGCTAGGGAGTTAGGTGACGGTGAATTCATATAGTAGGTATCAAGTCACGTGTATACGATTCAACTCTGAGTCCCAACTCCTCAACCCTGATGCTGCAGGGTACAGAACTCCTTAAAATAATTAAAAAAAAAACAAAAAACCCGACTGCATGGATACCAAAATGTATAAAACAAGATATAATTTCATTATTATCAATTGACATAGTAAAATACTTTTGAAATAATGAACAAAATATAATATAAGAATTAAGTATTCTCACAGCTCACGTTTTATAATAATATTTTTCCCTTATAAATAATTTTGTAATTATTACAAGTTATCAAGGCGCAGTCGCACGTCCAATAGCTAACATTAACGCCTGTTAATTAAATTAGCCTGCATCCTAGGAGTGGGAATTTTTGAATAGATAGATACTTCCAAGATGCTTGAGAACATTTGCCCACATTGGGGGTGCGTTCATTTTTTTTTATTAGACAACCTCCACTATGTTTCGAAAAAATAAATGATTGATGATCACAAAGGATTGTATCTTCCAGGAGTGAGCGAGACAAGCGCCACGGGTGGCGTAGCGCCGGTCGTGTCCACGGGTGCGAGCGGGACGGCTGCCGGCGGCAACTCGCCCGGCGCTAAGGACCAGCTCATGTACCTGTCGCAGCTCCTGGGCTTCACTGTGCAGTTCTCCGACTTCCCCAAGGTAATCTTCTGTTCCCTGTCTCCGACACCCATTCTTTTATCCTTCGCCCCCCTCCCCCCGTTCTCTTTGTCCTATTCCCCCGGTCAGTCTCTCCCTCACCACTTTTCTCTGATCTTTCCGAATCCGACGACACTAAACTTCAAGTCAGGTTTAACGATTATTATTTAATTTAATTTTAGTGTCAATAACCAAGTTACGGCTTAACGTACTTTTAAAACTCACGAAGGTAAGGCCCAAATTCAGACCTCAAAGTATTAACTTACTGACTCCGGTTAACGATGCTCAAGCTGAACTAGCGCAATCGACCTATATGTGCTTTCTATAAGCAATAAAATTTAGTTAAATTAAAATTACTGTTGATCCATCGTTTTTTGTGAGAAAATAGGGGTAACAAACCTTTTTTATAGGTTTAGGGATAAAATAGGGGTAAGTAACCTTTATTAAAGGTTTAATTTTTTTCATTTGATTGGCAGCGTAACCACGGCGAGTACCTTTCGCTGGTGTCGCTGTCGACGGAGCCGCCAGTGATGTGCCACGGCGGCGGCGCCTCCACCGCGCACTCGCACGAGCAGTGCGCGCGCGCCGCCCTGCGCGCGCTCGCGCTCATGGGCCTCGACGCGCCCACCACCGGGTATGAAATATTCCTCTCTATAGACAAAGACATCCACACAAAATCGACTTACTGGACACTGGCATAAAGTAGTTATGCCTCTATGTCGTCTACGCAAGGCGCTGAAATCCTTTGTGGGGTCGAGTATTAACTTTTATAATACGGTTCCAAAGGAAATTTGGATTTGCCGTTACACAAATTTAAAAAAGCCGTGAAGGAACACTTGTTGAGTTGAGGAACCTAACTAATTATAATTGATAGGGTATTACAATACCTTATCAATGATTAGTGGCTTTGACTTGGAGATTCGAGTGTCGAAGGCGATATGACGTCATGACAAATTAAATATGGATGACAACAAACAATACGATGTTAAAATAAATCCATCGAGTACCGAATGGTGCCACCAAAAGTTTTCAACTATAAATATCAACCTTTTGTTCTCGGTAGTAATTTTAAGTGTGGTTTGTCTCCCGTCATTGTAAATTTATCTACGTTTTTTTTTTTCAATTTTTTTCAGAATGCAGAGCATGCCGGGCCCGGGCGCCAAACCGGGCGCGATCAGCACCGGCACCGGCGAGTGAGCGCCCCCCACCCATTATCCCCCTCCCCCCGTAGCGTAATCCCCCTCCCTCGCAATATTACTCGTGTGAATATCTCACGGCGCGAAATAAATCGTTCGGGACGTCCTCTTTGCTTGACTGCTGTAGCGCGTTCAACGGCTGATGGGTACTGGGACCGATGTGCTATTTTTTTTTGGGTTCCATACTAAAACACACTCCCTTAGAGCTTTGTAGACCTAATGTAAACGCGTCATTATACACCTGCGATTGGCTGTAATCAAGTCCGCAAGTGATGATTCAGAACTAAGGGTTTCGGCTAATTCAGAATGTTGATACATCAAAATAGTATTATAACAAAATAACCATTATTATTATACTTTTAAAAGAAAAAAATGTTTACATTTCCTCGATACCGGAGACAATTTATTTACCAGATATAATAATCCTTTTTGTTATTAAATTAAATAAATTTTTTTAGTGTTACATTTTTTTTTGCTATCACCGTAAAATATGTAATTTTAATATTCGGTGTTATGACATAACATCCTGATTCAGCTTTGATTTGAAAATTAGGTTCTATATTAAATTAATTTCCTGACATGCTTTTTTTATGAATAATGTTCTGACATATTTATTAAATAATTTATATAAACGACACTGGACCCAGAAGCTGTGAATTGGGCTACAATTTTATTTCGTACTCCTCCCTAGCTATGACATATTCACAATGTCATTTTTTTGATCTCGGGTCATGCAACAAGTTTAGTTTCTTTTTTAATACACAGGGTTAATTTAAAAACACTAATAACCTCTTATGGTAACTTCTGTACGTTTTACGTAATAGTTTTTGTTTAAAAAAAAGGAAAATCTTTTTTATATAAAAAAAAAATTAAAAAAACACGACCGGCTTCCCATATTGAATTTTTTCTTAAAATTTGCTGTTGTTTGATGTGTGGCCTTTCTAAAAATTTATAGCCAGTGTCACTCGGGAGGATGTAAGGATTCTAACGTAACGATACCCCATACACCCAAATATGTTAAGGCATTTAGAAGGTATGGTGGAATAAATAAACTCACATACATACTTAAATATTACACTCCTTGTTTAAATTGACTTGTTCCATGTTTAAATTGACTGCTCTAAGACGGCAATGTGCTACGCGACGAATGTTCCATGAACAAGTCATGGATCCACTACTGCTTCCTAATAACTATAAACACAGAACTAAAGAGCGAAAAGTTAAGTTTTTGTATTAAATTTTTAAAAAGGTTGTGCAGCATAAGTGTTTCGGTATTATGTCGAAAAGTTGCCATTAAAGAGATTATTAGTAATTTGAAATTAAACCTGTATAATGTAGAAGTTTTCCTATTATGTTAGAAATACAAATATGTATATTTTTTGTTATATCTCGCGATCTGTAGCGATTTTATGTTGAACTCTAAACGACTCCTGATGGTAAATTTACACGAAAATCTTATTAAATGTACGTACACTCTGTACGCAGTATTTATTATAATAAATGAAATGTAAACTGATAATTATCGGGAGTTAAAAATAACACTAATTTAAGGAAGTAATATATATAAGTCTTATGTAGCGTTAATCAAGTGTTTTACATTTCAGTAGTGTTGTGTAAGGTTGCATATTTCGTTAATTTTGATAGATTTAATTGGAATAATTGTAAAACGTCACAGTAAAATGAACCTAAAGGTCATTGTCTTAAAATCTGACAAAGGTCAAGCTTTCAAAACATCCGCGCAGGTACAGTCGCTTAATGAAGTGTAAGCTTACGAAGAAAATTTTATTAATCCTAGCCATACAAACGTGTTGCTGTGTTATTGGTTGTTATCTTTGCACAGTTATTACATTACAGAGAGTGCAATTTACGTAATGCGATCTGTAATACGCGAATCCGTTTAAAGCCTTGGCCTCGGTCAGTTAGATCTGAAATTGACTACTAAATCTCAGCTTTTCTATCTCTTAGCGGTTAAATAACAAAAGCCTTGCACCTTCTTTGTGTTTCGATATCGAAATCTATCAAAGTTATCGAGCTGTGCAACCTATTACGAACCCTACAGATATACAGCTATCTCGTTATTTATATAGTGGATAGAATAAGTGATTGTGTAGAGAAGTATCGATAAACTATTTAGTATCGTTATATTACACTGTAACGTAACATGAGGCTGTGAAGCCAAACCAAAACGGCCTGTTTCGATGCGGCGACTGCCGGCGCCTAATACTATAGAAGCAACGGTTTTAAGCGTTTTAGCGTAAGATCACACTAGGGACATGTCACGCGATAAAAAGTCGATATACATTTTTCGTGCTGAGTGTTGAGTTGCGTTTGGTGGAGTGATTCAAACTAATAGACTATAATAATAATATATATTATTATTATAGTCATTATATAGTTATCAACTTGCGCGTGCGCGGGCACGTAACAGTGCCTTTACCACAAGCTTTTAGATCACACCGAGACGTTGAGAGTATTCGAGCGTCGAAATTATTGACTTTAGTGTAAAATTGACCTAAACGCTCTTGATTTAAAGTCACAAATTCAGTAACACTGATTTCAATTTCGCAACGTTTCTGCTTGGAGATTTTTGTAGGTGTATGAATGAACTTGGTCTCTAAAACAAGGCACCTTAAGTTTAATTATTGCCAAATATTTTCGACGCTTAAATGCTGTCATCGTCGTCGGTATGAATTAAAATCTTGTGGTAATGGTACTGCGTATGGACCAGGCGGTAGGCAGTTAAGATGCAGTTATGACGAATTGACGACTGCTCTCACCCGCATCAAAACTGCATTTTTGCAGTTGGCTTGCAGTCCAAATGCAAACGACTGTTTAGACTCTTGGTAAACTGTTTTGTGGGTAAACTAAAAGTAAAATATAATCTTAGCATACACCAACCAATAGCGGTGTCGAATCGAACAACGATTGGCATGCCACATTTTAACTAAAGACTTTTTTACTTGGCTCACTTATTTATTGAAATTAGATTTGTAAGTCACTTCGTCGAGTCAAGTAAGTGCATGGGTCTATGACAAAAAGTCGTGCGACAAATAGTCCCTATTCTGACACAGCTCTATCGAAAGACGAGGCGGTTTTGAATGTCATACTTAGTTTAAAACGATAGAGTAACTTAGCGATTAGACGAAGAGTGCGCCGGGGGTCGCCCAACGAAGGCCGAAGTTGCATCATGCGGCCATGGTGACACATTAGATAAGTAGCTACTTTAGTTCATTTCAAAAAGCTTGTCCCTTTTGACGTTCTATATGTTCGCCTTGTTATTTATTATATTATGTACCTAAAAACCATGGAAGTAGGAATATATAAATGGATCGAGAAATAAAATAAAAACGGGGTACATCTATATCTTATTCAATTTTTGCCTATTAGCATCAGTGAGTGTGAGTGAAACGAAACATGTCTGTTTGTATTTATTGGATTATGAACTCGTCACTAAGTTCAAATTGTCTAATGAAACCTTCTATCTTCTATTGCTGTCAATTTTGAAAGTACCGTATTGCTGGTAAAACTGCTCGTGACGTTCCGTAAACTTACATATTTTGTTGCCTTGAATTTTGAGGTTGCTGAAAATCTCCCTTCTTGCTCCCACCTATCACTAGGAAGATCCAAACTAGTGACAAACTACATAGACAATCCTTCATCTATTTATTATCGCATACATATCGCGGAGCAAATTATCATGTTAGGATTTTCAGTACAAAATTCAGTCACTCACTTCACCGTTCGCTCTAGCTCAAGATTAGTACAGTTTGGCGGTATATACAATATACGAAAGTGAGGGTAGGTGTTGTAAATGAGACTGGTTAGCAATTTTTATGGGTGTCGATCGACTGTAGGGCTCATGCAGCGTGCCGGCGATATTGAGAGAGAGAGAGCCGGTGAGAGTTTTCTAGAGATATGTCAAAAGAGACAAGCTGAGTGAAGTAAACGGTTAGTGGCCGCCGCAGCCTTCGGTCGCGGCGCGCGCCCGCCTCGCTGCGACGCGCCAGGCGCCGGGGGCTTCGGCGGTTGACGTGTGGCCTCGATTTTTAACTATCACTTAGATTAGATGTATATTCACGATTTTTCCCTGACCCTAAACTATGAAATGTGTAATTTTAGTATATAAGTAAGCCCCACTCCCGTATTTCCGTTACTTGTTCGTTACATGCAACAGTAGCAAAAGTATACAATAAAATCACGAATCGTGAAGTTAATTCATATCGAAAATTTATATTATGGTGTTAATAATACCACTATTTTATGATATGATGAATGATATGATTTTAATGAAATGATATGATTTTAATATAGTAAAATTTTTATTCCTTATACTACTATTTACTATTATATTAATCAACCTGCATGCGGCTTTTCGACTTCATAAATACTTTGGATTAAGGTTGATAACAAAACTTACTTTGTTTCGTCTAAAGAACATAACGGAAATATGGATTTTCGTCTCGATTATAATTTATACGGTACTAGTAGAAGTAGTATATGTATCCTTAATCTACTTAGGATAAGATTGCTTGTTATTTAAGTATCATATCGATGTGTAACCAGTAAACTGAATATAGTTTGACGACTAAGGAGACAACAGTTGTACCTACGTGTTAAATATTTACGAATGATAATACAATTGATCGGAAACATTTTTTTTATTTAGTTGTCTTTGTTTTTTGTGCTTCGTGGATCCGATGCCCGATCATTTGTATATTGTACGCCAATGATTGTACATTTCATTGTAATGGGTCTGTTTTAAGCTGATCGCACATTATGAGACGAGCCGCAAGCAACGCATTTTTAAGCTTCATAATTCATATCCGAGTAGCGATCGCGTACTTCTAAACGTAGTGTAGGACGTCCTCCAACCCGCTCGCGCCGGTCCGATTAATTTCTAATGTTTTACATAAACTTGTACAAGTATCGCAGACAAGGGACCGTGTTTGGTGGCGCGCTCTTGAAAATACCTTTTGTACAAAAGTATTCACAAGCAAGCTGATGGATTGGATTGGATCCACTTGGAATCGCCTCTAGAGGCGATCGCAGTTTGAGGCTCAACTGTTCAAGACATGTTGCCTCGGATTGCGGCACGCCGCACAATAAGGTAAATTTTGTCGGTATTTTGCCGCTATCAAAGAAACCTCTGAGGCTCTGTCGTGTATTAAGATATAAATGGGATACGTATTGAAGCTGGAAGATACTGTAAATGCGTTTATTGCACGTCATTAAAGTAATATAAATTGATTCCATTTAACTATATGTCAAAAAAACCCCGAATTCTAAAACTCCTCCTTTTTGGAAGTCTGTTTAAAATTAATCGCGAACCGCTCGGCTGTAATGTGCGTTCATCATTCGATTACTTAGTGGTAACAGTGTCGCGGGAGAGATCCTAGATCTCTCGCCAGTCGTGTCGGCTGCTCTTACTCCTAAGTAAATTCTCGCTAAAATGTGGCTCTAAATCAATCGACCACGTCTCATAACATCAATTATTGTAAAGACCATTTTAAATCGAGGCCATTTGTAAAATTTCTTCATGTTGAATGTTGCACAAGTAACAAACGCATAAAGAAATTAAAGTATCTAATAATATTATTTTTATTGGACATAAAACGCCACAGTGGTGGCATAGGGAAGTGTTTATTTATTTTGTTTAAGCGACTAATATTTTATATTATACATAGGGACCTATTGGGTGGAGCGAGTCCCACACATCTTTGTGCTGCAGCATTGTATAACAATAAAAGAATATGTAAAATATTCAATAGGTAGTTGTTTTATTTACACTGAATTCTGCTACATCCTCGTAGTTATAATATGTAGGTATTGAGTTTAGAAAAGCTCGAAAAATATTGTGTGAGGAAGTCTTGTTCATTTGCGTTACCATGGTTACGCTCACCTACCCGTTGTCCTACGTGAGCGCATCGTGAGCGACAAACGCGACTCGATACGACGCGTCGCGACAAAATCAAACGCGAGCTGACCCTTCACGTCGTGGGCCGTGGCCTAAGTTGTTGCATTGATAAATTTGTCTTTTTCTATGGTTCGCATCGCTATTTCAACATATGTGGCCAATTCTGTATAACACAAACTCTAAACTAAACTAAAATGGCAGTTTTAAATTAGTCTAGGCAATAAAGCTATTGGACCCCCACAATAATTCCTCAGGCGACGAAACTTTACAGTATGATACAGTATCATGAGATAAAAATCAGAATGGAAGTATGTTTTTTTTACGCTATACCCAATTGTTAAAGCAGGAAGGTACACATTGGTTAGGTTTAGGTTTTGATAATAAAATCTGTTTAAATATCGATGTGACATACCTTTAATAGAAATTATGTAAAAAAAAAAAACCAATGTAAACCTCAGTAAATAAAGGCTTTATTTATTTATTTATTTAAATATCGATGTTCTGCATGATTATTTCATTTGGTATTTCGGGTTTGAGTGTAAATATACTACCTACTATTATTTTTAAAAGAAATCGAGAAAATATTCAGTCATAAATATTATTTTTCAGGTAATAAAATATAAGTAACTAACTTCCACAAGGATTTTTTTTTGATATTTTTACAACCCTGCCAAGTTTCAACGACTAAGGATTTATAATGCGGGGGTCTCCATACAACGAACCACCCCGTTTCCTAGACTAAATCTAGTTCTGTCCCTTTCAGCAGGGAGTATTATGAAAGGGTTAGCAATATTTGTAATGCTGTAATTTTAGTTTAGTTAAGAGATTGTGCACTACAGAATCAGCCCCAATAGCGTTGTACACCATCTACAGTTCGCGTGCGAGTTGAATGCAGAGTAAATGTATGTGCCACCATACATTTGCTCTGCATTCAACTCGTGCGCGAACTATAGGCCAATTCTGTTGTACACCATCTGTGCTTCGTAGCGCAATTTACAATCTGGTAAAATAAATTGAAACCTCTATACAACCCGTTTGGCTCCGAGCGTAGATACTCCGCGACTGCAGATTGGTAAGTACCGAGCATATTCCTCGACTGCTGGTCGACTTTGCAGGCATGCACGCAGTCAGGTTTCGCTTGGCTGCCGTCAGATGTAGTCAATCCAAACTATGGCTACGACTACAAGGTTCTCGAAAGGTCTGAATAATAATAAATACAGTATGTGACCAAAGCACTGTAAATGTCAGTGCTATAAACGAACTGATAGATGAAACGAAAGCAACTTATTTGAGAAAAGGAGTTGAGTGGCGGTATGACTGCTTTTCTATTATGGGTCGTAAAATCATGCCTCTGTTTGATACTCCCCATTTAATAAAAGGCATCAGAAATAATTTGCTTACCAAAGTATATATACAACAAAAAATAAAGAAAAAGTTGTTAAGGGACCGGCGACCACCGCTCGCAACTTCTACTCGAACCGCAAATATAAATTTGCCGGTATATTGCTATCCCTATTTGGCTGAAGACACATGATCGTGTGCAAGCGCGATAGCAATATGAGCGTACAGAATTTGTTATACATTTAGTCTTGTTCCGTGAATACCAAAAATGATGAATGAAAAATTGTTGTGTTTTTAACTTCGTGTTGTTATTCTGTAACTTGACAATATAGGCTATGTTCCTGATCAATTAGTACGTGAGATATCGTTGGTTTTAATATGAAACAAATAAGGAGAAAACATGTCGTTTATGTCGCAAAAACATGCAAAACGCAATGTGCTTACATTTAATTTTGGGAAAGTATTTTGGAAAAATAATTATCCAGGGACCTAGATAAATACAAGGTCAATCTTAATAATCGCATAATATGCAGGAAATATGCTCGAATTACTAATTATTTTGGTATTACGTTTGTATGAGCAATTCACCCTCCGCTGGCGCCTTAAGTGGGAGTATTATCAAAAGGTTTACGGAGCTGACAAGTCATGTGGGGAGCTTAAGTTACTACATAAAATTACTGAGGAGCATATTGATCCTGAAAAAATCAATAAAATGCGAGTGAAGACTGCAACACAGATTTTTAGCCACAGTGTTGCAGTTGTTACTGACCATTTGACTGCAAGGGGAGATCTGCCAGAGGAATGTCTACAACTGGTAGATATTACGCTTCTACATACATAACAATTTATTTGACCCTTTAAATGTACACCACAGTAAACAGATACAACCAGTATGAAAACTACCCAGTAACGTTGCTCCATAAAATCCATATGTGTCCGTGCCATGCTCCTATGTTTTGCTTTTTTCAATAAATTATTTATTTTAAGAACAAGGAACCTTCAAAAATGGCAAAAAATGGCCCAGTTTTCGTGCCATCATCAGAGATCCTGCAATTAAATTTGACGGATATAATCAAAAAAAGAAAAACATACCGGCATAGCCAGAGTCCTTCTTAAATTATTCG
Source organism: Erebia ligea (assembly GCA_917051295.2). Classification (NCBI taxonomy): domain Eukaryota; kingdom Metazoa; phylum Arthropoda; class Insecta; order Lepidoptera; family Nymphalidae; genus Erebia; species Erebia ligea. The sequence continues at coordinate 14,983,683 of OU785226.1, forward strand.
TAAAAAAAGAATTAAAATCGGTTATGTTTTGGAGGAGAAAACAGAAAAATACGAGAGTAAGAATTCGACTGTTTTTCATAGGTATTATCGGTCCAAGCTGCAGTTGTCCCTATCGGGTGTTATGAAATTCTATTCGAGGAGCAGCGCGACGGCAATATAACTGTTCAATACCTATTCTCAAAGTTTCCCGTTCATGCCATATCCTCTTAAGGGTCTCGTAGATGCGCATGTTCGTGTGAGTGAGCCGCCTCGAACGCCTCTAGGCAGTTTCCATACTGGTTGTATCTGTTTACTGTGTCTACACTCTGGATGTAAAGTTGAAACAAATAAAAAATGCCGTTAAAAATAAAAACAAAGTTTATTCAATATAAAATAGTAGCAATGCGTAACAATATCACCAGCATCCTGGCGGAGGCCCGAGGTAATCTGACGGTGTGTGGTTTGTGTATATTTACATAATACTATTACAATCATTTAGATGCAATTAATACTATTTAACTGGTAGTATGGCAATGGATTACTTCTCAAACTTGAGGCCGAGCGTCTGCGTCATGAAACACAGGATGTCTGTGTGTTCATCAATCTGAAAAAATTAAAGTTGAAATAAATTATTTCATTTCCAAGAAATACAATATGATTACCATGGGTGCAACGCAAGAGCATTCAACTTCGGAATCTGCTCAATTTTAGTAATTTTTAAAACCCATATAAGTTATAACCCATTATAGGGTTTGAAACCCATATAGGGTCACTTCGTTGTCACACCTTTTTCTCAGGTATGTGTGGAGGGTATCAAGTTGAAGTTAATATTAAATACTAAAGTCCCTCGGAGCTGTAAAAAAAATCAAGCTTCTAAGTCAACGCAATCAAAAGATAAAAGGTCGTTTACGCCGCATATTTTGACGCTCGCCAATAAATCAAAACCTATAGGGTACTTCCCTTTGACCTAGAATCATGAAATTTAACTAGAAGCAAGGTATTAAAAGTCGCTCAGCGGGCTATGGAGCGGGCTATGTTGGGAATCTCTCTCAGGGATAAAATCCGGAACGAGGAGATACGTAGAAGAACTAAAGTGACCGACATAGCTCTGAGGACTAGCAAGCTGAAGTGGCAGTGGGTAGGTCATATCTGTCGCAGAACCGATGGCCGTTGGGGCAGACGTGTTCTGGAGTGGAGACCGCGTACCGGTAAGCGCAGTGTAGGACGACCTCCAGCTCGCTGGTCCGATGACCTAAAGAAGGTGGCGGGAAGCGGGTGGATGAGGAAGGCGGAGGACCGTGTTTGGTGGCGCGCTCTCGAAAAGGCCTATGTCCAGCAGTGGATGCATACAGGCTGATGGATGGATGGATGGATGAAGGTATCACATCACAAGTATAGGAAAAAATAGTTAATTAGGGTTCCATACTCATAGGGTGTTCCGTGTTGAATTGTTTGTCAGGCGCTACCAGATTAGCGCTATATTATGTGAGCCGAGTTGTTTCACAGCTGTTAAAGGTGTTGCTATGACATCTTTCTTGTTATTTACTTACTAAAATAATTTTTATTGTGTGGTGGTATGGAACCCTTTGTGCGCGAGTCTGACTCGCACTTGACAGGTTTTAGATAATATTATTTCAATATAATTCTACGTAACTGCAGTAATATAAGGGCAATCTGTCATCTATTACTAATATAAATGCGAAAGTTTGGATGTATGAATGGATGGACGTTTGTTACTCAATTGCCAGAACGGCTGAACGGATCTGGATGAAATTTGGCACGGAATTTAATGAAATTTATCCCGAAAAATTAAAGAGTTCCCACGGGAACCAAAAAATACTATGGTCAGCGAATGAATGAACGGTTGCAAAGTTCAAAATCTTATATCCTCTAGCTGAATAAACAATACTCACAATCTTGGCGGTGGGTTTGCCTCCCCCGTGGCCCGCCTTGGTGTCGACGCGCGCCAGCAGCGGCCGGCGCTGCGCCGAGCCGCGCACCGCGTGCTGGATGCTCGCGATGAACTTCAGCGAGTGGAGAGGCACCACGCGGTCGTCGTGGTCGGCCGTCAGCACCAATGTGGCTGGGTACTCAGCCCGGCCCACTGGGGAGCAGTGCGTGCTGTGTTAGTGGAACTCCCGCGAACTTATCAGGGGGTCTACTCTCTTTCTCTCAAACGAAACTTCGCAAACGAACGTAATTAGTCTGTTATTAGACCCACTCAAAATCGTTCAATCCAATCGGTCACGAAAATTTTCTATGGATTCGTACTTCGTCTGCGTGTACGAAAACGAAATAGAGAGGAGCATAGAGATAATATTATGTAGGAGAGGAGTTAACGAAATTTCGTTCGTTTGTTTGCGAAGTTTCGTTTTAGAGAAAGAGAGTAGACCTACTGACCCGGGGATAGCGTCGCTAGTGTATATCATACTAGTATTATAAAGTGTGTTTGTTTGTTGGTTTTTGGTTTGTCCTTCAATCACGCCTCAACAAAGCAACGGATCGACGTGATTTTTTCCATGGGTATAGCTGAGAACCTGAAGTGACATAGGCCACTTTTTTCCGGAAAATTAAGGAGTTCCCGTGGGAATTAAAAAAAAACTTATTCCACGCGGACGAAGTCGCGAGCATCAGCTAGTTGAAAATAAAGCAAGAACCAAACAGGCATAATAATTAGTTCCAATTTTGGCCACCGGGCCAGATTAGGAACTTGAGACACCTGATAAGTGGCAGAGACAATAAAAAAAATTTATGGGACCACCTCGCGAGCTTCCTCTTATCACCGATTAAAAAAAAACAAATCGGTTCAAAAACCTTGGAGAAATCGGTGTACATACAGAGATAACATCCTCGTATTTTGGAAGTTAAGGCACGATGGCTGCCTGAAAACAGCTGTTCTGTTTGGCAGCCATTTTAATGCATGGTTTTGAGTCGAGTCACTCATCCTACAGCCACAGTATTTTTAAAAAAGTTATCTTCTCTTATATATAAAAATTAATTGCTGTTCGTTTGTCTGGCTAAAACTCGAGAACGGCTGGGCCGATTTAGATGGAATTTTTTGAGTGTGTTTGTGTGGGTCCCGGGATGGTTTATATTCACAATTGGACCCGATAGGGGGCGCTGCAATCGGGTTCTAGCTTCACGGCAGGACAACGTCTGCCGGGTCAGTACTATCTATATACGAACGAATATTTAACACAGTATTTTATTAAAATTTATAGTTATATACGTACGAATATTTATATTTTTGTGCTTAGTATAGTTTTTCGTAATAAAGGTTATACACCTGAGACCTAATGTAGGATCTGCAAACCTAAGAGTTCCCCATCTTGCACATCTCCGCACTTTGTCAGAGGGGTGGACTATGGCCTAACCCTTCTCATTCTGAGAGGAGACTGGACCGGTTATGGGTTGAAATGATGATGAATGTTAGTATGTCTGCATACCATTGTCAGGCGGCTCTATGTTGTGCAACGGCGAGTATTTGAGCAGATACTCGAACTGGGTCTGGTTGTCTGAGCTGCCGTAGTCGGAAACCCACGCGTGGCCGATCGTGAACTTTTGGAACCGCAGCATGTCCAGAACGCTGCAATGACATCATCTTATTATTAGTTCAGTTGTAAACTTTAAATATATTAAGGCCCACTTGCACAAGGACTCTTAAATTTATTTAGTTAAATAATTGAATGTTTGTTCTTTTTGGCAACTACAATATGCCTTTGCCAAAAAGAGACAGCATTACAAAATTTAACTAAATCAGTTTAAATGTCCTTGTGCAAGCGGCCCTAAAAGTTTATTTAATCGTATGGCGTTTAGTGTATATAAGCGTTTTTATAATAGTACTAGCTGATGCCCGCGACTTCGTCCGCGTGGATTGAGGTTTTTCGGTTCCCGCGGGAACTCTTTAATTTTCCGGGATAAAAAGTAGCCTATGTGCTATTCCAGACTATAATCTATCTCTGTGCCAAATTTCATCCAGATCCGTTCATCCGTTGGAGCGTGATTGAGTAACAAACATACATCCATACATCCATCCATCCAAACTTTCGCATTTATAATATTTATTTGATATTTGATTATTTGATAAATAACGCTTATTTCGCCTGCAAGTTCGTCGCTCGTTTAGCACCGCCCAGGGACACGTGCAGGCAGGTAGAAGGTAGTTCCTGCGGACGTGAGCGACGGGGCATCCCCCAATATATTAAGAGTGCTTTACTATGGTTTAAATATAGCTAAATTAAAGATTAATAGTCGGATATAAAGTTTTAATCTATCTATATAAAAGCGGCAATTCCTGTATATCCAGTTTACAAAAATCCACCCCAAAGGGGGTGAAATGGGGACTGGAAAATTGCATGAGGGTTCTAAGAAAATCGGCATTTAAGTTATTAGTTTGAAATAATAAAAAGAAGTGTAAGCAGTTTTACGAAAATACACCCCAAAGGGGGTGAAACTATTGGTTGGAAGCTTTTTTTTTTTAATATATAGGCTAGCGCTTGGGTGAAGGTTATAAGTTTTAAATAATAAAAACCTGCATAAGCTATATAGCCGCTATGAGTAGGCCTTTTGCAGCGGGAAAATCTCATATGAAATCCAAAATTGTACGTGGACGAAGTCGCGGGCGACCTCTAGTAGATGTATGAAAATTCATTATCAATGGCGGAATTTCTTTGCCCCTCCCTGCTTTTTGGAATACGGCTACTGACCCGACCTGCACGATGGCGGCGCTGTAGAGCGCAGGCCGCTGGTTGATACACGCCGCCACTAGCAGGCCGGCCGTTTGCCTCCCCTGCGCCGTGAGCTTTTTGTTTGTTTAATTGGAATACGGCTACTGACCCGACCTGCACGATGGCGGCGCCGTAGAGCGCAGGCCGCTGGTTGATACACGCCGCCACTAGCAGGCCACCGTTTGCCTCCCCTGCGCCGTGAGCTTTTTGTTTGTTTTATTGGAATACGGCTACTGACCCGACCTGCACGATGGCGGCGCTGTAGAGCGCAGGCCGCTGGTTGATACACGCCGCCACTAGCAGGCCGGCCGTTTGCCTCCCCTGCGCCGTGAGCTTTTTGTTTGTTTAATTGGAATACGGCTACTGACCCGACCTGCACGATGGCGGCGCCGTAGAGCGCAGGCCGCTGGTTGATACACGCCGCCACTAGCAGGCCACCGTTTGCCTCCCCTGCGCCGTGAGCTTTTTGTTTGTTTAATTGGAATACGGCTACTGACCCGACCTGCACGATGGCGGCGCCGTAGAGCGCAGGCCGCTGGTTGATACACGCCGCCACTAGCAGGCCACCGTTTGCCTCCCCTGCGCCGTGAGCTTTTTATTTGTTTTATTGGAATACGGCTGCTGACCCGACCTGCACGATGGCGGCGCTGTAGAGCGCAGGCCGCTGGTTGATACACGCCGCCACTAGCAGGCCGGCCGTTTGCCTCCCCTGCGCCGTGAGCTTTTTGTTTGTTTAATTGGAATACGGCTACTGACCCGACCTGCACGATGGCGGCGCCGTAGAGCGCAGGCCGCTGGTTGATACACGCCGCCACTAGCAGGCCACCGTTTGCCTCCCCTGCGCCGTGAGCTTTTTATTTGTTTTATTGGAATACGGCTACTGACCCGACCTGCACGATGGCGGCGCCGTAGAGCGCAGGCCGCTGGTTGATACACGCCGCCACTAGCAGGCCACCGTTTGCCTCCCCTGCGCCGTGAGCTTTTTGTTTGTTTTATTGGAATACGGCTACTGACCCGACCTGCACGATGGCGGCGCCGTAGAGCGCAGGCCGCTGGTTGATACACGCCGCCACTAGCAGGCCACCGTTTGCCTCCCCTGCGCCGTAAGCTTTTTGTTTGTTTTATTGGAATACGGCTACTGACCCGACCTGCACGATGGCGTCGCCGTAGAGCGCAGGCCGCTGGTTGATACACGCCGCCACTAGCAGGCCACCGTTTGCCTCCCCTGCGCCGTGAGCTTTTTGTTTGTTTTATTGGAATACGGCTACTGACCCGACCTGCACGATGGCGGCGCCGTAGAGCGCAGGCCGCTGGTTGATACACGCCGCCACTAGCAGGCCACCGTTTGCCTCCCCTGCGCCGTGAGCTTTTTGTTTGTTTTATTGGAATACGGCTACTGACCCGACCTGCACGATGGCGGCGCCGTAGAGCGCAGGCCGCTGGTTGATACACGCCGCCACTAGCAGGCCACCGTTTGCCTCCCCTGCGCCGTGAGCTTTTTGTTTGTTTTATTGGAATACGGCTACTGACCCGACCTGCACGATGGCGGCGCCGTAGAGCGCAGGCCGCTGGTTGATACACGCCGCCACTAGCAGGCCACCGTTTGCCTCCCCTGCGCCGTGAGCTTTTTGTTTGTTTTATTGGAATACGGCTACTGACCCGACCTGCACGATGGCGGCGCCGTAGAGCGCAGGCCGCTGGTTGATACACGCCGCCACTAGCAGGCCACCGTTTGCCTCCCCTGCGCCGTGAGCTTTTTGTTTTATTGGAATACGGCTACTGACCCGACCTGCACGATGGCGGCGCCGTAGAGCGCAGGCCGCTGGTTGATACACGCCGCCACTAGCAGGCCACCGTTTGCGTCCCCTGCGCCGTGAGCTTTTTATTTGTTTTATTGGAATACGGCTACTGACCCGACCTGCACGATGGCGGCGCCGTAGAGCGCAGGCCGCTGGTTGATACACGCCGCCACTAGCAGGCCACCGTTTGCCTCCCCTGCGCCGTGAGCTTTTTGTTTGTTTTATTGGAATACGGCTACTGACCCGACCTGCACGATGGCGGCGCCGTAGAGCGCAGGCCGCTGGTTGATACACGCCGCCACTAGCAGGCCACCGTTTGCCTCCCCTGCGCCGTGAGCTTTTTGTTTGTTTTATTGGAATACGGCTACTGACCTGACCTGCACGATGGCGGCGCCGTAGAGCGCAGGCCGCTGGTTGATCAACGCCGCCACTAGCAGGCCACCGTTTGCCTCCCCTGCGCCGTGAGCTTTTTGTTTGTTTTATTGGAATACGGCTACTGACCCGACCTGCACGATGGCGGCGCCGTAGAGCGCAGGCCGCTGGTTGATACACGCCGCCACTAACAGGCCACCGTTTGCCTCCCCTGCGCCGTGAGCTTTTTGTTTGTTTTATTGGAATACGGCTACTGACCCGACCTGCACGATGGCGGCGCCGTAAAGCGCAGGCCGCTGGTTGATACACGCCGCCACTAGCAGGCCACCGTTTGCCTCCCCTGCGCCGTGAGCTTTTTGTTTGTTTTATTGGAATACGGCTACTGACCCGACCTGCACGATGGCGGCGCCGTAGAGCGCAGGCCGCTGGTTGATACACGCCGCCACTAGCAGGCCACCGTTTGCCTCCCCTGCGCCGTGAGCTTTTTGTTTGTTTTATTGGAATACGGCTACTGACCCGACCTGCACGATGGCGGCGCCGTAGAGCGCAGGCCGCTGGTTGATACACGCCGCCACTAGCAGGCCACCGTTTGCCTCCCCTGCGCCGTGAGCTTTTTGTTTGTTTTATTGGAATACGGCTACTGACCCGACCTGCACGATGGCGGCGCCGTAGAGCGCAGGCCGCTGGTTGATACACGCCGCCACTAGCAGGCCACCGTTTGCCTCCCCTGCGCCGTGAGCTTTTTGTTTGTTTTATTGGAATACGGCTACTGACCCGACCTGCACGATGGCGGCGCCGTAGAGCGCAGGCCGCTGGTTGATACACGCCGCCACTAGCAGGCCACCGTTTGCCTCCCCTGCGCCGTGAGCTTTTTGTTTGTTTTATTGGAATACGGCTACTGACCCGACCTGCACGATGGCGGCGCCGTAGAGCGCAGGCCGCTGGTTGATACACGCCGCCACTAGCAGGCCGCCGTTGGACCCCCCCTGCGCCGTGATCAGACCGGGCCGCGTGTATTTCTCGTTGACAAGGTATTCGGCCGCCGCGTGGAAGTCGTCGAACACGTTCTGTTTGTTCAGTAGGCGGCCCGCGTTGTGCCACCGCTCGCCGTATTCGCTGTAAGGAGTTTTACTCACGTAAGTCGCAATTATGAGTAACTTACGAAACGTAAACAGTCTTGTAAACAGCGTATTGCATGCAAATGTTAGTTTTTGTTTTTTTTTTTAAAAAAACTTTTACATATTATTATTAACTTCACATCCTGAAACTCGCAAGAGCTTATGTGGACGTTGCACATTCCTGCTAAACAACTAAGTTAACAGAATAGCTGATGATATGTACTCGTATGTATGTATGTGTTATGTAAGTTATTTATGTACGCTTTAAAACTTTAAAACTACAACTTTAATTTGGTCTGAGAGTGAGTTTTCTCTACGCACGGGATGGGCGCACGAGCTTTTTAAAGCTTTTATTTAACTTGCAATGTTTGTTTATTTAGGTCAAATCTTGCCATGGAATTTTAAAAGTTAACTCCAATCGATTGAGCTGAAATTTGGCATACGCGTTTTGATGACTATTCATGGTCAGCTAAGTGACGTCATTCTAAATCCAATATGGCGTATTAGTTATTGATAAGCACCCCCATGACATGGGTATCAATTAAAATGGTTAATAAACTGACGTCATACTAAATTCAATATCGCAGAGGATAAAACTTCTTTAAAAAAATGTTTTTTAATGATTATTAGTTATTCTATTTGACATCCATATAAATATTATAAATGCGAAAGTTTGGATGGATGGATGTATGTATGTATGGATGTATGTTTGTTACTCAATCACGCTCCAACGGATGAACGGATTTGGATGAAATTTGGCACAGAGATAGATTATAGTCTGGAATAGCACATAGGCTACTTTTTATCCCGGAAAATTAAGAAGTTCCCGCGGGAATCAAAAAAACCTCAACCACGCGGACGAAGTCGCGGGCATCAGCTAGTAATGCATAAGTTGTTCGTCTTCTTATTTTGTTTTATGGCGTTTATTAAAGTTGTTTTGTAAGTGATGAATAGTTGATGCAGTCAAAAAGTCTATTGCAATGACAATCAAAGTCGAATTGCTGTTTCAATTATAAAACAATCTGGTTTATTTCTCAGGTTTCAGATGAAGCATTAACCATTGTCAAATCCATTGAATAAATTGTTTTCTTTCTATCTTTCAAATATCCATACTAATATTATAAATATCTGTCTGTCTGTTACGCTTTAACGGCCCATTTTATAACCGATTTTGATGTAATGATGCAACCTATCACTATACCAATGTCCTGCAGGGGGGAAGGACATAGGCTTTCTCGCAAAATTAAGGAGTTCCGGCGGCAATAAAAAAACCGGCCAAGTGCGAGTCGGTCTCGCGCACCGAGGGTTCCGTACAAACCTGTAGTAAGTTTTACGATTTATGACGTATTAAAAACAAGACGAAATGAACCGCAATACTAACTTTGTTTGTAGAGGTTTATTGTCAATATCAAAATATTGTATGGGGACCCCCCTTAATATATATATTTTTTTAATTTTTAGTATTTGTTGTTATAGCGGCAACGGAAATACATCATTTGTGAAAATTTCAGCTTTCTAGCTATCACGGTTTATGAGATACAGCCTGGAGACAGACAGACAGACATACAGACAGACAGACAGACAGACAGACAGACAGACAGCGGAGTCTTAGTAATAGGGTCCGTTTTTACCCTTTGGGTACGGAACCCTAAAAACTGAGTTCACGAGGACTAAGTCGCGGGCTTCATCTAGTAAGTTAAATAATCAACTTACCCTCCCCCGCGTATGTTGGGAATGGCGACGATACCGTTGAAATGCTGCATGAAGACTAGTCGGGTGACGCTGAAACTGGGCTGCACGTTGATGTTGAAGCCGCCGTAGCCGTACACTAGCGTGGGGTTAGACCCGTCGCGCGGCAGACCCTGGGTACAAAAAAATATTATATCATACTAATATTATAAATGCGAAAGTGTGTTTGTTTGTTGGTTTATTGGTTTGTCCTTCAATTACGCCGCAATGGAGCAATGAATGGATCGACGTGATTTTTAGCATAGATATAGTTGAGGACCTGGAGTGACATAGGCTACTTTTTATCGCCGAAAATTAAGGAATTCCCGCGGGAATCAAAAAATACTTAACCCACGCGGACGAAGTCGCGAGCATCAGCTAGTTAACTTATATAATTGCTAGTTTTTGCCCGCAGCTTCGCTCCATTTTCATACAAATTTCAAATCCCTATTTTACCGGCTTAGGGGTTAAATTTTCTAAAATCCTGTCTTAGCGTATGCCTACCTCATAAAATCTGTTTGCCAAATTTCAGCCAGATCCACCCAGTGGTTTAAGATATGCGTTAATAGGTCAGTCAGCCAGTGGTGGTGCCCGCGGCTTCGTCCGCGTGAAAAAATTTATTTTTAATTCCCACAGGACCACGTCCCACAGGATTACGTCGATCCGTTCCTTTAACACAACAAACCAATAAACCACCAAACAAACACTTTCGCATTGATTTGGATTTAATTCCATTTAAGTAATCAATTTCAGTGTGTTCAAATATTTATTCCTAGTAGTTCAACTCATGAAATGTTTTGACATAATTCCCTCCGGATCAATGATTGAACTGTAATTGAATTAAGTACCCCCTGGGGAAAGGCTTTACTCTATTTACCTACTGCTATCACGGGAAATCAAAGAGATCCCACAGGATTTTCAAAGTAAATTAAAAATTATTATGATGTCTTACCTTTTTCGAAACAATAAACATAGGAACTTTGGTGCCGTCTTTACTGGCGTAGAATATCTGCTTAGCCTCGTACTGAGAAGCGTCGAAGCCTTTCACTTTCACCTCTCTGAATACCTGAAACATTTAATAAATAAATATACTAAAAATGTAAAATAAAATATCATGTAAGTATAATCTATACTAATATTATGAATGCGAAAGTGTGTCTATCTGTCTGTCTGCTACACTTTCACGGCCCATCTGTTCAACCAATTTTGATGAAATTTTGTATAGATTTCGTTTATATCCCGGGAAGGACATGGGTTACTTAATATTCCGGAAAATCTAAGAGTTCCCGCGGGTATAAAAAAACATATCCACGCGGACGAAGTCACTGCCTCGTTGGTCTAGTTGTTAGCATGTTCGACTGCGGCCGACGAGGTCCCGGGTTCGAATCCCGGGTCGGGCCATAATAATTAAGTGTTGAGTTTTTCTGACTAGAAATTCTAAGTTCCAGCCCGGAGTTAGGAAGTTGTAGCACGACTATTATCACTAACATGATAATAGTCGTTAAAGCCCGCCAACCCGCATTGGAGCAGCGTGGTGGGTCTAAGCTCTAATTCCCTCTCTCCTATGAGAGTGGAGGCCTGTGCCCAGCAGTGGGACATTAAAGGGTTGTAGTGGTGGTGGTGGTGGCTCTGTAGTGACAGTAATAAAATGTTACATATATTTTACTATGTAACATATTTTTGCTTATTGAAAAGAGCAACTTCTGTTTTCTGGCCGGCTCTATTCAGTAGAATTCCTTTCCTAAATGGTGGTAGAGTCAAAACAACTGTATGTCCTATATGACATGAGATGATAGAGGATTTCAATGCTACTGAAGCTTCAATAACTTACTTAAAGTGACTTCAACTGTACTTACCGTAGGGGTATAGGGTTTCTTTTTGAAATCCAAATGGTAGATGATACCAGGGGATAAGAAAGACATGAAGTGGTAGAATATCTCGCTCTGCTTCTTCTTGCCCGAGAAGCCCACTATAGATCCTACGTCCAGGTCGAGCGCTTGCATCAGTTCACCCGAGTTCATATTGTGCAGTTGGAGGACACTCTGAAACATAATATCATATCTATATAAATAAAAATCAATGTCATCATGACAACTCAATCAAATCAGCAACTCTTCTTTAATCCAAAATTATTATTAGCTTTCATCTAAAACAAAAACCAACTTTAAAACTATACCTATAAGTATCAACTTAAACTAAAACATTATCTGGGTATATACATATTTTGTTTTTTATTGATTTTCTCAAACAGCGCTACATCGATTTTGATAAAATTTATATGGGACAACATCTGAAGTATGATCTACCAAACAAAAAAATAATCATCAAAATTGATTCATGATTGGCGGAATGATCGCGTAACATACATACATACAAAAAAAAAACATACAGTCGAATTGAGAACCTCCTCCTTTTTTGAAGTCGGTTAATAATAAATTAAAATGGTTATCAAACAAGTTAAAACTAACCGAGGTGAATGTGAATTTAAGGTCTTTTGGAAGAAATAATTTATTTATAACATAGGCATCATCCCTATTGCCAAATGTGTGTAAGCGCATAACTTCAGAACGGCTGGACCGAGATTGAATTCAGATGGAATTTTATGTGTGTTTGAGTGGGTCTCTGCATGGTTTAGATATACAATTTAACATGAAAGGAAGCGCTGCAATCGGGTTCTAAGTTTTTTTTAATTTTCAGGACAGAACAACGTCCGGTCCCACTAGTTTTGAAATTACATATTCATAAAAAAATTCAACTGATATTCTATCATATCAAATAAATAAATAAAATAAATAAATGTTTATTTAGCTTTTACACGGCTAACAAAGGAGAAATACAAAAATGAAAAATTATAACTACAAGATAATTACTAACTAAGCTTACTTACTAAAATACAAGATGTATTTAACTAGGTACAAATATAAATTACCCCGTGTGTCAGCTAAAAAGGCTGCTGCCTCAGCATGTAGCTGCAGTGAGTGATAACTGCAGCGCTGATTTTCAGGCAGAGCCTTAAGTGGCGTCACGACCCGGAAGCGACTAGCACACACTTTACTTAGATACGATATTTTTCAAGATAGGCACCAAAAAATTGGACAAAAATTAGGTTTATTCAAAATTGATATACAGTAAGTACGCTTTTAGACTGTCGATTATACAAAGTATAATACGTAATGGTGATAATTAACGACGGTATCTTAAAACTAACGCTATAATAATTCACATTAATTATTAATGTGAAAGTTCGGAAGTTTGTTACTTCATCACACCAAAATGAATGAACCCATTGGAGTGAAATTTTGAATAGAGATAGTCTACACCCGGGATTTACACATTTCTGCAATATTGAATTTGATCCTTGAGTGAATGCATAACGCAGAGTATTTATAGAGCAAGATCCCGCGACGATCAGACCAACGTTATTTTATTAAAGCTGAAATTTTTTGTATGTATGTCTCTAATAGAGGTTTTTTTTTTTTTTTTATCCACTACAAGTGGATAAACGATCCCTCACCCTCACTCTGTAGGGTGTCTGACATGGGGTTGCAATCGTACTAGGTGTCTGACAATAGACAACGTGGTTTCTAATATTATTCCAAAGCAAAATATAAAAAAACGGGGCTTAATGCTATAACGAATTTGAGGTGCCACCTTTTTTACCTGATACCTTCCAAAGCAACCGCGATCCAAACTTCATAGTCGGGGATCGTTTATACCTTAGAGAAATACATACAAAAAATTTCAGCTTTAATAAAATAACGTAGGTCTGATCGTCGCGGGATCTTGGACCATTACGTTATTATTAAATTATTAAAAGTTAAATTGTTGATTTCATTTACATCGTTTTCACTCTGTATAAGTACCTACTCACTTTAACATCTCTGACGTAGTGGATGACGAGTTTATCATTGTCTACCGCTGACGCCCAGTCTAATACGTCTTTGGGGTGTTCCTGAAAAAAAAAACGATTGTCATGTATTTTCTTATTTTATGAGTAAGTATATAATAGACAATGTTTGATGAGCTGGACGGCTAAAGTGACTAACATTGAGGTTCTTGCGCGCATGCAGAAGAAGACCGAGTTAGTTAAAACCATGAAGCAGCGATAAATGTCGTACCTAGGCCATATATTGCGACACAATACTCGTAGGTACCGTCTGCTGCAGAATATAACGATGGGGAAAATAGCTGGCGTGGGGGGTGGGAAGAAAGAAGAAGTCATGGCTACGTAACATGGACTGGTATAAAAACAGTCGGAGAACTATTCCGCCTGGTCATGGACAAGAAGTTTAGAAAACTGACTGCTGACCTTCAGTAATGGAGAGGCATATAAAGAAGAAGAGTTAATTAAAAAAACCGGCCAAGTGCGAGTCGGACTCGCACACCGAGGGTTCCGTACAAACCTGTAGTAAGTTTTACGATTTATGACGTATTAAAAACAAGACGAAATGAACCGCAAAACTAACTTTGTTTGTAGAGGTTTATTGTTAATATCAAAAAATTACGTTTGTTGTATGGGAGCCCCCCTTTAATATTTACTTTATTGATATTTAATTATTTATTTTGAAAGGTAATATACAAGTTAATATTCTGTGAAAATTTGAACCGTCTACCTGTTACCGTTTTTAATATTGAGCAAAAAAATACGAAAAAAACACGTTTATTGTATGGGGACCCCCCTTAATATATATATTTTTTTAATTTTTAGTATTTGTTCTTATAGCGGCAACGGAAATACATCATTTGTGAAAATTTCAGCTTTCTAGCTATCACGGTTTATGAGATACAGCCTGGAGACAGACAGACAGACAGACAGACAGCGGAGTCTTAGTAATAGGGTCCCGTTTTTACCCTTTGGGTACGGTACCCTAAAAAACTACGATAAGGACTAGCAACAACACAATTGGTCAGCCTTGTGAAATAAATTACTATTATATAAATTACGCAAGTAAAATAACTTACCGGTATGAGAGTTTCCCAGTTCTCTTCGGCAGGGTTGTTGAGGTCGATCTTGATGAGGCGGTAGTTTGGCGCGTTTCTGTTGGTGCGGAATATGCACACCGATCCCTCGTTCGTGACGTACTGGAGGCAATAAAAAATTACAATTATTACTAGTACCTAGTAAGTAGTAAGTAATTATACCAGGGACATTATAAGAATGCGTTTTTGACAGTTGGTTGTCAAGTGATCCAGGTAACATTGAAGTGACGAACTATACACCGCAAATATTTATTTTCGTAAATATGCACTACTGACATTAATTCAATCAAAAATTATAATATAAGTAATAATCATGTCGTCGCGTTTAAATTTATTGCAAAATTCAATGCATAATAAACATAGCGGATGCCCGCGACTTCGTTCTCGTGGCATAATTTTGTTTAAATTCCCACAGGCACTCCTTAATTTTCCGGGATAAAAAGTAGCGTATGTTATTCTCCAGCAAAAAATCACATCAACCCGTTGCTCTGTTTCGGCGTGATTAAAGGACAAACTCTCTATTTAACGTCCTTGGAGATATAATTTTCAAAAACTGAATCACGTATTTCTTCATTTCAAACTGAAATCCCAAACACCAAGTTTCATGGCTAGAACCTGAAAAATGACAGACTTTTATACAAACTTTCAATCCCTAATTAACTCCTTTGGGGGTGGAATTAAAAAAAATGAAACACGTGCTTCTTTATTTTTATTCGAAAGCCAAAACACCAAGCTTCGTTGATAAAAATAATTTGAATAATGAAGGACTTTCATACAAATTTTCATCCCCAACCCCACACCTTTAGGAATAGAAATTTCAAAAACTGTGAAATACGTATTTCATTATATCAATCCGAAAGCCCAAATACCAAGTTTCATGTCCATAACTTGAAAAACGACGGAATTTCATACAATATTTCAAGATAAGAAAACATTTTACTTTAAACTGTATTACGCTATTACAAGGTTAACCCAACTGAGAATTTTCGTAGTGACTGGCTACAAAATATTAGGCAAATGTAACGTTATTGGTCGATAATAACGTTATGCTGTAATTATAACGTTGCTAAAAAAAATTAATATTGAATTACTGATAGTAGCCGTCTTACTGATTTGAAACAACTTTGAAGCAAAAACTACGATGTCTTGTAGTAAAAAAATAGATAAGCGTAAAATGTCAGTCTTTATTGTCAACCACTTTTCAGCTCTTGCTGTAGTTGGTTCTCCTACGCCTACGTTCTCTCGCTCCCGTATCTCTCGTTGTGTGAAATTTATTTGTGACCTGGCTTTCTTTTTACTGGACTGTTACTGCTTGAAATACTGACCTTGGCGCTAAATTTGACTTTGATAATATTTTTGTGTTGTGGATGCTAGTTTTGGTGTATAATAATGCCGAAACGTAGACAAACGTTGAAAAGTGAGACCCGTGAGCAGTGAGCTTATCATAAAGCTGCAAAATTATTTTGAGCTTCATAGCCAAAATGGTCGACCATTGATACCCAAGTACAATTAGAGCGTGTCGCTCAGGCGCAAACGAACAATTACTAATATTCGTAGAGAAAAGTTCGGCCCATCTGGCACTGAAGAAAACATTTTCGAACTTGATGTTCGATTTGATACCATACTAATTGATAACAACGTAATTATACATGAAAGCGACTGACGACACAACATCTTTGAGCGAATCAGAGTCTGATTAAAATAAATCAGTAAGTGTAAGTTCTCGAAAAAGTAGTGTCCTGCTCTACTAGGATCGTCGGTCGGTTATCACTGACAGGTATATTGCTGCCAATAGACCTGACATAGTGTTAGTTGACCGTTCAGCGCGCCGAGCAATAATTGTTGATGTCACTATACCACATGATGATATAACCTGTTGAAAGCAGAAAATGAAAAAGTGTCGAGATACTCGGACCTTGCTTACGAAATTACCGCCATGTTGACTCAACAATAATTGTTGTACCGATGAACAATATTTTGTACAAAAATAATAAAAATGAAGCTTTCGCTCGGTTGTTGGATTAATTAAGGTTCGAAGGTGGTGGAAGGTTTTGGGACGGCTTGTGAGGCAGTCCCTCTCTCTGGAACCCTGACCACCGGCTGCTTGGGTGATGGGTCCTTCACCGCATCAAGTGGGACGTATAATTTTGTAGAATAATTTTTAAAGATCTTTTGTGTAGTATTTTTTTTTAATATATTTATAACACTATAACATGTTTAGGAAGAATTTCATAGAAATAAGTATAGAAATAAATGAGAGAAAAAATGCTATATCGATTTTGTTTTCTTTACGCTAGTTAGACTTCACAATCAGTTTACTATACTTAACAAAAATCAATTATAAGGTCCTACGTAAAATATCGAAAATATAACGTCGGAGACGCATCCAATAACTATTACTTAATACCGATATTTTTTGCCCATCACTAGTCATTGCCAACTGACAGGTGCCAAATCCGTAAACTCTGGGTGTCTCATGTATAGTAAGAGGACACGATCGAAACTGCCATTGGGTATTTGACTAGTTAAATCACTTACTTTTTTTCAAACGTCTAAACGCGCGATTAGTATTGGATTTTGTATGAAATATTGAATTGTGACGTCATCAAAGTTAGACGCACTTTTTTACTTTAATTGATCGTTTAAAATGGTTATTCGAAATAAAACTATCAGGGGACGTGGATATAACCTCCTTTGAGAGATCCTGTATATAATAATTAATAACAAAGAATTTATTTGTCTGTCAATAGTTGTCAAATACCCAATTGGCATCGTCAAATTCCTTTAAACACTTTTTTAGTGCATAATATGTGGAACAAACTGCTCAAGAATGTGGTGATGCCAAGGTCTGTAAATCAGATCACGTAAAGACTGGATGAGCACTTAAAGACAATTTGATATAGGCGCATCAGCAAAACGGCAGGCTTAAAACAGATATATAAGAAATGTACCGCGATTAAAATAAATAAATAGAAGTTTATTTCGAGTAACTATAGACTCATATAGGTATTAAACTAAGTATATATTAAACTAAGATTATAACTAAGCAAATTACTAGTTAAGTAAATCAATACGCAATATTGAGTACGCTTGCCAAATATGGAATCCTGCATATTATCAAGTTAACATTAATAAAATTGAAAGTATCCAACGCAAATTCATTAGATTCCTACGTCATAAATTTCATCTTCCTAAAACATTTTATGAGAAAGCCTGTTCTGATTTACACCTTGTACCTCTTAATATTCGTAGAAATATAGCTGATATTTGCTTCTTACTCAACATAGCCAGGGGGACAATTGATTGCCCTGAATTGCTTTTTAAGCTAGGTATAATAGTACCCTCACGTTTATCATTCCGTGCGACTAGAATTAAAAAGGTATTACATACTCCAGTATCAAGTACTAAGTACAGATCCAACTCGTTTATTATTCGCGCGTCTCGCCTTCTGAACTATAATTATAATGAACCTAGCATAGACTGATTTTGTGGCAATATGTGTAGTGTACGTCGAAATTTAACCAATGTATTCATACAGTCAAGTGCATTATGTTATTAACAACTGATTAGTGATTAACAACTGGTATCTTTCTCAACAACTGTTTTTGTGTATCAACAGGTGCCCTTGTTCTTTTTAGTGTCTATTTGTGAAAACCTGTCATTAGCTATAAGTTACCTAATTTTAAGACTATCTAGAACAATAAGCTGTTGGTTTTCCTTAACAAATAAAATAAAATAAAATAAAAGAAATACTACATGGTTTCTATCTAGACCAGCTAGAACCCTGCATTGCATTGCACGCGATTTACATTAAAAAGAAAGCACATTACCTCGTAGTCGGCCTCAAACTTGTGCACGATTTGCGTCAGCGGCAGCTTGCCGTCTATTTCAGGCGTCTTGGACAAATCGGCGAAGAACAGAAGGTTGTCGCGACAATCCTTCACCGGGGACACTAGGAGGTAGCGACCGCAGTCTGACACTTCCGCACCACTGAAATATAATTTATTATTACACAATTAATTTACAATTATATTTATTACAATAACGATTATGGGTAAGTATATTATGGTTCAATAGCTCTATCCCTAACGGGTTATTATCTAAACCAATATTATAAAGAGGAAAGATTTGTTTGATTGTTTGTAATGGATAAACTCAAAAACTACTCAACCGATTTTAAAAATTATTTCACTTATAGAGAGCTACTTTATCAGCGAGTAACATATATAGGCTATATATATTATTTTCAAAAAATTTGAGATCCCTTTGAAGGTGCTTTTACTGACATTGTATTAATCTTTATCAAAATAAAATGGTTGGTAATCTCAAGTATTTAATATTATAGACCAAATTCGCTCTTTACACCATTTAATTCAGATGAATATCTTAGAAGATATCATAGTAATAAAGTAACGGATCAATAGAAATAGGGGGGGGGGGGGGGGGGGCCGCGACCTGCAATGCTAATGCAAAACCCTGATGTGCCGACTGGCTATTATTGGGTATGGACTATTATGATGATTAGTGCTACCCGTGCGAAGCCAGGGCGGACCGCTAGTTATTCTTATATAATATAATTCTTAATAAACATAAACAGAAAACGTCAAACAATATGAATCCGCCATTGTTACCCACTCGTGTTTAGTGTTGCATATCGTGGAAAGATTAAATAATTACACCACTGAAATTACGACGAATTCGTAGATTTGAACGATCAAAACTGGTTTAGTATTTTTTTTCTTTCATTTCTCTACTTGTAAAAGGACCGGACCGACGCTCCATACAAATCTGGACCGTCTCCTTTCGAGTATTAAACCCGGCAGCGGTTTATGCTGCGTTGATAGATAAGTCAGTCATAGGCCCAATTATCTAAGCAAATCGTAATCATTTGACAGCTTAAAACGTTTTATTCGAACTGTTTAAGGAGTTCATACATTGCTTTTTGACGTGCAGTCATCTATGAACTCCTTAAATATACAGGTCGAATTATCAGTTTGACAATCGATTACGATTACGATTTCCTTACACAATCGGGGGGGCAGATATAAAAATAATGGGTAATGCATCTATAAAGCGCTATATAAATAAATATAATGTTTGTCTCAAGTATCATTACTGATATTAACATTACAGTGCAACTGATGTGAACAAAAATACCAACACTATTCAGAATAATGTAATAATTATGGCAATACGTCTAGTTACGCTAATACATTACATATACGTGAGAATATGCAAATAATTAACGTACGAGGGACTATCTTGACACTGGAAACGTGTGTTGGAATTTCTGTTGGCATAAACTATGGTTAGTATACATTGACTTACCAATACATTAGACGCACCATCGAAACGCAAAAAACGGCACGGTCAAATTGTGCACAAATAGGTATTCTGAACAATTTTCGCCTCAGTCGCGCATGAGTACACTAGGCGACAAAATGTCGTATGTGTCGAATTGTTATTACAAAATTGAACCCTAAATATAAGGATATATGGTTGGTTTTTGTGAACCGTTTGGTGTCTCATTCTATATTATCTATAGCTGTGTTTGTATAAGCGATTGTGGACGCTTTTTGAGTATTAATTTGTAGGTAATGTTGTATCCTTAGTTGGTAAATCGATGTTAGTATAGTATTGGAATGAGCAAAGGATACATTGAAATTGAACTTGTTTTTTTCTTATTACAATTCATCCGTAACTTGTGGATCCACGGAAGACCGGCGCTGTGCCTTTGCTTGCACCATAGACGGCAAACGCTGAGTGGAGGTCATTTAGGGACCACACATTCCGTATACTTATCTCTATAGATTACCTTAATTGTGTATTTGAAAACTGTCGTCAAAACAGCAACTTTTTTCAAACGTCAAAACTCATGCTTAGTATGAGAAACTGTATGTTTATGAAATACTGAATTGTGACGTCATTAAAGTTCGACGCACTTTTTTCCTTTAATCGATAGTTCAAAGTGGTTATTCAACGTTAAACTAAAAGGGATTTGGATATTTTTGGGAGTTCTTCTATTTAATAATCACAAAAAAAATTTTTTTTTGGCTAATAGTCAAATACCAACTTTTGGTTCCAAATAAACGCTTTTTCTTTCTTTCTTTCAAAATAATTTATTTTTGACATATGATCATCCCTTTTGTGGTTCCAAATATACATTTACAAATGTTTATTCAAAGTAGTTTTTAAAGATACTTACATCCTCCACAAAGGTTCTTCAGGGAAGTCGACGACAACAACGTCGTCGCTCTGCGGCGTGTTGAGACGGTGGTAACACAGCTTTTGGTCGCGGTTCACCTCCGTCTCGGAGCCGTCAGTCTTGCCTGTTTGCTCGGGGTACCTCTGAAACAATTAGATATCCGATTAGCTGATAAACATTTTTCAATATTGCTCCTATACATGAGCTATGGCATGGCAACAAATAGTAAACAATGGCGCTAATTGAGGGCGTGTGACTACATAATTTCGAATTGTTACAGCTTTCTGCAAAAATCGAATGGTGATATTTTTGCGGCTTTAAATCTAAATTTTGCGTGTTTTCAGTGTTTGAAGTAGTTTTAGTTTGTTCAGAAAAAAAACTGTTATTTTTGTTGAAATCTACCTTGGTTGCCGATCGACCATAGTTAACTTTGAAAACAAATGCCAATTCAGCAATTAAATAGCCAATAAGGCATTGGGGCTGATTCTGTTTAACACAATCTCTAAACTAAACTAAATTGGCAGCTTTAAATCTAGTTCTGTCCCTTTCCGTAGGGAGTATTATGAAAGGGTTAGCAATATTTGTAATGCTCTAAGTTTTAGTTTAGTTTAGAGATTGTGCACTACAGAATCAGCCCCATTATGCTGTACACAATCTCTAAACAATACTAGAATAACAGGACTAAAATTATTTATTGCCATCCCTTTCATAATGCTGCCTGCGGAAAAGGACAGCACAAGTATATATATATTTCAACAATCTCCCTGGCGCAGTGTTGAGCGCTGTTGTATTAACGTGCGGAGGTCCCGGGTTCGATCCCCGGCAGGGTCAATTGGGGAATTTATAATTTCTGAAATTTCCCTGGTCTGGCATGGTCACGGCGAAGCCGTGACTAGTTGCCACCGTAGCTACCGGCAAAGACGTGCCGCCAAGCAATTTAGCGCTAGAGATAGCTTTATAACCTGTTATTTATATCACGGGAAATCAAAGGCAACGCTTTAATCGGACGGGAATCAAAAATCCTTAGTCCACGCGGACGAAGTCCATCGTCCAACAATCAATCTATCTGTATGAGCTGCTTATGGCAACGACGACCTCCCTGACGCTCCTGTTGAGCACTGTTGCCTTAACGTGGGAGGTCCCGGGTTCGATCCCGGGCAGAGTGAATTTGGGAATTTATAATTTCTGAATTTTCTCTGGTCTGGCCTGGCGGACCAACGAATTCGCGGGCATTATCTAGCTTAATTGTAATTGTATGTATTTGTAATAGTAGTATGTATTTGTAATAGTATTATATGGTAGCTTAGACGGCTCTAACGAGTTGCAAAGTTTTGTATTTATTCGTAGAAAATGTTTTACTATCCGAGGTTATAAGATAGGTGTCATACCAAAGTTCTCGCGGTATTTTAAAATAACACGAATGAAAGCGCAAGAAGCCTACTTATTATTAAACTTACTGCATAAAACAATCCTTTATTATCCTTAGTCCATGACATTGAGGTGAACTTGACCTTCTCGAGGACCTCCGGGTAGTCTTGGCCTAGAACCAGTTTAGTATTATTATAATCACTATCAATAAACAGCCATTTCCAAAGCTTCTCAACTCGTTTCTGATTTGATAACATAAATAAACTTCTAGCATAACGACAATGGTGGAATGGCGCCCCGCATTTGAAAATGAAGCATTGGTAGACCGCCCTAGGTGTACGGACAACATCAAGCGAGTCGCAGTGTGCAGCTGGGTTCAGGCGGTGCAAGCCAGCCCCTGAGTTGAATACTCTACTTTTCCACACCTTGCGAGGCTAATAAAAAATAAACCGGCCAAGTGCGAGTCGGACTCGCGCACCGAGGGTTCCGTACAAACCTGTAGTAAGTTTTACGATTTATGACGTATTAAAAACAAGACGAAATGAACCGCAAAACTAACTTTGTTTGTAGAGGTTTATTGTTAATATCAAACAAACTATGCTAGTTAGAGCGTTGGTTTTATTTTTCCTGTAAAATATACATAAGCTTCTATTGACCATAATTATTTCAGATTTTCAATTGGTAAACTTCGGAGATAAGGGGGGGGGGGGGGGGGGGGCATAAAAATAAATAAAAAAACTAAAAATAATTTTCGATTTGTTTTTATTTTAATGATGTTGAGCCACTATTATACACAACTATTCCAAATTTCATGTCGATAACTTTAATAGTTACTGAAATAATCGACTGTGACGGACGGACGGACAGACGGACGGAGAAAGTCGCACCATAAGGGTTCCATTTTTACCATTTTGGTACGGAACCCTAAAAACGTGTGGTGTCGTGGGACATCAGATAGGAACAAAGTTCCTTATATAAATTTAATTTTTTTATAAAGTAAAAAAAAGATATTACAATATGAACCTTAACAATAAGGCATTAAAGTTTAATTTGGAATGTAGTATATATGTAAGACCTTGTATTCGTTAAAAAATCTTACTCCACGCATTTACGGACGGACGCGTCCACGCCGGACGTTTTTTGCCGGCTAGGGTATAAAGGGTACCCCGTCGTCCCATAAGGAACTTTGTTCCAATAATAAAAATTATATAAATAATTACTTTCAATAACACCACAATATAAAATTTCGGAAATAAGTTGTAATATTTATGGATCGTGCTTGGCGGGCTTTGGCGAATGAAAAACCGCCGCATATGGCAGTCGCTACGAGACCGCTATGCCCAGCAGTGGACGTATGTCGGTTGACGACGACGATGGTAAATTTTTGCAAAGATTTTTATGACTCATATCATGATTTTACTTCCTTCTGTATACCTACTGTTCTGCTTGGTGCTTGATGTTATATTAATATTTTCTACAAGTTAGCCCTTAACTACGATCTCACCTGGTAAGGTGGTAGTAAAATTGACTATGTCAAAGGTCACTTGAATTTAAAAAGAAAAGGTGGTAGGCATGGTAGCGTGCTAATCTGGTAGGGGTATGGCCTGTAGATATTAAACCAAACCCTTATTTTGTTACTTACTACGCGGTGTCGTATCTTGGTTTGGTGGCACGTCTTTACCGGCACTACATATCCTTACACCAGATCTGAATAATGCTCAAGTCGCACCTAAGCCGATTTTACTCCAATAAGCTCAAATAGCTCCTAAAAATGATTAATTTTACCTGTTTCTACATCTTTTAAGTGTATGGTATTCCAGTCTGAGCCGCTAGCCGACAGTGCGTAGGCAAATGTCGAGCCATCTTCCGTGAAGCGACTACCGGATAAGGCGATCGTGCCGTCTTCAGATAACGTGTTAGGGTCGAGGAATACCCGAGCTTCGCCGTCCAGGCTGTCTTGGATGTATAGGACGCTACGGACAAGATAAAGCTGTTAGTCATAGTGAAGAATCATTTTAAGCCAAATATTCTAAAGCAAATAGACATGATGCCTATATTAAAAATAAATTATTTCTAACTGATTATTAAATAGAGGGTCTTCCAAAAGACGTAAAATTCAAATCCTCGGTTAGTTTTAAGTTTGATAACCATTTTAAAACATAGATTAAAGAAAAAAAGTGCGTTGAAATTTTATGAAGTAACAACTGTGAATTTAATACAACTTCCATCCTAGAAGTGCGTTTTTAAGTTTGATAAAGAGTTGCTGATTTGATTGCGTTGTCATCATCCCTATTGAGTTGAATGTCTGGAACTGGGAATGTCGTCGCCGTAATAACCAAAAGTCTGCATTGATCTCCGTAGACCACGTCTATGTGCCAACTGATAAGCTACTCGCTTGAAATCGTCCGTCCATCTAATTCTAGAAGAACGTCTTCGCTTTTTAACGCTATTTATTGCATTTATACAATCTTTTATATTATGTTAATATAATTAATTTGAGCTCAACAAAATCTTGTCAAGAGACATCTTCGAAATGTCTTCTATGATAAGAACACCACATAACACATCCTAATCCATACTAATATTATAATTGCGAAAGTGTGTTTGTCTGTCTTTTACGGCCCAATCGTTTCAACGGATTTTGATGATTAATTTGGTACAGAGATAGGTTGCATCCCGGGGACGGGTTTTTATCCCGGGAAATGAAAGAGTTCCCGAGGGAATCAAAATCTTTAATCCACGCGGATATTATTTAGCTCCCATTGAGAACTTCACAATAAATAATTTGGTGTAACTAAAACCAAATAAAGCAAATCAGCTAAATTAAGGGGATCCTCAACCTACTTCTGATTCTGCAATCCAGTGTTTTTCAAAAAGAAGTACTTGTCCCCTCTCCGGAATGGGCAGGAGTATTTGGGGTAGTTCCATAGCTCGGTGAGGCGGCTGTGGATGTCTGTCTTCACGGGGCACGAGTCGAGGAATGGACGGGTGATGTTGTTTTCAGCCTCTATAAAGGCTTTGGTCTCTTCAGAGTCCGGGTCTTCCAGCCAGCGGTAGGGGTCTGCTATCTGTCGAATGTGTAAAGATTTTAAATTGTATTGTTTAAAATGATTGATGAACTAAATAATTGGCAACTCAATCCACTTTTTGTTTTGTCCTTCAATCACGCCGCAACAAAGCAACGAATCGACGTGAATTTTTTGCATGGTTATAGTTGAGAACCTACAGCAGGGCTAGCATGGGCCTGGAGACCGTTTGACGTTTCACGGGGACTCGGGGGACTATTTATCCACCGTTATTTAGCGTTTTTATTTATTTATTTAGGAATAAAAATTTTATCCTTTCCTCGGGGAGAAAATTGTCTAGGGGGGCTGGAGAGTGACATAGGTTTTTTTTTTGTCCCGGAAAATAAAGGAATTCCCGTGGGAATTAAAAAACTTATTCCACGCGGACGAAGTTGCGGGCATCATCTAGTTGGATAATAAATGCCTAAGTTTTAGAAGATCTAATACAAATGTTAACAATATTGATAGAAATGTATTTTTTTATCGATACGAAGCGTTTGCTTATCATTGTAAACTGGCCAGCCCTGAACCACTTGAATAGCACAAGTTGGAATGAAAACAAGTTTTTGCGACGTTTTATTACTAGGGGTCACCGCACAGATTTTTGTTTCGCAATATATTCCAATTTTTATTTATTTACTAGCTGATGCCTGCGACTTCGTCCGCGTGGATTGAGAATCTTTGGTTCCCGCAGGAACTCTTTAATTTTCCGGAATAAAAAGTACTATTCCAGACTATAATCTATCTCTGTGCCAAATTTCATCCAGATCCGTTCAGCCGTCGTCGTGGCGTGCGTGATTGAGTAACTAACATCCAAACTTTCGCATTTATAATATTAAAGTATTAAAGAATAGATGTTTAACACGCTTTCATCAATTTGTAACTAAATTAATAACTAACTATGTATGTAAAGAATCTTGAAAGTCGAATTTATTACTTTTCCAACTTCTAAATTATTGTCGTATCGATTTGAAAATTTGCAAATATAATATGTAATACGGATTAAATTGATTCCATCACTTCTGATGTATTATGAACGATTCCAATATATTACACTTGTTGGGGAGGGTATGATGATGGAACTGGAAAGTCGATACAGGCACTCCACAATGGCTACTAGTAAAACCCTCAATTTTAGACTGATTTGGTTTGATTTGACGAGTCCCATTTACAATAAGGGTAAGCGTGTTTTTTTTTTAACCTTTAAATAGTAGTTAGGTACTTCGTTCGTTGCGATAATAGGTATAGAGATATTGAAATTCACACTATTCATAATGATCCCAGTGGAAAAGGATCGAACTAGATTTAGAACTGTAATTTTAGTTAGGAGGCTGTACTTGTGCATAACAGAATTAGCGACAATGTGCATCCAGCCTAAGGCAAGGCTACAAAGAAACCTGCGGTAATTGAGGCGACATGACGAGAATAGGAAACTAGTTTCACTTGAATAGAATACAAATGCCTTCATTAATGTAACCGTCAAATGTTTTGATTTGTTATCGAAAGTATCTATAAGGATTTCTTAGTACAAAGTTCTGTTTGGTAGAACAAAACGCGGGGGCCTGGACTGGAAAAATTTCAACCTAAAGAACCTATACCTAACTAAATATTAATAAAAAAATGTTTCTTGGCATCAGTTTCTTTGTTTGTTTAATTTAAGAATATAGTTTAATAAAAGAAACTCTTTAAAACTAAACAAACCAATAGGTACCTTAGCCAATACTTATCAACCATGAGAGTAGTCTTATAAAATCTACATGGTTCTAGTACTAGTAGGTAAGTATTATTCACTGCTTATTAGATATACATTAACTGCATCAGAGAGCAATTGCACCGACATGCACTTTACCTACTGGATTACGGTACAAGTATCATATTAGGTCGGTATGTACTCGTATTTATAATTAACAAGACGTAGATGAGTGGGTGTGCCCTATGGATCAGCACCACAGAATTGTGGAAAGTTAAGAAATAGAAATGGCATCAGTTGTCTTTAATATGTTTGTCAGTTGTATTTTTATCTTTGTCCTTCACCTTTTCGCTCGCTCACCTTACCTCTCCAGCCCCCCTAGCATGGGCCGAGACAATTTTCTCCCCGAGGAAAGGATAAAATTTTTATTCCTAAATAAATAAATAAAAACGCTAAATAACGGTGGATAAATAGTCTCCCGAGTCCCCGTGAAATGACAAACGGTGATAAACTTCTCCTCTCCCCTGTTGCCGTGCTCTGAGAAGGGGTTAAGTTAATTTTATCTCTTGTCAGTGGATAAAATCGGAGGATAAAATTTTTATCTCCGGCCCATGCTAGCCCTGCTGGGGGGATGTCCTAGCGACGAAAGCGATACGACTCCATATAAAAAATGACAAAATTATCTTCGCTTCACTGGGGCTGATTCTGTAGTGCACAATCTCTAAACTAAACTAAAATGAAAACATATACCTTTCATAATACTCTCTGCGGAAAGGGACAAAACTACATTTAAAGCTATCATTTTAGTTTAGTATAGAGATTGTGCTAAACAGAATTGGCCACAATGTAGACCACGTGAAAAGTCAGCTACAGTAGGAAACCCCGTTACAAAAAATGAACTAAAATTAATTTTTAAAAAATACGTCTAGCACCCAACGCATTGTTATTTGTTAATAATTAAACTGCCACTCTACCTGCCTGACTCACTGTCCATCAGCGACAAAACGTTTCGTCGTTTCTACATTTATATTGATTTCTGTGCTAAGCACCTAAGTACTAATTAATGAGTAAATGCCTCTATTTAGTTGATTATGCTATCAAAAGGAGTGAAAATAGGGGCTAAGTTCAAGGTTATATCTATATTTCCAGGTTCGAGATAGATAAGGAAGGCTTTGCGGGAAAATTCAGTCTAAACAGATTTAATTAAATCGCATTAATTATTCTATCTTTTATATTATAAGACAGACAGACTTATAATATGAAGTGTAGAATAATTAATACGACACAGAAATGACCGGAACGAAATTTATTTATAAATAAGTACTTCTCCTAATCCGAAGGTTGCCTGGCAGAGATCGCTACTAAGCGATAAGGCCGCCTTTTTGACGTGACAACGTCTTATAAATTGGTTTGCCGGGAGACACTTCAAGAAACTGCGTTACGCTCCGCGCGTTATGCGCTTACAATGAGAGCGAGTGAGAGGCACGCGTCCCTTCCACTCGGGCATGGTTAGCCCGCCTAAGAGCGAGAGAGACAGACATAAAAAGTGAAAGGCACGCGTAAGTCGTTGTCACGTAAAACTTTCGCCCGTATATCGACTTTACAGGCAACCAATTTTTTTTGTATTACCTAATTAATTTCTGTGTATTTGTGTTTCCTTTATTTTTCTGTGTTGTGGTGTACAAATAAAGAGTATTAATCATTAATAATAATAATAATATTAACCGAATGAACCCTAACACAAGAAGTTCAAAATAGAGTGATAAGATTCTTCCTACTACGGATATAACAACCTATATTATATACGAGTATTCAGTAAAATCCATACTAATATTATAAACGCGAAACTGTGTCTGTCTGTATGTCTGCTAAGCTATAGTTAACGGGCCATCTTATCAACCGGTTTTGATCAGATTTGATTTAGAGATAGATTGGATCCAGGAAAATTAGGGAGTTCGCGTGGGAATAAAAAAACTTATCAACGCGGACGAAGTGGCGCGTATTATTTAGTAATCAAAATACTGAATAATATATAGGAAAGGGCGTAATGTCTGTCTGCTACATTGTCACGGATTTTGTCGAAATTTTGTACTCAGCTAAGTTTCGTCCCGGGGAAGGCTTCCAGAAGAAAATCCCGGAAAATCAAAGAATCAATCAAATCCCACAAGATTGTCAATACCTAAATCAATCCACAGAAGATGCCCAACCGAGACTTAGCTCAGCACAGAATGTTTTTTATACTAACACATAATTGGTTTGTTTTCTTTAGGAAGAACCTATTTATCCTCGTAACAACTATGATAATAATAGTCATTGAACAGCAATTATTGTACTCATCGTTTACGTTTGAATGATTTATATCAGGATTTAATACTAACCAGTTGATAAAATAAGTATTTTTGACGAAATCCTAGACTAAGTCGTGTGAAAATCAACTTTATAAGAGGTCACAGGTTCGTTTTCTGATAAGGTAAAATCGGCTTCTAAATAAATAAATCAATGGTTTCTCCACCACCATATTCTCCACCACGCACTACCGTCAAAGCTATTCATGGTTCATCATACCAAATCGGCACTTTTTTTTATTTTACAAGTAAGCCCTTGATTGCGATCTCACTATAGTGGTAAGTGATGATGCAGTCTTAAATGGTAGCGGGCTAACCTATATTAGGGTTATGGCAGATATATTAAACCCATACCCCTAATCGGTTTTTACACGGCATCGTACCGGACCGCTAAATCGCTTAGCAGCGCGTCTTTGCCGGGCAAATCTATGCTTCTACTTGATATATGTACTTCTACTTCGCTATCGTACTTGTTTAAAGACCCATGATTTTCATAAAAAAAGCCTTAAATTCTCAAATTTTTCATCATCGCCATTTATCAAGATGTAAGATTGTAGTCAAGCGTAAAACGTGTCAAGCGTTCAAACGTTTATATTTCAAAATCAAACGAAGTTCCGATCACGTTTTTCGCTGAATATAATACAGATTAGATATCTAACGTACTTGTACGTACGTATTATTCAATACTTATAGAGAATCGCTATATTCCCAATATTATATTTTTCTTGAATATTGAAACTAGTTTTTTTTATCCACCACAAGTTAGCCCTTGACTGCAATCTCACCTGATGGTAAGTGATGATGCTGTCTAAGATGGTAGCGGGCTAACCTGTTAGGGGCATGGTAATTATATTAAACCCATGTAACCCCTTTCGGTTTCTACACAGCATCGTACCGGAACGCTAAATCGCTTGGCGGCCCGTCTTTGCCGGTAGGGTGGTAACTAGCCACGGCCGAAGCCTCCCACCAGGCCAGACCAGGGAAAATTCAGAAATCATAAATTCCCAAATTGAACCTGCCGGGGATAGAACCCGGGACCTCCGCACGTTAAGGCAACGTTAGATATAGACTAAAGGCCATCCATGGTCTGGTCTGATGGGCCGTGGGAGTCTTCGCCCGTCATAGTTACCCTGCATACCCTACCGGCAAAGGCCTGCCAGCAAGCTACTCGTATTTCACATAATACTATAACCGCATAGAAACCATTAACTAGAGGCATAGGTTTAATATAACTGCCATATCCCTAACAGGTTAGCCCGCTACAATCTTAGACTGCATCAGCAACACTTACAACCAGGTGTCAAGGCCTAACTTGAACTACCTAGAATAAAAAAAAAATTGGAAATCTAATGATGAATGAAAGCTCTATACGTACTATAAATAAGTAGGCTCTTTAGTATTTAGAGACGTTTCAGTATACACCATCGTCCATTAAAAGCGATAATTGAAGTCATTATGTAATGGGATATTACCTTAGTTCCATGGTAGTCGTCGACCACGGTCTCGTCTCTCCTAACTTCAGGGTAGTCAAAGATCATATTCCTTGGAGCGACGTATGTGGAATACGGGGATGCGTGTGCGCACTGGAACAACACACAGATACATAGTAACACATGTTGACGCATAGTGGACTCGCCGCTGACTGACCAGCACGAAACTCGCGACAGTCTTTATATTCAACAAAAACACTGATCCAACGAGCTTTTTGTATAGTTTTTTTTGCATACAAGCCAAATAAGCGTTAAATTAATTTAAAATTCAAACATTAGAATTCTATAATATTACTTTTGTTAGGTACATCTATTCTATTGTCTCTGTTGTCATCTGTGACAGGTTTATTCTTAATTTATGTAGCCAGGCAACAAGGTAGAGGATAATAATAAAAATTGACCTTTTTAAAGCTATTGAACCCAGAATAGCTAAACGACTGGTAATCCGAAAGGTCGCAAAACAAATCTCACATATCTACTGATACCCGCGACTTCGTCCGCGTGGATTCAGTTCTTTTGATTCCCGCGGGAACTCTTCTGGATAAAAAGTAGCGTATATCCTTCCCCGGGATGCAACCTATCTCTATACCAAATTTCACCAAAATCGTTTGAATATATGGGCCGTGAAAGCGTAGCAGACAGACAGACAGACAGACACACTTTCGCATTTATAATATTAACATGTGCAATAGACAACAAAAATATGTAGGAAATATCACATTTCTAAGTAGAACTAAATTTAGTTTGTATCAAACTATGGGGTC
This sequence comes from Erebia ligea, assembly GCA_917051295.2. Lineage (NCBI taxonomy): Eukaryota > Metazoa > Arthropoda > Insecta > Lepidoptera > Nymphalidae > Erebia > Erebia ligea. The sequence goes on from OU785226.1 coordinate 15,015,313, forward strand.
TTTAGAGCCAAAAATTTTGTGCGAAACATTTCACGACAGTTAATTGCCTGATTTGGCTATAGAAGGGCTGGCTCATTTTTGCGCAAAGGATCAGCCTGGCTGTCCAGTGCAATGATGCAGCCAGCATTTTTGCCACCATTCCACATGGGCATGTCTTGTTTAGTAGGTTACTTACCTATTATACTTACGATTAGATTAGGCTAAGTAATAGTAAATTTAATTTAACATTTTCAATAAAGATTTACTTAAACAAAAATACTAACTTACCTATTTATTATCTAAATAATTTGACTAAACAATACTTTTCTATAATCCATACTAATATAATAAGTGCGAAAATGTGTCTGTCTGTCTGTCTGTCTATCTGTCTGCTACGCTTTCACAGTCCATTCGTTCAACCGATTTTGATGAAATTTGGTACAGAGATAGGTTGTATCCCGGGGAAGGACATAGGCTACTTTTAATCCCGGAAAATTAAAGAGTTCCCGCAAACCAAAAATATTAATCCACGCAGACCAAGTCGCGGGCATCATCTAGTGAATTATAAGTTGATACTTCCAAGTAGCACAATAAGAAAATCACTTACAATAACACTAGTTTAATAACACTAGGATTGTGTGAAAGAAGATATGCGTATAAAAGGGGTGAATGATAGGTTGACGAATAACAGAAGTGAGTGGAAGAGGAAAACATGTTGTGCCGACCCCACATAGCGTGGGACAAGGGCTAGAAGAAGAAGACTTACAATAACACTAGTTACTAATAAGTATGTACCTAACAATAAAACTGGGAGTACAACTGTTATCACATCATGTAGAATTACCTAAAATAATAAAATACATAACACTGCAGTCTGCAAGTGATAAGCAAAAATAAATGAGTACTTACTTAACCATTACATTAAGGGTACATTATTCATTAATCATGAAATTTCATCTAAAACAGTGAAACAGTAAGTAACTATGTACAACACTTTTAGGGAAAGTCTAGAAAAAAACCAGTAAAGAGTCAGCCAGAGAGAGTCAGACAAAGAGTTCCATACCACCACAAAATATAAATCCTTTGAGTAAATAGAAATATGTCATAACAACACCTAATCAGCTGTCAAATTAAAGCTTACATTTATGGCTCTAAACTGGTAACACCACAATTCGACACCCTATGAGTACGGAACCCTAATTAATAATTTTTGGAGTTTTCCCTATGCTGGAGAACTTGCTTCTTGCCATTCATGAATCTAGGTCAATGGGAAGTACCCTATAGGTATTGATTTATTGGTGTGCAACAAAATATGCAAAATATATTGCATCAATGGCTGTATCTTTTGATTGCGTTGACTTAGAAGCTTGACGGGACAGTTGACTTAGAAGCTTGACGGGACTTTTTTTACAGCTTCAAGGGATCATAGACCTGAGTATTTGATATTAATTTGAACTTGAAAAAAAGTTAATGCCAGGTTATTAGCTATTACATATAAGTAGAAACAATACCAAACCAGTAGGTAGAATATAGTGGCGATTCATTTACTTAAGTACTTGACAATTATAAAATAATCCATATATAAATATTATAAACTAGCTATTACCCGCGGCTTCGCTCGCGTGGCTCAAGGGAACAATAACTGAGTTTTATGTGAAAGATTGTCAATTATCAACTTAACTGTGACTGCCTGTTTGAGACATTTCACTCAGCGCTCTGAACTCTGCACTCTGAACTCTGAACCCTGCACTCTGAACTCTGAACTCTATACTCTGAACTCTGAACTCTGAACTCTATACTCTGAACTCTGAACTCTGCACTCTGAACTCTAAACTCTGCACTCTGAACTCTTCACTCTGAACTCTGCACTCTGTACTCTGAACTCTGAACCCTGCACTCTGAAGTCTGAACTCTGCACTCTGAACTCTGCACTCTGAACTCTGAACCCTGCACTCTGAAGTCTGAACTCTGCACTCTGAACTCTGCACTCTGAACTCTGCACTCTGAAGTCTGAACTCTGCACTCTGAACTCTGAACTTTGCACTTTGTACTCTGAACTCTGCACTCTGAATTCTGATCCCGAATATCTCTTCTATTCTATTTCTATTTTTTTTTAGTCATTCTTATACTTACTATTTACCCCCCAAAAAGAAAATTTTTGTTTTTTTTTCGTCTGCAAACTAAAAACTACTGCCTTTGTTTTAAGGTTTATATTAATTAAAAGTGATATGTAACCGTGACTGACACCATGCGTTGTTACGAAGACAAAAGGTCTTAAATATAAATTATTGGTCTTATTATTAAAGGTCTTAAATATAATAAAACTGTAATGCCTTAGTTTTACGGTTTATATTTTAATATTAGTTTTCCCTTCTATCGGCAGTCCTGACTGCAATTTTTTTTTTACTTTAATGAGAACAACTTCCAAGAACACTTTCGCATTTATAATATTATTAGTATGACACGATGTTACTAAGGTAGCACATGTTACTTTCCTTGTCCTAAAATAAATCTTAACGTCAGCTCACCTGAACGTGGGCTAACCTGAACGTGGGCTAACCTGAACGTGGGCTAACTTGAATGTCAGGTAACTTGGACGTCGGCTAACTTGAACGATGGCTAACCTGACCGACAACTAACCTGAACTTGTGCTAACCTGAACGTCGGCTAACCTGAACGTGGGCTAACCGGACGGGTATGATAACCTGAACGTGGGCTAACCTAAACGTCGGCTGACCTGAACGTGGGCTAACCGGAAGGTTATGATAACCTGAACGTGGGCTAATCTGAACGTGTGAACGTGGTAACGGTGAAACAAATGCAAGAAAAAGAGCATACTATCCCACAGGGACTGTTAGTTTTTCCAGGATGAAAAGTGGCCTGTGTCACTCTCCAGGTTCTCAAATATACCCATGCAAAAAATCACGTCGATCCGTTGCGCCGTTGCCACTTAATTGAAGAAAAATGCGAGAAAAAGAGCATGTTATCCCACAGGAACTGTTTGTTTTTCCGGGATAAAAAGTGGCCTATGTCACTCTCCAGGTCCTCAAATATACCCATGCAAAAAATCACGTCGATCCGTTGCGCCGTTGAAGCGTGATTGAAGAAAAATGCGAGAAAAAGAGCATGTTATCCCACAGGAACTGTTTGTTTTTCCGGGATAAAAAGTAGCCTATGTCCTTCCCCGGGATGCAACCTATCCCTGTACCAAATTTCATCAAAATCGGTTGAACGGTTGGGCCGTGAAAGCGTAGCAGACAGACAGACAGACAGACAGACAGACAGACAGACAGACAGACAGACACACTTTCGCATTTATAATATTAGTATGGAAGTATGGAAGTATGGAAGTATGGAAGTATGGATTAGTATGACACGATGTTACTAAGGTAGCACATGTTACTTTCCTTGTCCTAAAATAAATCTTAACGTCAGCTCACCTGAACGTGGGCTAACCTGAACGTGGGCTAACCTGAACGTGGGCTAACTTGAATGTCAGGTAACTTGGACGTCGGCTAACTTGAACGATGGCTAACCTGACCGACAACTAACCTGAACTTGTGCTAACCTGAACGTCGGCTAACCTGAACGTGGGCTAACCGGACGGGTATGATAACCTGAACGTGGGCTAACCTAAACGTCGGCTGACCTGAACGTGGGCTAACCGGAAGGTTATGATAACCTGAACGTGGGCTAATCTGAACGTGTGAACGTGGTAACGGTGAAACAAATGCAAGAAAAAGAGCATACTATCCCACAGGAACTGTTAGTTTTTCCAGGATGAAAAGTGGCCTGTGTCACTCTCCAGGTTCTCAAATATACCCATGCAAAAAATCACGTCGATCCGTTGCGCCGTTGCCACTTAATTGAAGAAAAATGCGAGAAAAAGAGCATGTTATCCCACAGGAACTGTTTGTTTTTCCGGGATAAAAAGTGGCCTATGTCACTCTCCAGGTCCTCAAATATACCCATGCAAAAAATCACGTCGATCCGTTGCGCCGTTGAAGCGTGATTGAAGAAAAATGCGAGAAAAAGAGCATGTTATCCCACAGGAACTGTTTGTTTTTCCGGGATAAAAAGTAGCCTATGTCCTTCCCCGGGATGCAACCTATCCCTGTACCAAATTTCATCAAAATCGGTTGAACGGTTGGGCCGTGAAAGCGTAGCAGACAGACAGACAGACAGACAGACAGACAGACAGACAGACAGACACACTTTCGCATTTATAATATTAGTATGGATGCGAAAGTTTGGATGGATGGATGTATGTTTGTTACTCAATCACGCTCCAACGGATGAACGGATCTGGATGAAATTTGGCACAGAGATAGATTATAGTCTGGAATAGCACATAGGCTACTTTTTATCCCGGAAAATTAAAGAGTTCCCGCGGGAACCGAAAAACCTCAATCCACGCGGACGAAGTCGCGGGCATCAGCTAGTAAAATATATTGGGAAATGTTTAGATAGGTAAGCACATAAATTATGCAGTGTTTGAAAAACCTGTGTAAACTCTTTGATTTCACTGATAAAAAGTAACACATAATAAAATCTCCAGGTCTAGCTGTCTCTGTGTCAAATGTCATCAAGATCCGTTCAATGGTGAAAAGGTAACAAAGAGACACACTTTTGTCTAGATACCTTTTCAAGTATAACTTTTGCATACAGTAGGTACCTATGATTTGTTTACATTGGGGCAATAATGTACAACTATTTCTAGGATCAGATAAGCACTCAATATTTACTAAAAAGTCGAATAATTGATAAGTATCTGAATAATCAAAGTTAGTAATTGGACGAGCAACTACTAAGGTACTTTAGATGTAAGTATGCAATTAGTCAGTTCTTTCTATCAAATTTAACTTGACCTATTAGCTATATAATAGTGTATTATTATAATTTTAACGTAGAGGGTTTAAAATACTGGCGGGGTAAAGAAGTTGACCGAACCAAGACAACAAACTTTTTGCTGCTATAAACAAATGAACATAAAACTGTATTCACAGAATATAGTGGCTCTAATGAATACCAACGCGTGGCAATAATGTTATCATTATTAAAATTCAAAAAAGAGCTACGTAACTTCCCAAGTTTTAAACTGTTTCAGCCAAATAATCACTTTTTTACTATTGCTAAAAATTGGTTAATCATTAAAGGAAATCTTACCAATTGATGTCTCCTTAAATAGTACTTAGGTCCTGTATTTAAATGAGTTAATAAACTGTTATTTTTTGCACTATAAAGAGTAAAATTTGCGGAAAATCGGCGATGATTTGCCAAAAAGCGACGCACCGCAATGCAATTTGACATTTCAATTTTAGGTTGCTAGCGTAAAAAAATTGTCAACAATATGTCAACAATGAACAAGATGAAAGCAATGATGAAAGTGAACGTGTTGCACATGTTTTCATTTTATATTAATTTTTAAAATAAATATTTTTCATATTGGATATTCTTCGATAACATATCAACTCAGAACATATCAAGTCGCAAAAATAAATATTAATAGATGCTCAAGCAAGTCTGCCCGCTTGTCTATTAAAAATCCCGTGACTATGTTTATCCTGGGTGCAATATTATATTGTTACCCGCACAGTCTCTTGGATCTTTGTTGTGGTTGTACCAGATATTACCAGAACCGAGTAAATAAACAAGCCATAAAATCGTAAGCAACAGACAGCTGTAAGCTGACAGTAGGACCAAAGGTAGGACCACAGACAGGACCCACTTGCTTGTAGTTACATACCAGTATATATAATGTACTCTGTGTAGTTACAACAAGCCTGTGCAACAAGCGCATACGTTGCGTGTAGTTGTTTATGGTAGTTAGTTGGTCATTCTCAAACGGCTCAAAAAAGCGTGTCCGGGTCGAAAACCTGTATGAAATAGATTGCTAGCCACTTGAAAATTTTATGTATGGTAGATATGATCAAAATATTAGGGGGGGCCTATGTCCTTTTTTAGGTAAACATTATGTAAGTTAAGTTAAAAAAAGAAAACCGCGGAAATATTGACCTCGGTGCCGTGTCCCGTACCCCATATTGTGTTGAAAATTATTTTTTTTTCTTTTTTTCTATAAAATATGCCACTATTTTGCAGGTGCTTACAAGAAACTAGTTAGTTACAAGCTCAAATTATAATATTTATAATCAATAATAGGCCTTAGTTGACAACTTACAACAAATTGTTTTCGCGTCCGACGTTTAGAATTGATACCGGTGGCGCGCTCTAATTCTCTTATAACTTCTGTACTTTAATAACTGCGAGAATAGCAGTAAGAGTAAGACAAACTATCCGTCACGCCGCATCGGTGGTTAAAGGCAACACGTCTGTGCCTCTCTGTGCGTCCCTTTTATTAAGGTAAGTAATCGCTTTCGGTGGCTTGGTATACCCATAAACTTGATTTCGGTGGAACTGTTCTATCCATATCTATTTAAACTACTATTATTTAATTTATACAAACGTATATCGTATGAGTACTAGATTGCAATTAAGGAGGTTATTATTATAAATTTAGGATACTTTTGTAAAAATCTGGGATATTGCTCATTATTTTGATTTCAGTGGGATTGATCTCAGTGTTTTCGGTGGAAATAGTTAATCTATTTAGTAAAAAAAAGATGGTTGCAAAATTCATTTTTTGATTTTTCCAATTTTTGAGCATGTTTCTAAATGGCGGCTGTATTTTTTTATTATTTCACAAGAAAGTATAACTCAAAACGAAAAAATTGCGACCTGAAAGAAGTCTCTACGACAATTTTCCAAAGGAGAATTTTAATTTGAAAAATATTTTTTTGGGCCGAAAAACGTGATTATCTCGGAAGTCTCTCTTAACATTTTTATCTGAAAAAATTTGTCAATATTTTAAATACAAAAATGTATACTTTCACCAAGTTTCGTCAAAATAAAATTATTTTTGTGTAAATGAAAAATAAAAAACGATAAAAGTGTTTTTTCGCATTTTACTCGGAGGTTTTGAAGTTACGTGAAAAAACTATTCATACAAAAGTGGTAGATCTTTTTATGATCTACAACTTTTCTATTGTACACTTTTCTCTCCGAAGTCAACTTTCGCCGGAAATCACAATAATCCAAAACTCCACCCCTTTTCATCCCCCAAATATATCTGTAAAAACCCCTGCTCACGCATTTTTTTTTACGTTTATTATATGCCACTTTACCATTTCCAACTGTTCCCATCCTGTTAACAATTTTGTTTTTTTTCGCTTCAAAATAAGCGACTGGACTATGTGTGTTATGATAGATCTAAATAGAGAATGTTTTAAGTTCCTACTTTGTTATGTTTACTATTTTGAATTTCATTTAGTATGTTTAAATAAATGATTTAAAATACATACATAAGTACAAAGTTGATTTTCGTAAATTTTCCTAAATCTAAGTTAAGTAATTAAAGTAGGTATATGTTATGTTGTAAGTTGTTGTTGTTGTTGTTGTTGTTGTATGTATGTTGTTGTTGATAAAATAAAATATTTTATTGTAAAATTAACCTGAAATTCTTTACGTTTAGTCTTCATAATATTAAATACCTCCATAAATAATTTTATTTTGATTTCGGTGACCGATATATTGATTTCGGTGGACACCATTTTTTGAAAATCGAATTACGATGTAACCGCTGGGCCTATAAAGTTCCCTTTACTACCAATATTAACTAAATTAAATCTAGATTTGATATTTCCTGCTAGAATGTCTCAAATACAAAAAAAAAATTGTGCCACCGAAGTCAATCAAATAATGAGGCGCCTGAGAAGTACCCAGTTACAGTAAAAACCAGTAAAAACGTAGTGGTTATATTCTCTTTGGTTACAGTTGCTTCATGCTTGTAGTCCCGTATATAAAAAGTACTCTGTGCTTGTAGTTCTGCTCTCTACCTCTACCAATTTATTTTTCTCAAACATGCATGGAAATATTGTCATTATTTTGAAAAAAGAACACGCGAAGTATCGAATTTTCGGACAAAGAAAATCAAATCCATTGCAGGAGCGTTTTTTGAATTTGGAACATTACAACGCTCCTGCAATGTTGTATGAAAAGGCGTGCTGGGGTTACATATTAAGCCTGGCGTCGACTAGAGCAGAAACGCGTCGAATCGAAGCGAGTCGCACTTATTCCTAGTGCGTCCATCTCTGAAGAATCGAATCGAATTGTTCATTCATCGCAACTTTTCATCAAATTAGGTCGTTTTTGCGTCATGGACAGCTCGTATGAAGAGATGTTTTTATTTCAAATACTTTTTGATGAAGAAAAGGAAAATAGAAAAAGGAAACGGCGCGGCGTGCTCCCAAATATTATTAATATGAAAAGAAATAACTATGGCGAATTTCATCATTTATATCCAGATTTGAAGAGGGATCCTGTTAAATTTTTTCAATATTTTCGTTTATCCTATGAAAAATTTCAAGTTTTGCTAGACTTACTTGGACTTTACTTGTATATTGTTGGACCAGTGATATTAATAATTCTTCATTCATTTTAAATAAAAAGATTTATGGAATCGAAACGAAAAAATACGTTGGCGCGCATCCGCTTCTCCGCGTCGACTGAGGCGCGCCGAGTCGAATCGAATCGCATCGGCGAAGAAATTCGCCTGTCGAGCAATTCGCGCGGTCGATTCGATTCGGCGCGCCGCGGCTCGTCGCTAATGGACGCAGTTACATAGTAAATATATAGGAGGCGACTTTCTGCGATTCGATTCGACTCGGCTCGGCGAGCCTAGTGGACGCGAGCCTTTAGATACTATATTTTGATGGCGTTTGCCTGTCGGCACAGATGATAAAAAAAAATTGGCGGCAAAGCTGAAAATTTGTCTTGATTTGTTATTTACCTACTTAGTTGACTAATAAATATAAATTTAAAAATAATTGAAATGGTTTCCAACGGTTCAGAGAGTGAAATGGAGATTGATTGTACTCCACCAGATAGATAAGAAGCCAAAATGGCAATGGAAAACCTGCTTCCAGCGAAGTCAAAAAAAAAATACACGAAAGTTTAAGAAAATTTTATGATAATATAAAAAGTATGTTTTATTTCCCTGCATTCTTTTGAGAAAAGCACTATATATTCCTGGGCGGAAATGGCAATTGCCTGTCTCGTATTAGTGAGGTCCTCGCGTACGGCTCGGCCTTTAAACTCATACTCGACCTCCAATTTGAAATAATGTACTAAGTATTATATGTACCTATAGGTAAGTACATACAGGCTACACCACTTATTGTGCAGGTGCCTATGGTGCTGGTTTTTAATACATCGAAACAGAGGCCTAATCGCACTCCCTGGTGGCCTATAAACTTAAAACATATCTAAGAACCTGCTTTGAAGTTATACTCGCAGTTGTGGCCAGTAGGTACCCTTGCAGCACTTCCATTGCTCCATTCCATCACTCTACTCCAGGATCCATTCAAGCTGATGCTGAAGTGGTACTGCCGCGCCCACCTAAACCATGTCGGTAGGTACCTCCCAGGTAGCATTATGACGTCGTCGACCTTAGTAAGACGTCAGTCTAAGGTCATTTTAGAGTCGGTCCTACATTAGTCATTTTAAGACGTCGTAATGACGTGCTTTTAAGGTCAGTCCTACATTGGTCATTTTAAGATGTCGTAATGACATCATTTCAAGGTCAGTCCTATGTTGATCATTTCCAGACTTTGTACTGACGTCGTGTTTAGGTAGGTATAACTAAGAATTGCGAATGTACTTATAATGAATTTTTGACAAAAATTTGCTGATGGTATTTTGTTTGCTGTACTGGTATTGTCATCCAATCTACACGTAATACTATCCTTATTAGATATACTAACCTACTTAAACATTGCAAGAACATCAATAAAAATCTTGTAAAAAATTTACTGCATATCGGTATGAGGCGTTTTTGATTATGGAAGTTCTGCACCTATAATATATAAACTAGGCTTACCTACCTAACGATGTGTGACAGATTAATTAAAAAAAAACTACATACTTCTAAGGGATTCGAAATCAATGGCCCGCGCAACAGACCGACCAAAAAAAAATTGCCAAAAAAAAATACTCTGTACTGGCAACTCTTTCACACCTAACAAAGAGCGCGCGACGGGATCATACTGATACCAACGGTAATACCTTATATTTAGAGTAAAAATAATCGAGAAGGGTAATTTTTAGGGTATGAATTTTCCTAGGGTACCTATTTTTTGGGGTAAAACAATCAATATCAAGAAAAAAATAACTGAACTATTTCGTTTCCGAACGCGCCCATTACAGATTCCGTTTTGTGAACGCACCGATTACTTTGTGTCCCTCTATAAGTCTAGTCTCAAGCTTATTTTATTGTTTGCTCTTTCTTTTCGTGAGAGTGTTTTGGTTGTGTTATTTATTGTAAAAAAATGGCGTTATCGAGTGCTGACGTTACGCGTTCAGGTGTGAAAAAGTATGAACAAAAATACTGCAAAGAATGGGAGTATGACCCAAATTTAAAAGGTGAGTTGAGTTTTCTTAAAGTTATAATTTAATTAATCTAATTGAGTAATTAAAGTCTTATAGAACGAAAAAAATCATTTAGGGTAAATTTTTTTTAAAACATAGATTCTAGGGTAAATTGAGACCAGGCCCGGGGTAAAGTGAAAACTTCACCTGGCAACACCCGGATGGCGTCGGGCGCGCGAATTGGCGCGAATGTCAACCAACAATACTTATCTATGATGTCAACTGTCAACTGTTTCAGATAATACTTATTGCCATAGATAATACCTATATATACCAGAGATAGATGCGCCACTCACATTTCAAGTATCTAAAAAGGTGTACCCTGTACGCTAGATGTCGCTGTATCGTGTACAACGCAGCTAGCTGGCAGCAGGGCCGGCCAAGCTAAGCTATGAAAATATGCCGAGGTACATTGTAAGTACATATCTTTTATCTCATGTTTTTAGTATGGCTATACATTTTTGTTCTCGCTCACTTCACACAATCATAACTTGCACACATATACATTTTTTTATTACTATATGCATTAAAGTTATATAAAATGGCCGCTCAAGCAATGTAACCAACTTGAGCTTTCACCCTAAATTTAGGGGAAAAAATTCGGAGAAAGATTGATCTAGGAGAAAAAGTAAAAAATGTATTATTTATTGGTGTTTACTTTAAATCTGGAGCTGCCAGATTCCGAGAAGCTTTTTAAATCAAACTTTACATTTATGACTTATATAACATTGCAAATTTATGCGCGAAATTACGATTACGTAATAAGATGAGAACTATTTTTTGATAAAATAATTTAAAAAAAATGTAGGTGCTATACAAAATATAAGGATATAATATACACTTTCTCTGTACTTGAAATTTTAGTCCAGTGGATATCACATCTCAGGTTTAATTAAAAACTGAATTTAGGGAAAAATATTATCAAACTTCAAAGGCTTACAACACCACCTTTTCATTTTTATTTTTCTTACAAAATAAAAATGGCGGAGTTTTTTTTAACGTTGCTTCTTTTGTTATTAAAGTGTTTTCCACCGGTGTTTTCTTCAAAGATTTAACCACCTATATTCAATGTACTGTGGATTTAACGTTTTAGTGAGTGTTGATCGTGGACCTATACTCGCATCGTGCTAATCTCATCCGCGACACCCGCGATAATTACCTATTCCCTGATTCTGATTTCGAAACATAAACGCCGAAAACAGCTGACTACGCTAACTAATTAATGGTCTCTCGGGTACCAGACACCAGTAGGTAAACCTACAGGAGAGGAGACCGCGTCGGTGGCATATCGGTGGCTAGCACAGTGTGGAAGGACCTTCAAGTGTCCACGCCGCGCCGTTCGAAGAGAGTCCCTCAGGAATCAGGAAAATGGTTGGATGAGAAAGACTGGCGATGCCTTATGAAAACGCGCTCTCCAGAAAGTAAGTTCAGCTGTGGACCTGGACTCTACAGGCACGTAGGATCTTGCTTCAATGCAGCTATCGATCATAGTTTTTGTCCTCACTGAGTAAGTAACTATTTATGTTAACAATAAAGCTCTTAAAAATTATACATTACTCATACATTAATCCCAGCAATGTTAGTAGTCTATACATTAATCATACATTACTAGGATTCAATAAGGTTTTCTTAAAATTTTCTTTTAATCCATGCATTGGATCTTTAGCTTCAGTTTTAAGCTACTGTAAAAAGAAAGAAAAGAAAAAAAATCATCATATTTTATAAGTACCTAACTGGACGTCAATAAGTGTACATTGTACCTAAAGTGAGTGAAGACCGTTCTGATTCTGAGAGAGTTTCCTACATCTATATCTCTCTCAACCATAAGTTGTTAGATACTGGGCACAGTAGCCGGGTCTGTCATTTGTGTGGGCATCGGCCCACTGTATGAATATACACTAATGCCATGCTATTACTAGGATGTACCATGTACTTAAATGTTTCTGCAATAATTTTCAGATTAAGGACTTGACCATCAGTATTGGTGTGCAGTGAAAAGTTGTACAATAGACAGGATTTGAGATGCTGTGAGGCTGCAAAACTGAAAGCGAAACATGTTAAAGCTATACAATTTCTATGAAAAATTAAGGCAAGTACAAAATATGTTGTTTTGACATCATATCAAGCTGCTGATCAGCTAGCTTAAAGTCCTTACAATTTTGACATTCTTCATTATTGGACTGATTTCATACAAAATCAAAAACTGACGTTCCTGTTGTCATAATAGAGGAAACCGGGCCATGACTGGCCTAGGTACTACAACTAACTGTAGTCTTATTAGAATGAAGTTATACTGTGACAATACCTTATGATAGTGAATGTTTTAAACACATAATAGACATGTAAGATTATTTACAGGAGGCAAATAAATGGTTTTCCTGTACTTCTAGGTCTTAGTTTTGGGTGAACCACTAGTTCAATATGCAAGTAGTATGTAATGATGTAGTCTAAGATGCACCTGGGGCTAACTGCCATACTCACTGTATGGCAATCATGATTAAATTTGTATACCCCTTATCCGTTTTGTAATTAACAAACTTGGACAACATTTTGAAATTATCTGGCATTGTTCCCTGTGTTTGTAAAAGAGTGAATTTTTTGTCAAAATTTTAATATTTATTTTTATTTTTGATATTCATTATTATTGAACAGATTTCTTTCAAAATCAATAATATCTAGGCTTCCCTTGGATCTTAAAAGAGGAAATTGTTTCCAAAATTTTAAGAGTTATGGCAGTTTTGATTTTCTTTATTATTGGACCCTCAAAATCGATATCCGAGTGTATAATGTACACTTCTGTATTCATAACAAACCTATCTACATAAACTTGGATAATCAATTTATAATTTTACTTTTCAGGTCAAATTAGCTACACAAATTCAGCAGAGAGGTGGCCCACGCCGTGTCCATGCTGATGAAAACATACAGATATTCTTACAATACATCCACCACAACCACTACAGCCCATTAACGTTCCACTGCTGGGCACAGGCCTCCTAACTCATAGGAGAGAGGGAATTAGAGCTTAGACCCACCACACTGCTCCAATGCGGGTTGGCGGGCTTTAACGACTATTATCATGTTAGTGATAATAACAGGGACTGACGGCTTAACGTGCTCTCCGAGACATGAGGGTGAAACACCGCCAACCCTAACTTTGGGCTAGTACTGAGAATTTCTAGTCAGAAAACCCCAATACTTTATTATGGCCCGCCCTGGGACTCGAACCCGGGACCTCGTCGGCCGCAGTCGCGTGCTAACATGCTAACCACTAGACCAACAAGGCAGTACAATACATGATTATTCTAAATTATCTGTAAACATCGATAATGGCTTTTGCACTTCTGAGATATTTTATTTATCAATGACTTGTTTGTTAGCTTGAATGGTTCTGGTCACTCTAAAAGCAGTTTAAAAAATGCATTGTCCTTAAATTCCAACCAATTTCCAGAGTTTTGGAGTTTTTATATTTAGTTTAATATTTTGATTTTAGTACTTATAGCAATGTATAATATTTGGTTTATTTTAGTTACATAGTGGCTAATTCTGTATAACACAATATCTAAAATAAACTTAAAATGACAGCTTTAAATCTAGTTTCTCCCTTTCCGCAGGAAGTACTATGAAAAGGTTAGCAATATTTTTAATGCTGTCATTTCATTGCTGGAATAATTTTATTTATCTCAGGTTGGGTCAAGCTTGTGACTATTCAGACATAATTATTTGAGACTTTGTATCATATTGGAATTAAGCTTTAAAAAAGTTACAAAATTGATGAAATACTATGCTTCCTCAAGAGAAAGTAAGCTTTATTTGCATTTAGTGATTAATGTAATAGTTTTATGTACCTATTATTGTGAGATGGTGATACCAAAAATAATACCCGGCTGAGTTTGTTGTCGGCTTCTCAGACCAGGGCGCGCTGTAATTTAAGCTTACGATTAAAGTTACCGAGGGTTAAACATATTTTATCAACAAACGAAAATAGTACAGAAGATTTAATAAAAATAATTAAAAGCTTTTTGTTTTATTTGTATCCTTAAAATAAATAATTAAATAATAATTATTGCTTGATCCCTGTGATAAAAATCGATAATTTGCCGAAAATCGATAAAAAATCGATATTAACGATAATCGATCAAAAAAGCACAACACTATTAGTTAAGATTTTGCACTGCCGTCTCGAGGCCCATCCCTAAATTTACTACGCTATTACGATACCCATTCATCCTTTCACGTATATAGAAATTGTGGGAAAGAGCACAAAAATGTATACCTTTTTTAATGTCATAAGAAGGTGAGATAGACAATCAAACATGAATGAAATTTATGAATAGGTAGCTAATGCTTTTTATCTATTTATATAACGTAAAATTATATAGCCTGTTCGTGTCTCAAAAATGTCTATGGAGTTCGTTCGTCTATCTCTCTGGTTACTAGTCTCTGGCTGGCAGTACCTACCTACCACTAGATTTAATTTCTTTTTATCTCAATAAAATAGAAAAGGAAGTGAAAAAGGAAAAGCTTTTTAAATAGATACTAATATATTTATTACAATGAAAAATCACAGAATATTTATACTTTTTGCGTTATTACGTCTTTAATATTCTTGATTTGTGGTTCTTCATATAACACTTATTAAAACACTTATAATAACACTTTCTTGCTGATTTTCTCGGCATCTTAGCCAAGTTCGTTGCGGCAAACAAAGTCCTGTAGGGAAAAGCAGGGTCGATAGGTTGGCAGCGGCAAAGTCCAGATAACAAGAGCAGGTCAATCGTCAGGCAGGTAACACGGGTCCAGGGCATAAAAGAGGTCAAACGTTCATGAAGAAGATACAACAAAACAAGCAGATAATCCAGAATTTTCAAACTACACAACACAACGCAAGCACATCAACGGAATATTTATTTTGAACAAATTTTGAATAAACAAAAAAACTGTCAAGTCAACTACAACAGCTGTCAGCTGATAACTACCAAAGTTTTTTTGGAATTTTTGGGCTCTGGATTCTAAGATTATGACTAATAAACGCCATCTATAGTACGCTCTAGAAAAATAGCTTAAGAGTTTTTGTTCCGCGATCACCAGATGGCAGTGTTTTCTACGCAATATTTTTTCACGTGAATTTGTATGGCAGTTTCACCCCTCTGCTTATTGCCGTTTGATGCCGTTAATAAGTGTAATAGTGTTAATACCTACTCAATAGTTTTCATGCCTTGGACATATAACTTTATAATTTGTGTTTTCATGTGCATTGAATTGTATACAAACTTAAAAATATGTACGCCGTTATTCAGTTTTCGGCCAGTGAAGGTGGAACTGTATCTCTAGCCAAGGACACTTGGCTTACACCACGTAAAACGGAGGTTTATTGGCCTCCAACTAAACAAAGCAAGTCATTCAATAAATTATTAGAGGACAACGCTTCTCCTGATACACAAAATTGGAGACTCTATGGGGTACAAAGAGTTTTTTATGAGACAGGTTAGTACTTACTACTTAGTACATTCACCAGTGTTGTTAGGGCCCCGGGACAATCACTTTTTGTACACCTTATCTCACTAGTTCATTACTGATACGTATTCTGATTTATAAGGCGTTCCCTAAAGTGCAATCTATGTGGTGGGCCCAAATTACGACAATAGGCAGGTACCTGTGTTCAACAGTGAATGACATGATGATTGCCTGCTTTAAAATAATACTGACTTAATTAAGTCGGTACATCGTAACCATGTGAATGTGGTGCAGTCCAGAAGTGCACCCAGGTGAACTATACATTCAGACTCCTGGCATTTTATTCAAAATAGGATACTTAAATATAATATTATGTTATTGAACATTATAATTCTATTGCAAATATTATGGGACAGTTAATAACGAGTCAGTCTGTTAGTGAGAATCTACAACCACTTTAAAAAAAACTGGGGTAACTGTTGGTAGAAGTGGTAAGTAATGCAAAGGATCTAACTATCTTTAAAAAGGTTATACATTAACATCAAGTGTTGAGATCAAGATATATGCATAATATATATGCATTCATATTGGTCAAATTATAATCATCATTAAGCTTAACATACATAAGCTTTTTTGTCATTTTTGATCTCTTTACTTATCAAATTTCAGCCTATTATTAAGTTCAGTTGTTTCAGCATTTATTATTATAAATCTGAATGTTATTATTATTATAATATAATAGTGAGGAATTTATATACCTAACTCTGAAAATGAATCACTTATAATAATTAATATTAAATTTATAATATGTATAATTATAGCAAAATTGTTTTTAATTAATTAGTTTAAGAAGGACAGAATATGATTTGTATTTTTTTTGTTGTCTTTATAGATGACCTAGAAAAGGCAAAAAAGAAACTTAAACTCGCAGAAGACACATCTGACTTGCAAAGTCAAGGCGAAGATGATATTCCAAAAGTCAGACCCAAAAAAAAGAATCCTCGTTACATGAGCAGTAGCAGTGAAGATGACAATGACAAGCACATGAGACCACCACCATTAAAAAAAAATATGAAATCACTGCAAGAACTTTTAAACCAAGTAAACAATTTATTATATAAAAAAGCCATACCTAAGATATTTATGTTACTCTAACAGCTGATGTTTCGCCTTTACAGATATGAGACCACAATGGTCAAATGAGGCTGACCTCTCGCTTAAGGAGACCACTCCGGAAATACAATGTAAATATTCTTAAAGTATTTATTATTTGTTGTTAAAATTTAAAAATACTTCATCTACATGTATTATCCAACATCCAAATATGCTTAAAGTGATACTCATATTGTGAACTTGGAGCTTTGTCCGTGTGGTAGTTGTTTATATGTTTAATTTTGTTTATGTATCTTCTTCTCTAGGTAACATGCCATTCTTGTATGCAAATGCACCCTTGGTCCTTCTGAACTGATAATTTTTGAGGGTATTTCATTCTTAAGGCTAACATACCTATGCCTTTTCCCTTTAGCGGGCTGGATGGGGTTTATGGTTGTTTATGGTTATACCGCTGTTGCTCAGTTGCCAGAGCTCCATTTGTTATGTAGCAGGGATCTCCATGATATTTATGTGTAATTTTGTTTGTATGCCTATCATAAATATATTATTATTTAATTTGTTTATTGCACTTTCAGCCAAATCAGTTCAGTAGTTTCACCGTGATTGAGAGACAAATAAACAAACATACAAACAATTTCGCATTTTAAATATTATTATGAAGTTTATATATTTAAATATTGTTGTATTACCTAAGTATGTGTATATAATATCATATATATAAAATTCTCATGTCACAGTGTTTGTCTCTAACTCCTCCGAAATGGCTCAACTGATGTTTATGATTTTTTTAATGTATATTTAGTAGGTATGAGAATGGATCGTAAAAAATATTTCATACCGCTTTTTCTATTTTTATGGAAAATGGCAGAACGTTTGCTGGGTCAGCTAGTATTATTTTAATATAAATATATAGTGGTAATTTTTTATACAGATAACAAGGATGAACAGCTCAAAGAATTACATTTGTCGCTCAATGAGACCCCTTCTCTGAACCTGGACTTTTCTACTACCAGTAGTGAGCTAATGGGTAAGCTATGTAAACTGCAGGCCCATGGCAAAAATTATGTTTAATATTAAATTTTATGTTTCATACTTTATGTGCGTTTTTCAGTTTTGGAAAAAGAAACTGGACTGCTGGCTGATATAGTTACAAATAACCCTTCTCAGTCACATCTTAAACCATGGGACAGTACACCCGCATCTCCATCAGGAATCGGTAAACTAACAGGTATCTTATTTTCATTAGTTACTAAACTATGACCATAGTTGATTTTTTGGATATTTTTAAGCTCCATAGTCTAACAAAAGAAACATAATACATGATTTTAAAATCTGTTGATCGTGATTTATATTATAATACCAACTTTTTATACAGCGTACCAATCCAAAGTGTTGTCTTTATTGTCCATAATAAGGACACAGAATGAACAACTGATCAATATGTTAAATAGACCAAGCAAAGGAGCAACCCAACTTAAACCAGAATTCATATTCCCATTAACAAATGAAGAAGATGTGGTCAACACGGAGGCTTTGTTGATCAATAAGGATCATTATGATAATCTGGTATGATAATAATAAATAACAGTCATATTTCAGTCCATTGTGAATAATGTGTAAAATGTCATCGTAGACCATACAAATGACTGTTATTTCAGGTAAACCACTTAAAGATTATAGGAGGGCGTGAGTTTTCATCGAAGGCGTTTCGGATCCTCAAATTCATATTTAAAGATGAACTAGCAGCTAAATATAACTTCTAAGGGAAACGATCTACTAAGAAACCGTTTTGTCAACTTCGCCTAAAAAATGCTGTTGTTGGTAAGTTAAAATTTATATCTATGTAACTATCTATGCATGTATATAGAGAGATCCTAACGCTCACACACGCACGTACGCGTGCATACACACACACGTGCACGTACGTACAGCGTGCACAACTCACATGGCACACATACACACACGCTCGCACACACATGCACGCGCACACACACACGCGCACACACACACGCGCACACACACACGCACGCACACACACACCGATCAATCTGATGCCACCTTAATAAAAAATAATTGAATTATTATTTCATAATAAAAAAACTATACCTATATTAAACTAATAACTAATTATACTTCTTCCCATACAAGCAATTTTTATCTTTACATGTGTGGTTGTGTAAACAATGAAATTATTCGTTTGACGATAAAGTCGTCAGCAATTAACAACCGTTTATTATACTTATTGACTAGCTGTAAAGAAATCTGATCTTAATTTGAAAATATTTTTTAGAAAGTGTAACCTCTACAACATCGGCTACTGAGAAGGATGTTGAAGATAGTATCAAGACTTGGTTAAAGCATGCTCCTGAAAGAATAAATTATAGAAGAAAAAAGATAGATGAGTAAAATGTCGAAAATAAGAAACAAAAAGAAGACCATAGTTGGGCATAGGCAGTTAATGAGAAGAGCAAATGAAAGTACTTTATCTGAAATATCTTCTGTAGAAAACAGTTATTTTAATAATTTTTCATCTATTGCATCAAATCCTTTGCTTTCACAGAGTATTCATGATGATTCCGTTAATATGATAAAACCCGATTTTACTAGCACTAGTACTTGTAATTTGCCATCTACCTCATCAAATGTATCTTTATCTCGTTCATCACAAAATATTCATGATATTTCCAATACGCTGTTAGAATATAATTTTTCTTTTGATAATGACCACATTAACTTTTGTGCAGAGAATTTCATATCTGAGCCAGATTCTGATGAGCTAAATGAGACCATCAATTATATCCGTAGGCAAACTATATACTCTAGTGTAAGTTTGGTTACCATATTTTTCATTCCATAAAAAATATTTTTAAGTAGCAATATAATTAAGTAGGTATATGATAAAATTTGAGTTTATTAATAAATGTTTGTAATTTAATACTGTGACTTTTTTTAGTAGCCTGTCTTCTCAGTAAGCCACATTTTTGTAGGTTTTATTTTCTTATATAACGTATTAATTAATCGTACTTAATCTAAGGCCGTTTTTAGGTACGTATTTGAAGTGATGTCCTGATTGTCCTTAAGTTCACATTTAACTGTGGGTTTCACTTTGGTGTTACCCCGCACTTAAGTATATAGCACTATTACTCAGGACAATACTTTAAGTCCGTTATCAACAGCGATCTTAGATTTAACATAACTTCATTTAAGTACGATTTAATACGGGCCTAACTAGGTCAGTATAGGATGTCCTATAGACGTCAGTTTACGACGTCCTACAGACGTCGTAAACTGACGTTTAATACGGGCCTAACTAGGTCAGTATTGAATGTCCTATAGACGTCAGTGTTCGACGTCCTACAGACGTCGTAAACTGACGTTTAATACGGGCCTAACTAGGTCAGTATTGGATGTCCTATAGACGTCAGTGTTCGACGTCCTACAGACGTCGTAAACTGACGTCTTAACGATGTGACAAACTGACGTCAAATTAGGGTCTCACCGACGTCGTGGTATGACGTCAGTTACGTCGTGCGCTGACGTCACAATGACGTCAAAATGCTACCTGGGCTATATAGAATAAGCTTAGTAACTAATCTCCAGGTTCCAACTAATAAGCCTCATACTGCAAGGGCAAGTTCTCTCAGAACATAGATACCTATAATTATATATTTATACTAAACTTTAGGGAGCACTGCAGTTCAGCGAGGTTCAATAATTGTATTGCTTGTTTAGGTATGCCTTTTTTTTCTTTTAAGAGCGCTCTCCAAAAGGCTTTAGATGTCCAGCAGTGGACGAATACAGGCTGATGGATGGATGAAAAGTACAGATTAGTTAGGCGAGAAAATAAAACATTAAATAAATTGTCATTACTTTATTAAAATGAATGGTCACAAATCATAACGTCCTACACGAGCAACGTAACCCGCCGTCCGCCGTAAGGCACTAGTCGATAAACGGACGTACCGGACGATAATTAATTAATTAAATACTTACTATAATAAAATCATAATCGATCACACTACAAAAATATAATTCTATATTTCCACTGCTCAACCAAGAGCAGACAAAAATAAGGTTTAACACTTCAGTGCTGTGGTAACTGGGAAGTGGGAAGCCTGAGGAAAAGCCTCCTCAAGTGCGCCCCATATTGCTCCACCAAATATATCGCAAAATCACCCACCGCGCAGTTTCAAGGTCAGATTGCAACGTGTCAGTCTAAGCACAGATTAGTTAGATTAAGGCGAATCCCACACTGCGACGCTCCCCGCCATAGATCGCGAGGCGTTGTTGATGTATGGTACTGGGCGTACCTTGCATACAAACTAATATACTTACGGTCGACCCGCCGCGGTCTTCGCAGTGTGGAATTCGCTTAATATTTACGTCATACCTAGCAAGATGTTCATGTGATAGACACAATAGTTAAAACTAAAACCATTTTACATCAGCTCTTGGTTAAGCTACAATTATAATAAAATAATTTTATATTCTAATACAATAAATATTAAATACTGCTAAACATTACCGTTAAGTGTAAAGCAGTTTTGGCTCATTTTAATGTCTAATAATATTTTATTGTTGTTTAATAACCAATATTGTTATTTTTTCAATCAATAAATCTTTGATTAATTTCAGCGTCAAGTGTCCGTGAAGATAAAATTATTGTCGTACCCAAATCATTTTATAAAGAAGTCATGATTATGCATAATGGCTTGAATAAAAATCGTTTGACGATAAAAATATCTATTTCACGATATGGTCAAACATTGTATAGATATTATGTAAAATAGTTACATTATTGATCACTAGCGGCGCTGATAGCGCGTTATTTGATGCTTTATTACGATTCATCATTATCACATATTATGGTGAATTTATTGCTTTAAAAAAGGGGGACACTGTTCTGTTGTACGCCGTCTCTGAACTAAATGATAAGAGCTCTATTTATATTGCCTACCCCTTTCATAATACTCCCTTCTGTTTTATCATTTGACCTTTTTGTTTATTGTCTTTGTTCTAAGTGTGTGCAATGAAGAGGTTATCTATATATCTACTCCCTGCGGAAAGGGGCTAGAGCTGTCATTTTAGTTTAGAGAATGTGTTAGACAGAATTGGCCACAAAACCGAATCAGCACAAATCACAATCTACTCCACGTTATCTTTTCTATCCTGCCCCTAGTGTTTTTAAAACCGAAAAAAGGGGGCGACGAAGCAGGGTTACTGGCGTGCCCATCCATTTTGCATGTAAATTCGTCAAACGTCCTTAAAGAAATCGGCAAACGTTGATATGGCCAGTAAAAGTTGACTTTTTCATGAAACGTGAAACATGAAATAAAACGAACGTGAAACATGAAATAAAACGATTTGCGAACGACATTATAATATCAATTATTACCTCACGCTGGAATGGGAGTATATTTGTTATTTAAGCAAATTATAGTTTAAAATTATTTCAATAAGATAAGTTTTTCAGTGCAATGCACGATCGTCTATTTTGGATCTGTTGTTCTTTACATCTTACCTTTTCTGTAAGATTTTGAATATGACTACTTACGTAGTCGACTATCACGAATGTGGCATACTTTATTAATAAGCTCTTAAAAATTTGCGGTTTTTAATTTAAATGTTGACACAATTTAAATCTATTCTAAATACCTATACTACAATTGAACCCAACACAGATATGTTTAAAATTACATCCAATGGTATTTACAATGTCTAATTTCTACTCTAAGAATTCATACTTGGTTCTTTTTAGACTAGAAATTTATTATGTAAGAAAACCTAGTGTTGACCATTCGGTAGTACACAAAATTTAAAATAAATTGTCAGTTATAAGATCAGTATGGCCGCAAGATCCGCACGTAAAGTTTTATTCAGTGTGTCAGTCGGTCGTGTGTGGCGAAAAAGGCCCGGTATCCACGATAGGATATGTGTGTAGTGGACCAGTCAGATGATTGATAGATGACGTGATATTAATTCAAGTTATCTACTAGCAATCGGATTGGTCCACTCACATCTGCGCCGATCTCCGTTCTGGTCGATACCGTGCCTAAATTGCGAGAGCAGAGACCGTTAGCATATCGTCATCTGCATTTCTTCGACAGATCTCCGACTGTTTCTGACGGCAAACTGTTGTATTCTGAATAAAGAGTTGCGTGCGATTCTTATGGGTCGTCTCGTGGACCGCACTATACGGTCACCTTTTAACATCCTGTATCATCTCTAATCCTAAAGGGACAATGGGGCTGATTCTGTAGTGCACAATCTCTAAACTAAACTAAAATTAGAGCATTACAAATATTGCTAACCCTTTCATAATACTCCCTACGGAAAGGGACAGAACTACATTTAAAGCTGCCATTTTAGTTTAGTTTAGAGATTGTGTTACACAGAATCAGCCCCAATATTATAAATCTGGCACCTTTGTATTGTTAATTTCGCGTAATTTATATTCTGTGTACAATCGAGTTAGTTGTATTGGCCTAATACCGAACTACAGAATCCTGAATTGATAAAGAAGCGGTAAAGCAATCGCTTCGTAGATGTGTCATCAGTGCGCGTTATAGTAAAAACGGACGTATTGACATAGCTTTACAGTTTAATTACTAATTTACGTTGCCTTGGATGTTATCTAAATTAGTTCTTTGACTATGTAATTCAGTCAGGCTACTCACTGTCCTATATTCAAAACTGAAGAAACCATTTCTATTACCTTATTTTAAATTCTATGCGATGAACATTAGCTGTAATCATAAGAATAAAAGTGTCCTTAATCTAAATATATAAAAGGCAAAGGTGACTGACTGACTGATTGACTGACTGACTGACTGACTGACTGACTGATCTATCAACGCACAGCACTAAGCACTGGTCGGATCGGGCTGAAATTTTGCACTCAGATAGCTATTATAACGTAGGCATCCGCTAAGAAAGGATTTTTGAAAATTCCACCCCTAAGAGGGAGAAATAGGGGTTGAAAGTTTGTATGAAACTCCGTCATTTCTCAAGTTATATCCATGAAACTTGGTTTACAAGCTACGGGTAAAAAATAAAGAAATATGTGTTTCACAGTTTTTGAAATTTCTACCCCCGAAGGAGTGAAATAGGGGATGAAAGTTTGTATGAAAGTCCTTCATTTCTCAAGATATTTCTCAAGTTATATCAATGAAACTTGGTATTTTGGCTTACAGTAATAAATAAAGAAGTATGTGTGTCACATTTTTTCAAAATTCCACCCCCACGGGGTATAATAGGAGTTGAAAGTTTGTATGAAAGTCCTTCATTTCTCAAGTTATAGCCATGAAACTTAGCATTTGGGCTTTCAGTTAGATAAGCAAGAGTACGTGTTTCACCATTTTTGAAAATTCGAGTCCCAAAGGGGTGAAATATAGAGTTTGTCCTTCAATCACGCCGCAACAGAGCAACGGATCAACGTGATTGCACGAGTATAGTTGAGGACCTGGAGAGTGACAGTGCTGTGGGGAAAAAACTTAAACCACGTGGACGAAGTCGCGGGCATTAGCTAGTAATAAAATATACTACTACGTATGATGCAATAATAATAAATAGGTATATAATTGGCTGATCCTGAAATATTATAAGGTATACTCCTTAATTATTATACAAAACTTTTAAATGTCATAAGATGTAGAGTCAATGTAAAAACGTATTTAATTACAGTTACGGTTATAGAAGTGGAGTTGAGTTTTTAATCAAAGTGGCTTAGAGATCAATTTCGTAAACAAATAAGTGTACATATAACCTTATAGTACTGTTATAGTTTTGTAAATCTATTGTCGAAGATTCATTTTATGAAATAAACTGAGACATTGTGTTTTTTTGTTAAATTAGAGCTTTTGCACACGGCGACATTTTCAATGCTGCGATGGTATTGCAAGCCACTTGCAATACCATCACAGCATGTATGGTTAGTAGATTGTACTTACCTACTACTCGCCAATTTTGAAAAAATTCAAGCGTCGAAACACAATTACTTCAGAAAAACTGGAATTAAAATTAAAATCAATTTTAATATCGTAATGTTTCTGCTTCAAGCGCAATGCTTGGTGTATCAATTTGAGCTTTAAAACAAGGCACCCAAAGTTAAAAGTGTTTTAACGCTTGTGTCGTATATTGAGTATTGACCAATCAGACTCAGTGAAATTTTTGATAAGCATCAAAAAATTGTTACATGGAGCGCGCTTTAAATAACATACGCTATGTTGACAACTCGCAAAAATGTCGTGATGTGTAAAGGCTCTGAAAAGTTAGGCCTGAATCACATTTGTCGAAGATGTGTATACACATAATTTCTCGTTTCCACTGCGTACCCATCTTTCATACAAAATAGACATCTTCAATAGGCAAACTCGATATTTAAAGATGTGATTCAGGCCTTAATAGATATTGGTAATACTTTTTCTCACCTCCGGGCGGAAAGCGTCAATTTTCCTCCCGCTGCGCTAAACGAAAATGCCGCTTTCCGCCTCCGTCGAGGAGAAAAATAGTATACACACCACGGGCAGTAAATAAGAAAGCCTCAGATCACATGTTTATTGACCTCGGCTTCGCCTCGGACAACAATTACATGTGATCTGAGACATTTCTTATTTTACTGCCCTAGATGTGTAATGTACTATTTTGATTAGAATAGACAATTGAAAATCTAAAGTTGTTACTAAAGCTGCACTGGTGTGATAGGTATAAAAGTTGTAGGAAAGTTTTATTCGAGGGTTAGGTATCTATTTTTTATGATATGAATAAACTAATGTTTATGTCTAACTTAATTATTTTTTAGGCAAGGTGTCGAATCAATTCCTAATAAATGCTGTAATGAGATCAATTTCCTATAGCTATAGGTGTAAAGGTTAGAAATATTAATACTGTATCTTCGAGGGAATTATTAGGCAGCACGCATATTGGCATCGTCGAAGCGGAGCGACGCGTGACGTTCTGTACCTACGCTTAGTTTTTACATTGTAAATTCGATTGATCGTAATCGAGCGTTCGATCACATAAGCGTCAAAATGAAATGAACCTTAACAGCATTTATTTAGCGCTCAATTTCGTGTATGCGGTCACAGCCAGCGTTACAGACGATACGTATTGAAATTAAAATCGGTTATACTGAATTTGTGGCTTTAAATCTTTTGGGTCCATTTTACTTTGACGCCAATGTAATCCAACGCTCTATTACGATCAATCGAATTTGCAATTTTAAAAGTTCGACTAAGCTTACTGAACTGTTTGTCAGTATACATTTCGTTATTTTAGATAAGTTGCTTCGCTCCGACTGCGCCAATGTGCCTCGACCCTCAGTAAAATTTTCTATTGAATATATTTAAAAAAGCCATTCACTACTTATTATTATTTAAATTACTCTACGGAATTGGTCAATTAATTTAAATTTAATTTTATCATTATTATTAAGCCTCGTATTAGCTAAAGGTACACAGTGAAATTGATGAAATAGATGTAACATGCAAAATTGATTTACATACATACCATCTTAAGCATTAATTTAATAATAAACGAAAATATCGGCAAAAATGCCTAAAATCAAGAAATCGGGGGGCGGAATCATAGGAACACTTAATGTGCCTTTAGCAAATGGGTAAAATTTATGTCATTTATTTTAAACCCGTGTACTGTATAATTCGACAGTTGCGCAAAACATGACAAATTCACGGAAATACGTGTTGGATACGTTGAAAATCATACTACATTTTAATCGGAAAGAGATTATAGCGAGCGAAATAAAAAGCGCCATAGAATGTTTACATGAAAGGATATGACGAATACTATTGATGTTTGTTAGCGATTGTAATAGAAATCTGTCGTAATGTAAAATTTATACGCCAGTTAAGTTTTTTTTTGCGATTAAAAAACCAGCTCTAAATCGATGTCAAATGTAAAACAGTATAATGTATCGAATTGAATTATAGCACAGGAATTTTTATTATTATCAATGCATAAAAAGTTGTAAAAGAAATAACGAATGAATTAAAAATAATAATGCCTCGCCCGTACTCGTCCGAGCTGTCGCTTTGTTCGTTTAAAATACTTTATTGCCGCATCGAATAACGGCGGAAAGAAAGAAAAAAAAAAGAATCATGTTGTCTTTCTCCCGCTCGTACGTTTACGAAAAGCTGTCTTGCTCGCACTCGTCCCAGCTGTCGCATTCATACGGATCGCAATCGTAATCGATATCACAGGCGGCGTGGCCGGTTGCGTCCGAGCTTATGTCCGTTAACGCTGCGTCTGATACCGGTTTTGATGATATGTCCAATATCTGAAAAGTTTAGATATAGCTTATTGAAAATTAACGTAACCGTAACTTAAACTAGGGAATTACACTTTTATCCATTCCTTGAGAAAGGATAAAAGGTTTCATATTATAAAGGGAAAAGGTCATAATTTTTATGAGGCTCAAAATCAGCATGTTGTATAATTTAAGAAAAGACGCGTCGCGCGACGCCTGCCATAATGTGTCTGAGTCTTAGTATTATTTTCTGTTGTGGTATACAAAAAGCCATGATACAAGCGAAGTTTCAGATTATACATTATAGCGCGTTTGGAGGTCGCCAATCAAGCACCTTTAAATCAAAGATGCTGAATGATTACGGTAGGCAAACCATAAAAAAGTTCTTCAGCCAAATGGTTAAAACACTTTCTTATGATGACACAGAAGATATTGTGAAACTGAAAAAAAGCACACACTCACACACTCACTCACACACACACACACACACACACACACACACACATACCTACGCATATCTTAGGTACATGTAGTTAACGTTAAATGCATTTTTTTAAATTATAATTATATTTATTATTTTATTATTTTTTATTATTTTATTTACTATGAGCTATGCTATCTTTTGTGAAGGATCACAAAAGATACAGGAGTAAACATCTCAACCAGGGGGTGGGCGTTAATAGCTGTAACACAGTTTTTAACTAACGCAGCGGTTATCGTTCCTTAGTTAACAAGGAACCTTTGTTAACTTCATATTATATGAATAAATAAAATAAATAAACTTACATCAGCCGAAGAACGTAAACTGTAATTGTCAGAAGCGGCATCACGTTCGCCCGATAGTGCGTGTAAAGCGACGGAGCTGCGTTTGGGCTCGTCGCGCGAAATGTTCTTGTCGCCCGAACGAACCACTACCTCTGAAGGGTTTGATCGTTCTGAAAGATTTTATTTGATTATTTAATTGTATTTTACTTGTAATATATAGCGCAATGTGTCGGTTGCTACAGTAAACTTCTATTTATTTTTATAACATTCTCTTTAACATACAAACGTCAAAACTAGCTAGAGCTAATGAATTTTAGTTTTTTAAAGACAACAATGCGCTACAAAATAAAAACTGAAGAATTCCAAGATACGATATCAATATATTGTACGATGTGTGTATTATTATGCTTAGCTGAAAATAATATATTCAATTAATATTAGTAAACTGTTCGGTAGGTATATGATTAATCGCAAACGTTAAAAATAAAATTCCAACGTTTAAACAAAGTATCGTCAATAGTAAAATAGACTAGAGTTGATTTCAAGCACGCAGTACCTTGAATTTTTACGTCGCATAGTTTTAGCTGCCTGTACAGATGAACTTGAGCTTTAACCAGGGCGTTTAAGGTCTATTTTCCTTCTAATACTAACCCTAATCGTCAGGCAGTTTATTAGTTATATTTACCTTTAACAAGGGGATCCGCAAGGGATACGAGAGACCCGCTCTTCGGGGACCCTAAGCTCCCGCTGAAGTACATTTCCGGGTTAGCTTCGTGGCGATCTAGAAAGAACTCAACACTACATGGCCTACGAATAGCAACTACATTTCAACGTTCAGTACAGGGATATTACATCTTACAATGCGTTCAAATTAAGAATGGGCAATTTTCTGCCATATTGTGATGACATAGCTGGCAATATATTCTGATACCCATCCGCTGTACTTTTAACGCGGTACGGAGATGGCCATAGACTCCTTTATACTGGAAAATCAAAGAGTTCTCACGCTAGCGGGCTTCCATACAAAAATGTGTCTGTCTGTCTGTTATGCTTTCACAGCCCATATTTTCAACTGATTTTGATGAAATTTGGTATAGAGATAGGTTGTATCCCAGAAAATAAATAGTTTTATATTATTATTCGTTTGTAGTTTTTTAAGTAACAGTCGACAGATAGGTCGATGACTTTCCTATTCTTAGTTTGAACGTATTATACATTCCTCAATCAATAATGGAATTAATTCAGTTGTACAAAAACAATAATTAATTGTTAGACAGGCTTCAAGACGTATAGGCAAGTTATTTGACGTTCGTCATATGGAGGAAATGGCCAATAAAAAATGTAGGTATTTAAAGTTCAGACGTTTTTCAGTAATTCAGTATTCACAGGTTAACCTCAATAGATACATAGATACTATGTTTCACAGAATGTAACTTTTCGTGGAAGTACAGTATCATTTTTAGTACTGTCTGTTGAAATACTAATTTTTGAAAAGGTTTAATTCAATCGAAGAAATTCCATTATTGTTACAAGTTAAAAAATTTAGCATGCCCAATTTAGCTACAATAGATTGGTAGTAATAATGTCAGAAATCTGAATATTACCACTGTTTACTGGAATATGGAAACTGGACCTTAGCATAGAACATTACACATTACTTCGACATTACACATTACAACATTACTTCGTTTTGAGATACAAACTTTATATACTTACATACGCTTTCATGAACAGGAAATAAAGTCTAATACAAATGGATAGTTTTATACAAGCATACATACACTCGTATGTCTAACTAAAATTATAGTAATGTTCACTTCACATAACAATGGATGTCCTTATTAAAAAATGTCCAAATCAATTAGTGATTAAGGATTTTTAAAAACCGCGTAGGAACTCTGTATTTCTTCGGGATAAAAAGCCATCAATAACCAAACCAGTGTCCAGAATGCAAGGTATCGTTGAACTGATCTTGAGGAAGTTTGGCACAGAGATAGATTGCATCTGGGGCGAATATAGGACACATATGGACTAGTCTAGTCCAACCGACGGCCCACCCGTAGCAAGTTGGGACGGGTGACGTTGGGACTCCCAACGTTATGCTAAGCCGAGGTCCTAGTCTCACAGGAGGCGCCTTTAGGAAAATGTTACCTCCTGATTTCTCATGTCTTTGCCTAGCGCCCACCCACCCACCCAGTGACGCTGTAGCGTCAGTAGGGCCAACGCAGCAAACTCAATATGAAATAAGTCTTAAATTAAAAAAAAAACATTTATTTTTGAAACAAAGTTTGAGCGTCCGCCATATTGAATTTAGTGTGACGTCATTTTGTTTTTTTTACTATTGGCAGCAAACCCTTTTAACTGATACCCATATCATGAGGTGCATTAAAATAGCTAGTCGGCTATATTTGGGAGTCAGCCATATTAGATTTTGAATGACGTCACTTAGCTAACCATGCATTGTCATCCAAACTAAACGTGTATGCAAAATTTCAGTTCAACTGTTTGGAGATAGCCGTTTTTGCAAATTCTGTTGCAAGATTTGACCTAAACAAACCCATTTAAATCCAATTTAAAAGTTGAATGAATCCTTGTAAAAAATAGAACACTTTTTATCTCCAAGAGTTCCCACAGGGTTTTCAAAAATCGTAAACCATAATGACGAAGTCTTAGGCATCATCCAGTAAGTAATAAGTAGTACTAACCACAATCCACGATGTCCTGAAAGACGTAATTGTTGATGGCGACCGGTTGCCGGATCCACGGATGCGCCATGAGTTGCGCCACCGTGCATCTGTGTACTGGGTCCTTGCACAGCATCCAGCGAATTAGTTGTTCTAAATCTGTGGAGAACATGTGTATTTATTTGATATTATACCCCTTTACACCAATACTTTTTTCATATACTCGATTTTGTGCCTCTTTCAAACTAAAATAAAATGACAGCATTAGAAATATTGCTAACCCCTTTCGCCTATTGCGCATTAAAAGAAAATGTCTTGTGTCTTATAAGTTATATCTTATATTTTGTATGCGCGTGTCTGATAATACACAAGAAAAAATATCTTATAATATGTATGGTCTCATACAACAACCATTGCGACTTAATTTCAAGACATTTTTAGATAAGACGCAAGGAATTTTCTTGTAATGCGCAAT
Organism: Erebia ligea; assembly: GCA_917051295.2. Taxonomy (NCBI): domain Eukaryota; kingdom Metazoa; phylum Arthropoda; class Insecta; order Lepidoptera; family Nymphalidae; genus Erebia; species Erebia ligea. The sequence continues at coordinate 15,046,532 of OU785226.1, forward strand.
AGGTCTAACCTTTATGATCTGTAGAAAGGGACAGAACTAGATTTAGAGGGGTCATTTTAGTTTAGTTTAGAGATCGGGTTATACAGAATTGGCCACAATATTAGATCCGTTATTTTGGTTTAAGTTTTACAACAGAATTATCCATTGTCACGACAAATCCGAACATGACAGCAAAATAACTGCTTTCAACCGATCTTATTGAAAAGCTTTCCATGATCTAAGTAATTAAAGTGAGCATTTGTGTGTGTGAGCGTGTGTGTGAGTGAGCGTGTGTGTGTATATTGTGTGATACCTTCAGACACGAGCTGCGGCAGTGTGAGCGGCCCCTGTATGATGTCCTCGATGTCGGAGAAGGGGTTAACGAGGAACGTCAGCACGTACAGCGTTATCCCCATCGACCACATCTCTAGCTCGGGTCCCGCGTATCTGAAGAACAATTAGAGACTATTTTGTAAAATCGACGTTTCAAATATGTAAAAGTAAATGCATAAATGAAGAAATTGAGTGACCGATTTAATCACCGATCGAATTGCTCAGACTTTATTTTGAAGTTTGTCTGTGGAGTTTCTCTATAACATAGAAGCCAACTAAAGATTTTTTTTTCAGAAATTCCACCCGAGCGAAGCTATAGCGCGGGTCAGCTAGTAAATGATATCAGTATCTTACTTATTGCCAGCTAAAACCTCCGGGCTGCAGTACTCTGTGGTCCCATAGAAGGTGGAGAACAAAGTGTCCTTGCTCATATAAGTTGCTGAGCCGAAATCGATCAGTTTGACGTGGAACTTGTTGTCAATTATCACGTTCTCGTCCTTTATGTCGCGGTGGAGGATGTTATGCGTGTGGAGGTATTCCACTGCTTGTCCTATCTGGAAAAACAATACGTAAACTACACTCCCTGAGAAATCTCACGATAAAACTAAAAGTTATTATAACTCGAAAACTACCAAAAATCGCTGAACATATTCGGATAGGTCTAGGTACGAGGAATCAAATTTTTTTCTTTGAACGTCACTATTTGGACCACCCTGTATTTATGATTAATGGTTTGAACTGCAGAATAAACTCATGTGAATACACAGACCCTCAGGTCAGCCAACCTTACACAGCGAGAGGTAAAAAAACTGTTAGCGGACTATACTCTAAGACACAATTTTGAAGTATTTTTTACGAAAGTTTGATCTCCGGCACCGGGGAGAGTGAGAAAAATCGTCACCATCCCGGTTCCTTACCCGACATAGTACACTAGATTGAAACTCCTTATTTCACTTCACTTTTTCAGATTGACTAACCAATCAAGTCTAGTTGGTCATAATTGCTTAAAACGAAAAATGTGTAGAGGGCAAATATAGGTAAATTCTCAAGGGCGTTTCGCAAGGATAAAAATTAAGGCTCCTCGACGTAGCCTTAAATTTTTTATGCTTACGAAATATGCTTTCAGACTGTCATTTTATTTTGGCTGATTAATTATATCATCACGTTACGGTAATTTGTTAATTTGAACTCAACTCAAATCGGTACAGAATTTATGTGCGATAGATAACAATTTTTTTGGATTGTTTCCCAATAAATATATCCACTGACTAAGGAAAAGAACTATAAATATTTTAGATACGATAAGATGGTTACTTACCTGTCTGAAAATATAGCTAAGCAAAGGCTCGTCAAGGCGCGGGCGTCGCTCGATGAATTCGAATAAGTCCATTCCGGCGCCGTGCTTCTCCATTACCATTTGGAAGTATTTGTCGTTCTCAAACACGTCGATTACGCTAACCTATAAAGAAATTCTTCTGTTCTACATAATTTCTAAACTATAATAAATTGGTCTTAGATAAGTCACTTTCCACAAGGAGCATTTTAAAAGGAATAGCAATATAATTCAATTTATAGATAGTGTACAATGGGGACTCGTTACGGTGAAATTATTGCAATCAGCCTCTGATTGGCTAACAATCTTTCGCTATAGGACAGAATCTAATGTCGCAGCAAGAGTATCAAAAGCAAAATGATAAGTAACAAAATGACGGGACTATAATATCTGCAAGTAATTTTATCCAGTTTTGTAAAGCGGGTCGGACGAGGAAGGCGGAGGACCGTGTTTAGAGGCGTGCTTTCGAAAAGGCCTATGTCCGGCTGTGGATGCATAACAAAAAAAGTACATAAAAGGTACCTATATTTATATTTAAAAAAAGAGGGCAACCACCGAGTTTCTTGCTAGTTCTTCTCGGTAGGAATGGCATTCCGAACCACTCGACGATTCAGAAGCAGTTTTAATAAGTTTATTTGAATTAAAAAATATGAGTTTGAGTTTATACTCACAATATTAGGATGTTCGAGTGTCATTAGCAAGCTAAGCTCCAACGGTAGCCGGCGTCCGTCTGGCCCTTCAGTCCAGAACGCTGCGCCCACTTTTTCCTTCAGTATGAACTTAGCTACGGCAAGCAAACGGTCTGATCGCCGGTATGCCATCTTTACGCATCCATATGCACCTTTACCTATGCATCAATGAATAAATTTACTTTTATTTGCTAAACGCAATAAAATAAAAAGAAATTGTAAGTTCTTTTGCATTCAAGTGTAAGGCTTCTTTGTTGTTGATACGACAATGTTCTATCTAAACAACAATTTGGTATGTAACCAACAAAATAATCGGCAGGCAGAAAAAAATATCCATATCAAATATATATTTTTGTGCAAATCTGTCACCGCAAATAAATGAATGAAACTGTATGGCCCACAGTCCCATTTGCTCCATCAGCACTAACCAACTTTTCATTACACCTTTAATTGAACAATAAATCAGAGCGCAAAACATCACCGCGACCATCACGCGTGCCACTCATTAAATATCATTAGCATTTAGCATTTATTATAATTGGCTATTTGACAGTTTTCGGAAAAATACTTAAAAATGTACGTGGGTTCATTTTATACCTCTTACAATGATTTTTTTCTCAAAAAAAGCGTTATTTATTAGAAAAAATTACATTTTTAATACATTAATTTTAAATTCGCGCGAAAACAGCCGGGCACGTGACATTTGCTAGCGTGACGTCATAGCTCTAAATAAAACAAAGCTAACTACGACGCTCCAAGTCTTAAGTAATTTCGAGTGGAAAGTTTACAGCTTTTTTAATGAGATTGTGAAAATTACAAGCCACAAGACGTGTGTAGAAATACTATAAATAAAATAATTAATTAATATCCTGACAAATTGTATATAAACACATACAATAGTATGTCATAAACGTCAAAAGCAGTGGTTACAGCTAATCTGCCGAGACCCGGAATTTAAAACGGATAAATCTGCGATATTATTTTGTGAAGACCACTTTGATGTTAGTAGTTATTAGGAAGAAATCAACTTAAGACTCGATCTAGCAAAAAAGGAACATGATTTTCTTCATAAAACATGACATAAAATTAAAATAAATTATTTTTCTGTCACTTTACAGCAGTACTTTCTTATGTCTTAAACACGAGACCTAAGTAATATTACTTTGTTTATTTCGGTACTTACATGGAAGTTTTTACATTACGAAACTCGGCAGAGCAAAAGTTAGGATTACACTGTGGATTACACGCAAATAAATTTGCAACCATAAATGAATCGACTTTAGGCAGATTTGCACTATCAGCTTTTGTATAGCCTGACTCCATTTCGTGAAACCTTTCACAAGCTCAAATCGAAATACATATTTTATGTTGATTTTCTCAAACATGCTTGGAAATTTGAGCATTATTTTGACAACCTTCTTCGAGATAAATCGAAATTGCTGTACTGGCCAAATACATGCGAGCAGCGGCCTTCTAAAGTTGTATGAAAATCCATATCTGTCGTGGTTTAGCGGCCAAATAAATTACATACTAAATTCATATCTGTCGTGTAGTTTAAAAGTGGAACGATCTTTTACTCCGAAACATGGCAACCAAGGAGGTAACTTATCAAAGGTTTTATTTAAATTTCGAACTAGCTTGCAAATAGAAAGCTGTTTATTGAAAAAAAAAACAAATGAACACTTTGACGCGGGAAAAATTATTGTTGTTCGTTGTTCGTCATTGATTTTGAAATGTTTTTGACAAAATGAGTTCAAGTGAAGACAATGAGTGTGATGAACACTTAGTTTTAATTTCCGCGCATCATTTGAGAAAAGCACTATACAAGCCTTGGCCACAACTAGGCATTGATGGACTTACGTATGTGTGCCTCGGCTTCGCCTCGGCCCACATTTACACGTTCGTCCTTCAATGCCTGTTTTGATGGCCGCTGCAGTAATGTACTATTTCTCAACAAAACGAAAACGATTTATAGGTATAACACACGACCTCACAGTGACGTTTGTATGAGATAAAAAGTACCCTGTCTGTGGGTTGAGAGTTGTGACGTCACACGATGCTAAATCAATGGCGTCCGCCTTTCGGGTCTTGCAATCCACAGATAAAAAATCTCAAATTTGTTTTGCGTAAATAAAATATATACAATTTATTTTAATGCAAAATACATATTGCATAATTATTGTTAACCTACAAGCTACCAAATCTAACATATTTCATATTTTATAGTTACAGCTGTCAAGTAGCCAATTATGAAATGAAATCTGATATGTTGAACCATATCGTTCAATTCGCATTAACATATTATCACAATCAGGTTAGGTAGATAATTTAATACAACTTACCAATTTGTTTCAACGTAACGTAGTGTTTGTTATATTCGCCCGCAATCTGTTCTTCACCGCATTGACTCACTAACGACATGGACTGCGGTCGGCTACTTGCTGATTTATTGCCCTGAAACAAAATATTAGTTTAAAAAAAAACAGAGGGGATTTATATTAGTGATATGAAATTAACAAAAATGTAAGTCTCCTGGGTACATTTTAGACGCTCGGGACATTTCAATCTCGGTACTTTTTTCTTGTCAGGCAGGCAGGTAAAAAAACGGCGACCGCTGTTCGTGAAGTGCCCTTTCTCGTTGAAGTTATCCCTCCAGTCATCTAAGCTAACTCCAAAGCCTAAAGGGCCCCATGGCCCCCTTTAACTTTTGAATAGCGAAACGAATCCACGAAAAAATGCTCAAGACAATTTACGAGGCAAATACTGAGCCAAACGCAACGCACTGTGCGTTAGACTATAACGTGTGAAGGAACTAGATCGCCCAACCGAAACTAGGTCTAGGAACTGGGTGCTAGGTCGAGTTGCTCGTCGGGTTGCGCGCCGCGCCGAATGCTGAGCCAAACGTAACGCACTGTGCGTTAGACTATAATGTGTGAAGGAACTTATAACGCAACTCACGAGCACTAGCGAGTTATCCGCGGTGGAGGCGAAGCTGGACGCTGTGGTAGTGTGTCTGGGCGCTAGGTCGAGTTGCGCGTCTGGTTATGCGCCATGACGAATGGCGAGCCAAACGCAACGCACTGTGCGTTAGACTATAATGTGTGAAGGAACTTATAACACAACTCACAAGCACTAGAGCGTTGTCCGCGGTGTAGGCGAGGCTGGACGCTGTGGTAGTGTGCCTGGGCGCTCGGTCGAGTTGCGCATCTGGTCGTGCGCCACGCCGAATGGCGAGCCAAACGCAATGCACTATGCGTTAGGTTAGACTATAATATGTGAAGGAACTTATAACGCAACTCACGAGTACTAGCCAGTACTAGCCGCGGTGGAGGCGAGGCTGGACGCTGTGGTAGTGTCTGGGCGCTAGGTCGAGTTGCGCGTCTGGTTATGCGCCATGACGAATGGCGAGCCAAACGCAACGCACTGTACGTTAGACTATAATGTGTGACGGAACTTATAACGCAACTCACAAGCACTAGAGAGTTGTCCGCGGTGTAGGCGAGCCAAACGCAACGCACTGTGCATTAGACTATAATGTGTGAAGGAACAAATAACGCAACTCACGAGCACTAGCGAGTTGACCGCAGTGGAGGCGAGGCTGGACGCTGTGGCAGTGTATCTGGGCGCTAGGTCGAATTGCGCGTCGGGTTGCGCGCCGCACCGAATGCCGAGCCAAACGCAACGCACTGTGCGTTAGACTATAATATGTGAAGGAACTTATAACGCAACTCACGAGCACTAGAGAGTTGTCCGCGGTGGAGGCCAGGCTGGACGCTGTGGTGGTGTGTCTGGGCGCTAGGTCGAGTTGCGCGTCGGGTTGCGCACTGCGCCGAATGCCGAGCCAAACGCAACGCACCGTGCGTCCCGTACCAAGCTGCATGCTTGACACTGTGTAGACTACATCTGTGGATAAAGTTGTATCTCTGAATTGCCGAAATTCCGTCAAAATTCGGTGGAACAAAACAAAACCAAAAAAATACCACGGACTCACTTATTTAAAACATTTTAATTTGCACGTAAAAATTGCGTACAATGCATTTTACGCACACTAGAACGTGCGTTTTAACGACAACTAGTAATCTACCGCGTTATGGTTTGCAATCAGAAATATTGTTACAGTTAGTAGGGTTTAATGAAAACTTTACAGAATAAAATTAAATAGTCTCTAACTAGCACATTATTTTAGAGCAATCAGCAATTTTTTGAGTTTGAGTTGTAATATTAAGTTTTGCAGACCCAAATAAAGAGCAAGGAGATTAATTTAACCCAATTAATGTATGTTTCTGTATTTTAACGTTTAAACTATCGTCAGTGATATTCATTTAGCTTTACGGTACGCGGCCCGCAGTCAGTAAGCGACCGCGTCGCGCGAACAGGCTCATTAATAAGGGCCCCGAACGGGTTCGAAACTAGTCGCGCATTTTCCGACATAACACGTGAGTTTATCCGGTAGTTATGTATAGTAAATATGTTTATGTAGGTGATTTGTACTTGGGCGTTTTTTTATACTTACTGAGCTCTGTCCCATCTTTATGCAGCGCTACGCCTCGGTAGGTGCCATTCTTGTATCCACAGTCATTAGTGTCACACTGGTCGGATTTGCTGTGTCGCGTGTGTTGCGGAGTGGACGTTGTCACGTGCGCACGGAGCAAGCGTTTGTTGGCACACGGGGTTTCGGGTGCTTCGTCTGAAGGATGACAACTCGTCCATAAATATTCATCATCATTAACATATCTTCATTATCATTAATATTGGCTTACAGAAATACCATAACAGGAATCCTAAGCAAGGTTGGATCCTAGTGGAAGTATAGTCTGACCAGAAAATAAATTCCTCGCCATGTTGCGAGAAAACATGGCACTATTTTTTATGCCTAATTTTTGGTCGCTTTTCAACCTGACTTACTATAATATTATGGCAATTGATAAACTTAAAGTTTATTTTCCAAATACGCTCACGTTGATAACATTGAATACCCAGTAAGAATAATTCCCCAATATCTTTGGATCCTATCCTGGATGTTTTTGAGACACGGTCTCATCATCATCTGCACTGCCCAGGGGCCATACTGCCAACGCTTATAACAGCAATACTTATGCAATATTACTCAAAATGTCAGTTTGATGTTACGTACCTAGACGTTCCTGAAATAAGGATTATAATTATTCTAAAACACGAAAGTCACGCCCCTGGATTTTGATTACAATCAATGTGCAGTGAAGACGCGTCTAAAATGATTTGAGTCAGAATTCAATGATCGTAAAGAGTACTAGCAACGGCACCGTCATGCGATTTTTTTAGAAAAATATACCGTATATAAAGTGAGTGCTAATTATTATTGATGTAGCGCTTACCATCATATATTTTTCTCGGAGCCGATTCAGTTTGCGTTTCCAAATCGATATCGTTGCTCAAACTTTCCATGCTTTCATCATTACCATTGTGTTTCGGCAAATCCTCTATTTCACATCCAGAAGGAGGCAACTCATTTATGGGCGTAAGGAAATCCGCGCTTGTTTCGTTCGAGTCACAGAAATCTAGTGATATGCTACTCTTATCTTCTTTACCTTGAATGTTGACTTTAATAGATTTGTATTTAGCAGCGTCGAAAGATAATCTTAAAGATGGGTCATTTAATCGAAGTCTGGACGAACTGCCTGTTGGGGTAACTTCTTGAGAATGCTGAGATGTATAGTAAATTGAGTCGGATTTTTCGTTCAGTTTCGATGGAGTTAGTTTGCTCTGTTCGGAACGCAGAATATTCTCTGACCTTGACTTGGATATGCTACTTTGGCAGTAGTTCTCCTCGTCTATAGAAATTCCGGACATTCCGGATGTGACGTCAGGGAGAGCTGACGTATCATTTCTCTGTTCAGTTGTACTCAAGCTTGAGACCATGTCCTGTGTTGGTGTAGGAGTGTGGGTGACCAAACTATACGACTTGTCGAGACATAGCGCGCTCGATGATTTCTCTCGTGTAGTTGATAGTAAGGACTGTTGCACGTTTGAGGACATGCACGCAGATTTTTGGCTGCCGTTGAATGCGCCGCACGAATCTTCATCTGTATCTGAGGCTGTCAAAATTCCACCATAAAATCAACGTAAGCTAGAGTTATGAAATAAATAGACAATATTTTGATATAAAATATTGTTTCCTTGTCCCTGTTTGACTTTTCGTAGCGCTATAATAATGGTAGGTACCACGTAGTTAACTTGAGTACCTTAAGAGTGAATAGGCATTTTCGAGACAAGCGCGTTCCAACCTAGACTTCATCATTGCTTTTCATAAGCATGATTGTCGTCAAGCGCAAGCCTATCTTGCAATATAAGAAAAGCTTTCGTACCTACAATAAATCTTAGAAGGGCTTCAATAATTAATACAATTAATATTATGATATCCTATTTTTTATCCACTACAAGTTAGCCCTTGACTGCGATCTCACCTGATGGTAAGTGATGATGCAGTCTAAGATGGTAGCGGGCTAACCTGTTAGGGGCATGGCAGTTATATTAATTATTATTATTAGTTATTATGGCAGTTAAATTACTAAAATATACCTGAATCGTCATTTTCATTGTTGACCGGCGATAAGGTCATGTCCCTATTCGTGTCCTGCACTTTAACGAGATCGGACTCGCGACAGAAGTTCTGTATGACGTCCTCGATATGGTGTCCGATCACTTCGGCCTGCGTTTTGCCAAACGTCAGCATGGCGAAGTGTTGGTTACAAGCCGTTATTACCCCGCCCTCGTCCACCACTAGCAGACCGCTTACGTTGTATGTTACCTGGTGATGGAACCACGTAAACTATAAGATTTCAGGTTAAACTGATGTGGCGCGCCATATGAGCCCTAAACATTGATGGTATATCCGAATTGAGGGGTATTTACACACTAATACAGTGGTCAGCTATATTAGATAGCTGTTCGTGAAGTTCTTTATAACGTCCTCTATATTAATTATGGTGACTGATTTCTGCATGCGTTTTGCCGAAGGTTAACATAGCGAAGTGTTGGTTACAAGCCGTTATTACCCCGCTCTCGTCCACCACTAGCAGACCGCTTACGTTGTATGTTACCTGGTGATGGAACCACGTGAACTATAAGATTTCAGGTTAAACTGATGTGGCGCGCCATATGAGCCCTAAACATTGATGGTATATCCGAATTTAGGGGTATTTACACACTAATACAGTGGTCAGCTATATTAGATAGCTGTTCGTGAAGTTCTTTATAACGTCCTCTATATTAATTATGGTGACTGATCAGTTCTGCATGCGTTTTGCCGAAGGTTAACATAGCGAAGTGTTGGTTACAAGCGGATATTACCCCGCTCTCGTCCACCACTAGCAGACCGCTTACGTTGTACGTTACCTGGTGGTGGAACCACGTAAACTATGTCAAATGAGGTGCCTCTTAAAAAGTGTTGTTGTTCACACAAATACAGTGGTCAGCGATATTAAATAGTCATTAAGGAGTCATAATGACTGCCTATTAAACTGAGGGAAATTATGCTTAATTTTATCGACAGAAAAAGTCTTAACAACTTAACTGTCCCTATGCAATACAATTTACAACTACCCCAAGTCCCTCGTGTTTTTTTTTTTGATAGGTTAAGAACATTCACATTGCGAAATTTTTTTTTTCTTATAGGTTAGGTTTTTTGCTATACGTTCACGTAATTTTAATTATAATATTACTCCACGCTCATAACAAAATTATGTGCCAAAGTTGTATAAAAAAATAAGTCACATGTGACTCTTGAACTTATTTCAAAAGTTCTCCGTGATTCTTAAGTGACTCATTGGACAGTTAAGTTGTTAAGCATAATATTAAAAAAATATTTTTTATGGAATGAGAATTTGTATATAAATTCCATATTTTTTTACATTCGCAATAACTGCGTGTTCATGTGTTCTTTTATAATTCCTTACGTGACGATATTACCGTGGACACAGGGAAGTAAATTGTATGGAAATACGCGCTTTTAAATTTTCATACACGATAACGTTGTAACGTGCACGTCTCCGTAATACATTTTTGTTGTGGACGTTGACGTCAACGTTAAAATCGAAACTTCGACGTCCACGATAACGTGACGTCTAGAATTATAAAAGAGCACAATGACACTTTTTTGGTATCAAATAAATATTATAAATGCGAAAGTTTGGATGGATGGATGTATGTATGTATGGATGTATGTTTGTTACTCAATCACGCTCCAACGGATGAACGGATCTGGATGAAATTTGGCACAGAGATAGATTATAGTCTGGAATAGCACATAGGCTACTTTTTATCCCGGAAAATTAAGAAGTTCCCGCGGGAATCAAAAAAACCTCAACCACGCGGACGAAGTCGCGGGCATCAGCTAGTTACTAATATATTTTGTAAAGGAGCATGCATAGTCATAGTTATTCATACCGACTTGTGATATTTAAGTAGGAACTTATTTATGTTATCTTATCCTATGACTTCCTGCAAGTGCAAGGATTTAAATAAGATCAAACAGTTGTAAGGTTGTAACTTACCCTGACGTTAACTATAAATACTGGCTTATCCTTATTAGTCTTTATAGACGACCACGTCGCAGTATCTATACTATTTGGTTTTGATATCCAAAGGCACAGTGGAAATGAACCGCCATCTAATGTTCTTCCTAAAAAAATGGAATCTCCAATGATCCGTCTATACATAATGTGGCGAAGTCTAATGTACACATTATCCTAAATTAAAATGGCAGGTATAAATCTAGAGCATCTAGGTCCTATTCCGCTGGAAGCATAATGAAAGAGATAGCAATACATTTAGATCAGCCAATTTGATTGAATGGGGAATATGCATGTGATTTAGAAATGGACAAAAAAAATTATGTGTAATCTTTATTGCTAAAGAAATATATGCAGATGATTATTTTTACAAATTATCATGATTTTATTAATAAATTTAATTATTTAAAAGTAGTATTTTTCGAATTCCCGCTCAAATTTCTAAAACGCAACGCTATTGGCGGAACGAAACATGACGTCACCGTCCACTCTGTAGCCTGTCGACTGTTCACAGGTCGTTTGTTTTGTATGATTATTGAAAGTTATTCGCATTGTTTTGCCGCTGTTTATGATAAATCATTAGTGTTTTTGGGAATTATTAACTGAAAGCAGTAATTCCTTGTGAAAAAAAGACTCGCCACAATGACTGAAAGCGGTTTTGTCAAGGCACAGTCGGATAATCTGCCTAAAACTGATGTGTTCATGATGACTACGTACTTCGCAAATAATTTTGACTTTACGTCCGCTGAACTAAGAGGAGTAAAAGCTGCAAGGTAAATAACCTTGCAGCAAGGATAATAATAAGGTGGAAAGACCTCCGTGGCGCAGTGTGCAGCGCTGTTGTCTTAACGCGCGGCCCGGGTTCGATCCCCGGTAGGGTCAATTTGGGAATTTATAATTTCCTAATTTTCTCTGGTCTTGCCCGATGGGAGGCTTCGGCCGTGGCTACTTACCACCCTACCGGCAAAGACGTGCCGCCAAGCGATTTAGCGTTCCGGTACGATGTCGTGTAGAAACCGAATAGGGGTATGGGTTTAATATAAATGCCATGCCCCTAACAGGTTAGCCCGCTACCATCTTAGACTGATTCATCACTTACCATCAGGTGAGATCGCAGTCAAGGGCTAACTTGTAATGGATAAAAAAAAAGTTACAGTTACCTACCTACATATTTGATTTTTCATATTCCTTATTGTTATACTCGTGAGATGAGTCAATCAAATTATACCTGAAAGATAATACCGCTAATTTTTTAATTTTTTTTATTTATTTCCTTATATTTATATCTTTCGGCATATGAAAATATATCTTGTCAGGTGCAGTTTTAATATTGTTTTACTGCACATAGGGACAATACAATATTTATAATAAGCTTTTGGGTGCTCTTCCATCACAATAAGTTAATCTTTTACGCTTTACTTCACTCACTTTTATTAAAACTGTGAATCAAACACTTCGTTGGTGTGCACGGTGACGTCACAGAACGAGCACGCCAAAATGGTGGCGTTTAAATCGTCCGAAAATGATAGTAGTTTTAATTAATTTTTTTTAGCTTATTTAATAAAATTGTGCAAGTGTTATATTTTTTTTCGGTTATATAATCACTTAAAGAATAGTTTAAAAAAATAAAAAAAATACATGCATATTCCCTATTCAGAGATTTTGTACAACAAAACTTAGTTTTTGTAGTGAAAACTGAGAATCAGATTTTATATACCTACTGGCAACATTTGGTTCTACAAAACTCAAGGCTACGAATTTTGAAAAATTGTAGAATATTGGGGATACCCATTTCCATTCATTCCATTGGGATTGGCATTTTGGACTATCGGCTTTCACTAGACAGACTCTAGCTTAATCTTTGAGAGAAACTTGAGAATTGAGATCTAACGTGCTGTATGGAATTATTAGCAGCTTTTGGTTTCGATTAGATTGTATTATTCTCCCAAGAAAACCTCTACCATTATGTAATTAACGGAAAGGGGTCACGACCCTGAGAAATGAGGAATACGACGTAGAGAGAGAGAGCGTTTGTACTCCGTTTTTCCCTCCATTTATAATATTGGTATCTTCAAATCAAGAGTGAATAGGCATCTTCTAGGCAAGCGCGCTCCACCTTAGGCTGCTACTTGCCAGCAATAATAGTAAAGCAGCTATAAAAAATAAATAAATTAATAATAAATATATTTTTTTAAATTTAAACCTTATAGCTAAGGCATTAACGTTTAATTACGAATGTAGTATATTTATATTTAAGACCTTTTATCTTCGTAACAACGCGAGCTCGGTGTTCGCGAGCATGTCGGTGACGGTAACGCGAATCCACAAGTTTACCCCCTACCAAAAAGTGCTCAACGCGACTAAAGAAGTTTTCACTTCAATAAAAATTAGGTACAGAATAAAACACCTACCAGTGGCCTTCTGCTTAGATACACTTTTCGGTATAGGCGCCTCGTAAGCAGGTAATTGCAAAGAGGGTATGAGAGATACGACGGGCAGTCCTATAAGCTTGTCCGCCGATTCTGCTTGGAAAAGCAATGCTGCGTCATCACCATCGCACGAGACTACAATACCTGAGTCCGCGTCTATTGTTAGCTGAAAATGTAAGTGAGCGATGACTTTTACAAATTAAAACAATGCATCAGCGGCGTACCGATAGTCTAATAATACTATAAATAAGTTTATTGTTTATTGTTTATTGTAAGTAAATAATTATTATTATCCGTTATAACTATAAATGTATCCCGGTCTTGATGAAATTTGGTACAGGGATAGGTTTTATCCCGGGGAAGGACATAGGCTCCTTTTTATCCCGGAAAATTAAAAGAGATCCCGCGGGAATTAAAAAAAATTCACGCGGATGAAGTCGCGTGCTTAATCTAATATATACCGATAATAACTAATCGGTACGCCGTTGATGCAAGGCGTACCAATACTAATGCATCAACGGCAATTGATGAAATCACATCAATTGAGATTGTGACAATGTGAATATCACAATTTTCGCAATCGACCAGGTGTGCGTATTCAACTGAGCAAAAATCAAAGATTTTTTTTGTTGCTAGTTTTCGTAACATTTTATTAAGCCACGAGTGTGCATTGGACCTAAGACCTAGGTTGAGTATAGAGATTTATGTAAAACTGAGTAGGCATTTGTAGGTATGAGTCACACATTTCAGAACGTAATAGAACATTGGTTGGGACTACATGATGCCTGCAACTTCGTCTCCGTGGGATATGGGTATTGATCAGGAATGTTATGGATATGAAATTTCAGAACGGATACGGGTATAGGAATAATATTATACTGGTTTCAGATATGGTATCGGATATGCAATTATTCCGGATTATCCGTTAATTTCGGATAGTTTGGTTACGGACATTAGATTCTTTTGATCTAGCGCGCGGCTAGTGTGTCGGCTCGGCCAGATCAAACTAAAAATCTGTCATAACATGTCTCATTTCAACTGATTCGAAATTATTCGAAACTTTTGCATCGGATTCGGTTATGGATAGATTTTTATTTCGGATATCAGACAGTTTTGTTTACGGTTACGGAGCTCCGTAACATCCCCGCGCGTTTGCGCACTTGTTATTTCTTTTTGCTTGTTAACTTTATTATTTACTAGATGATGCCCGCGACTTCGTCCGCGTGGATTAAGGTTTTTTGATTCCCGCGGGAACTCCTTAATTTTCCGGGATAAAAAGTAGCCTATGTCCTTCCCCGGGATATAACCTACCTCTATACCAAATTTCAGCAAAATCGGTTGAAAAGATGGGCCGGGAAAGCGTAGCAGACAGACAGACAGACAGACAGACAGACAGACACACTTTCGCATTCAAAAATTCAAAAAATTCAAAATTCAAATGTTTTTTATTCAAATAAGCTTTTACAAGCGCTTTTGAATCGTTATAATAGCAGACAGACAGACAGACAGACAGACAGACAGACAGACACACTTTCGCATTTATAATATTAGTATGGAGTATGGATTTTTAATGTTTTGTGTGGCAATAAATAATTCATCTATCTATCTATTTTAACAAATCTTAACAAAGTAGAAATAATAAAGAATAAGATGCTCACCACAACATTTTTGCACGTCACTGGTTCTGCGACAACCAAACACGGGCCGTCATTGTCCAACTGTCTTATCCAAAGAGATACTTGTACTGATCCACCATTTTTCGATAGCAGTTCTACTACCTGAAAAAGAAAAGTAATATGTTTCACTATCATGAAACTCTTGTAAAACATAGCCAAAAACTATTCTGTTTAAACAAGCTAACAAAGAAAACATTGAAACTGGCCATACATTTGCAGAAATTGGACAAAGTAAAGTGCGCGTTGTGGGCAGGGATATTATGGATTTCAGATTCAATATACAATTTTAGATTTGGATATGGATAAGGATTTAAGAATAATAATAATTAACCGGTTTCAGATACAGTTACGGATATGCATTTTTTTTATCCACTACAAGTTAGCCCTTGACTGCTATCTCACCTGATGGTAAGTGATGATGCAGTCTAAGATAGTAGCGGGCTAATCTGTTAGGGGCATGGAAGTTATATTAAACCCATAACCCCTATTCGGTTTCTACTTTCTATACGCCATCGATAAATCGCTAAATCGCTTAGTGGCACGTCTTTGCCGGTAGGGTGGGAACTAGCCACGGCAGAAGCCTCCCACCAGGCCAGACCAGGGTAAATACAGAAATTATAAATTCCCAAATTAACCCTGCCGGGGATCGAACCCAGGATCTCCGCACGTTAAGGCAACAGCGCTACCCACTGCGCCACGGAGGTCGTCATTTCGGATTATCCATAGTCTCTTTTACGGATATTAGATTTTTTTGATTTAGCGCGCGGCTAGTGTGCCAGCTCCGCTGGGCAAAAACAAAAACCTGTCATAACATGTTTCATATAGACTCTGCCCTATCCATGCCCTATCTGAAATTATTCAAAACTTTTGTATGGGATTCGGTTACAGGTAGATTTTTATTTCGAATATCGAATAGTTTCGGTTACGGTTACAGAGCTCCATAACATCCCTGGTTGTGGGTTTAAAAAAAGATGATAGTTTGTAGTTTGTAAATCATACCTTTCCACTAAGTAAAATGATAGTTCCATCCTCGGATATATCCCCATCCTCTGCCTCATGTAAGCTGAAAGTTTTACTGTTCCTCTTACGAAGAAGATCCGAGAAGCGGAGATCACATAGCTCTCCTGTGGAGTAACCAAGCAGCGAGCATGCCTTGCTATTTACTATGAGTATCTGTAAATGAATGTTAATACAGTCCAGTATTATACTACAACCAGCTGATGCCCGCGACTTCGTCCGCGTGGAATAAGTTTTAGATAAAAAGTAGCCTATGTTACTCTCCAGGTCCTCAACTATACCCATGCCAAAAATCACGTCGATCCGTTGCTCCGTTGCAGCGTGATTGAGGGACAAACCAACAAACAAACACACTTTCGCATTTATAATATTAGTATGATATTATAGTGTGTCTATCTGTCTATCAGTCTGCCTGCTACCCTATAGGCTATAATGGCCCAGCTTCTCAAGCGATTTTGATAAAACTTAGAATAGTGGTAGATAGCATTTCGGGGAAGAACATAGCTACTTTTTATTTACTACTATTACCTATTCTGTGTTTTTATCCCGGAAAATTGAAGAGTTCCCGCGGGAACCAAAAAACCTCAATGCACGCGGACGAAGTCGGCAATGGCTAGTAAAATATATTTGATTAAATTGATGTATTTTTTTTAACAAATTATTTTAATAGCTGATGCCCGCGACTTTGTCCGCGTGGATTGAGGTTTTTCAGTTAAAGCAAAAGTGGTCAAGATACCCCATCTTGCTCCTGAGTCAATACATAGATAAATCACAATACAGGTTCAAGGTAGACATGGGTTTTTTTTTGTGACCCCACTTACAAATTCTAATACTCATCATTGGTATATTTTATCAGACAAGTCGACGAGGCTTTAGGGTGTTAAGAACCCAAGTAAATGTAAAAAGTGTAAAATAATTGCCAATAAAAAAAAAAAAAAAATAATAATAATTAGTAATGTATGGATTACCGTAAAAATACTTACTCTTTTTTTATAATATTTCTCACGTTATGAAAGTTTTCAATAAACGTTATTAATAATTGTAATTTGCCAATTCTATGCGTATACTTATACTTACTTTAGATGTATTCGGTTCGATGGTAAACACAGCTTTGCTAGGGTTGATGGACTGCTGTAAGCGATCGGTTTGTGACTGAGTCGGAGCACCCGTCGTTTCACCCGCCGCCAAAGTAGTGTTGAAACGTAACCCATTTGGCCCGTCAACTAAAAAGTATATATTGAAATTTTAAAGTATCAAATGTTTTGACAACTAACCAGAATATATATTTTCAATCCATATCTTGCAAATTATGGAACGAGCTTTCACCTGTGTTTTTCCTCAAAACTGTTGAAGACAATCTCTAAACTTTTCTAAATTGACAGAGTGAGAGTGATTGTGTGTAACAGAATTGGCCCCAATAAAGGGTAGACAAAGTTTTTTTTTTTAGTTAGTTAGCCCTTGACTGCGATCTTACCTGATGGTAAGTAATGATGCTGTCTAAGATGGTAGCGGGCTAACCTGTTTAGGGGCATGGCAGTCATATTAAACCCATACCCCTATTTGGTTCAACTAAGAGGTGCATGATAGTGAAAATGTTTGTTTCCAAAATGTTACAATACTGCTATTAAAGCTATTTTTTCTAAATAGTCCTAATACTTCTAATATGTCAAACAGGAAATTATAAATGTATTATTGTTTTTATTATAATTTTATTATTCAAATTGTGTTATTTTTCTGTAAATAAAGGCTTTATTTTATAAGGGGCTTTTATATTTAATAAACCAATTTCTTTTAAAAAGCAACGTGGCAGTTATTATGTTTATTAAGATCAGCTGACCCTCTTGCTTATTAATTGCTCTCAGTTATAGCTATACATATATATTTTTACATTTAAAACATAGGTCTTTTATTTTAGTTTTTTTTACTGCAAAATAGGCTTGCGCTTGATGGCAAAAAAAAGTACGTGTAAAAATTTGCCCTTTTGTGATAAGAGTAACTCACCTCTAACTAAATCAACTGGTGGTTTCACTTTACTCGGCGTCTCGAGATCCATCTTAATAGGCCTAAACTTCTGCTTCAGGCGTGGAAAGCTCTGGTTGCCCTCAAATGAACGATTCCGCCAGGCATTTTGAAAATGCTTTGCCTTGACAGTCCTAGAAAAACTTCTTTTTATGACAGTACTCTTACCCATTTATCTACTAAGTGCTAATCTCTATCTCCTTGACTCATTCCTCATTACTGAAGGTTGTGACCCCTTTCCATTAACAAATAATGGTAGGAGCTATCTAGGGACAATATTGCTGTTTGATTTTAATTAGTTGAGCAGCACAGTTTAGTAGAGGTTAGGTTGTTAATGCAACTGCAACATGTACACAGCTTTCTACCAAAATTTTATTTAATTTGCCCCCCTTTTAATTCTTTATAAAGAATGTTTCAATTTTAAAATTATTGGCTAGAAAAAACTACTTATAATAGGATTATGTCACTTAGTGCAGACATTTTAATTGCTAGACTAAGGAGTAAATTTATCATTTTGACTGAGTTTCAATATGAAAACTGCCAATACATGATTTATATTTGTATAGAATGTTCCTACATAAAATTCCATATTTGTTATTTAAAAAATAGTTGTATTATGTAAATTTAATAACTAAAAACATAATTTACCAATTTTTCATAGTAAGTAATTAATATCAAATATGTATTGCCTAGGTCACCCTTTATTTTGCCTACATGAAAGAGCCTAGTCTATTTTGTTTAGTGGACTTATTTTTCCAATATCATGGCCATTCATTTGGACACAGGTTACTGGAGTCCCTGTAAGCCTACACCCTTCAACCCTACGTGGTAGATTCTTACGACTTCATAAGTGGCACAAGTTGTCCTACATGAAATAAATCATTTCATTTCATTTCTTTAGTCATACATTTTCTTCTTACTAGTGAGTACATAGGGAATCAAAAGGAACATCCATTGAAAGATGGCACTAAACCATAATTACTAAGTGTCAGATCTATAGAGCATACTTTACCTTAGCTCTAACTTAAGACCGAGTTAAAATGAGACAGATTTATGATGCGCACATACGTCCATCCCGTTTTAACTCTAAGTAAAGCTTGAGCCAAGTCATTTTATGCTCTATACAGCATAACTCTTGCTAGCAGACAAGATGTGTAATATCCTTCCGGCTTCTGTTTCCTGCCACATTTCACTAGAGTATCACTAAAAGTGAACATACATCATCTCCTTATCTTCATCATTAAAGGCATGCTTGTAAGTAGTTAAATGCTCACTGCAATGCATAAATAACTAAGATTTGCTTACCTGCATTTGTCATTGGTATCAAAGTATATTTCAGGTGTGAGGATATTAGCCTTAACATTTGTCAATTTGTTGAATGCAAACTTGTCTTTCTGAAATCAGAATAATACCTACTTAACTCAAATTAACTTTAGCAATGTTATGTAGGTATAGGTAAGAACTTAATTTAATTAAACTTTGGTTTATATTATAGCGTTTTAAATAAATAGGCGAAAAAGGGAAGAGAAAATAATAGAAGCAAATACTTAAGTATTTTAAATAAACTGTATAAATTTACTGAGAAATAAAAATAACTTACAGGTTTTGGAGTCAAATTAAGATGTTCTGGAGAATAAATATCCACAAATCGTCCCAATCTAGGCTTTTGGGGAGTATGATCGCCTGTGCTGGTATCAGGGCCGCTGGATTCATAAAAAGACCAATTTAAGCCGATTCACATGAAAAATTAACATTGTACACCTGCTGTTATGGAGTGCCGTAAACTGTTGTAGCTTGATGATTTATTTACATCCCACTGAGTTATTTTTATAAGAAAATCAATAAACTACAGCGCGGAAGTTCAAATTTTGTTTCGTGCACTTCAAAAGTTATTTTAAAATACCTGTTTACCTGTTTAGACTTGAAAAATTGGCTATTTCCATTGCTTAACGATTTCTAATGACTAAAAGTAAGTTTTCGTGTTACAGATTTGCTTATTTCGAAGATTTGCCGTTGCATGAAAAACAAAAAATTGCAATTTTCAAACGAAAAACACAAACCGCATTGAATTATATGTACAAGTACTAGAACCGACGCCGCAAACAAAAAATTTGCGCCATGCTTTGTGGCCGGCCGGCTTCACCTTATTTAGTCTCTCGCCTACGCTCTTCGCGGCCGCGTGTCGAACTTGTGCTCGCACGAAAATTTTAAAATGCCGTCGTGCGTTATAAAAACGTGTAAAAATAATACAACTGTAAATAAAAAAGATTGTGGCGTGACATATCATCGGTAAGTAAACAAAACGTTTACGAAAACAAACCAAAACAAATTTTTGAAGATATTTTTCTACTGATTCACCCACGTTCCACCATTTCTCGGAATATCATAGATTAAAAGTGAATTTTACCTACAGATGAGACACCTACGATCATACATTTTACTTTTTTATTATTCGACTGATTTCATTAAAATCAATATTTGGGGCTCCCTAGGATCACAAAACAGGAAACTGTTACCAAAATATAAAAAAGGCAGCGCCATTTTGAAATTCTTTGTTATTGTACCGATTTCGTTCAAAATCGATATCTGAGGATCCCTAGGATCACAAAACAGGAAACTGGTACCAAAATTTAAAAAAATCAGCGCCATTTTGAAACTTCTTTAGTTTCTCGGTAATTAATTACAGTAAAACTTTAAAAATTTAACAAATAAAATTTTACTCTCTTGTTACACAAATAACTATGTATTATAGGAAACGATGTTTTTTTTCACTTCATTTCTATAATGATAAGGTAGAATAAGATAAAAATGTCACTATTATTTTTTAACATGATATTAGGATTGGTTAAGTTATACCATTTTCTTTTATAGTGTCAACAGTTCCTAATAAAAAGGTTAAAGTTGTATAAAATGCATATCTTTTTGTTTTTACTTTTTAATTATTTTTTTCCGTCTATAAAACTAGGTCTACTATTATCTTATTTCATATGTGCACTTTATGCAGTCTCACACTGCATAACTTCAAAAGTACATAGTCTCATTGAATAACCCAATAGGCAGAAAATACTTAGTGTCACTTCTGCGTGTCTCATCTATGACCTTACCAGCGGGCACCCCGCGCGTCCCGCACCCGCCGCGTGCTTCGCGACGCAGCACAGATTACATTCGCGGTGTCTTCTCTAGTACGTTAGTACATAATACCTCAATGCACAAACCGAAATGATGAAATCAGCTGTCAAACCTAAAGCGTTTTGTTAATGCTAGTTTTATAATTCAGATTTTACTGTTTTATATTATCAAATATTTTTGTGTTAAATTAGCTTCTATTTTTTTTTATAATAATTTTTGTGTTAAATTATCTATTAGCTTAGATTTTCAATTCTCAAATTTCATTTTATATTGAGAATTAAAAGTTGTTTAAAATACATAACATAATATTATTACTGACGCTTTAGTTACGTGTACTTTAGCGCCATCTTACAACCGTTTTCTAACTCAAGAAAGTGGTAGCTATTGTGGTTCTGCGTGCTGCCTAGTTAATCACTGTGGTTAATCAAAGGGTTTTGCGATCGGTAGAACTCAGAAGAGTCCATGGAGTTAGTATAGGGTATTTGACTGTATTAAAAATATCGTTTCTGCTGTTGCCATCCTAATAGATTATTATTTTTAAGTAATATTCCATTTGACCGAACTAAAAAATAATGTATTGTTTTTCTATAAAACATGAAATAAATTAATGTGATTAATTAATTTTCGATCTATGTTCACGTGATCGTAAACGCTCTATGATTGGTTGAATCGTTAGTGACGTAACTATATTAATAAAATCTAACTGTGGTGTAGTAAATTCTAACAATTACGAGTGTTTTTCCGTTTTTCTTTATGTTTCTGTGCTTTTTATTGTTTCAATAGGGTATTTGACTGTATTAAAAATATCGTTTCTGCTGTTGCCATCCTAATAGATTATTATTTTTAAGTAATATTCCATTTGACCGAACTAAAAAATAATGTATTGTTTTTCTATAAAACATGAAATAAATTAATTAATTTTCGATCTATGTTCACGTGATCGTAAACGCTCTATGATTGGTTGAATCGTTAGTGACGTAACTATTTAATAAAATCTAACTGTGGTGTAGTAAATTCGAACAATTACGAGTGTTTTTCCGTTTTTCTTTATGTTTCTGTGCTTTTTATTGTTTCAATTAGTCATTACCAACCATACTTTTCCTAATTAATAGTTCTAAGAACCCAATTATTTAAAAGCAGATAGTGGAAACCTCTCAAAAGATGATGCATTTAAACCTAATTGGACATTTTTCAAAAATAACCCTGATTTCTATGCTGCAGAACTAAAAAATGTGAAAACTGCCTTGTAAGTATACTATATATTTCTTAAATAAAGCAATTTATTGTATTAATATCTTTTCGTCCAAGAATAAAACCTAACATTCGCAGAATTAAGTACTTACTAGGTTATATTATTTACTAACATAGATCGTGATATTCAGTTTTGGTTTTCTTTATAGAGCTTCGAGAGAGTCTTATCGCTGTTGGTTATGTCCAGCTACATCGCGAATCTGTCATTTGTACACTCAAATGCAAGATATGTCCCAAGCACAAAGTGAGAGCAAAATCATATTCTGTAACTATGATAGTAGATGAAGACAAAACTCAATTTATAAGTTGTGAGTGCTATGATTGTGCTGCATCCACTGGAGGCTGCAAGCATGCTGTGGCCTTTTTGATGTGGACTCACCAGCGTAGTGAACAACCTTCATGTAGGTACCTCTCTTGAGTGCTACGGAAAAAAAAATACTTTATCCAGAGTAGGCACTACCATGAAATTTATTACAGTGGAGCAATTATCTAAAAAACACACTCAACATCCTTCAACATCATCTTTTAGCAGTAATGAACTCCTATCAGTTTCTTCTTAAATTATGTAATATGTGGATAGGTATAATAAAAATCATATTTCTATTTCATTGTTTTATTTATCAAACTCACTCGAACTTAATGTTTTTTTATTCAAATAAACTTTTACAAGCGCTTTTGAATTGTCAAGTTAATCTACCCTTGGTTTGGAATACCATTCATACCGAGTATATCTTTTGTCACATTCATAGTCTGTACTGCCTTGTTTCTGTGACGCATCTTTAAATAATCTATTTGGACAGATTTATCAGCAGTTGCGATTGGTTGAGTGTTTATTCCTTTATCGTGATGTGTTTGTGGTTTCTGAAAAGACAAAATAATATTCATTAAAATTAATTTTCTATACCTACAGAAACAGTACCTTAACTTACTGACAATCAATGCAAATTGCACAGCCACCTGGTGGATCTACAAACATACTAAAATTATACATCAATGTCTACAAACTTGGAATTTTGTATGTAGGTTCTCTCTCGGTGAAGAAAGGATTTTCTGGAATTCCAAAAAAAATCCATACTGATTAAGTCAAAAAATCAAATCAAAATGTGTGATTCGGGTGAACCCTGTGATTATCGGGAACAATAAGTACCCTATGTCCTTCCCGGGATGCAAGCTATCTGTGTACCAAATTTCATCAAATTGGTTAAACAGATGTGTGAGCTGTGAAGAGATAGCAGACAGACCGACAGAGAAGTGAAGCCCATTTTGTATTGGTTGTAGGTTAGAATTTTCTCCAACTGTAATAAGTATACCATAATAAGTTTTTGATTGCAAATTCCACTTCAAAGTTCCAAGTAGGTAATGATCTACTGAAATTATTGAATTACATAAATTGGCTAGAATTTCTAAATTAGTTATTACTTATTAATGTGTTTGTAAATACTTAATAAACATACTACAAACCAGCTAATACAAACGGACATGTCTAACCTCAAACAGAACAGGTGAAGTAGGTACCTACACATTTTTAGACCATTATATAATTATATTTAGTAATAGTTTGTTAGATAGATAGTGTAAAACTCACATCAAAGCGATCCTCGCAAAAATAAACACTTAAAGTGACCCTCAGTGACCACTATAGGGTCTCTTCGAGCAAGTTGCAACCACTTCTTCCGTATCTTGGCTTTCTTTGGAACACTTCTAAACAGTTTACTCTCGAGTTTTTGTAGACTTGTTTGTACATTGCAGTAGTATGCACACCACACACCATTGGTAAACCATAGTTTTATAAAAACAATCTCTAAAACAAAGTTTTTATCAAGGGAAACTGAAATATCACACACTTTGTTTACGTTTTTACTACATAGTTACGTCATAGAAGTCATGTCACCCAAATGTTGTCAAAGAGAGCGTTTACGCGGCAATTTAATTTTTTGAATTTATTTTTGAGATTTCTATATAAAATACTGAAAATTAAGACGAAATAAATATATTGTTAGCTATAATAAATCATTATTAACAATATGCGACTATTTTCTAAAAGCAGTCAAATACCCTATTAGTCATTACCAACCATACTTTTCCTAATTAATAGTTTAGGAACCCAATTATTTAAAAGCAGATAGTGGAAACCTCTCAAAAGATGATGCATTTAAACCTAATTGGACATTTTTCAAAAATAACCCTGATTTCTATGCTGCAGAACTAAAAAATGTGAAAACTGCCTTGTAAGTAAGTATACTATATATTTCTTAAATAAAGCAATTTATTGTATTAAATATCTTTTCGTCCAAGAATAAAACCTAACATTCGCAGAATTAAGTACTTACTAGGTTATATTATTTACTAACATAGATCGTGATATTCAGTTTTGGTTTCTTTATAGAGCTTCGAGAGAGTTTAAATGTTAAAATAACTTCGAGAGAGTCTTATCGCTGTTGGTTATGTCCAGCTACATCGCGAATCTGTCATTTGTACACTCAAATGCAAGATATGTCCCAAGCACAAAGTGAGAGCAAAATCATATTCTGTAACTATGATAGTAGATGAAGACAAAACTCAATTTATAAGTTGTGAGTGCTATGATTGTGCTGCATCCACTGGAGGCTGCAAGCATGCTGTGGCCTTTTTGATGTGGACTCACCAGCGTAGTGAACAACCTTCATGTAGGTACCTCTCTTGAGTGCTACGGAAAAAAAAAATACTTTATCCAGAGTAGGCACTACCATGAAATTTATTACAGTGGAGCAATTATCTAAAAAACACACTCAACATCCTTCAACATCATCTTTTAGCAGTAATGAACTCCTATCAGTTTCTTCTTAAATTATGTAATATGTGGATAGGTATAATAAAAATCATATTTCTATTTCATTGTTTTATTTATCAAACTCACTCGAACTCAAATGTTTTTTTATTCAAATAAACTTTTACAAGCGCTTTTGAATTGTCAAGTTAATCTACCCTTGGTTTGGAATACCATTCATACCGAGTATATCTTTTGTCACATTCATAGTCTGTACTGCCTTGTTTCTGTGACGCATCTTTAAATAATCTATTTGGACAGATTTATCAGCAGTTGCGATTGGTTGAGTGTTTATTCCTTTATCGTGATGTGTTTGTGGTTTCTGAAAAGACAAAATATTCATTAAAATTAATTTTCTATACCTACAGAAACAGTACCTTAACTTACTGACAATCAATGCAAATTGCACAGCCACCTGGTGGATCTACAAACATACTAAAATTATACATCAATGTCTACAAACTTGGAATTTTGTATGTAGGTTCTCTCTCGGTGAAGAAAGGATTTTCTGGAATTCCAAAAAAAACCTAAATCCATACTGATTAAGTCAAAAAATCAAATCAAAATGTGTGATTCGGGTGAACCCTGTGATTATCGGGAACAATAAGTACCCTATGTCCTTCCCGGGATGCAAGCTATCTGTGTACCAAATTTCATCAAATTGGTTAAACAGATGTGTGAGCTGTGAAGACAGACCGACAGAGAAGTGAAGCCCATTTTGTATTGGTTGTAGGTTAGAATTTTCTCCAACTGTAATAAGTATACCATAATAAGTTTTTGATTGCAAATTCCACTTCAAAGTTCCAAGTAGGTAATGATCTACTGAAATTATTGAATTACATAAATTGGCTAGAATTTCTAAATTAGTTATTACTTATTAATGTGTTTGTAAATACTTAATAAACATACTACAAACCAGCTAATACAAACGGACATGTCTAACCTCAAACAGAACAGGTGAAGTAGGTACACATTTTTAGACCATTATATAATTATATTTAGTAATAGTTTGTTAGATAGATAGTGTAAAACTCACATCAAAGCAATCCTCGCAAAAATAAACACTTAAAGTGACCCTCAGTGACCACTATAGGGTCTCTTCGAGCAAGTTGCAACCACTTCTTCCGTATCTTGGCTTTCTTTGGAACACTTCTAAACAGTTTACTCTCGAGTTTTTGTAGACTTGTTTGTACATTGCAGTAGTATGCACACCACACACCATTGGTAAACCATAGTTTTATAAAAACAATCTCTAAAACAAAGTTTTTATCAAGGGAAACTGAAATATCACACATAGAGCAAGATCCCAGAGCCGCCAGACCTTACTTATTTTCTGAGAAACCAAATGTGTGTAATATAGTAGCTTTGGTACGTAGATTTAACGTACGCATACTCGCAAATTTGGGGCGACGGCCAATTTATAGTTATATGGTGCTAAAGGTACGTAAAAACGTTGCTAACTTTACTTATTTTCTGAGTGCTGATTTTTATGTATGTTGTACAGAATATTGTTAATAATTAATAATCAATACTCCCAGACTCATGCCGTGGGCCGTTATTTCTGCCAGACACTTTAAAGGTCGCAAAAAAAAAACTTAACTTTACTTATTTTCTGAGTCTTCATTTTTATACACGATACTCAGGGAACTGTTTCAATACTATTTGCAAGCAGCCAGACTAATCTGATGGGCCAAACATCTGCCAGACTAAATTTGAAATTTCGCTGTGATAAAATGTTGGCCCTATTTTCAAGGTTTTAGGGACCTTTTTCAATGCGTAGAGTAAAGAAAACCGTCAATTATTGCAATATCTAAGCCTGTGTACGAAAATCTTACGAAAATCCACAATAAAGGGGGTGAAATGAGAGTTGGAACCTTACATGAAGGTTCTAAGTTTTTGAAGTTAGGGACTTGAAAATCGGCACTAAGGTTATTAGTTTTAAATAATAATAACCTGTATAAGCAATTTTCCGAAAATCTACCCCAAAAGGGGTGAAATGCGGGTTGGTAGTTTGTATGAAAGTTCTATGTTTTTGAAGTTAGAGACATGAAAATCGGCATTTAAGTTATTAAGTAGTTTTAAATAATAAAAACCTTCGTAAGCTATAATAATGTATTATAGCCTCTTTACATAGGCTTTTTGCAGCGGGAAAATTTTATAATCTCATAGGAAATCAGAAATTGTATCATATATATCATATCATATCACTGTCGTCATCGTCCAAGTTTGGTAATTCGTCATCCTGTAGGGCTAGCATGCGCACAACGAGTAAAATTATGTCTACCCGTTATCTCTATTTGTCTACCGAACCTAACATAGTTACTTGTCTCGTTACGCCAAAAGTAAAGATGAGAGTAATATTTCTTATCTGTGGTATTTTTCTCTACGAACCTTTACATGCCGAATATTTGTTTCTTGTAATATACCGCATTTTGTGCATGTTAGGGTAAACGAAACAATAGCTGGCAACGACAACATCTCTCTCTCTCTCTCTCGTCGCGAGATAATCTCGTTGTACGCATGTTAAGCACATTGGTGTTGAATGTTCAAATCTTTATCGTCGTCAATATCATTGGTAAAATCTTCATCTGTAAAAACAAATAAAATAATAAAGTTTCGAATAGCTTCAAAATTTATAATACAGTAAAAGCTCTTTATTCGTGGGGGATACGTTCCGTAAATATGCCGCGAATACAGAAACCGTGATTATGGAATGGTAATTTATATGGGGTTATAGGGGATACGTTCCTAGGTGGCAAAATAAATAACAAATACGGTTTAAAAAATCAATTTAATTGAAGTTTTAGACCATATTAATTATTATCTTCTGGCTTAGGCAATGGTTTAAAGGATTTTGTTATATTTTCTTGCTTGGCAGTTTTTAAAAGCTTCTTCAATTCAGACTGATATTCAGCAGTGGCATTAGCAACATACTTTAGGCATAGTTGTAATAAGGTCTATGTATTTTACTTTTTTATTAGTCCATTTGACGACGCGTTTACAAAGGATATTGGGTTGGATACCTATTGGAATCCTTATTATTAATATGTAATGTACCGATGTGCCGATTAGATCCGCGAATAAAGAAATCTTAAACCGCGAATATAGGAATTGGGTCGCAATTTTTTAATCCGCGAATAGTGAAAACGCGAATGAAGGAAGCGCGAATAAGGAGTTTTTACTGTAGTAGATTGTTCATCAAGGGGCTAAAATGAGCCATTTCATACGAGATGTTCAGCTTACCGAGCGTAGCGAGGTATGCTATAGTGTCGAGTAGAATGGCTTTTAGTCCCGTGGTAAACACTCTACTTTTCACTTCGATTGCGAGAAAATAAAATAAATAACGATTTTTAATTATTTCTTTGCCAATCTGTTGTTACATTTTAATAGTAGGAATAAGATCTTTATTTTAACTTGATGATATTAACGAATAAATAGTTTTGCGTCCGTTATTTTCAGGTTTAAAAATTATAAGTTCTAAAAATAAGCATTTTTCCAAAAGCTGCTTATATAATTCGCTGCCGAAACCTTGACTTCAAAAACTTAGAACCTATATGTAAACTTCCAACTTCCATTTCACCCCCTTTGTTGTAGATTTTCGTAAAACTGCTTGTACAGGTTTCATTATTTAAAACTAAAACCTTAAGTGCCGATTTTCATGTCTCTAGCTTCAAAAACATAGGATTTTCATACAAACTTCCAACACCCATTTCACCCTTTTTGGGGTATATTTTCGGAAAATTGCTTATATAGGTTATAATTATTTAAAACTAATAACCTCAATGCCGATTTTCAAGTCCCTAACTTCAAAAACTTAGAACCTTCATGTAAGGTTCCAACCCTCATTTCACCCCCTTTATTGTGGATTTTCGTAAGATTTTCGCATTATGGCTTAGATATTGCAATAATTGATGGTTCTCTTTACTCCACACAATGAAAAAGGTCCCTAAAACCTTGAAAATAAGGCAAACATTTCATCACAGCGAAATTTCAAATTGAGTCTGGCGGATGTTTGGCCCATCAGATTAGTCTGGCTGCTTGCAAATAGTATTGAAACAGTTCCCTGAGTATCGTGTATAAAAATGAAGACTCAGAAAATAAGTAAAGTTAAGTTTTTTTTTTGCGACCTTTAAAGTGTCTGGCAGAAATAACGGCCCACGGCATGAGTCTGGGAGTATTGATTATTAATTATTAACAATATTCTGTACAACATACATAAAAATCAGCACTCAGAAAATAAGTAAAGTTAGCACCGTTTTTACGTACCTTTAACACCTTATAACTATAAATTGGCCGTC
The DNA here is from genome assembly GCA_917051295.2 of Erebia ligea. Lineage (NCBI taxonomy): Eukaryota > Metazoa > Arthropoda > Insecta > Lepidoptera > Nymphalidae > Erebia > Erebia ligea. Next base: position 15,076,040 of record OU785226.1, read on the forward strand.
GCCCCAAATTTGCGAGTATGCGTACGTTAAATCTACGTACCAAAGCTACTATATTACACACATTTTGTTTCTCAGAAAATAAGTAAGGTCTGGCGGCTCTGGGATCTTGGACCAACACTTTGTTTACGTTTTTACTACATAGTTACGTCATAGAAGTCATGTCACCCAAATGTTGTCAAAGAGAGCGTTTACGCGGCAATTTAATTTTTTGAATTTATTTTTGAGATTTCTATATAAAATACTGAAAATTAAGACGAAATAAATATATTGTTAGCTATAATAAATCATTATTAACAATATGCGACTATTTTCTAAAAGCAGTCAAATACCCTATTCAGGTGGTATTCAGCCTCCAGATGAGCAATCTCAAACCTGAAAACATATTTTGTAGTTTACTGAAGTAGCTAAAGGCTATAATATAGGATCTTACTGACGACTGACTAGTCATACCACAGATCAGAGAATCCATACCTACTCATGTCTTAATTGAAATAAATAATCACGCAGTTATAGTACGGCCAGTCGGTCTTCGGTCTTCACCTTTACCCGTATTCGATCGTGGATCTTCTACCACCATGTATCAGAGAACTACATATCAGGCCTCTTAAGAGGCCGTATACTCGCCATTGGTCAATTTTCGAATCTGTAGGTATAACGCACAGTAGACCGTTAGGCTGCACTCATACATAGACGACATAGGCCAGTAAAGATACTTTGATACTTTGCGTAGTCAAGTTCGTACGTACGTGCGGTCGTACGATCTGCAGTACCATTTTACACGTGAATTTGATCAGACTTTGATAATATTTTTTGGTCATATAGGTATTTTATAGAACTTTATTTTTACACAATTTGTATTATATAAATACTAAACATTCATGGTAAATTTTATTTTATCAGTAATTTCGTCAAACTTTTAAGAAATACAGGTTATTGTGACGCGTAAATTTTGATAAATCGTGCACATTGATTTGATTTTTTTGTTAACTAATTTTGTATAGAACGTATAAAAACGAATTGCAACAGTCCAATTTTAAGAGCGTGTTTATCATATTTGTATTTTTTATAAGTCATTTATTATAATTTTTCGTGGATTTATATGGGTGATAAGTGTCACCCAAAAGTGCAAAAATGGTAAACGTATTCTGCAAGAATGAGAATTTCACTATTATATTTCAATAAAATTAAATTTTTATTTGCAACAGTCTACTAAGGAGGGATTAATCTTTAATGTTTTAATTTTCTTTTTGTTATAATACTCTTATTAAATGTTCTGTGATACTAATATATCATACACAAAGCTCATCAAAAGTTCTTAAAATGTCGGTTTACTGGTTTACGGACTGTTAAGTACTTACTTATTAAGTATCTAGGAACTTATGTAGGAAATCATCAAGAAATCATAGAATAATATTACCTCTGTCTACGTAGCAAATGTAGAAATACAAACATAGAATATACTTTTTAAAACTACTCAGGTATTTTTTTAAAATTCATTATCTTACTTTTCATTGCAAATGTCCGAATAAGAGATATTGCTATTAATATATCATAAGCAATCGATTTCAGGTTAAGTCGTAGTCTGCAGACTGAAACTCAGCAGTCAAATTGAGCCGCATTGGAGTGCAGTGGAATGGAGTCAAATACCTACTAATAAAATACCAACAGACCTCGGACCAGTTTTGCATTGATGTAATTTTGTCAATTTTCGCAGTTACTTAATTATCAGCTACTTAATTACTTAAGTAGTAGCTACGTACCTACCTACTGCTTACCTACCTACCTAGCTCATCTATCTACAAGGACGGTACATGCAGATGATTGTCAAGTACCATTCAATTTCTTTTTCATCTTTAAGTTAGCCCTTGACTGCAATTTCACCTGGTGATGATGCAGTCTAAGATGGAAGCGGGCTAACCTGTTAGCCCACAGCTTACAGCTTAGCTTACGGTAGGTACAGTAATCAGTATAGTTACAGTATAAAACCCATAGAGGTAAAACCCATACCACAAATCAGTTTCTACATGCCATCGTACCGACTACCGGAACGCTAAATCACTTGGCGGCACTTTGCTATTCGGGTGGTAACTAGCCACGGCCGAAGACTCCAACGGTCCACCAGATCAGAGTAAGAAAAATTCAGAAATTATAAATTCCCATATTGACTGCCGGGGTTTGAACCCGGGACCTCTGGAAAGAAGACCACAGCTGACAGCGCTCTCCACTGCGCCAGGGGGGTCGCCAAAACCTCCCTGCCCCCCTAGCATGGGCCGAGACAATTTTCTCCCCGAGGAAAGGATAAAATTTTTATTCCTAAATAAATAAATAAAAACGCTAAATAACGGTGGATAAATAGTCCCCCGAGTCCCCGTGAAATGTCAAGCGGGGATAAACTTCTCCTCCTCCCTGTTGCCGTGCTCTGAGAAGTGCTTAGGTTAATTTTATCTCTTGTCAGTGGATAAAATCGGGGGATAAAATTTTTATCTCCGGCCATGCTAGCCCAGCTGGCGTATACAATGATATTTACCTACTCATTCGTGTTTTTACAAGACTGTATCAGTATGTTCCGGTTATTGTGTACTTTCAAATACCAAGGTCCTTTCATAGTCCTTTCGATTTACCTCGCCCAACTGTAAGTGGACCTAATTAAGGTTTTACTTGTAACATACAATTTTGAACCTTAAGTTTCTCAAATGCAAGGTTCTATTTATATTTTGTGTGCGCGTAGGGCTGCCTCCCGTACTCTATTCTAACGAATATTTAATATACAATAATATTGTTAAATATAATATTACTACTCAAACTCAAATTATATTTTTATGATGGTCAGACGTTTAAACTTGTTTAGTAACGTAACACCGACTCAAAAAAATATTATTATAGAACTACCTACATTAACTTTTCTAAATATAATATACCTATTCGGTAATAAATAAAAATTTTTTTTAGTGTTTGTAGTTAATGAAGTCGGTTTTTATTTATTTATGTTTTTTTTTATTTCACAATGTTTAGTGGTCACGTATTAAAATAATATGCTATGTCTGGTTAAAAACCTACTGTTTATTAAGCTATTACACTGATCGCGAGCAATTTACTCTTGACCATTGAGGAGTTCCGTTCTCCATGTCCGAAGATAGTATGTATACTTAGTAGGTATGAGGTAGTAGTAGGTACTATGATCTGAGTCACGTATTAAAATAATATGCTATGTCTGGTTAAAAACCTATGGTTACTAAGCTATTACACTAAGCGCGAGCAATTTACTTTTATCCATTGAGGAGTTCCGTTCTCCATGTCCGAAGATATGATCTGAGTCACGTATTAAAATAATATGCTATGTCTGGTTAAAAACCTACTGTTTATTAAGCTATTACACTGATCGCGAGCAATTTACTCTTGTCCATTGAGGAGTTCCGTTCTCCATGTCCGAAATAGTATGTATAGTAGGTATGAGGTAGTAGTAGGTACTATGATCTGAGTCACGTATTAAAATAATATGCTTTGTCTGGTTAAAAACCTATGGTTTACTAAGGTATTACACTGATCGCGAGCAATTTATTTTTATCCATTGAGGAGTGCGTTCTCCATATCCGAAGATATTTATCAGATCTGCACCCTCTGAAGTATGATCTATCAAACAAAAAAAGAATCATCAAAATTGATTCATAATTAGCGGAGTAATCCCGTAAGTAACAAACATACAAAAACATACAGTCGAATTGAGAACCTCCTTTTTTTTGAAGTCGGCTAATAAATACTCCAATATTAGGTACCTACTAAATATTTTTTTTTTTACTTTTTGAAGGTGTTTGTACATTCCAAACAAGCAAACATCAAACAAGCGAGCTAAACAAGGCAAGCACTTGCAATATTTTCAATTTTTTTGTTTCTTTTATTATTTATTAATATTTTATATTATTTGTAATAATTAGTACTAACAAAAATATGAAATTAAAACTATTAAAAACTAAATTAAATCTAAATTAAAAACTAAAAACTAAACATTAAAAATATCATCTATGCCGCTGTAATGAGGCAATGTGCCCAGAACGCTGGCTGCGTTACCCCGCTGAATAGCCAAACTTATAATATGTTGGCCGAGGTAACTGCCAGCCCTCCGGTCACCTGTGGACTCTGTGAGACGAGAAGATAGATCCTTAAAAAATGATCTAGCATCTTCGCCCCACGACCCCATGGTTTCAACACCAAAAGGCACAAAAATGAAATTATTTTCTATAATTTCATACTTGCGCCTCTTGGCTCTTTCTGCATTAGTCGCTGCAAGTGGGACAACGCCAGCGTATCCACACAAGTGGCATCCCAAACAAGCGACCTTCCTGGCTTCTTTGCTTATGTTTCTATATTTTCTACACGAAGAGCTAACAACCCTAAATATGCACAGCATACTTAGTGGTCCATATTGTTGATCTATAGATACAATTAATTATTGTTAATGACGAAGGTGGACGGACATTGATTTCGATCGTAAGGCGGTACTGATCACGGATGCAAGGCTTTGTTGCGAAATAGGTTGCGGTGGGAAGGATTTCGATAGCTTACGCTAAGCTGTCCAATGTTATTGTTATATCTACCTATACGGGGTTTTAATTAATTATAGGTACTACAACGTAATTAAATATAGAATAGCAGATGCCCGCGACTTTATCCGCGTGGATTAAGGGTTTTTGATGCAACAATACCTATGCAGGTACTTCTCCAGGAAGCAACCTATCTTTTACCATAAATTGACGACCTCTCTGGCGCAGTGTTGAACACTGTTGCCTTAACGTGGGAGGTCCTAGGTTCGATCCCTGGCAGAGTCAATTTGGGAATTCACAATTTCTGAACTTTCTCTCGTCTGGCCTGGTGGCCACGGCTTTGGCCGTGGCTACCACCTTACCGGCAAAGACGTGCCGCCAAGTGATTTAGCGTTCCGGTAAGATGCCGTGTAGAAACTAGAAACCGATTAGGGGCATGGGTTTAATATAACTGCCATACCCCTAACAGGTAAGCCCGCTACCATCTTACACTGCATCATCACTTTCCATCTGCAGGTGAGATCGCCGTCAAGGGCTAACTTGTACTTAGTGGATAAAAAAATATTGATGAAAGTAATAATATATTTTTATCATCAAAACAGATTAAGTATAAAAAAGGAATATTCTCCTTGTAGTATCCGTACTGTAACCGTGATAGGTATGTGAATCAGAGGGGGTGCGATCACTCTACTACTCTCTCTCTACTCTACGTTACTCTGCTGCAATCATTTTTACGTATTATGGCTCCAGCAGGGCGATTATGTAAAACCTGCATCAATCATTGTTACAGTATCAATTGTTGTGATTGGCTGAATTTATGGTATTCTTGCTGCGTCAATGGATTTTTTCCAACAGTGGAAGAGTGGTAACCAATCAGAGGTGATTGCGATCGTTACACTGTAGCTGTCATTTTTAGCCGATCGCCCAGCAGTAGGGCTATTGTGTAATTTCTGCATCAATCATTGTTACAGTATCAATTGTTGTGATTGGCTGAATTTATGGTATTCTTGCTGCGTCAATGGATTTTGTCCAATAGTGGAAGAGTGGTAACCAATCAGAGGTGATTGCGATCGTTATACTGTAGCTGTCATTTTTAGCCGATCGCCCAGCAGTAGGGCTATTGTGTAATTTCTGCATCAATCATTGTTACAGTATCAATTGTTGTGATTGGCTGAATTTATGGTATTCTTGCTGCGTCAATGGATTTTGTCCAATAGTGGAAGAGTGGTAACCAATCAGAGGTGATTGCGATCGTTACACTGTAGCTGTCATTTTTAGCCGATCGCCCAGCAGGTATCACGGACTTTCGCAAAATAACGATTCGATTCAACAAACACAAACCCTTGAACAGTAGCTGTAGCACAATGTGGTTTACGAACCGTTAAAACAATAAGCTTAAAACATACTTGTGTGAACATTTCGTATGGAAGGGATCCGTTCTTAAACTTCACAATCAAATCCAAATCAAAGGTCGAATTCCTCAAGTGTTATGTAGCGTTAATAATACACACAATAACATTGTTCTGTTTTTATAGGAACGTCAGACGTAATTATTTTAATTAGATGTTATTTTCAGAGTTTAATGAAATTAATCTAGGTAGGTATACTTACTAGGAATATCATTTAAAAAGCTCTCAGCGATGCGTTCTTTCTTCGATTATAAAATACTAGCTGTTGCCCGCGACTTCGTCCGCGTGGCTTAATTTTTTTTTGATTCCCGCGGGAACTCCTTAATTTTCCGGGATAAAAAGTAGCTCTAAATAAGTCACTCTCCAGGACCTCAACTAGCATGCCAAAAATCACGTCGATCCGTTGCTCCGTTGCGGCGTGATTGAAGGACAAACCAACAAACCAACAAATCAATAAACCAACAAACAAACACACTTTCGCATTTAAAATTTAAAAAATATTAGACAATTTTTTCCAAAAGCAAAAAATAGTAATATTAGAAAATTGGTTTTAATTCGTTCACTTTCCGCTCTATTTGTTTCATACTTTTTTGTTTTGACGTCTTCTTTTTAATTCCAAAAGCCAATTATTTCAACTGTTTAGAGAAAGGCTTAAAAATCTTTATAGTCTAGGAGGCACAGGTTAAATATTGTATTTACTTACCTACTAGGTTTGATGAATGAGTAGTTCCGTAAAACCTTAAAACTTAACTTTTATAAATCAGGAAATAGGTATGTATGTTTTTTATGTATGTTTATGTCCCTACTTCCAGATTCTTAATTCCCCCCTGGTGGCCGCCCTCGGCCTTTTTTACTATAGAACCCAAAAAAATATCTCTTTTCCTCTTATGATTACAGTTACTTGAGAGAAAAGGATAGAATGCTAATTACTGTCATCCTAAGAGCAACTGGATTTGATAGCAAGTAGTGTGTTACAAAAAATGTACATGACCATGAGCCATGACCAGTAACCTAGTTTCATTGTATAGAGTTTCGATTGCCGAATTTGCTTAAATCACGAGTAAATTGTTGGCAAACCGGGGGATATGATATAATCTTTATTATGGTATCTATTTACAAAATATATAGTTACCTCAAATATTTCATTTTAAATGAAACAGCGAAACGGTGTACCTAATACGCATTATATGCGCAGTTTTGTATTATAGGTTCGTTTTATCGTTTACCTAGGTTTATTTTTTTCAGCGATGGCGTATGTAATTGACAATTGTACGAACGAGTGTGAACACACGGCAGTATTTAAGATCCAATAGAAAAATACCGATCCGACGTAATAAAGCGGTAAGTTTTACAGGTCAGTTTTGTTGGATACGGTTTTGTTCGGCAATTAGCTGAAACCCGCGACTGGTGGTTTGAGTATTTTTAATTCCCGTGGGAATTCCTTATATTTCCAGGGTAAAAAGAAGCCTATGTCACTCTCCAGGTCCCCAACTATATCCATGCAAAATCATGTCAATCCGTTGCTCTATTGCGGCGTGATTGAAGGACAAACCGCACAAAGAAACACACTTTCGCATTTGTAACGGATTCGTTTAAAACGATCCTGTAAATACGGATCTTCTGTGTGAATGTGCACTTACATTTTCGTTCCGTATAATCCACTTGCCCAAGATTAATTTTGTATCTACCTTGTCAATCTAAATACGAAACTCACAATACAATGGTCTAAATGAACACAACACTGTTATATCAGTTACCGACATTTAAGAAAATACGCAGCTCTTATTGATAGAGTCAAAACATCTTTCATAACTATCTCCCTATTGGGTAATAGGTGCCTAATTTTTGCAATGCAGAACACGGTTTGGTACGTGGATTAAACAATTGGGTCAGGTAAACATAAAAGGTAGCGAAAATAAAGGCTAGATTGTTGTCTCGTGAGAATTGAGATACTCTGTTAGAATAATCATGATAACATAGCGTTTGAGTTGAGTGGGCCTTGATAACTTTTTATTTTATTTTATTATGGAGCGCAACCGTCGCGTCGTTCCGGGACGAATCGAACGTTTCAGCGGACGTTTTTTTCTTGTCCGGGCATAGTGTATTTTCGCTCTTAAGGCGTGTCCAGATTTGTGTAACGTGTAATGTAACGCGTATGGACTGTACTACAAACAATACAGTAAGATTTTTAGCGCAAACACAAAATAATCAAGTTGAACACATTCAGGATTCGCGTTGAATTTGTGTGCCGTCCACATTATTCGCGTAACATTACATGATGCATTAGGTACATTATTTATTAGTTACATATTATATACAAGTCTAGACCCGGCTTTACAATGAAAGTCATTTAAAATAACGTCAGTTCTACCGTCTTATTCATTGAAGGTTAATTTAACAAATGAAAAGTGTGTTATAATAAATTCATATCAAGGGTCTAGATAATAAATTGTTTCGAGCAATTTCTTTTGTCTTGCGCTAAGAAATAAGAGTAATCAATCTTTTTAATGGTGTTTTTCAATTACAAAACCGAATTAAGAACGTAACCTTGACTTAATCGTTCTACTGTTATTAATAAGTATAGTTAGTTGTTATTGGTAACATTTCGTGTCAATGGCTTAATCATTGTCCTATATTATATTAAGTGAAAGTTTGGATATTTTGAAGTTTATATGTTTGTTATTCCTTCACGCCACAATGAGTGAAATAGTCTGAATTAGTTTATAAGTTAGGTACATTAAATCCCTGAAAATTAAAAATTTCCCGCGGGAATCCAAAAACCTTAATCCACAAGGACGAAGTGGTAGGCATCAACTAGCAGAAAAGAGTTCAAAACAAAAATTCAAAATTTCAGCCAGATCGGTTGTCATTATGGCGTGAAGGAGTAACAATAATATCAAAACATACAGACTTACAAACATCTAATCTTTCACATTTATAATATTCGTAGGATTATGATTAAACCCAGTTTTCAAACGTAATGCTAAGATTTGCCCTCGTCATAGCAAAGGTGTGTCTAAACATAGAGCGTAAACTGTAAAGGGTGCTGCAGCAATACTCGGCGCTTGCAGGACACAATTCTGCGCGTCCTAGCATGGACTTGAGGACTATACCCATCGATTTAACTATACCACAGAATAGGTAATAACTAGTACCCAGGATGTTCTAATCGCTTGAGATGGCGCAACACTGTGAATGCCTTCTGCCCCACTGGGGGGACATAGGACACTAAAACAAAAAAAACACAGGTACCCCATGAACATAATATGCGGAGCAGACGTCCAACAACAGCGCAGCATCCGGTGCGCGGCAGCCGCGCACGATTGCCGCTTTATGTTTGGACACACCTTAAGCACATTCCTAGTTGCATGATAGATCTTTGACACTAGCCCGGTCAGTATTGTTCACAAAATATGAAATGTACTCGTGATGGAAACGACATTGACAGCGTTTTGTCTACGTCGCGTGGCCCGGATTCAACTGAATTTTGGTTCGTGTTTTTTCTCATGATAATTCGGACATTTTATAGCCGTGTTTGAAGGTTGTGGTATCAGAATAATGTCGTGTTGAGGTTTAATAATGGATACCTACTTTAGTTCTATTTTTTTTTATCAAAACGTAAGGAAAAATAAACTTGTTTATTTCAGCATAGAGCTATGTCACAGTCAAAACTTAAAACTACTTTTGGTTGGAAAGTACTTTTTTATTTATTAAGTTTCAACTGAAACATCTGTAGATACCATTTTGATGGTGCAAAGTGGTATTCTTTTTGTATGTCTTTAAATATGTACTTACCTAGTTATTTATTTTAGTAAAATAAGTAGAAATTTTTTTTTTTGCACTGATCCTTATGACCTTATTGCGAGTATACAAATGGTACCCAATAATAATTTTTTTCAAGTTATTTAAACCAATTTCGATTTAGAAAAGCTGGATCTTATTTAAGACTCATTTCCCTTGCGATTTCCCGACAGACAATTTCCGCCAAACAAATATGGATTTGTAATAAAATACGAATAAGTTCAGCATGCCGAGACTATATTATCTAGATATTTTATTGTATCCATAAATGTACATGAACGTGTTTGCCTTTCTCTAGAAAAATGGCATTGCAATATTACTTCATTTAAGTTATTTTATTACCAGTTCTTTATACTCCAGTTACCTTGGTGGTTGCGAAATGCGTTGGATACAGAGTGAATTCGTAGTGGTATAATATACGACCTCTGCTCTTATTATGCCAAATGCACCATTGAACTTGTGTATTGTTGACTATGTTGCAATATAAATAAGTATACGACTTAATAGGGTTGGCAACTTTTTTGAATAGAATAGCTTTTTTAATGAACTAGTTTGGCCAACACCGGCTTGTCATATATATGGGCTTACCTCATAATATACCTAAGCATTTTCTTATTTTCGTCAAAAATCAAAATTTTATCGTTCTATTATTAACGAATAGCGATTGATTTGCTGTTACCCACTGAGGAGTTTTGCCATCTCAGAACTATTCATTAAATTTTCAAGAACCTTTCAAAACTAAAAAAAATTTAAATCAGTTCAGATTTCACAGAGTTTTGAGAGTTATAAGCATAATAATATCACGATCTCATTTCTTGAAAGTAAGATTTGGTTTATATTTATACCTACCTGAAACGCAGTGGCTTAAGTTAATAAAAATATCAAACTTCACACTCTGCATAGTTAATATTATAAAATAGACAACCCTAGTAATCATTTTCAGATAAATCTTGGAACAAGCGAATACCAAGAAAATTAGACACCGCTTGACAAAATCAATGATCAAATTCATTCAGGGGTGTGAATAGGGTGTCGCAAGTAACCTTCGGTTGTGCAATTTAATCAAATATTAAATAATTTTATTATCGTGTATTACCGAGTGTTATCTATTGTTATGTGTGACATGTAATGGTTGACATGCGTCCGATAAATGACCTGACCTTTTTATCAGGTTAAATGACAGGTCATGTTTGACAATGTCACGTTTTTACTATCAGCTTTCAGATTTTATTGCATTAAAATTGTTTAATTTTATTACTATTATAATTATTATATTATATTAGTTAGTTATCTATATTAAGTTAGTCTCTATGAATATAAAAGGATAAACCGACTGACAGATTTGAGCGTTAAAAAAATATGCCCAAATACGATTAATTAAATAGAAAGCGCGTTGAACTCTTTTGCATGAGGAGTAAGTATGACCTAAATAGCTGTAAAGAACTATTCGAACGTGTTCTTTAAAAATCCTTGCTAGAGAATTTTAACAAGAGACTTCTATTGGTTGAAACGGTGAGTAATTTAAGGTCAGTTAACATTAATGGTATACTTCATTACATGAATACTGCAGTAATAGAGTAATAATAGTATTTTTATTACCACGGATATGATTAGCCATTGTTCAAACCGGCTTCCGCGGATATCCATTGTTAATGTTAAAGTCAATATGAATTAGGAGTTCCGCGGGAAAATGAATTAGAATTTGCTAGCAAAATGGCTACTTACTTCCAGCTGAACAGCTGAGAATTTCCAAGCGATACTATCTATTTTCTTTCGCCTGACACTTTATCAGAGTGGATTTAGGTTATAATCCCGTGTGATTTGCCGGGTTAAACAGTTAAGTATGTATGTCACTCTCCAGATCTTTAACTATATAAACATGCAAAAAGTCATGTACTGACGTGATTTTTTGCATGTTTATAGTTAAAGATTTCGTTGCACCACTGCTGCGTGATTAAAGGACAAACTAACAACCACACTTTCGCATTTTTAATATGGGTAGTAATTTTACATGCTCTACATAACTACGGAAACTGTCAGCTAATTCTAAGTTACACTTGACCGGTTTTGTATGAAGCAAGTTTCCCATATTCGCGAGTATTTCGTACCGCATATGAGCTAACGAAAAGAATAGGGTATTATCAAATGTTGGTAATGTGAGACTGATTGGCGTTGGCGAAATCGACTGTCGTCGCCTCGCCAGCCCGGTTTTGCCTCGTGCCGCCAGATTGTGAATGTGCCTCGACTGCAATAAATTCACATTACAAGGGAGGGAATCATGTTATAAACAGTGTGTGTGTTGGTTTGATTCACTCATAATTGCCAAACTACTTACAAGCTTTTGATAAATGAGATACCGTTGCTTGCTTCAGCGATCCCAGAGGAATTCCTTGGTTGTCCTATTGCTGCGTGTGTGTCCAACTCGTGTATTAATTTTAGTGAATCTGGTAATTATAGTTTCAAAAAAACAGTCAGTCGACAGTGTCTTAAAACTATGTGGAAATCTATGTTACACGTTTTTACGGAACGCAGGTAGCCTCCGTCTTGGATAAAACGGGCGGGGCTTTTCCGGCCAAAAACGTTATATTATACAAATTAATTATTTATGCCCAGTTTTTATACTTCTTGGTAATTGCTATTTGCTGGTGTTGATTTTTGCAGCGTTTCGATGTTAATACGATGTTGTAATTAACCTATTATGAAGGACTGATTATGTTGTGTTGAAATTAGACTAAATTAGCATTGTTTTGGAATACTAATCGTGGTATTAATCGGCTTTACTGGAGTCGGATTTCCACCAATCAGTAATAAAAATGATAATATAGTTCGTGAAGCTGCAGTGTGTATCTTGCCGAAATAGTATAAAATAGAACTAAATTGAAAAAAATAACTCTATTTACTCTCTTTGAAAGTAATTGATGCCCATCCCGTTAAAGTTGTGAACATGCAAAAATGTTTTCGACACAAAGTGGACAAAGAGATCGTTTATAATAATATTTGGTGAATTTAATAATAGTTCGCGTAAACGTAACGTCTTGTAAAAGCCGACACAAACATTGATTTTCTTGCTTTTTCAGACCAATATCGGAGGTGAGGGGGCGCGGCATTACCACCGCCAAGACTCCATAACTTAATACCAATATAGCTATGTAACTTGCTAATATATATATATTTTTTTTATCCACTACAAGTTATGGTAAGTGATGATGCAGTCTAAGATGGTAGCGGGCTAACCTGTTAGGGGCATGGCAGTTATATTAAACCCATACCCCTATTCGGTTTCTACACGGCATCGTACCGGAACGCTAAATCGCTTGGCGGCACGTCTTTGCCGGTAGGGTGGTAACTAGCCACGGCCGAAGCCTCCCACCAGGCCAGACCAGGGAAATTCAGAAATTATAAATTTCCAAACCCTGCCGGGGATCGAACCCGGGACCTCCGCACGCCAAGGCAACAGCGCTCAACACTGCGCCACGGAGGTCGTCAAATAGGTAATATTATGTTATTAAATACCTGCGTATATAAAATTGCTATAAAAGCTTTATTAGAGACCTTATCAAAAGTTCTGTTTCATATGCATACTGTTTAATGTAGCGCATGTAATGTCAATCAAAAATGGTTTGATTTTTTGATAGATTATTATTAAGTTACTAGCTGATGCCCGCGACTTCGTCCGCGTGGATTGAGGTTTTTCGGTTCCCGCGGGAACTCTTTAATTTTCCGGGATAAAAAGTAGCCTATGTGCTATTCCAGACTATAATCTATCTCTGTGACAAATTTCATCCAGATCCGTTCATCCGTTGGAGCGTGATTGAGTAACAAACATACATCCATACATCCATCCATCCAAACTTTCGCATTTATAATATTTATTTGATTATTACTTCCTTCTCAAGACACACCGCTATATCACCGGTTAACAGCGCTCTAAAAGAAATAGGTACGTTGTCGCACTATAAAAACAAAAAGGTTATTTTCCAATAGACTTGGTTTGTTTAACATCAATCAAAATATGTATCAATAGTGCACAGACATATATTTTCGTGCACTCATTCAATTAATCTGCGATCGCCTTTAGTCTCTTTGTAAGACAAGTGAATGGGAGACCTTGGCCGAATAATACAGTAAGTAGGTACAACAGATAAAATTTTAGTAACACCAGCTTTTATGGTCTGCTCATAAAATTCTATGCTTCTCTTCTTGGTAGTGTTAATTCGTTAACGCCCTAACTCTAGTGCTTAAGCACTATTTGGGGTTAAATTGTTTTGATACAAAGTATATCATTTGTAGCACCGAAAATAAATCATCCTGTCTTAGAGATAATGAACACTACTTGTATTATCGTATCATACTAATATTATAAATGCGAAAGTACGTTTCTTTGTTGATTTGTCCTTCACTCACGCTGCAACAGCTTGAGGACCTGGAGAGTGTCATAGGCTACTTTTTATCCCGGAAAAAGGAGAGTTCCCGAGGGAATTAAAAAAAATTAACTATGTGGACGAAGTAGCGGGCATCAGCTAGTGAAACTATATAAATAGCATTGGTCTCGTCAAGCGCCTAAATTCAGCTTTCTGAACTCGAACTCCACACTTGACGTCGCCAGGGTATACGGTGCGCCGTACCTGCATGTTTAAGTAATAGAGCATAGTTTAAGTTTTTGACGACCTCCGTGCCGCTCTTGTCTTAACGTGCGGAGGTCCCGGGTTCGATCCCCAGAAGGCTCAATACCGGGAATTTATAATTTTTGAATTTTCCCTGGTCTGGCTTTGGCCGTGGCTAGGTACCACCCTACCGGCAAAGACGTGCCGCCAAGCGATTAAGGGTTCCGGTACGATGCCGTGTAGAAACCGAATAGGGGTATGTGTGCCATGCCCCTAACAGGTTAGCCCGCTACCCGCTATCTTAGACTGCACTGTGATAAGATTCATCACTTGCATGTGAGATCGCAGCCAAGGGCTAACTTGTAGCACGGATAAAAAAAGTTATTTGTTTGAGTTGTAGAAAAGAAAGAAGAAAGATGTTGGACGCAAGAAAGACGCCACGCCTTTGCGCTGCCAGTAGTTCTAAGTGGAGTTGACGTAAAGTTCAAACGGTGATGGCTGGAATAATTTTTTTCGGATTCATGAAAGCTTTCCAAACAGATATTCCAATTATTTTTTCTAGAAAAATAAATTATGAATTACTAAAATTTATGTACCTACCTATATGAAAAGCTTCTTACTGAATGGATTTTCTTATGGCTATGTTTACGATGATTATTCATCTAAGAACCTATACTTCATCTAATGGTCTGATATAATTTCCGCAATTTGACTTGCACTCAAATTTTAATCTGTATGTCATATATCACCTGTTGTTATATCATTAAATTAAACACCTACAAAAAGTTGTTATTATTACTGTGTGAACTAGATACAGTAACAGATTAAAGTCAAGGGTACATAACATAACGTCCTCAATGACAAGACATTTTAAAGTTATTGTGTACACAGGCATAATATAGGTAACTATTTTGCTTATTTTCATAGCAGTCTTACGGAATCTTACTGCAATTGGGGTAAAGCGGCAGATATTCTAAAAATTTTTGTAATACAAAAAAGGGCAATACGTGCAATTTATAATTTAAAACCGCGTGATTCCCTTAGAGAGAAATTTAAAGAAATTGGTATTCTAACAGTAGCCTCGCAATATATTTACAGTAATATTATTTTTGTAAAACAGCACATCCATAATTACAAAAAAATATGCGATCTGCACGATAGGCAAACTAGAGGCCATAATAGGCTCGTGACTCCATCGCCCCGCCTCAAAAAAGTCAGAAAGTCATTCGTGGGAATGAGCATTCTTTTTTATAACAAAATTCCACAACCTATTTTAAACTTGCCTATACACGAGTTTAAGAAATCCATTAAAAGTATGCTCCTGAAAAAAGCTTTTTATACTGTTGAAGATTATATAAATAATATAGAGGAGCTTGGATTTGATCGCTCCAGCAATGCTAAAGACAGTGGTTACTTATGTACACATTGATTTAAGTAATAATAATTGTAAATTGTAAATGAATTATCTAAAAAGAGCAACCACCGAGTTTCTTGCTGGTTCCTCTCGTTAGGAATGGCATTCCGAACCAGTGGTAGATTCACTTGACGATTCAAAAGTACTTGTAAAAGTTTATTTGAATAAAAAACAATTGAATTTGAATTTGAATTTAACATTTTCAGCTTGACTATGGAAGTGGCCAATTTTGAGAAAATATTTCTTTGATAATCATCAAAATACTTTTAATAAATAACTATTGTTTACATGTAATTTTGTGTGTAACGATGGAGCTGGCATAAAGGTTATCTATAAAAGCCCCTTAAAAATATCATAATAAGAAAAAAACATCTGTAGGCTGATTTGGCAGGCCATGCTTGTCGTAGGAGTGATGGCCGTTGGATTTGAAAAGTGGAGACTGCGTTAAAGCGAGTCATAGTGAGTCGAGTTCATAGTATGTAAACGCTATTAGCTAAAGGTAAGATATAAAGATGGTGGTGGGTAGTGGCTGGATGAAGAAGGCCGAGGACAAAGTGGAAGCCCAGAAGCTGATTGAGCTCTTACTGTATCAATACTCTATATGATTTATTTTTTAATGTTGAGAAACGGTCGCCTTCTTTTTCGGATATTTTGCCGGCACTTGGAAGAATTTGCAGCATGTCGATTACAAAATTTACATTAAAACGGAGGTCCCATAGGACATGGCGTTTCGCGCTGACATTTTGTTTTTAATGTTTCCGCTCGTATTAAGATGCACACAGTTTACTTTATATTTCACCTCTCTTTGCGTCGTGTTCCTCATTGCTGAGGGTCGTGTCCCCTTTCCATTAATCACATAACGGTTGGAGCTTTCTTGGGATAGTGCGGTGGGTTCCCACGTCCTAACGCATAGGTACGACTCGACTAAGAGTATTTAACTCTAAGGTTTTTGTAACGATTATTATCAGATGTTATTGATAATAACCGGGGCGACACGGCTTAACGTGCTCTCCGAGGCACGGAGGAAGCGAAAAGGCCAAATTTGAACCTCCAAATTCGGTCACTCGTACTGTTACCGACTTGGGTCAACGTTGCTTCACAATCGCAATCGACAGATATGCATTGTCACAACTAGGCCACTTGTTTCACCCTAATATTTCATACATACCAGCAAAATTTAAGTGCGTTTATCACCATCGACATAATAATACTTTAAGTTAATGCTTATGACACGATAATGAAATAATATTCCATTAGATTTTTAATTGAGGACGTTTACATCATTTATCAAGTAGCAAACCCTGCTAGCTAGCCTGTTACAGTTTGCGTCAACAATATCTATTATTATGAAATGCCAAGGTACAAAATATTCCACTGTAAGTATAAGCAATAGCTTACAGCGAAATTTGACTTATCTAGCGACCATTATACACTGACCTTTGGGCAAAGTAGGCGGGCAAACATTTACCTAATGGTACTTGAGTGTTTCCGCGTAATATCCAAATTGTGCGGCACTTATTTTAAGTATAATTTATATAGTACAGTGACGACTGCTGACGACAGACGGAACTAAAACATATTAGTCATAAAGAAGAAAATCCAAATTGTTTGCTAGTAAGAATCTATAATTTCAAGTTAATGAATCCCTAAGGCGGAGTGACGATATTCAGAGAGTGGCAAGTATCAAATGGATGCAAACAGCCAAGGATAGGCGCAACCTAAAAGAGGCCTATGTACAGCAGATTACTCTTTTTCAGGGCCTATATAAGGCCGCTTCTATTCCGGTAATGGATACTTTTATCCCGTTTATTTTACACTATTTTATACATATAATGTATTGACACAATCATAAATTATTTTTAATTAGCATATTGCGCAACACATTATTTTATGGAACATGGCACAGGGCGGACAGGTCTCTTTAGATTGGATATAAATATCTAAGGCATATAATAATGGCCACTGGTCACAAAAGCTACCTTAGACTGCCTAGTTCCCACAGTATTGAAATTAGTCTAACTATAAAGGTCACGGGGGATAACTGCGTTAGATCATGGAGTAGCAAACTTCATACTTTAGGTAATCTATACTTCTGTACTAATCTATAGGTACTAATATTATAAATGCGAAAAGGATGGAAGGATGGATGGATGTATGTTTGTTACTCAATCACGCCAGAACGGCTGAAAGTTTGGCACAAATATAGGTAGATTATAGTCCGGAATAGCACGTAGGCTACTTTTTATCCCGGAAAATTAAGAAGTTCCCGCGGGATCTAAAAACCTCAATCCACGCGGACGAAGTCGTAGGCATCAGCTAGTATTGTAATAATATAATCTGTGCTTTAGGGCTCATGCACCATAAAAGCTCCTCCTTATGAAGACGTAGGGCCTTCCAAAAAAAGAGTAGGTATATCCGACTCCCGATGCAATAGGCATGATGACTGATTTTCAAAAATTGTTAGATTATGTTCGGAAGTATCTACTATTTCGAAAAAAATATCTTATTTCAGCAGAAAAATAAGGTAAATAAAATTGGCATTTGTAATTTAAATTTTAAAATTCACGCCATTACGCTCGCCGGTGTCATTTCGTCGTTTGTGACGTCACTATTACTTTTACCAATGTACTCTGTGAAGTAAACATAGGTCTTCGGTGGTCGATGGTCTTCGTACAGCAATTTAGTTAGATATTTTGTGTGAATAATATGAATTCTAAAGTGTGTAAGTCGTGTGCGGTCCCCCAGTGTGATAACACATGAAAATTAACTCCAAGCAAGTTACTTATTTACGTGTCACATACAAAAACAATGCGATATAAGCGTCTGAATCTTGCACGGCGAGATCCTGCAGCTATAGGGCTAAATTCTACTATTTATTTCTGCGAAGACCATATTGACGTAAATTTTTTGCTTTATTTTAATATGCTAAATTAATAATCTTGTTTGAGATCTTAATTTAATAATTAATTCGATCCTTTTGAGGTTAGGTTTCATCTCTTAAAAATCCATACTAACTAACTCTACAACTAACTGTAACTACATTCTGTTTGTCTAATGTTTGTTTGCAGATTTTACGGGTTTAAGACTTTTAAATTAATAAGTTATTATTGTACTTACTCTTTGATTATGTATACAAAGATTGTACTTACATGGAAGTTTTGACATTACGAAATTCTGCTGAACAAAAGTCATTGTTCAATGCAAGAAACTCACCCAGCATCAACAAATCAATCCTCTGGGCAAATTACAGCTATAGTAGCCTTGGTAAATCCTTGTTCCATGGCTAACGTTTTTTAATTTCTTGATTTTGGTTTCGGTAAAACAAAACTAGAATATGGAAATGATCTTTGGGAAACACAAAAACACGAAAATACTTGATAAACAGTCTAAGTGGGTGTTCCGATATAAGCACTGCGAGCACTGTTCAGTGCTCTTACAATAAAAAAAATGAAAAATAAATACGTTTTTTATAATCCATGAATCCTATTTTATTAGATAAATTCATAATTTCATTGAATCTTGGTTACTGTCATCATCCCTATTCCGTCGAGTCGTATCGCGTTGTAGGAAAATTTCATATTTAGTATCTCGCAGTAGAATCTTGTACTGACCAGTAAAGGAAACGCGTCTGAATAAAAGTTGTATTGAGCTTAATCAGTGTAATTAATCAAAAGGCCTAGACTTTCGACCTCTTTTTCAGATGGTCGGGTGTTCGATCCACGGACATAGGTACGCTTCTAATTTTAATAAATCAAATAAATATTATAAATGCGAAAGTTTGGATGGATGGATGTATGTATGGATGTATGTTTGTTACTCAATCACGCTCCAACGGATGAACGGATCTGGATGAAATTTGGCACAGAGATAGATTATAGTCTGGAATAGCACATAGGCTACTTTTTATCCCGGAAAATTAAAGAGTTCCCGCGGGAACCGAAAAACCTCAATCCACGCGGACGAAGTCGCGGGCATCAGCTAGTTTTTTAATAAATTAAATATCACTTGCGCTATAACAGTGAAAAAAACTGTTGGACTATATAACCAAATCCTTAGCCTAGTGGGCGGGCGATGGGGTTGAAATGTTGACGATGATGAAGTTCAAAAATTAGTCCCTAAGTGTCGATTCGCAGCCAACATGAATCAATCCTTAGCTACCAGTCGTGAGTACTTGCAGTAGTAGTTGACTGTGACTAGTCTGAGGACAACTCTAGTAATGTGACAACTCTCTGTAGTATATTCTATAGCGGCCGCAATGATTTGCTATGTGTCCGATCAATCGGACGATAATGGGACTAATAAAACAGATAAGATTGATATTGTAATTGTTAAAAGAGATCAGTCCTGATAAAATGGGCTTGACGAGATTTCCTGAGTTTTTGTTTTTATTTTTTTATTTTAATCCGCATTAATAAGACAAGTATTAATTTGAGGATTTTAACTCATAGTCTACATTTAAAAAACTGGCGTGCAAACCAGAGTATATACTCAGACAAATTAACCACATTACTCAGAGAGTATAAAATATAAAAAAATTAAAAGTAATGAAACTTAAAAACTGTTAGTTACAGTAGGTACCTATATATCAAACTGATGCACATTATTTGATTATGACCATGAAAAAAGTTCTAAACGTCCGAGTGGATTAATTAATTAGGTTAGCCTAGCTAGCTTTAATTTCTATTGTAATGTTTTCAATAAATGTTTAAAAAAAAAACGTCCGACGAATCCGAAAATTCTTGATTTTTTGCATTCGATTGAAGATTATACTACTCAATAGCAGCAATAATCCACATAATCGACAAAATCAATTAGGTATCAAAATAAATGAACAATAGTCATTACAATTCATCAAAGTGTGATTCGTAATTAGGTACAAATTTTAAAATGATACAGAAAAGATAGATAATATTACGTGGAAAGGATATTTTAATATGACCTTAAGGTACTTGTGTACACGTGATCTATAAAAAATTATAAATGAATCAAGTGCTATTTCCGCATAAGGAGTCTGCAGCGGAAATGTGGTAAGTAAAATGCTGGTAATAGGTAGGTACTCACTACTCATGGTTTTTATTATCGTCTTCCGTTCTTATTGGAAAGTTTTGATTTAATTGCAGTAACATGGTAAATCGATATTGTAATTGAATTGGTGACTGTTATCTATCTATACTCCCAAAACCAAAGCCAAGCCTGTAATTTTTTTCATTTTTGTCTGTCTGTATCTTGGCCGCGCATCGCGCCCAATCTACTGAATGAATTCAAACGAAACTTAGTATGATTTGAGTTCATACTTCATACTACGAGATAGGACATAGGATACTTTTTATCCCGAAATTGAGCACGGTTCCCTTGGGAGAGGGGATGAAAGTCAAAATGTGTACTTAGTTGTTATTCATAAACGGGTTGTCTGATTGGATATAAAAAACCGGCCAAGTGCGAGTCGGACTCGCGCACCGAGGGTTCCGTACAAACCTGTAGTAAGTTTTACGATTTATGACGTATTAAAAATAAAAATTACGTTGGTTGTATGGGAGCCCCCCTTTAATATTTACTTTATTGATATTTAATTATTTATTTTGAAAGGTAATATACAAGTTAATATTCTGTGAAAATTTGAACCGTCTACCTGTTACCATTTTTAATATTGAGCAAAAAAATACGAAAAAAACACGTTTATTGTATGGGGACCCCCCTTAATATATATATTTTTTTAATTTTTAGTATTTGTTATAGCGGCAACGGAAATACATCATTTGTGAAAATTTCAGCTTTCTAGCTATCACGGTTTATGAGATACAGCCTGGAGACAGACAGACAGACAGACAGACAGACAGACAGACAGACAGACAGCGGAGTCTTAGTAATAGGGTCCCGTTTTTACCCTTTGGGTACGGAACCCTAAAAAAGGTCTGTCTTTTTTTTATATCCAATCAGACTAATTAATAAAGAAAAATCAGTAATTTCAGTTCCCTAGTTTTGTTACAAAATAAAGGCCAAATCGGTAAGTCCACCCTATCAATCTTAATTGCCCTTTTCATTTTTAGGGACAGCATCACAGCACCTATATAATTGACCGAGCGAAGCGAAGGTCTCTGAGTCTACTTGGGTGAATTGGCACTTGTCCGTCCGTCCGTCCGTCCGTCCGTCCGTCCGTCTGTCAGAGCCTTATAACTTCTGAATTGCTGTACGTAATTACTTCAAATTTAAATATAATAATATGTAAACCGATGGCCTCCCGCCGAATATGGCATAAAAAGTTATAAAAATCTTTATTTCAGAAGGGCTCTCATAGAAGCGAATGCGAAGTTAAATATTTTTTATAGCGTTACATCGGGTTGCGGTATATCATTTTAAAGATAATTAGGAATAGAGTCCAAAAATATTTTTTTTTTAATTTTTCCCATAAAATTGACGAAATGGGGGGCTTTCAAAGTGGCGATTTTCTAACGTCCAAAGTTGACCTCAGAACTCTCAATTTTCTGAACTATCAAGCCTGAAACTTGATCAATTATTTGAATTATATCCTGTACTTAAACAACAAATACTAAAATTAGATAAATATTATAAGGAAACGAAATTATTTAATTTTTACTGATGATGATATTTTTAACAGAATTTCACAATTATGTCAATAAATGGCTCTCTGTGATACCGCGAGGTCTCAGTTCGGGGCGAACCACTAGTTTATTTATGTTTTGTTTCCAAAACAGTGTAACATTCTGATATTATGTTTCAACATTGATTGATCGATTTTAGAGGGCGCTACGATATTGTGCGTTCAATTGGTACGTACCTATTGTGGTATCGATAACGCAAGATTTGCAACACGACATTCGATATGAATTCTATACCTACTAGTTAGAATATGTTTCGTAATATTATTTCATTATTGTAAACATTTTTGTATTGCTCGATTTCGCCTTGGTGCAAGGTTACGTTAAATTGTAACTTTTTAATTCAAGTTCGGCCTTTATAACATATCTAGAAATTGACATTGCGTGGACTACCTATGTTGCCTAGCTGACTCATCCTAGCTTCATTTGAATGATTTTTATTTTGACAATATTTTCATAGTATGAAATGCTGTAGAGAAAAACTTAATGCAATCTTATATTATTCTTAAGTTCTTATTATCTTATTCTTATCTTATCTTAGACTTCGGTTTGAGTTAAGTTAGGAATAAGTAGAGTTTAAGTTAAGTTATGGGGCTGCAATGGCGGGTAAACTAAAAGAAATTCCTCAAAATATTCATTTCATAACTTTCAAAGTTTGTTTGTAGCAGTAAGACCGCCTTTGCATCATTCTGTGTGCTTTTTTCTTGTTTTATTTTCTTGCAAATGTGTGCGATAAAGATAATTTATCTGTACATGTGCTAAATATATATAAAATCAAAAATAAGTGGTTTGAAGTGCAGAGCCTCAAGAAAGCAACGCAATTAAAATGATTACAACGTGGATCTAAGCATGTTATTGCAGTTTTGTTCAATGAACCTTTTCAATAATATTTGACGGGCATTGTCGGCATATAATAACGCTTCATAATAGCGCATTAGCTTATTGGATGATTACAATAATCGTTCGCGGTCGTTATGATCGATCGTCGATTGCAATTATAATTCTTTTATGCCCGCTCTACACTCTTCTCAATCTTGGACTTTTGATAGAGTGATCATAGTTACTGTAAGTACAGCATGCTTATTCCGTAGGTATAAATTTTCGTTAGTAGGTAACCCTTTCCTATCCCACTTCCTAATATTATGAATGTGAATGTTTGGATATTTGTTATTTCTTTACGCCACTATGACTATTTTGCTGTATTTCGTTAGAACTTGTCCACCTAAACATTTTTTATTATTATTATAATTTTTTTTTTGTTTTTTTTAATTTTTTTTTTTTTGATTATTTATTATTATGACATAATTTTACTTTTTTGGGGTTTATGTTTTTTGTAAAGCAAAATAAAAAACTCCAAAAAAGAAAAAAATAGCTTAGAAACATTTCACTAAACTAATCAATAAAAATATAGATTTTTAAACTTATATAAAACCAAGGGCAATCGTTCTACAGCTTCGGTGTAATAATAAAAAAAAACCGGCAAAGTGCGAGTCGGACTAAACTCCGGAGTAAACTCCGGAGATAAGGGGGGGGGAACGGTATTTTTTTTGACTTTTTCCCCGATAAATCAAAAACTATCATGACTAAAAATAATTAAAAATCTGTTTTAGAATGTACAAAGTAAACCCTTTCATATGATACCCCACACAGTACAGTTATCTCACTTTTAAATTTCAACCCTCCGATTTTCCCCCCTTTTTAAATAAGAACAAAAATAATTTCCAATTTTTTTTAATTCCAGTGTCTTTGGGCCACTAATATACACAACTATTCCAAATTTCATGTCGATAGCTTCGGTAGTTACTGAAATAATCGAGTGTGACGGACGGACAGACAGACAGACAGACAGACAGACGGAGAAAGTCGCACCATAAGGGTTCCATTTTTACCATTTTGGTACGGAACCCTAAAAATGTTTAGGTGGACAAGTTCTAGCGAAATACAGTACAAATTTTTTTTGGCCGGCGCTTTTTTACTTTTGGACCAAAATGGATGATGTCCTTTGAAATATTCTGTTACTTCAATAACAGGATAGGTAGTTTTAATGTACCGGAGGATTTTTAAATTTATGTTAAATGCGCAGCGCGTTTAATTTCAATTATCGCCCACTGATCGCTGCCAAAATATCGCTCTGTAACACCTACCTACTCGTTATGACCAAATTAAACAGCCTAATGGGGCAAGTAATAAAAATAAGAACATTCAGTGCAGGAAACTGGGTAACAAATCGATGTAACGAGTTTTCAAAATGGATTTTTTTATTAGTAAGTATTTAATGGGCAATTTTTAAGGTCTACAAAATGTATGTCACGATATCACTGTGTCATGAGGTGTATTATTATTTTATAAGACTGATTTATTTAATAAAATAATTATGTTACTAGATAAGCCTTTAGATTTATAGATTCTTTTTTAATTGTTACAAAATTACCTTAGAACTGTCTCTAGAAGTTTTGAGAAGAGTTAAAAAAATAGATGGTAGCAGCGACTTCACCCGCGTGGACTTGTTTTTTTTGATTTTATTGAATAAATAGTATCTATCCTATGTCCGGGATGCATACTGTGTTAAACCAGCAAGCATATCAAGTCAAGGTTGAACAAATAGGTCTTGGAAAGGCTGTATACACTATACAGATACAGATATTTAATTGATTAAACGCAAATTACTCAGCTACAGAACGCCAAACGTCTCAACCATTATGCTATTACTAGCTTATGCCCGCGACTTCGTCCGCGTGGATTGAGGTTTTTTGGTTCCCGCGGGAACTCTTTAACTTTCCGGGATAAAAAGTAGCCTATGTGTTATTCCAGGCTATAATCTACGATAACTCAGAGCCAAATTTCATCCAGATCCGTTCAGCCCTGCTGGAGTGATTGAGTAACAAACATCCATCTATCCATAAATCCATCCAAACTTTCGCGTTTATAATATTAGTATTCGACTCTACCGTAACTTTTTCTATATTCTATACCTGCTAGGTTTTTTCTCTAAGGTTGTGGAAAAACATGATACATTTCTAGATCAGCACCTATTTAATGTTTAACACTAATGAGTTTAATGAGCCAAGTATAGTTGAGTACTTTATAAAAAAAAATTAATGATATCAATGCTTCATGAAGATTTAATTTTATTGATCAAGTTCTATTGCCCTTTACAGGTAATTTTTGAGTAATTTAGGATGTGAGTCTTACTTCCTCATTGCAATGGCAGAATTATTACATGTGATATTAGTAATTAAAATTATTAATACTTACAGTTTATGGCTTATTTTTACTATTAAAACAGTGTTAAGATAATTGAGAGAGATCCGGGTAAGTCTTATTAGTTGTATCTAGTAACGAAGATTTTAATTCTAATAAAGTAATTATAATTTTTAACAGGACAGTTTGTAATTGTAAGGTTAGTATTCAGTATAATTATAATGAAGGATAAAAATACTATACTTTGTATAGTTTTGTAAAGAGCATAAGTTTGGAATATTTTACAGTTCTATTTTGTATTGCAGAACTCGGGATGCATGTTGCACTAGTCGCAACTTATCTTATACTAGCTGATGCTCGCGACTTCGTCCGCGTGGATTTAGGTTTTTCGGTTCCCGCGGGAACTCTTTAATTTTCCGGGATAAAAAGTAGCCTATGTGCTATTCCAGACCATAATCTATCTCTGTGCCAAATTTCATCCAGATCCGTTCAGCCGTTGCCGTCAACAAACATACATCCATACATCCAAACTTTCACATTTATAATATTTATTTGATTATCTTATTGGCGATATTCAATGAGTTAGTTTTAAGTAACTAACTACTTATCTTTGAAAAATAATATTTATTCACCAAACTTTTTTTTAAACTATAAATGCTGTACACTCTAGACACTCTTCAGCTCTGTGCTTTTAGTAGGCAGACAGATAACTGGTGCGCCGATCGCGCCGCCTTAGCCAATTTATTGTATGTCATTTTTATTAATTCTATTTGTATGAAAAAAAAAACATTTCTAAAGTCGTAGAACAAAAGTTCAATATTACTCAAAGAAGTTGCCCTTAAGAGCATTAAGAGGTGAAATTAATCCTGTAGGTATATCCAATTTAACACCTATATGTGTGTAAGACTTGAAGATACTCTCCTTGAATAAAAAAATTGGCTCACTACCCAAACGATTCTGCAGTCTGGTTTCCTTGCGTTCTGCTAATAAGGTTGCCTAGAAGAAATCTCTTCTTAGCGATAAGGCCGCCTTTTGTACTTCTATGTTTTATTTCATGTTTTCTGTTATTTATTTTCCTTATGTGTGGTACAAATAAAGAGTTTAATAAAAAAAACGTGTGGTGTCGTGGGACACCAGATAGGAATGAAGTTCCTTTGAACATAAATATTAATTTCAAGTTCTAGTAGAGGTAAAAAGAAAATAATTATTCAGACTTAAAATTTTGATTATGATTTTTTAAATCGATAATAATCAAAAACTACTTTACAAAATTATCTTAACACTTTTATTTTATTCACAATGATTCATAAAAATATATAATAATTAGACACTGTATAGCGAACATAGATAAACTATATATAAAAAAATTGGCAGTCATAGAAGAATAGACTGACTGCCGATAGAAGTGAAAACGAATATTTAATTTTAATTTTTTTAATTATTAAAATATAAACCTTAATAAGGCATTAAAGTTTATTTTCGAATGTAGAATATTTATATTTAAGACCTTTTGTCTTCGTAACAACGCGAGCATGTCGGCGCCATGCATGTCGATGACGCGGCGAATCCACAATTTTACCCCCTACCAAAAAGTGCTCAACGCGGCTAAAGAAGTTTTCACTTCAAAATCTTACGCATTTTCGTTACGAACGTTTTATGCCGGCTAGGGTAACCCTCCGCATCGTCCCATAAGGTACTTCGTTCCAATAATAATAATAAGTGAGCTTAACATGCACATGCACAACAAAGTTATTTTATGCTTTATGCATATGATTACCTTTACCCATCTGTGACGTACTCGTATTTCATATTTAATTGGTAGTGATGAGCTTCTCGTTGGGTAATATCGCCGTTTTGGAATTATATAGGTCACAAAGTGCAATACTTCTGCGTGCCCTTACGCTACATTCATCAGGCTCCTCACCTACACTACTACAATTAAAGAAAGAATTCAAAATTATATAATTTTTACAGTTGTACAATGAAACCTTTCATAATCATTAACACCATTACACTTTTTCTAATCAATCGATAAGAAAAAATTGGGAAAAAGTATTTTTAATTAGAACTTTCTAGATTCATGATGGATGATTCTATATTATTACTATATATTTTGTACTTTCTGATTTTAGTGATATAATGGAATTTGATTAGGCATACGAACGAGCAAGCAAAATCAATCAAAACAAAAAAATACTACAGTGCCAATTCATAATATTTAGTTAGTTTTTAGTCTTTAGTTCGAGTTCGAGTTACTAAATTGATTTAGTAACTCGAACATCGTCTCCAATAGAAATATGTATTTACTAGGTAGGTACTCAATCTGTGCTGAGGTGCGAGCGTTTGTAGCTACTTTAACAATAATTATATTATAGCAGTTAGACCTCGATTATTTACCATTAACTATCAAAGCAGAAATATTACATTTAAAAATATCTCATTATTTTTATTGCTATCATAACTTGAAGTATTTCGGTGTCTCATTGCAAATAATAACAATTCAGGGTCACGAAAAAATATTCAGGCAAAGATTGAGACATAAATTTTTCCACTAGCGCTTTTGCCTGATTTTCGTAATATTTATAGTTTGTAAGTATACGAGTATATTGAAATCGATTTATTAAAGTTCAATAACATGAAAGTTATTACAATTGGTAAGTTATGTTTTAATCACGGTTCAAGACTTGCAGAAGTTATTGAGTAATGTCTATGGTTAGTTGGTTATGGTTGACAAAGTATTTAGTAAAGTAAAAAGAAACTATAGGAAGCGTGATGTGGGGCGCCCTGCAGGATGCAGCTAGATGGGCTGATGATATAAAGAAGGTTGCTGGGAGAAGTAAGAGGTACGTGCCCGGAATCGAACTCCAGACTAGGAGGCTATGGTTTCAACCACTAGGACATCACAATTTCGATTCTACTGAGAAGTTATGCAATATCATAGATCAGTAAAATCTGGTAGACATTCAGTACAAACGTGCCTACTCGCGTTTAGTCTAAGTTTTAACATTGCAAAGTAAAGTAAATATTTTCTGTGCCCCTGTGGCATACCTAAAAGCCAACATCTGGGAATTGAATTGAAATTCTTTGGTAAAATATGGTACAATAAATGTGTTAAATATTATATAATAAATAAAAATAAGATAAATAAATATTAAAAATTTCAAGCGAATTCGATTGATAGTCAGAAATTAAGTACATCTGCTTTTGATTTCAAAACGTTTCAGTTTGGAGGGCTGGCTGTGAATATATTATACACGAAATGGAGCCCTAAATCAATAGATTTAAGATTCATTTTACTTTGATGCTAATGTGACCGAAAGCTCGATTACGATCAATCGAATTTGCAATGTTAATAAAACTCTGACTAAGCAAACTACTCGAGCTTCTTACTTAAGTCGGTAAGAAAGGTTTCCTGGCCCAAATAATCAAAATAATTGACAGCAAAAATTTTATTGATATGAACTTGGCTTTATGTTAAAAGTTTCCGTGTCCGGAAAGCCTCGGCCCTGGATTTAATATTGAGACCATGCAAGAAAGAAAAAGTCCAACCGGAACTCGCATAATTTATGGGTTTTACGGTGATATCGTATATTTCTAACAAACGAATACCTGTAATTTATTGAAGTAATATTTTTGTGAACTCTACCTACTTGAATTTTCCAAAGCCAATGCCAAAGGTTATTTTTAAAAGGTATACCAAGAAAATCCTTTGTTAGTAAAGTTTATCTTACTGGTGCTATAATTTGACATTGTGCAAGGGGCAGAAATCCTAGTATCCTACTGGTTTCATAATGTTATATAAGATCCGTACTAATATTATTGGCATGTATTAAGCGTGATTGTCGTCAAGCGCAAGCCTTAAATCTTGCAATAAAAACAAAAAAAAAAACCGCGAAAGTGTGCTTATTTGTTACATAAGTTCTTTATCCCGAAAAAACAATGAGTTTTCCAGAATTGGTCCCGGACAAAGTCGTGGGCATTGTTTAGTTAGAAATACCAAAAATGTTTAAATGAGAAAACGGTGGGATACTAAGACAATAAAATTTACGCATACATTGAGGTGATTATCCATCTAATCATAAAGTGCAATATAAGGGTGCGTTTCCACTAGAGATGTGCTACGTTGCTAAGATACGAATGTGTGTCAAATCAAACCAATACGAGTGCATGATTTTCTTAGCTTAGATCGCTAGATGGAAAGGCACCTTAGGTTGTATTCACCGCTAGAGATGTGCTACGTTGTATTAAAGGAAAACACTGGTTATCCATCTAATTATACTTTTACTTAGCAATTTACGTAGACAAAACCACGGCAGCCATAATTAATAGAATAGATCAATCCGTGACGCAATTATAGAGCACAATAGACCAGTCGCATCACAGGCTCGACCATGGTCAGAGCAGTAGAGCAACTATATTACTGTCTCTTTCAGACTGGGCCTAACAGTTGCTACTTGCTATAAAGGCGCGATTCCATTAGGCAAGTTACTTGTATGCAAGTTGCAAATAGCATGCAACTTGAACATACCTGCATACAAGCTACAACTTGCGTGAGGTACAGTTTGAACTTGTACATTCTTATAAAACCGTGTAAAAGCAAGTAAAACCGGCATGCAATTTGCACACTCTCAAAAATATGTTTCCAATGCAAGCACACTTATACGCAAATGCGACGTCATACTTGCATGCAAGATTTGCCTAATGGAATCGCGCCTTAAGCGCTTGATCTATCGTCTAGCGATCTAAGCTATGAAAATCGAGCGCTGCTATTAGTGGGTTTGACAAACATCCGTAGCTTAGCTACCTCACACATCTCTGGGTGGGAAGACAGCCTTACACAAGGATAGTTCGCGCTGCCTTAAATGCGCAAAACAAATTACAATTTAGAATATAATGGAGGCGGTTGTTTCTAATTTTCAAGGCTCCCTTACAAGGCGTTGCGGTTTGGGAACCTAGTCAGTCGTGGTCTCATTTGCTTTGTCAGACGGCAATTTGCGCTCAAATTGGCAACGTAATTGTTAGTTAGTAAAGGATATGACGCGAATGGGCAGTAGGTACTTAGGCTTATGTCTGTCTCTGATTACGCCTTAGGTTTAGACTGAGAGCTTAGGTTGCTGTGCGTTACTTTGAGACAGTCTACGATTACTTAAGGAACACGAATTTTAATTCATGAGTTTCTTGCCGGCTTTTTTCAGTAAATTTTTTTTCCGGACCGGTGATAGAGTCAAAACAAGACGTCATTAAAGTCGTCTTATCATTAGAGACTTAGTATGTCCTATATTATGAAAAGTTTGAGTTGGAGTTTGAATTAGCTTTAAATCCGTAACAACAGACAATTCTTTATGGTACAACATGTAACGTAAAATATGCACCGCCCGCTCTACGGCTTTAAGCGCGAATACACACTACGGATTGGATAGGATCAAACATCCGCGCGAAACTTTGACATCATATGGGGTCTATAATATAAAAAGTGCGCACGCGGACTTTTTATCAGCCAGGCAAAAACAAAATTTGGTCCTTAGTGTGTTTTCGCGTAGTGGTTTTACCCGAACTGAGATCTTCAGTAGTCCTATGAGTTAGAACCTAGGTGTCTATCAATACCATTCTCTTTTTCTTTAACCTGAAATTGAACTATTTTTCTACGCGCAGACGACGCGATAACTGGGCACAACAAGGCGTCCCTAGTATCTCGACTCGCGCGCATTACGCGCGAATCACGCGCGAGTCGAGAGTCTGGCGTAGTGCACGCGATTTACGCGCGTATTTTGAATTCGCACGATGCTTGTGGGCGCGATGTATTGGCCCCTAGTATCTCGGTAACGCGCGAATGAATTCGCGCGAAACGTTTCGCGACGAATTCGCTCCTTCTGGACAAGGTCTTTAGTTCGCACCTAAATGGGTCAAACGCGCGTGTGTGGCCATTAAAAGTTAAAACGTGCGCACAACTCGATTCAGACCCGCTTTTTTACGCGCGTTTGTAGATACATATGCAACTATCTGATTTTTTAGACTGAAAACGACCATACCTGCGTGCTTTCGTAAAACGCGCGATTTTTGCGCGTAGAAAATACGCCGTGTGCATAGGGTCTAATATGAATTAAGCTGACGCCGATGGACCTACAATCATTAATTATTATGGAAAACAATTTCATACGGAATTAAATGCGTGGCGGAAATGAACCTATCACATTTCGAGTGCAGTTATTGCAAAAGTATCTTTAATGTCAAGGCGTATAAGTTGATATTAATAAGTTAACATTAAATATGTATCGTTTTTTATCAAGAGATAGTTGAAAGGGTTCAACGGTTGACATAAAGGCCGTTCGCAAGGTCGTATTGTATCCGTCGTAGTCATTTAGATTATAAATAGTTTCATATGAAACCGTGTTAAATACTATAGGTGCAAGGTTTTGTTTTATTATCGTAAAACTAGCTGATGCCCGCGACTTCGTCCGCGTGGATTGAGGCTTTATGATTCCCGCGGGAACTCTTCAATTTTCCGGGATAAAAAGTAGCTTATGTGTTATTCCAGACCTGTGTTCCAGACTATTATCTATCTCTATGCTTTTTATCTAGATCTGTTCAGCAGTTCTAGCGTGATTGAGTTTAAACAAACATCCATCCATCTATCCATTCATCCATACTTTCGCATTTATCAAATAAATATTATAAATGCGAAAGTTTGGATGGATGTATGGATGGATGTTTGTTACTCAATCACGCCCGAACGGCTAAACGGATCTGGATGAAATTTGGCACAGAGATAGATTATAGTCTGGAATAGCACATAGGCTACTTTTTATCCCGGAAAATTAAGGAGTTCCCGCGGGAACCGAAAAACCTCGATCCACGCGGACGATGTCGCGGGCATCAGCTAGTAACATTATATACCTATAATAGAAGATTTGCTATCCGACACGCAAATAGTGAGTAAGTTATCAAACTCAAAATTTGATGACACAAAGTCTCTAGAGTGGAGGTGTGATCTTATACGGAACATCATATATCATATCATATCATACTAATATTATAAATGCGACGTGTGTAACTTGTTTGTTGGTTTGTCCTTCAATCACGCTGCAACGGAGCAACGGATCGACGTGAATTTCGGCGTATAGTTGAGGACCGGAAAGTGACAAAGGCTACTTTTTATCCCGGAAAATTAAGGAGTTCCTGAATCCCGTCGTAATTAAAAACTTA
This sequence comes from Erebia ligea, assembly GCA_917051295.2. Taxonomy (NCBI): domain Eukaryota; kingdom Metazoa; phylum Arthropoda; class Insecta; order Lepidoptera; family Nymphalidae; genus Erebia; species Erebia ligea. The sequence continues at coordinate 15,108,827 of OU785226.1, forward strand.
TTCCACGCGGACGAAGTTGCGGGCATGCTAGTAAGTACACATACATACACTGTAGGTAATAGGTAAACGTTACATCCTTATCCTAACAGGAAATACCTTTACCCCTTTAGCTTTAGAGTGTGACCCAGTGCATCTTGTAATTCCATCGATAACATCTCATATTACGACACTACTCATATCTGGGGACTGGGGCCTTACTGCCAACGCTTAAAGCAATACTTAAGCATTATTACTCAAAATAACAGTTGGATATCACGTACCTTAACGTGCCTTAAATAAGGATTATAATTCTAAAACACGAATGTCAACAATAATGAAACAGTATGGCTTTAAGCGTTGGCATGTATGGCCCCAGAATTAAGTATTAAGATTTCTAACAACTCACGAATACAGTAGTGTTACATATTATAATTTGGCATGTCATGATGTCACGTCCTTATCCATAAGGGCTTACTTATCCAGCTTTATTAAAGTGTGATACAGTAAGTTTTGTCGATAAGATTTTGCGTCACAACAAACTGGCAACATTTATATCAACAAATTAACACAGAGATAAGACTAAATTTACCCAAGCCTTGATTTCATGATGACGATGATGCCATAGGGAACGCCCTATATCATCATCGTCATCATCTCAACGAGACGTCGTTCGGCCATGTCCAAGTGCGGATTGGCAGTTCACAGTGCACACAACTTTGACAACATTATGAAGAACTCTCGGTCATGCAGGTTCCCTGTGTTACTTTGTTCATGTTTTCCTTCACCGTTATAGCAAGTGATATTAAAGTGCGCGCTCAAGGATTGAATCCCCGACCACCTAGGAACAGGAGCACAAACGACTAAACAACCTATTACCGCTTCATTTAAATAAGTAAAAAAAATACACGACATACAATAATAATGTCCTATCTCTCCAGAGAGTCATCTCTCTGCGCGGGAGATATTAAAGGGCACAAGTGCATGCGCATACACAGGTGCACTCTCTGTTCCTTTACTCTCATAGACCAATGGGACGGAAAATCCAACACGACGAGAGAGAGATCCGAAGAGAGGCGAGGCGAGAGAGGCAAAAGTCCGACAGCTTTACGTGCTCTCCTAGGCACAGGCACAGAATAGGTATGGCACAGGGGTGAAAAACCACAAACTTCCTAACATAGTAGAAGATCCGAATCTAAATCGAGACGTACCGGTTTGATAAGAGAATCAAATTTATTTTATAATAAATTTCATATATTAGAAAATAAATTAAAAATGGGTAGACAACAGAAATCCTGGACAGAATATTTTTAATTACTTTTCGAAAAATGATTTTTCATAAAATGTTGCAAAATGAAGATAATAATAAAATTTTATACTGGACTTAAAGTATAGAGCATATAGAATGTGCAATCGTAGGGTAGACTATTATTTCCATTATTTATCCAGGTAAATAATAGGGTAGACTATTATTTCCATTATTTATCCAGGTAAATAATAGTCTACCCTACGATTGCACATTCTATATTATGCTCTATACTTTAAGTCCAGTATAAAATTTTATTATTATCTTCATTTTGCAACATTTTATGAAAAATCATTTTTCAAAAAATAATTAAAAATATTCTGTCCAGGATTTCTGTTGTCTACCCATTTTTAATTTATTTTCTAATATATGAAATTTATTATAAAATAAATTTGATTCTCTTATCAAACCGGTACGTTTCGATTTAGATTCGGATCTTAGACCATAACTGCGGGCTAGTAATGACAATTTCTTGTCAGAAATCATAATCATAATAATCATAAATCATTTATTTTGCAAAATTGTGGGTAATAACAGCTGTATAAGTAGAAAAAACTCCCCGTCAGAATCTAGTGTCAGAGACAGTACAGAAAACCCCAATACTTGTTATGGCCGACTCGAACCCGAGACCACTAACCACTAGACCAACGAGGAGGTCAACGACATATAGTACGACGCATGCTGCATCCTTATCTATACAGGAAATAGTACTCTTTAGCTTTAGGGTGTGATCCAGTGCATCTAATTCCATCGATAAGATCTACCATCACGAGTGTGCGATTCGTGTTTTGTCGTAAATCCAGCGAGCCTGCGGTTCCGCGTTCCGAGCCACGGGGTGCCTTTGTGTCAACTTGTTTCGAGATAAGTGCTTCTTGACTAGCCGGAACGAAATCGATACGATGATCTATGTCGTAAATCCGTCTTAAGTAGGTGTGTCGTAAATTGAAAACTGTTGTCGAGCTGAAAGCCGATCGAGGTCAGTCTATTGTGAAAATTTCTTAAGATCCATACAATTATAACCGATTGCAGAAACGCCGGGCTATCCTTTTAATCGTTTATCCTTATATCCTTTTAATCCTTTTCAGAATAAGCTAATACTTGGACAGAATTCGTATAAAACTTTACTCACTTTAGTTTTATACCCGGCGCTAATGGGCCTTAGGTAAAATATAGTATGTAAAGTAGGTATATTTGTATGAAAATCTGGGACTTAGGCGTGTATGAAATAATTTATTATGTCTACGATATAATATCGAAGTTTCTGAAAACACACTCGAATACGTCGCTGGCTACTATTAAGCACGAATCTTTTCATCAATCAGAGAATCAAAGTGAAAAGGGTTCGGGCAGTTTACCACGCTGGCTAAGTGTGGATTCTGCGTAGTTAACAGTTTATATACTTTTGAGAACTAAATGATCTCTGTATTATTAAGCTGTTATTAAGTAAGCTGTATTATTTTAAAATGGCAGTTTGATGTCACGTACCTTTACGTGCCTAAAATAAGGATCACAATGCTAAAACAAGAACGTCAACAATATTAAAATAATACCTACGGCTTTAAGTGCTGGTACTTAATAATGTGCATAGATGCAATAAATGTTTTCAAAATGTCGCTAAAAGAGATTACGGTAAGCTCTGCGCAGATGAACTGGTCAATTGTATTTAAAACGTATAACAAGATCGAATAAAACTATACCTACAGTTAATTAAATCATTCGATGGAATTCAGACTAGAAAGATTTTATCTCGTTTTGACCATATTTATGACAATAGGTTGAACGCTATGCTCGCAAGTCCAGATTACATAAATGCCTTTTGTATTTACAAATAGTTTTTTACGAGTGATGTCGAAACTCAGCATTTTTGCATTGATTGTACTTGGGCATTGCTGACCAGGTCATTGTAAATACCATGATAATATGATTGAATGTTCGTGGGAGCTTTATTCTCTAAATCAGTCGCTATCAAAAAATGAAAGACACTGACATATATTTTTTATCCATCGAAGGTTTGCTATGAAACAAAAATAACTTAAAGAACTTTAGAAAATAAAGCTGCTGGACAGAGGCCGCTCTTTCGGAATGAGTCATTCCCAATATACTTCTTAGAGCTCTATCCTACGGACAGTGAATTCCCATCGAGTCAAACCCAATCGTGTCACCACACTGTGATGGGAAAAAAATCCTATCGTTTCCCATCAAAGCTGCCGCATTATGCATGTGCAGCCTTAAAACCTATTTGATCCGCAATGATTTATGAATGACAGATGATTTTACGTTTAAATATCTAAACGAGTATTATCCATTTTACTATAAATAACTAGCGGTTAAACTCACGTGTTATGTCGAAAAAGCGCCCGACTAGTTTCGAACCCGTCCAGGGCCCTTATTCACTTCACTCTATCAAGACTTCAGTCTTTCAGCTGCCGCGTTGCGCGAATAGGCTCATGAATAATGGCCCCGGACGGTTCGACTAGTCGGGCACTTTTCCGACAAAACACGTGAGTTTAACAGGTCGTTATTTATAGTAAAATGACAGACGAGTAGAAAAGGCCCTTACCAAGCACTGTAATTTTCCGGGATGTAAACAAGATTATTAGGCTTCGGGATCCAAGCTTTTTTTGTTACCTTCGAAACTGGTAAAAAGACAAATTGACAGACAGACACACTCTCGCATTTATATTGTACTTATGTATCGTGGAAAGCGATTAATCGTTACAGTATCGATGCCGTGTAGACCAATTAGGCATAGAATAGGCTTAATATATTGCCATACCACTAATAATTTTTACCCACTACAAACTTACTGCATTATTACTAACCACTACATAACCTCCCTGTCAAGGACTTGTGGTTCATAAAAAAATAAAAACATTCCTACTTGGCGTGATAAATGCACAGTCAAGCGTTAAGCTCTGGTTCGCTACTTGGTTAAGGTATATTGTAACGTAAATTAGACTGTGTTTATGTACAGGGCGTTAATCTCAAGGTCGATCAAAATTGACCTTCCGTATTCTTTCCCACAGTCCTCGCTGATTATGTTATATATAGTCCGAGAAACGGCGCTGAAATTTCTATGAAAATTAAAAACATAAGTCACGGTAACCAGAAAAAATAGCGCGAAATTAGCTATAGGCTCACGAATTCACTCTTTGATTTTCCGCAATAAAATGTAGCCTACGTCACACTCTAGATCCTCAACATCCAAATTCCCATGTAACAAATCACGTCGACCCTTTTCTCTGTTGGATTGAAGGACAAACCAACAAACAACTTTCGCATTTATAATATTGGCATTATTATCCATCAATCTTATCTTATAACGTCTAGAATTGATTTCATTTATAGCTAAAAGCTCTCTTTCCTTAAACTTACTAAATCTATTCTATATATCTTCAAATACTAGTCATGATATGTTAGAACAGGCCGCCGTGTTCTTGGGAGTGACCTTAGAATCTAAGCTTCAATGGGGCACCCATATATCAAATCTAGCTGGTAAACTCAGTTCTGCTGCTTACGCTGTCAGAAAGATTCGGCAGTTAACAGACGTTGAAACTGCAAAGATTGTATATTTTGCTTATTTTCATAGTATTATGTCTTATGGAATCTTGCTGTGGGGTGAAGCGGCATATATTCAAAAAAAATTTGTATTACGTGCAATATATAATTTAAAACCACGTGAATCCCTTAGAGAGAAATTCAAGGAAATAGGTATTCTTACAGTAGCTTCGCAATATATTTACAGTAATTTAATCTTTGTAAAACAGCACGTCCAGAATTACAAAAGAATATACGATCTGCACGATAGGAAAACTAGAAACCGCCATAGGCTCGTGACTCCATCGCTCCGCCTCAAGAAAGTCCGAAGGTCGTTCGTGGGAATGAGAATTCTATTCTATAACAAAATTCCACAACCTATTTTAAACTTGCCTTTACACAAGTTTAAAAAGTCCATTAAAAGTATCCTTCTGAAAAAAGCTTATTATACTGTTGAAGATTACGTAAATGACAAAGGAGCATGGATTTGACTCCTCCAGCAATGCTAAGGACAGCGGTTACTTATGTAATTACAAATTAATGAAATTGTAAATTATTTTTTTCAAAAGAGCAACCGCCGAGTTTCTTGCTGGTTCTTCTCGGTAGGAACGGCATTCCGAACCAGTGGTAGATTCATTCGAATATTCATAAGCACTTGTAAAAAGTCTATTTGAATAAAAAACTTTTGAATTTTGTATTTTTGAATTTTGAATACTTAATGCAGAGTGATGATAGGTTCTGAGAGAGAACCGATTTTGTTTGAGTATTAAATGAATAGGAAAATTATTCGACCAGCTCCTACTCCATGTTCTAGTATAGTTTGACTTAATGACAATACACAATTTGTTCTGTCAGTCATTAACATATAATATGGAATATTGTTTAATTAAAAATGTAGCCTTATGTCATTTATTTTTTTAAATCTTTAGTGCACTTATGTATTGTAATGTCTGACAAACTTATCTGACCCGGTGACAGCGTCGCTAGTATCTTTAAAAAATAAAATAAAACAAAAACTAAACAGGCATAAAAATTCGTTCCAATTTTGACCACCCGGGCCAGTTATGTTTGTGGAACTGTACAAGGAGTTACAGAACACAATAAAACAATTACCTACTTGACAATAATTTATTTGTATATTTCGAGTGATCATTGACATCAACAAAATATCACGGCATTGTATACTAGAAAATATGTTTTGCAAATTCAATGTAGAGGGATCGATCCTAAGACCTTTCAACACTTTCATTATACAATTTTATGCTCTACTAGATCTCTAACTATAAACATTGTGCCAATAGTGAATCGACTGTTTCGAAAGAAAGGTACAAAATATGGTTATGATAAATTTGATCCATAAAAACTGTAACGAAATTGCTAAGCTTACACAAAGAAACATTTTAAGACGACATTGCTTGTGCACTAATGAAGCTTAACAGCTAAATCCTCGTTTTGGTTACCCAAGAGTGATTTAGTCAAAATAATAAATTTAAAACTGTTTAGTGAAATATAAACTGAGAAATCTAATTTATCGACACGAGGTTGAGTGAAGTTGGTTTGAACATTCATTTGAAATGAAGCAATGTTCGAAAATTGGACCGGGGTGGGCTTCTTACGAATAATTTCCTTCTTACCATTTTCGCATTTTATTACCCGGTTAAGGCAAAACCAAAAGGAAGGGTTAAGGTTTTAGCAGTCTATGTATGTATGTACATTCTGTCAAAAAAGTACCAGGAATTCATCATTTGTTTCTAATTCCAAATTCAATTCAAAAATTATTTTTTCATCATACCTATTCGAAAAACGCATATTGCCTTCAGAGGATAGCGGGAGCAAAGTGTAACTTGTAGGCCCATAGGACTTTTCATTTCTCTCTTCTGATTGGTCCGAAGTCACGTCATCAATTTGTTGATCGAATATACGACTTTGCATTTCTCTGTTCTGATTGGTCCGAAGTCAGGTGATCAATTTGTTGATCGGATATACGTCTTTACATTTTATTTAAACTTTAAATATACGTCTAAATAATGTCTATACAATTACATAGAAGGTTGATAGGAGTATCTTCTGATTGGTGCTTAAACGTATATATAGGTAATGTCCATACATAGCAGGTTGATACTCCTAGCTTTTTCTCATACGTAATGATGAAAAATAGTGTGTGTCACTCGGGGCCAAATTTTTTGTTCTCGGGCGGCGTATATTGAATTGGGTATTTGACTACTATTCAAATAAATTATTTTTAGTGATTATTAAATAGATGATCACCCAAAAGTCGTAATATCCACGTACATTAAAAGTTTTATGTTGAATAACCATTTTAAACAATCGATTAAAGATTAAAGTTCGTCGAACTTTACGTGACGTCACGTTTTAAAATTTCATATAAATTCCATACTTAGGACGCGTTTTGACATTTGAAAAAAAGTTGCTAATTTGACTTGGATTTGACTATTTGTCAAATACCCAATTCCTCGCTACGTTCAGGATTCTACTTTAGAACCCCTCGCTACGCTCGGGATTCTACTATAGAATCCTTCACTTCGCTCTGAATTCAAAATAGCGCCCTCGGGGAACAAAAATTTTCTTTGGCCCCATGTAACACAAATAACTATTTGTCGATACGTTGACACAACTGTCGTCTATATTGCCGCGAAGTTTGAGCGTCAATTGTTATTTACTTTGTTTACAGTGCGCCATTTTGTCAGTTCATCTCAATAGTGTTTTGCGATTTTTATAATGAATGAAAATATCGAACAAAGAGTTTGTCTCAAATTTTGCATCGCAAATGGAACTTCGTGTCCAGAGTCGCTGAAAATGTTGCAGAAAGCTTACGGGGAATCGACTTTATCAAAAACACGTGCATACGAGTGGTACCATGCATTCAAAAGTGGTCGCGATGTGGTGGAAGATTTGCCTCGCTCTGGTCGGCCATCAACGTCTTCAACTAAAAGGCACAAGGCCATCATTGTGAATGAATTTTTGACCAAAAACTCAACAAATACCATCGAACAACTACCGTATTCACCGGATATGGCTCCGGCCGACTTTTTTCTCTTTCCAAAACTCAAATTACCACTTCGTGGCACCCATTTTCGATCGATAGAAGACATGTAAAAGAGAATTCGCGGCAAGAACTGAAGTCGATTCCGAAAAATGCCTTTAAAAAATTCTTTGAAAATAGGATTATTCGTTGGCGTAAGTGTATTATTTCCGAAGGGGCCTACTTTGAAGGAGATACAATAAATTTGGAATAATAATTAACATTTTGTATATTATAGACCTTTTCCCGGTACTTTCTTGACAGAGTAGTATGTTAGTGTGTATTTATGTATGTTTTACTGTAGCGCCGATTTTGATGAACGAGGTGCCAATCGATTCTTTATTATGGCCCGGATAACATAGATATTAAGGATGTAATATCGTGTTCTCTGAAATTAATTTTACGGAATCGGGGTTATAGATTTTTTATTATTACTTACTGCTTGTTTTAAGTATGGATTTAGTATAAGGTATGTGAACTATTTTCGACCAAGTATATTCCTGGTATGCCGGTATAGCCTGATTAGATTAGAGATAGCAGTCGTGTAAATGTAAATCGCAGTTCGTTTAGTCAATTGAATTTATTACCTTGTAGATCGAATAGCAACAACGATAGGTACCTCTTTCTTGAAATAAAACTAAAGAGTTACTTGCATTCCTCACGACGACGCGACGTGTGAATCTTGTGGGCGTAGACGAGTAATATTACCTCTATGGCGTAGACCCTTACGGAATTTGTTCTTGGATTAGTTCTAGTTACTTTAAACTCTTTTGCCTTTTCCATTTAAATGCCTCTTTACTATCGTATCGCAAGGCATCTTCAAGGTCTGGCCCATAGGTATCGATAGTCGAAATTCCTCGGTAAGTACATGTTCGAAGCTATTTGCTTCCTCGTTTCTAAATCGAACAGCTAGGATCTGGATTGCCCTTTCGGCTTCCGTTTTCCCTTCCACTTTTTATATGGGTACCTTCAAATCACGCACGGGCACGGGCGTCATCTATTCTAGCGCTCTTCACCTCCTTAGGCTGCAACACCACTTGCAAGCAGGGCTATTTGCAGCCAAGTGCTAACCTATAGATAAATAAAAAACCGGCCAAGTGCGAGTCGGACTCGCGCACCGAGGGTTCCGTACAAACCTGTAGTAAGTTTTACGATTTATGACGTATTAAAAACAAGACGAAATGAACCGCAAAACTAACTTTGTTTGTAGAGGTTTACTGTTAATATCAAAAAAACTATGCTAGTTAGAGCATTGGCTATAGTTTTCCTGTAAAATATACATAAATTCCTATTGACCATAATTATTTCAGATTTTTCAATTGGTAAACTCCGGAGATAAGGGGGGGGGGAACGGTATTTTTTTCGACATTTTGCCCGATAAATCAAAAACTATCATGACTAAAAATAATAATTAAAAATCTGTTTTAGAATGTACAAAGTAAACCCTTTCATATGATACCCCACACAGTACAGTTATCTCACTTTTAAATTTCAACCCTCCGATTTTCCCCCCTTTTTAAATAAGAAAAAAATAATTTCCAATTTTTTTTAATTCCAGTGTCTTTGGGCCACTAATATACACAACTATTCCAAATTCCATGTCGATATCTTCGGTAGTTACTGAAATAATCGAGTGTGACGGACGGACAGACAGACAGACGGAGAAAGTCGCACCATAAGGGTTCCATTTTACCATTTTGGTACGGAACCCTGAAAATAGGTTAGGGTTCAACTAAAATATGTTATTAATTCATCAAATGCGACTCGATTCAATTCGACTCGATTCAGCTGTATATGCGATTCGACTAGGGGCATTATATTATGCAAGTTTCATTGACATTGAACCTGTTTCGAAATATCTGAATCTATGCTACTATTTTTGTTTTTTTTTTAATATTTATAAATGCGATTTAAAGTGTGTCCGTCTGTGTATCTGCATTCAAGGCCCATGTTCAACTAATATTGAAAAAAACTGTGGAAAAAAATATAAGATTGTATTCCGGGGAAGGAAAATGGCTACTTTTTATCCCATAAAAAAAGATCATGGGATGTTTCAAAACCTAATCCATGCGGCGAATTCGCGGGCATCGTCTAGTGATTTTTACAAAGATTGGTAATTTACCAATTTGTCACGAACTAACACAGAAAGAGTATTTAATCCTCAAGCCTAAGGCGAAATGCTCTCGTATCAAGAGCAAGGGAACATACATACCCGGATGCTTCGCTTCCTCATTGATAAAACTAAAGATTAGTACCGGAGCTCGGTACATTGTGGCTATTGTTTGGCGGTACAAGTACAGCTGTACTATAACTTATTCTGTGGTACAAGTGGCGGCCAAGTGGGTGGTACGAATCTCGCCTTACTCGTGCAGTAGTGGACCACCGCTGAATTTCTGATGTTATCTGGCTTGTAGGAAGACTGTCGCACAAAATGTTTTAATGTAACGTATACCCTTCCGTATTATTGACAGACACCAAAAAGGAGGAGGTTCTTTTTAATAAACACGTCCTCCGTCCGCGTGGATTGAAGTTGTTTGGTTTTCGCAGGAACTCTTTAATTTTCGGGGATAAAAAGTAGCCTAGGTATTTGTTATTTCACACTATATGCATGCAATATTTGTGCCAAATTGCATCCTGCGGGAACCAAAACTCCTCAATCTACGCGAACGAAGTCGCAGGCATCAGCTAGTATCTACATAAAGGGCTTAGAAGTTATCTCTACGGAATTTACACATTCTTATCCATTTTTACTTGAAATATGCAATCATATCAAGATATATCTGGCTAAAGGGCGTAGAAGTGGTCTCTACGGAATTTTCACACTCTTATGTAACAATTTTGCTTAAACTCGAAATTATTAGATCGTGATTCGTTGTAAAACAGTAATGATTGTGAAAGGTTTTGGGGCTTTTAGTAGGCAATATTTTTCGAAATCCCATTTCAGATTAAGACAATGAACAGTTCATTACAAAAGAACTGTAGGTATGCGTAACGAGAGCTGTATGAATTATAAATGATTTATAAACACTCTGTAATAATATTGTTAGCAATCGTTACACATACATATTTTTCTCAGCCTTATCGTATAGTATATCAAATATGGACTACCATACTAATATTATGACTTTGCGTAAGTGTGTCTGTCTGTCTGCTACGCTTTTACACAACACCTTTTCAACCGATTTTGATGAAATTTGGAATAGTGATACCGGGACTTTTATTCCGGAAAGTTAAGTAGTACCCGCAGGAATAAAAAATCTTAATCCCGGGCATCATTTAGTACTCGCATAATATATAAATCCCAAAGTGTGTCCGTTTGTTTGTTTTTCATTATAAGTGAAACATTGTAGCGGGCTAACCTTTTGATGGTATGGTAGTTTTATTATTAAACCCATACCCGTTATCGGTTTTTAATTTATACACGGCCGCTACATCGTATCGTAACGCTAAATGGCTTGGCATCTTTGCTGGTAAGGTGGCCTGCCACCAGACCAGTCCTGAGAAAATGCAGAAATTATATAAATCCAAATAGAACCTCCCGGAAATAGAACTCGGTGGCTCTCACCTATAAGAAAACATCGCTCACTATTGGGCCAGAGAGGTTGTCGAGCCGCAACTACTCAAGCGATTTCAACCAATCCCGCGATATCCATCCAGGATATGGATACTTTTCATCACGAGCTGGTGATGCTTTGTGGTTAAGACCTCTAGCTATCCGGGGGGTTTTAGGTTCGTTCCCCGGGCCTCTAGCTCATACTTTTCAGAGATAAAATCATGTGGTTACACCTGGATAGGTCCTGACTTAAGGGTTACACAGTGCGTTTTGAGCATTTGCAATAAAATTAAATATCACTTGTTTTAACAATGAAGGAAACCATACTGAGGTAACCTAAGTATATATAGTATCGATAATATTATAAAGTGCGTTTCGTAACGGATATTGATAGAATTTCCACACTTAAGTATATATAGTATCGATAATATTATAAAGTGCGTTTCGTAACGGATATTGATAGAATTTCCACACTCAGGTCTCAGATATATTTAGTTCAGATTCCTTTCAAACGATGAAAACCCGTAACAACGTTTCAGTAATTTTATGTAATACGGCATGATTAAATTAAAAAGTTAGGTAACCATACTTTATAGCTGTTATAGACTTTATCCAAAGTGAGCCGCGTGCTTATGCTAGTCAATATTTTATACTCATATTATGTTCGGAAATATACGGAAAAGTCGATCTTATTTTCTTTATGATAACTTTCATATTTCTTTACACCTCTATTATTAGAGTTATGCTAAGCCGATGCAAGTAATAAATTAAAACATATTGCCAATTTGAACTGACCTCTTAAATTAATATACATTTTTACATTACACTAGCTGACCCAACCTGGATTTGCTCGAGTGGATTTTTAGAATTTCGCTGAGGGGAAGAATTTCAACGTATTCTAAGCAAGGCCTAAATAAAAATTTCATCCCTCTTCCTTCTACTCCGTTCGTATCACTTCACACGTAACTTGTAAAACTTTGTCTATTGATACAATTAATATTTATATTAATAGACAAAGTTTGAAGTCTGACGGGCTTTCATCCCCTAGCTAACCCCTTTAGGGATAGATCCTATTCAATGTAAAAATGTTAAATAATACAAGTTCCTAAACTCAGTAAATTTATTTATTTATTTATTTATTTATTCTGTACAAAATACAAATTAAAACTAAACTTAAATATAGAAAGGACGTGTACAAGGACATCTTATCGCTACAAATGTGGATTTCTTCCAGATGCCCTAGGTGTGAGAACAATTATTGATGTCTAGAGATGCATAGCAGGTACAGAAACGACAAAAATTGTGTGTTGATAGCACAGTTAGTTAGTCAACACACGTCATTTTATATGTAGGTATACTAGCTGATGCCCGCAACTTCGTCCGCGTGTAATAAGTTTTTTAACTCTCACGGTATCGCCTTAATAAATTTTCGGGATAAATGCCCATGCCACTCTCCAGGTCCTCTGCCCATACAAAATCATGTCGATCTTTTGCTCTTTTGCGGCGTGATTGAAGGACAAGCCAACTAACAAACACACTTTCGCATTTATAATATTAGTATCATGACGGGAGGAGGTCTTTTAGATAATAGTACAACACCTAGACGAGATGGGGCCGGTCGATAACAAATTGCTTAATTATTATTTCAACAATGGCTCTCGCTAATGTATTACAGACGCGTAGCTTGACCCTGTATTCGTTTACGATTGTTGCGTTTAGTAAGCCCAGAAGGTTAGTTAAGTACTTAGAGAAAAACTCACAAGGCTTTACTTGCAAACTTAGATATTTACATACGAGTATATATTATGTGTATTATCTAGATTAGCTATATTATTAACAGTTAAAGACATGAAAATAATAAGTGTAGTCCGTTTCTATGGCAGGTGGAATTTTGTATAAAGACATAAACGTATTGGACGCTAGAAATCACGATAGGTCAAAACATTAACAGTTTAGCGAGCGACGACGGGAACCCCGCGAATATTTTTGGTCTCCAATAGTTCGGAAAATATCGATTGCAAATGCATACTAAAAATTTAAAGGAAAAAGATGTAGATAATAAAATTTACAACAATAATATGAATACTCTGAATGACAAAGTTGCATGGAAGCTTCTCAGATGGTTGCTTCTCAGACCAGGGCGCGTTTGGAACCCTCGTAGCTTTAGTTTTAAGATATCGTAACAGAATATCACCATCATATTTTTATGTAACTGGACGTCAATAAGTGTAGTGTACGAGTATAATTGAATAAATATTTATGACTTATGACTTGACTTAAAGAAGCAACCGGCCTCGCATCCAGTGGGTACAAGTCAGTGTAATACTTGTAACGTATTGTATGTGTTGTATTGTCTACTTATTGTAACCTTATTCTTTTTTAAGAACTGCAGAAGAAGAGCAACTGCTGAGTTTTTTGCAGGCTCTTCTCAGTAGAATCAGTTTTCCGAACCGGTGGTAGAGTCTTAACGTATCTTAAGTGACACAACTCCTATGTGAAAAAAATAAATTAAAATCATTTCATTTCATTTCACTACAAAGTTTGATGAAAAGCTGAAAGTTTTTCCTCAGGCGCGAGGCATACTTGGGAAGCGTTATTCTGCCCAAGAGCGCCCATAGCAAGTTGTCGCAGTAAACAAACAAATACAAATTTTGGAATCTAATTTACGAATGTCTGTTGGCATTTGAAAGGAGTTGTAGTTAAATAATAATTAGAGTTTTAAGAAAGACGCATCACGGCACCTTGGCTCTACCGCAATGAAACTTGGAAGAGCAGGACCAATATTATTTTAGAACAATACTATATCACCACGGATTATAATCAAATAAATATTATAAATGCGAAAGTTTGGATGGATGGATGTATGTATGTATGGATGTATGTTTGTTACTCAATCACGCTCCAACGGATGAACGGATCTGGATGAAATTTGGCACAGAGATAGATTATGGTCTGGAATAGCACATAGGCTACTTTCTATCCCGGAAAATTAAAGAGTTCCCGCGGGAACCGAAAAACCTCAATCCACGCGGACGAAGTCGCGGGCATCAGCTAGTATTATATAATTATGATTATTTTTATTGTTGGTACATAACACTTCTGATCGATTAGCTAGAATTTCATTACGCTGTGACTGCTCCAGTTTAGTACATGGTCATTAAATTAACGCACCGCTCTATAATGGTATGAAGTATTATACGGGTGTGATATAACAAATAAACATGCCTGATATCGATTATTATCAGTAAAGTGGGTTGATTATCGAATAATGTGTCAGTATTGCGGGCACGCGGTCGGCGTTGCCTTCGCGAATCGAAAGTGTTACACGGATCGCTTTCGGTGTTACGTAACACTGCATCGATGCAGCGCTCTTATCGGGTGCTCTGTACGCCGTACAAGGAGATATGTCAAGGTTAGAGTTGCTATTTTAGATTTTAAACTATCGATACTATACTCGTAATTGTATAGAGAGTGGTAGAGTCTAGTGACGTATCATAAGAGGCACAAGTTGACCTACATGAAATAAATAAATCAATTAAAATATAACACGGCAATACTGTAAAATGTACGTTTGTCAATCCATTAAATGTATGCTCATGAAAACAGCGTATTATAGTGTTGAAGATTATGTAAATGATAAAACGAGAGCATTACGAAAAGAGGCGAACGGAAGTTGAGAGGGAGATATAAGTGAGTGAAGATAGAAAGAGGGAGAGTTACGTTTCGTATATAACTGTAGGGGCAAGAGAGAGACGTGCGAGCACCCTTTTTTTCTCTCTTTCTCTTATAGCCAGTTACTAAGTTTTACTTCCAGTTTCTTGCTGGTTCTTCTCGGTAGGAATGGCATTCCGTACCAGTGGTAGCTTCACTCGGCGATTCGAAAGCACTTTTAATAAGTTTATTTGAATAAAAAAATATGAGTTTGAGTATAGACTTTGGTTTTAGTCACAGTAGGTATGGTACCTAGCTTTTTGCGACGTCATAATATCACAATTTTGATGCTTTTTAGTCAAAAGTAAAATGTGTACTTATCCTGTCTATCACTAATGTAACGTTTTAATATCTTTGTCGCTGTAAGCATCCAAATAATACTTTATTGATTAATAAAAGTACATAAATCGATACAATAAAGTACCTTTTCGTTTGTGGGTGTCAAAATGAAAATGCAGCGTTGTATTGTAATATTTTTTTCTCACCTCCGGGCGGAAAGCGTCAATTTTCCTCCCGCTGCGCTAAACGAAAATGCCGCTTTCCGCCTCCGTCGAGGAGAAAAATAGTATACACACCACGGGCAGTAAATAAGAAAGCCTCAGATCACATGTTTATTGACCTCGGCTTCGCCTCGGACAACAATTACATGTGATCTGAGACATTTCTTATTTTACTGCCCTAGATGTGTAATGTACTATTGTGATAGTATCGAAATAATGACGCGCATCGTTGACTCTTTGTGATTGACGTGTTGTCCTCTTCTTCACTCTAATATCTCGTCTTCTAACCGTATCTAGTATCACAGTGTAGCATCGGGAAAATGCTTCATTCGCACGAGTGTCAAAAAACGCGGCGTTTTAAGCAACTTTCCTTAATTTTTCGGAATTTCTAAGCAACTCCATAATTTTTCGGAATAACCAGTAGCTTGTATTACTCTACAGATCTTCAACTCAACCATGCAGAAAAACACGTCGATACGTTACTCTGTTGCGGCGTGATTGAAGGACAAACCAACAGCCCTGCAAACAAACACACTTTCGCATTTATAATATTCAAATTTATATTATAGTATGATTGCGAGGCACACACTATGAACCGTCAGCGGTTGTCGCGAAATATAACTGCTGCATGATTTGCATTGTACATTGACTTGATTGGCGTTTTTAAGTATGTTTCTGACCTAACCAATAGTAACTTTTTATGTAACTTAACAAGTTTTGCCCTTGACTGTGACCTTATAAAGTTAGAGAAGATGGTAAGTAATTATGCAACCTTGATAACCTGAAAGATGTTTAGTATTTGTTATTCAACTTGTTAGACTCTACATAGTCGTCGTTGTCATCGAAGAGACTTTCACCCACTGTCATGACTCTTCCACGGCTCTTTGTCCACATTTTCGGCCAACATTGCGCTTTCAGCACTCTAAAAATAGTTTAATAACTTAGATTTCATTTTATTAAGAAAACATACCCTCGCGAGACAATATTATTTAGTTGATCAAATCGTTTCCCCAGGCTACAATCTATACTAATATTATAATTTATGCGAAAGTTTGGATGGATGGATGGATGGATGGATGGATGTTTCTTACTCAATCACGCCAGAACAGCTGAACTGATCTACATGAAATTTGGCACAGAGATAGATTAGTCTGGATTCGTTAGTTCCCCCGAAAACCAAAGACCGCATCCACGCGGACAAAGTCGCGGGCATCAGCTAGTGTTAAAAATAAAATACAATTATTATATTAAGCTGAATTATTAAGCATAATTATAAAACAAAAATAATGTAAAATGCAATCTAATGAAAAACATTTTATTAAATTAAATAAAGCATTCCTTACCAATTCTCTTTAGTTTTATCATTTTCGTGAGCTTGTGTGGTGTTAAATAATACCTCTGGTAAGCGCAAATGTTTTCTCTCAAAATAATCAGAATATCTAATTCAATTTATTTAGCTTAGCTCTATAGCGATAGGCAAAAACACACTTTTTTATTTTTATTTTCTATTCCACTGCAAGTTAGCCCTTCACTGTGATCTCACCTGCTGGTAAGTGATGATGCAGTCTATGGTAGCGGGCTAATCTCTTAAGGCAACGGCAGTTATATTAAACCCATACCCTTTAAAATAGGTTTCTACACGGCAACGTACCGGAGCGCTTTTGTCAGTAGGGTAGGAACTAGCCATGGCCGAAGCTTACCACCAGACCAGACCAGAGAATATTCAGAAATTATAAATTCCCAAATTTACCCTGCCGGGAATCGAACACGGGTCCTCCCACTGTAAGACCATATCGCCAGCGAGGTTGTCAAAACACTACGGACAACACAGGACAAAAGATCCGCGATAAACACCCGCGTCGTATTGGTAACAAGTTTTGTTGTGTCCCAGTAGTCTGTGCAGTTCCATGTTCCAAGTGCTCGCGTGGACTTTTTGTCCGCCATAATTACTTTTTGTCGATTGTGTGTTTTTGCCCTTACGCGTTATGGTAAACAAGGCCCAGTTCAGTTGCATAATGGGTTTTGTAAATTGATTTATTAAGTAATTTATGCAATTCAAGCTATTTATAAGTTATAACCTGTCTATATTTAGTTTATGGAGTTTGTATCTCGAAATGATCGGAAGAATGTTATCAATTTTAATTTTACTATTCCTAAGTCTATCAGTAAGTTTCTATTTAGTGATTTATATGAAAAAGATTAGTTTTTAATTCTGTTGAGTTTTTAATTTTTAATTCTGTTATTTAGTTAGATTAGTTTTTAATTCTGTTTTACATATCATACTTTAAAAAATAGGAAATCAATTTGCAGGCATCGTAGTACGTTCACATCACAGTATCTTGACATCCCACTCTCCAAAGAAAAGACATCAACGCGCGACAATGCTTTGTCTTAATATAACTCTATATTCCTATTATTTATACATTGTTTATATTTATTTAAGAGTGCCGTATAATATTATACATTACGTTTATATTTTGACATAATGGTAATGTGAAACAAAATTTATTACTCAGTACCCTTTGCTTACATAAAAAAATTAACCTGGTTCACAGAATCGTTAGAAGCTTGAGTAATAGCATCCTTTATATTTAGAAATACGACAAACTACATGAAACTGGACATACTTAGTAGAGTTATTTCTAAAGTTTTATTTCCGTACAATTGCATTTCCACCGTTTATGTTTCACAATTGGAACGGGCGACTTCCTAGCCATTCACTAAATATCGCGGATTAAAGAAAATTCAACCCAACGACCGCCTGGTGGATATTGCGTAAATTGTATTTTTATTTTGGCCAAACGCACCATTGTCTTAACAAAAGATTGCCTTAAAATGAATGTTGAATTTCATGGTCATGTTGTAACTTTATTACCACGGGAATTATTTAGTATCATGTAAACCTGAAAAATGGCCATCTCAAATTAATGAAATTGTATAATTTAATAGTAGTTTATGCAACTGTCATATAATGAAGGGTTTTAAAACACGAGTGTGAGTTTATGAAACGAGCGCAGCGAGTTTCATAATAGTAACGAGTGTTTTAATACCCGTGTTATATGCAGTTGCATACACTACTTTATCTTCACTAATGCAATTTATCAAACAACAAGAGTAAAAGCTGACAATACAAAACACATTGCGAAACATTAAATTCACGCGTACGTGTATTGTCACAGTGAACTTGCCGCCATTAAAATCTAACCAATGAGAGCGCAGCTGCGCGCGCAGGGCCAATCAGGAGCGAGCGCGCGCTGTTCGTTTTTTATTTAATTGGCACAAGATCTTACCAAAGAGTTTTGTATAAGTAAGTTTAGTAGTTTCGACGAAGTTTTCACGTATAACCCAACTGTTTTCAAAAGCCAGCCTAATATCAAAATTTTATACAACTTGTATGAGGATTTTGACATAAGGCTCGCCAGGTTAATTGGTCGCGTTTTATTGATGTTATAATGAGATTTTACGATATCGATGTGGATATTATACCATCATGTGAAATTGCTTAAATTGAGTGTTTTGTTATCTGCGCTATAACAGTAGTAATTATAAGTCAAGTATTGGAAACATAAGTAGAATGTTATAACATTAGTGTAGATAAAGTTTATTATATCTTGAGCAAGAATTTTACGAGTAGGCGAACAGCATGAAACTATTTTCCATTATAAAACTTAGTCAATTCACAGTCCTTCAGTAAAAACTTACCTCTGAAAGTTTGAGTTACCCCATACACACTCTTGAGACAGAACCATAACGTCGACTAAAAAAGATATGAACTTAAATATCATATAATCGTTTTTTTTTTATTTCTGGGTATCTTATACTTGTAACCTGCAGTCTGCCGAATTATTTATATTAGTTATACCCTTATTGTTCACATCCACATCCTCGACTCTTCACTTGATATTCCTTAATATACAGCTAAAATGCTTAGAGAATATTATCTAGATATAGGTACAGTTTCATAATACTCATAGTAACTCTCCGTATCTCTCTCCGTAATCCGTAACTCTTTAAATCGTTTGTAGGTACCGACAGCCAAAACCCAAACTCCCCATCCTTTAACCCTGACATTCGCTGCAAGTCTTTGCCCGCTCCTTACCTACAGCTACCAAAGCTTAGAAAATCGATATAATTACATTTTCATGATACTCATAGATCCGGAAAAATTTAAAACACTTGTAACTACAGCCAAAGCCCAAAGTGCCCAAACTGCCCATCCTTTTACCTTGATAGTTCGCTAAAACCCTTGCCCTGCTATTTACCTACAGCTACCAAAGCTTAGAAAATCTCTATAATTACATTTTCATGATACTCATAGATCCGGAAAACTTGAAAACGCTTGTACCTACAGCCAAAGCACAAAGTCCCCATCCTTTTACCCTGACATTTCGCTGCAAACCCTTGCCCCACTACTTACCAGGTCCGAGCGCGGAATCGCAATCACTTGCGCGCTGCTCTCCCGCGCGTCTAGTCGTCATGCGTCGGTGGTGAAGTGAAGTGCAGTGTTTCCGTTTTACGTATTCGTGATAGTGCTGACTGTAAAATGAAGTCTTTTGGCGCGACTGCGCTGTCTGTGCTTGCTGTTTTGACAGGTGAGCGGAAAATTTAGGCTACTTTACTTAGTTTTGCGGAAAATTTAAGGGTAGCTTCAAACCCTTGTCTTAAATGAGTGTTTGTCGTATTGGTGGAGGGGATATGAATCCATATTTTTACTATTAATGGCTATGAACTGTGTTATAAGTACTTCAATATTTATGAGGAATTTTCTATTAATTTTAAGTCTATTTTTGTAAATTAAGTACAAGAAAACTTTTAAAATAAAACTTTAATAGAATTTTACTAATATAAAAGCTATGTTTACTTACATACATTTTCACCTGGTTGGAAAGAAAACTCATGTAGGTGTTCCTCGTGTATTTTAATAAAGTTTATATTAATTTTGAGGAAGTAATAAGAGGGACGTAATGATTTGACAATTAAATGTAATTTAGAAAATTTTCTTTGAGAATTTTCATGTGTAGTTAACAAGTTTAAGTTTTCGTCGTACTTATGCTGAGCATACTTTGACTTGACTCAGACTTTACTTAGAGTTAAAACGAGATGAACTTAAGTGAGAAATATAAATCTGTCACGTTTTATCCATGACTTAAGTCTAAGCAAAGTCAAAGTTCGCTCTATTGATCTCACAATTGGGCTGATTTTTCAATCGTCAGATAAAGTTTATCGGAGGAATAAATTTGACGTTTTGACAGGTTTTGTATTTAAAATCTGCCAAAACGTCAAATTTATTCCTCCGATAAAATTTATCTGACGATTGAAAAATTAGCCATTTAAAGTTTAATAATTATTTGATGTAAAACTCTTCAATTTTATATGTGTTTCAAGAAACTAGTACAACTCTGGTTGTTGTTGATAAGTAAAGGAAGCACTGGCCGAAGTAACTATTACGGAGTAAAATATTTATTGCATCAAATAGCTGCGGTTGTAATGTTCGCGGTGCGTTTGTTTCGGCCAATTAAATACGGCGAATAGGGAAAAGAAACAGGGTTTAATTATTATTCATTATTGCTGTGGATAAAGGAACTTTGTAATGAATCACATTAATGCAATTATGAAATTGGTAATACTACATTGTTATCGTAAAAAATGGGTGATTTAAAAAATTACGTTAAATTAACTTCGATGTACTTATAAATTTATTTAACGTGTTTTTTTGAATAATAAATACTTATTTTGTTTATTTTCCGTTGAAATTACCTTTACCTAAAGAAAATAAAATTTGAAAATATTAATTAAAAATATATACCAATTCTAATTAACATTAAATTATAGTTTTAGCCCAAGCAAATAAATTACTTATTACAACAATTAATTTTCGATAGTAAGTTTTATCATCAATGATGCTATCATAGTTAAAATACACAATGAGTTAGCATGATTTCAGAAGGGACTAAAAATTTTATGAATACACGAAAATATGCAACACACATTAATATAATAAAAGACAGTCGCAACTTTCTTCAAGGCTATTGCATCACTTCATAGCTTGCGATTTAAATAAAACTCTCTTTTGAATATTTAATTCTTCAAGTCACTATGAATACACAAATATAATATGTAATAATATTTTGCAATATCATTAAATGATAATTACTAAAAGATTATGTAAGTTATAAAATCGTTCAAGCCTCGAACGTTTTCGTCGTACGATAGTACTCGTATCTTTAAAATTATTTATGAATGAATGTTAAAATATGTTACATTACATCGTGTGTAATATCTATTATTATTATTGTAAACTTTGAATATAGCAAGTAGTTAATTAGGGATGCCACCTTTGTCTCAAAAAAACTTTTCATTTAATTTAAAAAAAGAAAACAATTCAAAATAAACTTGTCACTGGATTTTGAACATAATATCAACCCACCCAGAGAACTTAAAATTCTGTACCTATAGTGTTTTAGAGTGAACTTTCATCTGCCTTATATTAAGTAGTAAATCACAACACAAGGTCGTTTATGTAAAATGACCGATTTCCTTAACGTAAACCTACGCTTAGGGACTGCAATTTTACATTTATTTCCAGTTTTTTTCACTCAATTCGCTCAGTCCATAGAGGTATCTCAGTCACTCTATGGTTGTTGCTATTATGTATTAACTGTTTGGCTCTAAGCTAGCATCTACTCTCTATTTACGAGTAAGGTTAGAATATCTAATTAAAGGGTCTGGAATTTGCATCCTAACGATGCCATCCACTTTTTATTATACCCTAACAGCGTGTCTACAGTGTTTCCTACTAACTCCACTTTAACTTGTTTATACTTACCACATAATTCAATAAGCGTATCAATATTTATCTATGCTTACTATAATATTATAAATGCGAAAGTTTGGATGGATGGATGGATGGATGTATGGATGGATGTTTGTGACTCAATCACACCCTAACGGCTAAACGGATCTGGATGAAATTTGGCACAGAGACAGATAAATAATACATAGTCTGGAATAATACATAGGCTACTTGTTATCCCGAAAAATTAAAGAGTTCCCGCGGGAACCAAAAAACCTCAATTCACGCAGACGAAGTCGCGGGCATCAGCTAGTTAATTAATAAAATACCTATTGTTAATGCAAAAGTGTGTATAGCTGTCTGTCTCTTGCTTTTTAATCGGAAAAAAGATTGCCTAGTTTAATGGACCAAATACTAAAGCAATAAAGACTATAAAATTTTGATTAGTAATATCATGCACTGTCAACACGACTTCCTGTTTTATACTATGTGGTCTGAAAATCCATACTAATATTATAAATGCGAAACTGTGTCTGTCTGCCTATCTGTCCGTCCGTCTGTCTGTCGGTCTGTCTGCTATGCTTTGACGGCCCATATTTTAAACCGATTTTTATGAAATTTGGTTTAGGGGTAGGTTGGATCGGGAAAGGACATAGGCTACTTTTTATCCCGGAAAATTAAAGAGTTTCCGCGGAAATCAGAAACCTTAATCCACACAGACGAAGTCGCCGGCTTCGTCTGGTATAATATAGAACACAATTAAAGCTCTTAAATTACTGATCATTACGCGTTTTATGAAAAAAAGCATCAATCTTTTTTCCTTTAAAATCTTTCAATTATATCTAGCGGTTACATAAGATCGGTTTTAGAAACCGCATTAGGTTATGTCTAATCCGATGGATTCCGATCACATAGCATAGGTACTCTGTACAATTCGATACGCTATTCACTTTCGTTCTAATAAAGTTGACAGTAACATATGGCTGCATGGCGGTACGGGTTTACGTGAATGGGAAAATTGCTTACAAAAAGCATTGCCTTGGGCAATTCATTTGATATGTCTCCGTTAGATTAACACGACACGATATTTTTAATCGTTAACGAGATCAAATTACGTTTTTTACAAAAATAAGAGCATTCCGAACATTTTTAACCAGTTAAGTTTAAAGGTAGATATAAACTTTTTGACTAGAGTTTACTTGACCATTCAAATTTTGAAAGATAATTTGAATTAAAAAAACTCTTGTATTGACTTTGACTAAAACTAATCATACAATTTAATTATTTAAATGTTTTCTTAGTAATGAATTAATCTATATCATAATATCGATTTCCATTTAAATTTTTTTGTACGTGACAGATCCATTTATTACTATGACCTACACAAATAAATAATCGTGCAATCATGTAGGAACATAATATAAATTCAGATCTAATTTTAATTAAAAAGTGATATAGCGCAATAACTTGTTCAACAAATAGTAAAACATAATCGCACGTACACAGGCTTTTGTATAGAAACTAGGAATTTATTACAGTTAATCAATTCATTAAAATAGTAGGTATCCGTTACCGTCACGCGAAGGTCGCCGTGCCGTGTCGTTATCGGCCAGTGGAAAAACGGCCATTTGCCAAAGTATTTGGAAACCAGCTAATTGTGCTATTGCGGACCAGTAATTGTGATCTTGCGCAAGCCTCTGTCACGAGCACTACCGTGAATGTTAATCGAGTGTACCTAACAATGACAATGCAGGTACATATTATATAGCCTCCTATATGTTTTGATAATCGATTTAAACTTGCGCTAGTCTAAATCGATGTTATTATCAGAAATGTTTGTTTATCGATTTTGGCTGCTTATGTTAATCACATAATGGTTGGGTTTTTTGAGATAATGCAAATGATGCGAAAGACATTCGGGTCTTTTCGCTTGCGACGCAGCCTACTTTGTAACCTCATATTGTTTTAGTATTTAAAATCCCAATGATCCTTTTTGATACCACCTCCAAAGGAACTGATTCAAGTCAACGTTGTCAGCACAATGATTGATAATATGCGATACCACAACTAAGACACACTAAAAATCTGTTGGACCGTGGGCAGGGCAGGTCATTCTGTCCTTGTACTCTGATCCAGTACTAATAAATCCCGTTAGCAGAGCGGAACCTTAGAAAACTATGAAGTTCGATAACCAAATTGCCGCGTAAAGTAAAAAGTCAATATTCTTTAATAAACTAGCTGTAATCTCTACCATCTAAACATAACAGTATCGTTTTTACCTTTACACTTTATAAATAGTATCGCATTTTGACCTTTAAACCTATAATTTTATGAGTCATACTTAATATTTTGTTTTTGTGAGGTCATAACAGGTCAGGATTTTATCTTTATGCCATTAATTTGATTGCTAATGTTTTACGGTTGTGATTTTCGAGGAGGCGTTGAACCGTGGAACTGGTTATTAAAGTTTAGACACCCTTTGATTGCTTTTGTTTGTGTTTTATTAGATTGTAATGATTTATTGGAAAGTGGACACTGTCTTCAATTCTGTTGCAAGTCGAATTAATCTTTTAAAATTAGATAGGTATTGAAGAACTTCCTGATGCAGTGGTGAGTGATGTAGTCTTATACGCGGGAAGCCCACGGTTCAGTTTCCGACTGGAGCAATTGGAGAATTTAAGAGTCCCTAGTCCCAGCTATATATGCCTTGCCTTGACGTGTGGAAGTAAGGGACGTGTGCCACATATAACTTAAGTACCTCCAAGGCAAGAGTGAATAGGCATCTTCTAGGCAAGTACGTTCCAACCTAGACCTCATCGTTGCTTTGCACTAAGCATGATTGTCGTCAAGCGCAAGCCTGTCATGCAAAAAAAAAAAATGTCAAGAAAATATTTCGTCCAACTGTGGAAGTTTATCGGTCTACGACGCCTACGTAATTGATTTTCCGCTTTCCATGCTGTCATGTGTCCAAGCACTAATCGATCATACAACGTAATAAATCTCACACGAAGTGCTTTATCCCACCAATTCTATTACAAGCATACATAACTGTAACTCTTTATACGTCAACAATGTATTTTGGGCACATCTTCACAGCCCGATTAGCACGGTTATTTTTCAACGAGAATACAGTGCAACGGTTACTTCATAGCTTCGGTTGGATTCTACACGGCATTGTTATGTAAACAATTTCGGGGCCTTAATAGGTATCAACATGATGCCTCGTGGAAGATATTTGCATGCTATTTAGGATTGAAGGCTGACTTTCATGCGTTGGAGATGTAATGCTTTATACAGACTTAAAAAAGATTACTTCGTAAAAAGAGGATTCTGATAGTTTTTTTTATGATTAGGTAGGTACTAATTTTTAAACGAAAAAAGGGAGAAGGTGATATTATGTTCTATGATTTACAGAACAAACAAACAAACTTTCGGATTTATAGTATTAGTATAGATACTACGCCAGGATTGCTAAACAACAATATTATGTTTAAGTCTGATTTAAAGACTTGAAGAAAATAAGTCAATTGAAAATTATCGATGCTGAAAATTGGTTTCTTTTCTATTTCAAGTAAGACTGTCTGTGACCTGTAGTACTTAACTTCTTAAAATGAAGAAATCAGTAGAATTTAGATATTGCTAAGAGCGATATTAAAGAATTTGAGGGCGCACTTACTATTTTGAAAATCTTAACCAAAATATGTATTCTAGGTGCCCATAAATTAATAATTCACATAAAAAATTCAAATGAGCCTAGAATAACTTCTCGCTTACAAAGTAATAAATGCGAGTGAGTCAGTCATTAGAACTGCGTCGTTTGCAAAACAAACGCATTATGAAATAAACTTTTGTGTACTACATTACTAATAAATTATATACTCTATATAGTACTTAAATATGATATTTTTAACTTGCGCATCATTTACTTAAATAAGATATTTTTTGACATTTTATTCATATTTTATTCCTACTAAATAAATTTGCTCTTTAAAATAACAGATTGAGAGCTTTTTGAAGTGAAACTTGAAATTGTTGTGATATGAAAATTTTATGAAACGAAAAAGACACAGACATATTCATAATAGGATTTAGCTTGCGAGAGAATGAGATAAAATACAAGTTATATTTATCTCATTCTCTTGTACGCTACTTTTCTGAAGTTTCACTCTGTCGTGTGTGAATTGCACACATACTTTGCTTTGCTTTATTTTATTTTGTCTACATAAATCTGTTGCGCGGAGAGTTATCTATTTCCAATTTATTAATACTTTAACTGATGTATTATTGAAGGAAAATGAAATGAAATGATTTACTTTTACGTAGACGTAGTTTTACGGAAACTTGTGTCCCTCATGATATTATCAAAACTCTACCACCAAAACATAATAAGTGTCATAAAATGAAACGATATGTGCAACAAGTAAAATATAGCAAACGAGCAAAGTCACAGTTAAAGCTTAGAGCAAATAAACTCGGCCAAGGCTTCAGTGTTTCACAAACACATCAGTGATTCCGCTCGCATCCACTGTTTTGTTAGGTTCATACAGGTACAAAAGATCTAGGTTTTTGTTACAAAACCAAAATATGTTGGAATGCGTTAAATCTATAAACGTCTCGTGATATGTTTGTAATTTCTCGTGATCGAATCATAACTGCCTCGTTGGTCTCACTTGGTTCGCATGTTAGACTGCGGCCGACGAAGTCCCAGGTTCGAGTCCCGGGTCGACCATAATTAAAGTGTTGGGTTTTTCTGACTAGAAATTCTCAATACTAGCTCGGAGTTAGGAAGTTGGCGGTGTTTCATCCCCGTGCCTCGGAGAACACGTTAAGCCGTCGGTCCCGGTTTTTATCACTAACATGATATAATAGTCGTTTAAGCGCGCCAACCCGCATTGGAGCAGCGTAGTGGGTCTAAGCTCTAATCCCCTCTCTCCTATGACAGTGGAGGCCTGTACGCAGCAGTGGGACGTTAATAGACTGTAGTGGTGGAATCATATCAGAGGAGATCCGTAAAAGAAACAGAGTAGCTAACTTTATTTTGCATATTGAAGAACCGACAGACGTTGGGATTCTAAGGTGCTAGACAAACACTACTTTTTCGCGCCACAATGCGCAGCGTTGGCATTATCCTTCACAACTCTCAAGGTAGACGGAGCTGCTGGATTCAGACGGCGCAAGACCACCTAAGTCCAGCAGAAGACGTCTATTGGTTGATGACTACGACGACTATGAAATCAATGTGGAGTCACAGAAAATTGTAATTAAAATTATTTCTAATGTAAACATTTCAATATGGAATGAAAGACAAAATTAAAATCGGCATCGAAATTTTCATTAAAATTAAGATAGGTTTGTGAAATACAACGTTTTACGACGACGTCTGTGATGAACTTTGTTGTTAATACTGTTTTTATGAGCGCTTCTTGATACCTAATTTTCATACTTTTTGTCATGGCATGAAACATCTTGCGGATGAATTTTAAGGTAAAAACTAAGTTAATTGACATCCAGGTAGCTAGTATTGAAATACTAGGTTTTTTAGACGTTTTAGACTAATGAAAATACCAATTAAATTAAACTGCAACTGATGAAGTTAACCTCGTAGATAAAAATAATGCAACAAATTGCGTAGGCAATTATTTTTTCAGCTACTGTAAAGCTTATTATCTATGCAGGTTCGAGCACAGTCAAAACAACTTAAAGTTGTGCCCTCATAATACTTACTTGTATTATACTATATATAGCTCGATTACCACTCACTGACTCACTGACTCATTGACATAATTGTTCTCCTAGAAAGAGACAGAAAACGATATAATGATGTAGGGGAGATGTGTTCGGGTGCGGGATTCGAGTGGGGAAAAATTATGACATTTCGGAAAAACAAGATGGCGGCCGACGTGATTCTCGCAACTCTTTTGTTTTCCAACCGATTTCGTTACAACTCGCAATTATTTAAGAAATTAAGAAATGATCAATAGAAAAAGTAGAAAAAATTCGAAAAACAAGATGGCGGCCGAGCTGTAGTGTTTTCAAATTTTTGATTTTTCGACCCCGAACCGCGGCGCCACAGATCCGAAACGGCGTGGTCGAGCATGATATTTTTTTCTCTTTTCGCCTGCAGTTATCCTGTTTTTTGACAGAATGGGAGTGGTTTTTAAAAATTCAAGATGGCGGCTGTCGCGGCGGCCTTTTTGTTTGAGGTACGAAAAAACGCAATTTTAAAATTCAAATTTCTCACAGTTGGCAACGTCGGAGCGTTTCGACTTCTAGAGGGCGATTGTGTGTACAGACTCGAGGTATGGATTGGGGAAAAAAAATTACCCCATTTCTCGGGAAATTTTCAAGATTTACCCCAAAAATAAAAAAATCGAAATACGGACTTTTTGCAAAATTCGAGTACGAGCAACCACGTGTCCCACTTGTACGAATGACATTTGGGTATTTTCGTCGCCGAGGTCTGGCAACACTGGAATTTATCAAAGAAAAAGTGATTTTCGACATGGTCTTTTTTCAGGGGCGATCATTTCGGCTGAGTGTGAGCGAGATGAAAAATTTAAACGTCATCAGCAGCGGTATATCCTGTAATTTACGGGAAAATTATGAAACTATGTAAAATGTTTCTGTGGAACGAGGTGGCGGCCATTTTGTATTCTTTTTGTGTTTTTCAAAATTTCGATCACGTTTTTGAGATAGTTGGCAACATTTGGGAAAGTTGACATGTATGGATCGATTGTGTAACTCGATCGGCAGTATCGAGACATCTAAACAGTGTTGCCACATTTGGGGTAGTTTTCGAGATATTCCCCAAAAACTCCTCCTGTAAAATTTTGTATGAAAAATTTTTTTTTCACTGATGGCATCGTGTACAAGTCAGAAAATTAAACTTGAAGAAAATATGGAGACAGCTGATGATTGAGGATTTCGGAGACGGGTAAAGAGCACGGTCCAGGTATTGAAGATAGGTGGGGGGTGCTCGACCAAATGTCATTCGAAACTTCATCCAATTGACAGTGAGCTGAAAAAAATTTCAAAATGGCGGATTTAAGATGGCCGCCATACAAATTTATTTGGTGTCTATCTCAGAAAGTATAAAAGATGGAAGAGTGGTTTCTCGGCCAAAGATGATCAGGACGAGAAGGTCTATTTAGCGAAAAGAAAAAAAATTCAAGATGGCGGAATATTTTTTTCCATACCAAATTATATGGCGATTAGGACTCATTAGCATAATTTATTGTTCTCCAAGAAAGAGACAGAAAACGATACAATGATGTATGAGAGATGTGTTCGGGTGCGGGATGAGAGTAGGGAAAAATTATGACATTTCGGAAAAACAAGATGGCGGCCGACGTGATTCTTGCAACTCTTTTGTTTTCCAACCGATTTCGTTACAACTCGCGATTATTGAAGAAACTAAGAAACGATCAAAAGAAAAATTGGAAAAAATTGGAAAAACAAGATGGCGGCCGAGCTGTAGTGTTTTCAAATTTTTGATTTTTCGACCTCGAATTGCGGCGCCACAGATCCAAAACGGGGTAGTTTATATATAGGAGATATGTTCGGGTGCGGGATGGGAGTAGGGAAAAATTATGACATTTCGGAAAAAATAGATGGCGACCGACGTGATTCTCGCAACTCTTTTGTTTTCCAACCGATTTCGTTAAAACTCGCAACGATTGAAGAAATTAGGAAACGATTTAAAGAAAAAGTGCAAAAAATTAGAAAAACAAGATGGCGGTCGAGCTGTATTGTTTTAAAATTTTTGATTTTTCGACCCCGAACCGCGGCACCGCAGATCCGAAACGGCGTGGTCGAGCATGACATTTTTTTCTTTTTTCGACTACAATTATCCTGTATTTTGACAGAATGGGAGTGGTTTTTAAAAATTCAAGATGGCGGCTGTCGCGGCGGCCTTTTTGTTTGAGGTACGAAAAAACGCAATTTTAAAATTCAAATTTCTCACAGTTGGCAACGTCGGAGCGTTTCGACTTCTAGGGGGCGATTGTGTGTACAGACTCGAGGTATGGATTGGGGAAAAAAATTACCCCATTTCTCGGGAAATTTTCAAGATTTACCCCAAAAATAAAAAAATCGAAATACGGACTTTTTGCAAAATTTGAGTACGAGCAACCACGTGTCTCACTTGTGCGAATGACATTTGGGTATTTTCGTCGCTGAGGTCTGGCAACACTGGAATTTATCAAAGTAAAAGTGATTTTCGACATGGTCTTTTTTCAGGAGCGATCATTTCGAGATGAAAAATTGAAACGTCATCAGGAGCGGTATATCCTGTAGTTTACGGGAAAATTATGAAACTATGTAAAATGTTTCTGTGCAACGAGGTGGCGGTCATTTTGTATTCTTTTTGTGTTTTTGAAAATTTCGAACACGTTTTTGAGGCAGTTGGCAACATTTGGGAAAGTTGATGTCATGTATAAATCGATTGTGTCACTCAACCAGCGGTATCGAGATATCTAAACAGTGTTGCCACATTTGGGGTAGTTTTCGAGATTTTCCCAAAAATGTCCTTATGTAAATTTTTTTTACTGATGGCTTCGTATACACGTCAGAAAATTAAACTTGAACAAAAATATGGAGACAGCTGATGATTGAGGATTTTGGAGACGGGTAAAGAGCACGGCCGAGGTATTGAAGATAGGGGGGGGGTGCTCGACCAAATGTCATTCGAAACTTCATCCAAAAGACAATGAGCTGAAAAAAAATTCAAAATGGCGGATTTAAGATGGCCGCCATACAAATTTATTTGGTGTCCATCTCAGAAAGTATAAAAGATGAAAGAGTGGTTTCTCGGCCAAAGATGATCAGGACGAGAAGATCTATTTAGCGAAAAGAAAAAAAATTCAACATGGCGGAATATTTTTTTTCATACCAAATTATATGGCGATTAGGACTCATTAGCATAAATTATTGTTCTCCAAGAAAGAGCCAGAAAACGATACAATGATGTATGGGAGATGTGTTCGAGTGCAGGATGGGAGTAGGGAAAA
This sequence comes from Erebia ligea, assembly GCA_917051295.2. NCBI lineage: Eukaryota > Metazoa > Arthropoda > Insecta > Lepidoptera > Nymphalidae > Erebia > Erebia ligea. Next base: position 15,140,254 of record OU785226.1, read on the forward strand.
AATATGATATTTCGGAAAAACAAGATGGCGGCCGTAGTGCTTTTTGTAACTTTATTGTTTTCCAACCGACTTAGTTACAACTCACAATTATTGAAGAAATTAGGAAACGATCAATAGAAAAAGTGGAAAAAATTGGAAAACCAAGATGGCGGCCGAGCTGTAGTGTTTTCAAATTTTTGATTTTTCGACCCCGAACCGCGGCGCCACAGATCTGAAACGGAGTAGTTCATGTATTGGATATATGTTCGGGTGCGGGATAGGAGTAGGGAAAAATTATGACATTACGGAAAATCAAGATGGCGGCCGAATTGCCGAAATAGACCGGTCGAAGCATTGAAGATAAGCGGGGGGTGCTAGACCAAATGTCATTCGAAACTTCATCCAATAGACAAAGAGCTGAAAAAAAATTCAAAATGGCGGATTTAAGATGGCTGCCATACAAATTTATTTGGTGTACTTACCTATCTCCGAAAGGTCTATCGAGGAGACGAGGAGGTCTATTTAGCGAAAAAAAAAAATACCAAGATGGCGGAATATTTTTTTTCATACCAAATTATAATATGGCGATTAGGAACTATAAAAGACGTCATTTTTCTCCTAGAAAGAGACAGAAAACGATACAATGATATACGAGAGATGTATTCGGGTGCGGGATCCAAGTAGGGAAAAATTATGACATTTCGGAAAAACAATCTGGCGGCCAACGTGATTCTTGCAACTCTTTTGTTTTCTAACCGATTTCGTTACAACTCGCAATTATTGAAGAAATTTGTAAACGATAAATAGAAAAAGTGGAAAAAATTGGAAAAACAAGATGGCGGCCGAGCTGTTGTGGTTTTAAATTTTTGATTTTTCGACCCCGAACCGCGGCGCCACAGATCCGAAACGGCATGGTCGAGCATAGGGTTTTTTTTTTCGCCTACAATTATCCTGTTTTTTGACAAAATGGGAGTGGTTTTTAAAAATTCAAGATGGTGGCTGTAGCGGAGGCCGTTCGGTTTGAGGTACGAAAAACCGCAATTTTAAAATTCAAATTTCTCATAGTTGGCAACGTCGGATCGTTTCGACTTCTACGGGGCGATTGTGTGTACAAACTCGAGGTATGGATTGGGGAAAATAATTACCCTATTTCTCGAGAAATTTTCAAGATTTACCCCAAAAATAAAAAAATAGTAATACGAATTTTTTGCAAAATTCGAGTACGAGCACAACCACGCGTCTCACTTGTACGAATGACATTTGGGTATTTTTGCAAGAATGATGCCGATTATGTAAGAATGTTCGATCAAATGGTAAAGGTTCAGCGTCAAAGTAATATAAACCATTAATGCATTGAATTAGAGCTCAATTTCGTCTATCCATTCTTATACGTTTGAGTATCGTACATACCTAAACGTATAAGAATGGGTACACGAAATTGAGCTCTAATTTAATGCGGTTATGGTTTATTTACTTTGTCGCAGAACTTTAACGATTTCATCGGCCATTCTTACATGATTGGGGGGCTGGACCTGAAGGTCTAATTGATGAACAGGAAAAAAATTCAAGATGGCGGAATTTATTTTCCAAGATTTTTCAAGATTTTGATACGGTTCCGTTTTACCCACGACGGGGCTCCTTGAGATTACAAAACAGGAAACTGATACCAAAGTTTTAACAAATCAGCGCCATTTTGAAATTATTTGTTAATTTACCGATTTCGTTCAAAACCGATATCTGAGGATCCCTGGGATTACAAAACAGGAAACTGATACCAAAGCTTAAAAAAATCTGCGCCATTTTGATATCCTTTGTTTATTGACCGATTTCGTTCAAAATCGATATTTAAGGCTCCCTGGGATTACAAAACAGGAAACTGGTACCAAAATTTTAAAAAATCAGCGCCATTTTGAAATTGTTTGTTAATTTACCGATTTCGTTCAAAACCGATATCTGAGGATCCCTGGGATTACAAAACAGGAAACTGGTAACAAAATTTTAAAAAATCAGCGCCATTTTGAAATTCTTTGTTAATTGTCCGATTTCGTTCAAAATCGATATTAAGGGCTTTCTTGGATCACGATACAGGAAACTGATACCAAAGTTTTAAAAAATCAGCGCCATTTTGAAATTATTTATCAATTAACCGATTTCGTTCAAAGTCGATATTTAGGGCTCCCTGGGATTACAAAACAGGAAAATGGCACCAGAATTATAAAAAATCAGCGCCATTTTGAAATTATTTGATAATTGACCGATTTCGTTCAAAATCGATATTTCGGACTCCCTGGGATCACAAAACAGGAACCTGATACCAAAGTTTTAAAAAATCAGCGCCATTTTGAAATTCTTGGTTAATTTACAGATTTCGTTCAAAAGCGATATTGAGGACTCCCTGGGATCACAAAACAGGCAAATGATACCAAAGTTTTAAAAAATCAGCGCCATTTTGAAATTCTTGGTTAATTTACAGATTTCGTTCAAAATCGATATTTAGGGCTACCTGGGATTACAAAACGAAACTGATACCAAAGTTTTAAAAAATCAGCGCCATTCTGAAATTCTTTGTTAATTGACCGATTTCGTTCAAAATCGATATTTAGGGCTAACCACATCTCGTGAGCTGCTTTAGCAGCTCGCGCACAGAGCGAAACACTAGTTAATATATATATAGCTGCTCGTGCTGACTGACTGACTGATTGATCACCTCTCCTGTAAAATTTTGTATGAAAAATTTTTTTTTCACTCATCGTTTCGTATAAAAGACAAAAATTCATTCGGAGGAAAAATACGGAGAGAGCTGATGATTGAGGATTTCGAAGACGGATGAAGAGCACCAGCCAGGGTATTGAAGATAGGTGGGGCGTGCTCGACCAAATGTCACTCGAAACTTCATCCAATTGACAGTGAGCTGAAAAAAAATTCAAAATGGCGGATTTAAGATGGCCGCCATACAAATTTCGACGGTGTCTATCTCGGAGAGTATAAAAGATGGAAGAGTGGTTTCTTGGCAAAAGATGATCAAGACATGAGCGTCTACTTGATGAACAGGAAAAAAATTCAAGATGGCGGAATTTATTTTTCCATAGAAAAGGGTATTGAAGATAGGTGGGGGGTGCTCGACCAAATGTCACTCGAAACTTCATCCAATTGACAGTGAGCTGAAAAAAAATTCAAAATGGCGGATTTAAGATGGCCGCCATACAAATTTCAACGGTGTCTATCTCGGAGAGTATAAAAGATGGAAGAGTGGTTTCTTGGCAAAAGATGATCAGGACATGATGGTCTACTTGATGAACAGGAAAAAAATTCAAGATGGCGGAATTTATTTTTCCATAGAAAATATATGGCGGATATATCCTTTTCAAAGTTTGTTTTATTAGAAGAATTCTCATTTTGACGAATGGTTCGGAGAAAAAAATATGGAGAGAGATGATGGTCGAAGGTTCGGATGATGTGTGAGGAGCACGGTCAGGGTATTAAAGATAGGTAGGGGCTGCTCAAACAAAAAATACTCAAAACTTCATACAATTGGCAGTGAGCTGAAAAAAAAACCAAAATGGCGGATTCAAGATAGCGGCTATCTCAGACATTATTTAAAAGATGGAAGAGAGGTTTTTGGGTAGAATTTTCTACCCATCATCAGGGCCAGAAAGTCTACTTGATGAGCAGAAAAAATTAAGATGGCAGAATCTACGAACATTGAAGAGAGTAGGTACAAGAAGTTAGGAAATATGCATGATTTTGATATGGTTTTTTTACAAGATTTGTTCTTTATTTCTTTATGGAAGAATTATTGTCGGTTTGCCATTAGGAAAGCCAGCTTTGTTTTATGTTTTTTCCTTTATGAGAATTTTCTTTTACGTCGGACGCTTGGCGTGCTGGCGCTTCCACTGTGCTCACTAGCATAGCAGTGTGTTGTTCAGTGTTTTTTTTTATCCACTACAAGTTAGCCCTTGATTGCGATCTCACCAGATGGTAAGTGATGATGCAGTCTAAGATGGTAGCGGGCTAACCTGTTAGGGGCATGGCAGTTTTATTAAACCCATACCCCTATTCGGTTTCTACACGGCATCGTACCGGAACGCTAAATCGCTTGGCGGCACGTCTTTGCCGGTAGGGTGGTAACTAGCCATGGCCGAAGCCTCCCACCAGGCCAGACCAGGGAAATTCAGAAATAATAAATTTTCCAAACCCTGCCGGGGATCGAACCCGGGACCTCCGCACGTTAATTCAACAGCGCTCAACACTGCGCCACGGAGGTCGTCAAACACGTAGACAGTAAACCAAGATAGTAGGACAGCGAGTAAGTAGACAGTGGATCACAGTGGGCCACGCGGTCCACCACGCGGTCCGCTAGCGGGCCGCGCACCCACGCGTCATACTAGTTAATATATATATAGCTGCTCGTGCTGACTGACATATTGATCACCTCTCCTGTAAAATTTTGTATGAAAACTTTTTTTTTCACTCATCGTTTCGTATAGAAGACAAAAATTCATGGGGAGGAAAAATACGAAGAGAGCTGATGATTGAGGATTTCGAAGACGGATGAAGAGCACCAGCCAGGGTATCGAAGATAGGTGGGGGGTGCTCGACCAAATGTCACTCGAAACTTCATCCAATTGACAGTTAGCTGAAAAAAATTTCAAAATGGCGGATTTAAGATGGCCGCCATACAAATTTCGCCGGTGTCTATCTCGGAGAGTATAATAGATGGAAGAGTGGTTTCTTGGAAAAAGATGATCAGGACATGAAGGTCTACCTGGTGAACAGGAAAAAAATTCAAGATGGCGGAATTTATTTTTCCATAGAAAAGGGTATTGAAGATAGGTGGGGGGTGCTCGACCAAATGTCACTCGAAACTTCATCCAATTGACAGTGAGCAGAAAAAAAATTCAAAATGGCGGATTTAAGATGGCCTCCATACAAATTTCGTCGATGTCTATCACGGAGAGTATAAAATATGGAAGAGTGGTTTCTTGGCAAAAGATGATCGGGACATGAAGGTCTACTTGACGAACAGGAAAAAAATTGAAGATGGCGGAATTTATTTTCCATAGAAAATGTATGGCGAATATTGAAGAGGCTACGGTTCCTTTTCAAGATTTGTTTTTATGGAAGAAATCTCATTTTGACGAATGGTTCGGAGAAAAAAATATGGAGAGAGATGATGATCGAAGGTTCGGATGATGGGTGAGGAGCACGGTCAGGGTATTAAAGATAGGTACCTACTTAGGGGCTGCTCAAACAAAAAGGGAGGGGCGGGGGTTGGTGGTCTTTGTTTTATGTTTTTCCTTTATGAGAATTTTCTTTTACGTCGGACGCTTGGCGTGCTGGCGCTTCCACTGTGCTCACTAGCATAGCAGTGTGTTGTTCAGATCAGAACACGTAGACAGTAAACCAGCTGCCCGATTATGTAAGAATTGTCGATCAAATCGTAAAAGTTCGGCGTCAAAGTAAAATAAACCATAACAGCATTGAATTAGAGCTCAATTTCGTGTTTCGAAATTGAGCTCTAATTTAATGCTGTTATGGTTTATTTTACTTTGACGCCGAACTTTGACGATTTGATCGGTCATTCTTACATAATCGGGGGGCAGGATAGTAGGACAGCGAGTAAGTAGACAGTGGACCACTCGGTCCACTACGCGGTCCGCTGTAGCGGGCCGCGCAACCACGCGCCATACTAGTCTATATATATACTTGGTATTTAGAGACCGACTTGCTGGGTCTTCTTTTTGGTCGATGAACTAGTACCATATTCTGTGCTAGTACCATAGGCTGTAGCAATGGTAAGACCACTTAAGACATCGCATTTACTCATTCAAATTTGTTTAAATTAACTTAAAAACTTTGAGCATGTAGAGTTAGAGACGTGAAGAGCAGAATATTATGATAATTAATTTATTTTTTAAACAGGTGTCCATTAATGAATAGATAATATTATAGAATGTGTTTATTTTAAAGATGACGAGTTAGATCCTTGAACTGGATATAAATAGTCGAGTTATATAAAAATATTTGTTTTTGTAATTAATAATAATTGCTATTAATTAAATAATATTAAAAATTCGATGTGGAGAATTTATAAAATGCATTAGGTTATTTCAGATAATATCGTAATCGTATCGTATCGCAATATCGTAGTTTCAGTCATTTGTGTTTTTTTTTAGAAAAAGCATGTTCATTATAAATCGATAAACTGCCTTATGTATTTTTACACTATTTTAATTATTATAAAATCACAGTTAATTTATTTTACATTAATATTGGTGCTTTTTTACTATCAAAATAATATGACAAGTTCGCGATCCTAATTGCGATCGATTTGCTTAGTCATAATTTGAATCACGACTTGTATTGGAATTTTATATAGTTCCCGAAGTCCATAAACATAATTATTAAATTAAGTCACAGCCGATTAGTTTCAGTACGTTTTCAATAGAAACAGAGTTGTTTCGACGCAGGTACGATTTTTTTATACGGACATAATATTTTAACGGAGCGATTAACTGCTAATGGGAACACGCGCGAGCCATTAGTTCTATATATTTATTTACTGCATTGTATCGGAACATTTATTTAAAAATGTTATATTATAATATAATATACAATGCAAATATTTTTATGAGTGGCAAATAGCAATCAGACTAAAATATTTTGTATTCCTATAAAAGTTAATGAAATAACATTTTTATGAATGAAGATGTGGTATATTAATTATATTCACGTGTTATTTTTACATAATACCCGTTTTATTATTATTCTACTGGATATGAAGATGCACAGACTAGCGGACAAATCAAAACGTCGTTCCCCTCCAAGGCGACGCACGCTTCGCGCTGACGTTGTCTTATGTGTTTTGCTCTCATGGTTGTCACATAGTCAGTAGATCGATTTATCTAAATTGTGACCCTAATGTTACATAAGAGGTCAAAGGTTACGCAATTGTTCCAATAAGCATAAATTGTTAGCTAATTTACCTCGTCACAAGGTTACTAATAGTGGGCTAATGTTATTTTGAGATTTCAGATATTTATAATATTAAGTTAGATGGAAACTTTCGTCATGATTGTGAAAGCATTTCACAAACCGTGTTTTATGACTGTGATATATTGTAACGGTGTGAATTGAGGTATTATATTATGAAGTAATAAAGTTGTAAAATAGTAAAGCATACTAGTAAAGTTTTTTTATATTATAACAAAAAGTTTTTATCTAAGTTAATCAAACGATTGGATCCATTTATACGAAACTTAACAAACTAAAATTAACACGCGAGGAATGTAATAATAGTATATTATTTTGCCTAATATGAATATTGTATAGATCTTTCTAAAAGGGAAAACCTATGGACCGGAAAGGACAAAAAGTACCCTCGTAAAATCTTTTTTATCCCCTACGAGTTAGCCCTTGACTGCAATCTCTCCTGGTGGATACAGTCTAAACGGTAGCGGGCTGACCTGTTGGGGGTAAGGCAGATAACTTAAAACCATACCCCCAATCGGTTTCTACACGGATTCCTACGGGAACGCTAAATCGCTTGGCTGCCGGTAGGGTGGTAACTATTCTGTGGTGGTAACTAGCTACGGCCGCAGCCTCCCACCAGACCAGACTAGGGACCCTACCGGGGATCGAAGCCGGGACCTCTCACGTTAACAGCAGCGCTCACCACTGTGACAGTGTGGTCGTCAAAAACGTCTAGACGACTGGATAAGACGTCGCTCCAATCCAACGCAAATTTTATCTTGTCTGTATTTTAATATTTATTGATCAAAAAATAACTTGTACTCGTACCTCAACAGTATAACATCAAATCAATCAAATCAAATCAAATATAATATAATAATCTATATATATAAAAGCGAAAATTTGGATGGATGTATGGATGTATGGATGGATGTTTGTTACTCAATCACGCCCGAATGGCTGAACGGATCTGGATGAAATTTGGTACAGAGATAGATTATAGTCTGGAATAGTACTTTTTATTCCGGAAAATTAAAGAGTTCCTGCGGGAACCAAAGAACCTCAATCCACGCAGACGTAGTCGGGGGCATCAGCTAGTACGTAATACATTTCACTTTAACATGACTTCAACTTTCTCAACTTATTTCAAAATGATTTATATTTTACATTTATTATTAGTTACTCATTCATCAATCATCTTTCTACAAAATGAAAAACTTGAGTAGCGAGGCAAAATGCTACTTTGTGATACCTACGTTTAATGTCCTAATAGTACCTCTAATATGAATATATAGGTACGCTTATTTAAAAACGCAGGAACCAGCTTACCTATAGTATTTTTATTTTATTCGTATATACTCGTTGTAACTAATATTGTTTTTTTTTCGAACCTCTCAATAAATACAACTGTTTACTCCAGCGTAAAAATAAAGGATTAAAATTATCCCCATATATCACAAACATTGTTTATCTAACACCAAACAGAACGTATCCAATTTATATTTTAGTCGTAAACGTAATGCACTAATTGCTCAACCTCTGTTACGGCGTAAAGAAATGATGTTACACAATGGACAAGAATGGCGGAATCGCATTTTTGTATCGTTTCACCGTTACGCACACTTTCACGGTCATGTTTGCTCGTCACACCAACCGCGGGTCGGTAGCGGTAGACGCTTTAATTCCCGGGGGAACTTGTGACGATTCGTACCTCTCAGTCAAAATATATATATTTAAAACAATATTAGAGAATAAAATATAGTTTATATAGTGGAGGAGCGGTCTCGGTCCATGCTAGAAAGATTTCCGACAAACGGACTGGTCGCCGAACAAGTGACGGCGATGCGATAGTATGCTGTGGTAGCTTGTGTATGTGATGGTGCACAGCGAATGCTGTGGTGTATGCTTGATGCGTGCAGTATGTGTCACGATGTCCACCGTCGTTCTCGGGCTGATGCTGAGCAAAGTGGATTCGCTGTTCGTGTAATGGTGTGCAGTATGTGTCGCGATGTCTGTCGCTCGTTCGAACGCATAATGTCGTTGGAGGCTTCCAACGATATTTGATCCGCCTATGGTGGATTTATATACATATTTTAATACTACATACTTACACGTATATTACCTACATATAATCATCGCTGGTTGAGTTGGGGCTGCGGAATGTAGTTACTATGTTCTGCAGTACACCTGGCTCTGCCATGCGATCTGCTTATAGATGATTACTTATGCTTACATTATGTAAACCTGTAACTATCGTTACATTCGAACGACAACTAACCATGGTTGATAGGACGCTGTTTATTATTACCGAAGGTTGGATCACACGTGAGATACCGGATATCTAACTATGTTTTGCACTACGCCTGACTCAGCCTCGACACTTATTCATAGTTGCATGGAATTACAACCTGTGCTACTATACTATTTACGGTTCCATAGATTCACAACCTATGTTACTTGTAAATGCATAGATTCACGACCTATGCTGCGTCACATTGGCTCACAACCTATGTAACGTACGAACGACGTCCTACTACCCATGGTGGTTTCCGCGTTGTATTTAACTAAATTAAAGTATGCTTGCATACGTCGCGCTATTTCCCCAAATGGTGGCCTAGTGGTTTAAGGAGGGGAGGCTGCTGCCTTTTGGTATACTTATGAGACCTATTAGTCGATGACTAATGCATCATGGGATACCAAGAGAGGGCCGAAGCCTATCATTGGTGAGCGGGGTGGAGCTACCAATCACCATTTACTTTACATTAAATCAATACTTGAAAGCGTTTATAAATTATTTAAAACTTGAACACGTCACTATAGATCGGTATACAAGCAAGTCGTTGGGATGGTTGAACTCGGGGCTTCCGAAACTCTAAAAGATCTTGGTTTATTATGGACACAACATTATGAGGGTCTTACTGCTGGATGATTCACGTGCCATTTTAGAGAGATATTGAATTTTATAGGTAGAGTAAGGTATAGATTATTAGGGACCCCGTCAGGTTAGTTACAATATGGTGCCGTGACCAGGATAGTCACAACTACTCGTATCTCAATGGGTCCCGGTGTTAAGATAGGTAGGTCAAAGTAGGCGAAAGCCTACAATATGTTGTCCGTGAAATGGAAAGAGTCTGAGGAAGCTTTCGGGTTCAATTAGGCCTAGCGACTTGTTGATAGGATGAGTATGGAGGGTGGTATGAAGCAACACAAGATAGAGAGTGTGTAATGTCTTATGGACAGGGGGTTGTGGTAACTAGTTGAGAGGTGTTACAAGTAACAGTTTTAAGATTTGAGGAAAATGTAAGATGGAGTGATGTAAGTAGAGCAAAGCGAGAGTGTTGGCCTGAGGATCAGCCGAACGAAGACAGGTCTCGAGTGTAATATGCGACCCACGAATGCCTTAAACAAAAAGGGAAAATCTATAAAGCAGTCGTTAGACTTGTCGCATTGTATGGTTCAGAATGTTGGGCGGTTAAAGGCACGGATGAAAGAAAAGTACATATTGTGACCGAAATGCGACTGTAAAATATGGATGGATTGTGTGAGAACATATGCGTATAAAAGAGGTGAGTGATAGGTTGACGAATAACAGAAGTGAGTGTAAAAGGAAAACATGTTGTGCCGACCCCAATAGCGTGGGACAAGAGTTGAACTCGATGACAAAGTCATTATTATGTCATAAAATCATATCATCAGGGGGTTGCCGATGATCGTCTAGTGGGTAGGACACTACGTAAGTGATATGGTTATGTAATATGTGTTTAGGGAGATGGTCATGGTATTAGAGGTAGGAGGAATGCTCAATGTATGAGATGTAATATGTTTGTTTAGCAGGTTAAGGGAAGTGTTGTGAATGTGTTTAGTTTGGTAACTTAAGCTGTATTAACGTCATAAAATTTATCACATCGGGGGGTTGCCGATGTTGGTTTAATGCTTTTAGGGCTTTATATAGTGATATAAATAAGTTTAGAGAAAAACAAATGGGAAATCAGTAAGGAATACAGATTTTAGGTTTTGTTTTACTTAATGCCATTATGTGTGAATGGGAGAAGGTGAATGGAAAGTAAAGTGCGAGAATGGATGGATGGATAGAACAGGTAGGAGCGATGCTGCAGTAGCTATTGATGTGATATAGATTAGGGCGATCATAAAACCGTAGACGCGGGGGGTTGCGACGTTGGTACTCATAAAATTTACAAATAGTTCTTTAGTTTAGTAAATTCTGTTCTGCATGCTGCATAGAATTACAACTATTTGCACGCATCACAGAATTTAGGGGGTTGAATGTGACGATTCGTACCTCTCAGTCAAAATATATATATTTAAAACAATATTAGAGAATAAAATATAGTTTATATAGTGGAGGAGCGGTCTCGGTCCATGCTAGAAAGATTTCCGACAAACGGACTGGTCGCCGAACAAGTGACGGCGATGCGATAGTATGCTGTGGTAGCTTGTGTATGTGATGGTGCACAGCGAATGCTGTGGTGTATGCTTGATGCGTGCAGTATGTGTCACGATGTCCACCGTCGTTCTCGGGCTGATGCTGAGCAAAGTGGATTCGCTGTTCGTGTAATGGTGTGCAGTATGTGTCGCGATGTCTGTCGCTCGTTCGAACGCATAATGTCGTTGGAGGCTTCCAACGATATTTGATCCGCCTATGGTGGATTTATATACATATTTTAATACTACATACTTACACGTATATTACCTACATATAATCATCGCTGGTTGAGTTGGGGCTGCGGAATGTAGTTACTATGTTCTGCAGTACACCTGGCTCTGCCATGCGATCTGCTTATAGATGATTACTTATGCTTACATTATGTAAACCCGTAACTATCGTTACATTCGAACGACAACTAACCATGGTTGATAGGACGCTGTTTATTATTACCGAAGGTTGGATCACACGTGAGATACCGGATATCTAACTATGTTTTGCACTACGCCTGACTCAGCCTCGACACTTATTCATAGTTGCATGGAATTACAACCTGTGCTACTATACTATTTACGGTTCCATAGATTCACAACCTATGTTACTTGTAAATGCATAGATTCACGACCTATGCTGCGTCACATTGGCTCACAACCTATGTAACGTACGAACGACGTCCTACTACCCATGGTGGTTTCCGCGTTGTATTTAACTAAATTAAAGTATGCTTGCATACGTCGCGCTATTTCCCCAAATGGTGGCCTAGTGGTTTAAGGAGGGGAGGCTGCTGCCTTTTGGTATACTTATGAGACCTATTAGTCGATGACTAATGCATCATGGGATACCAAGAGAGGGCCGAAGCCTATCATTGGTGAGCGGGGTGGAGCTACCAATCACCATTTACTTTACATTAAATCAATACTTGAAAGCGTTTATAAATTATTTAAAACTTGAACACGTCACTATAGATCGGTATACAAGCAAGTCGTTGGGATGGTTGAACTCGGGGCTTCCGAAACTCTAAAAGATCTTGGTTTATTATGGACACAACATTATGAGGGTCTTACTGCTGGATGATTCACGTGCCATTTTAGAGAGATATTGAATTTTATAGGTAGAGTAAGGTATAGATTATTAGGGACCCCGTCAGGTTAGTTACAAACTCTTGGATTTTCCGTGACAAGAAGTAGCCTATGTCACTCTCCGTCATAAACTATATCCTTGCATAAAACAGTGATTGAAGGACAAACAAATAACAAACACACTTACGCATTTATACCCAATAATTAGTAGTAGGGAAGTAGGTATGATTGTTATATATCTAAAAAATATTATATTTTGTATTCGGTAATATTTGATCTTTAATGTTGCTGTAAATGCAGTTACTAAACAAATACCTATAACATTCGTTAAGGTAAAAAATGAATGCCAAATACAGCCGGTAGAGGTTGTTAGTTAGTTTGCTTGATACTCTACAAAAACAAAACCCTTTATGACTATCGCCTTTTTTTATCATTCAACACAAGTTGTACTGAGACTCAGATTTTTATGTCATGCACGATACTATTAATAATTACATAAAATTTTACGTGGTATAGACGCGCCATCCGAAAACGCGCTTAGTGTGATAAAGCTTTTATACTGTACGCACATGCTTGTTAAAGAAATGATGTAAGAGATCGGTTGTAATTAATTTCATGGCAGTTTTGGGTGACTTTTCTTTGACATGTGAATTAGTGGTTTCTTGTATTGTGTGCAAATGTCTAGGTGAAACTTTGGACCGTGACAGATTAGTGAGTTAGTGACTAAGGTTTACTCAAGGAGTTGTGTAAACAGTTACTAGAGGTATAAAATAAGTTCGAATTGTTACAGTCATCATAAATTAAGATTTTTGTAATCTACATTCAAGGCTTAATACCCCACTACTTGATTTAAAAAAAACGAAAATGTGTTTTTGTTGTTTTGTAATTGAATCAGACTTCAATGGAGCAACGGATAGACGTGATTTATGCATGTATCTTAGAGAATTTACCTGTTACTATCTGTGGCATAGATATAAAATAAAAATGGTGTGGAGAGTGACATAGGCTAATTAAATCCACACGGAGGTTTTTACGGGTATTTTCACTCTTATAAGTACTTACTTAAATATGATAATATAAATATTACCCAAAACTTACAGACACATACAAAATTAAAGGTGCCGGCCTTAATAAAACACATAAAACTCATAATATAAAGCATATAAAACTCTTGAAAAATAGCTCACTTACTCGTAGGTACACGTCTTATACAAGTTGTTAACATACGGAAGCTCTTACAATGAGATTTATAGCACGAATTACAATTAACACAGGTAAACAGTAACAATAAAATATGATAAAAAGGAAAGTGTAATATAAAAATGAGCCATTTATAAAAAAGGTTTCACTCTCAAGAAATTACATTTGACGCTGACTCCGTAACATAAAGTATTGAAAAGTGCGGCCGCACACGTGCGAAGTACCGTAAGTGAATGGGAATTGATTCATAAAATTATTGGTTCGATGTATTATTGCACTGAGAATTCTTTACATAGTCGCTCTAAGTAGAGCGTAAACGCATGATTTTTCGATCAACATGAAACTCAAATGCGAGATGCACGATCAATATAACAATATTTTATACTATTAATCAAATATCAAATAATAAATATTATAAATGCGAAAGTTTGGATGTATGGATGTGTTTGTTACTCAATCACGCTCCAACGGATGAACGGATCTGGATGAAATTTGGCACAGAGATAGATTATAGTCTGGAATAGCACATAGGCTACTTTTTATCCCGGAAAATTAAGGAGTTCCCGCGGGAACCGAAAAACCTCAATCCACGCGGACGAAGTCGCGGGCATCAGCTAGTTATATTCATAAACACGAAATTTAATATTATTATACAGTAAAAATTGCCTGCATTTTGCAAAATTTTCAATTTAGTACTTTCTAATAAAGTGAACAAGATTTAGGTTTTGAAAATTCCTACTCTCTACGAACTCTTTGATTTTCCGAGATAAGCCCGTCAAATCAATTAAACAGCTGTTGATGGGCCGGTCGTAGCAGACAGACATATCTACCTACAAATAGACATACATTATACATACTTTCGCATATTATGGCACTGTGTGTTATGTGTACCCACAACGTTGCCTCAAAATTAATGCCCTAAATTACTTAAATGATGATTTTCCAACGTGGTCTACAGCTGTAAAAGCAGATCTGTACAGCATTGGTAAATAAACCTGTGGGGCGATTGGCTAAAAATTACAGCTATAGTGTAACGATCGGAATCACCTTTGATTGGTTAACATTCTTCCAATATTGGCTAAAACCCATTGACACAGCCAAAATACCATAAATTCAGCCAATCAAAACAATTGAGACTGTAACAATGATTGATTCAGGTTTTACACAATCGCCCTGCTGATTGTGTGTGCCTGCTCTAAAATATCGCTAACACTTCCAGTTTGTTCACAAGTGAAACCGCGCAAGCGCATCTACCCACACATGCGCAGGTGTAACGATGTAATTACAATCATTATCGACGTGTGCGTGAGCTCTCATTTCTGCATAGAGAGACAGGTTGATTAGAATTGACTTGGCACTTACTACTTCATTGTTTTGAAGGTATATTATGTATGTAATTAATGTTACGTAATCTGAATTGGTCCGAATACTTGAATAGATACGAGTGTATTATAATAATTATGTTACATGGATAGAGACTGGAGCTGAAAGTCTTTAAATTGGTTATTTCGAAGCGTTAAAAAGTCAGCAAATCTTATCAAAATGTGTGGCTAATTCAGTTAATCTCTAAACTCCGGGTATTGGTTAGTCGGCAGTATCTTCTTGAACCTCTGTCAACCTTCCGTCTTATTGTGGGAGGTCCCGGGTTCGATTCCTCGCAGGGTCAATTTGGAAATTTATAATTTCTGAATATTCTCTAGCCTGGTCTAGGAGGCTTCGGCCGTGGCTTGTTACCACCGTACCAGCAAAGAAGTACAGCCAAGCGATGTAGGGTTCCGGTACGATGCCGTGTAGAAACCGGTATGGGTTTAATCTGCCGTACCCCTAACAATTTAGTAAGCCCGCTACCATCTAGACTGCATTATCACTTACCTGCATCAATTAGTGAGATTGCAGTCAAGGGCTAACTTGTAGTGGAATAAAAAAAAAACCGACGATAATCACACGGATCGCCTCTAAATTAGATGGCCTTAGTCCACTCCACTCCACTCCACCACCAATTGAGGCAAATGTGAATTGGTCCACTCGCCAATTTCAGATATAGAGAGTTCATACACCTTTTAAACATCATGGAGAGGAAATGGAGAGGAATGGAGGAAAACAAGTGATATTTACTTAACTGCCTAAATAGGTGCTTAAAAGATGAACTCAATTTGATAAAATTTTATACCCTTGAGACGTGTTATTCTTGGGTAGGTGGACTTTATGTCCACATGACCTTTCATGTACATGGTCAGGCACCTGATTTAATCACTACTTGACGATCATACTTTACATATTTTTTGTCACGCTTAAAGCAGTGCACGACATGGGTTCCATATTTAATACGACACCACTTTGTGTGTCCTATTGATCAGAGTAAATTCAAGACGAGGTATAAAGTTAATGTAGTCTTTATTTCGTAGCTCGTAGTGTTTATTATTAATTGCTTAAATAATAATTAATTTCTGTACGATATTAATTAGGAAATTCCATTAGTTAATTAAGTGCGACTATGTCTGTCTTTATTGTCAGACGCTATCAATAGTTTCCTAGACTTTGTTTAGTTTTAAGTTTTATTTGAACTTATACATTGTTAGAAGCTTTAAGATCGAGTATACTTTGGTTTTAAAATTTAAATACTATGCAAATTCCAATTCTTCATAGTTATTAAGGCAGTGTTTTTCTTCGTATTTAATCACGTGTATTTATTATCTGATTTTAATCGCAAGGGATTTATAAAATCGCAAGGAATTACTTACGGCTTTTTGGTTAATGAAAACAACGTAAACATGCATAATAGCGGGAAAACGGCTTTGTGTAATCCGCAATCGAAAAACATATTAGGTTAAGTTGAGATTAGAAACTTTTCCTGACATAAAATAAAGCATAGATTACGCAAGGGCTATAGAGCCAGGCGCTCTATTATAATAAATTGATTGCCATAGTGCTACGTTTGTAATCACCCCTGATTGGCTAACATTATTTTGCATTTGCAAAAATACCTTCCCTAAATTCTGCCAATCAAAACAGTTGGGAGTTTAACAACGATATCAGAGTAAAAACGCGCTCCCCTTGAAGAATATAATACTTTTCCCGACCAAATTTCGGCCCCAGCAGGTTATTCCTCATTCTAACGGAGGCTAGTCTATGAACAGGTAGGATATGGAATGCCCTTTCGGCTGCCGTTTTCCCCCTCCTCTTTTAATATAGATACCTTCAAATCAAGAGTGAATAGGCATCTTCTAGGCAAGCGTGCTCCACCTTAGGCTGCATCACCACTTGCAAGCAGGTCTCATTGCATTGATTTTAAAAAAAACCTAGGCTATCACCGATTGTAACCGCTGCTTTACCGTGGCAATGATACATCATTTCTATAAACACATACAATCGTAACTTTTTATTATTTGGTTGAATATCTATAATCGAATTGCTCAGCGTCAATTCACTTTCTTTCTTCTAAGGCTGGTTGCGCATTCGCTGCTATCACCGGATCATCAAGCTTGTGACAAGCTTTTTGATTTTCTAGATACCTAAGTTTTTATTATTATAATAAATTGTATGTAAGCATTCTACTTTATATCATTCTTGCGAGGTAAATAAATCACTTTACGAACAAACTTCACAAACTTTCAGATCAAATGAAATGCCGCCATTTCCATTTTTTTTTTCGTAAATAGTTTTCCATTTTTTTTTTACGGCTCTGAGTTCCAAGGAGTTTTGCATAGTTTGAAATGTATGGAAATTAAATGCCGCCATGTTCAGTGTTTTTTTTTCAGTAAAAAGTTTTCTTACCATTTTATAAGAAAAGAGATTGTTTACCAAGGAGTTTTGCATAGCTTGAACTGTAATGTGAACATTACAATTCAAGCATAGTGCGACGTAATGTTGCCTTGAATTGCAAACACCAACTTACAACGAGACTTTCCACCATAGTAATCCCTAGTTACTGAGCAAGTATGATATAAAAATATAAAATTTAAACTATGCAATACGTTAAAATCTAAATTTAAACTTGATATTGATAAATTATAAACGGAAAAGCAAAGTCACATATTGATAGAACGTTAGTAATTAAATAAAGCTGCAAAAATCAACGCTCAGATGTAGACGACAAGCAATCACTCAGGTAATAGAATTCAATGGGCGTCCAGCCTAATATATAAAAGTTTAAAAGCAGTTACAGTGTTTTATTTGTTTGTGAAGTATGAAGGAAATCAACTTTAATAACTGGACCTCCAAATTCTTTAAAGAGTCTTTAAAGAAGAGTTCATCCTAAATTAGTCAATGTCATGGAGTAATCAGATGTCTTCGGTTGCATAACTTCGGTGCGAAAGTCCATTTCTCCGGTGTAAACGAAATGTTCGTAACTCGATTTCACGCTGACATTGCATATAATATGTGGCGAAGTTATGTTTGTCAATGATTTAATAATCTTACTATTATATAAAGTAATTATGGAAAAGCTAGTGGGCTATTTTAATTTTCAAATGAACATTAAGGGTCTAAGCTCTAATTCCCTCTCTCCTATGAGAGTGGAGGGCTGTGCCCAGCAGTGGGACGTTAATGGGCTGTAGAAGTGTGTGTGAAATTAACATTAAATAACTCGTACATAAATAATGCTTTATATGGGAAAGCTCGAGTATATTTCTCTCCATAAATATTTTATCTAAAACACAAGAAAATGTTATCCACATATTCTGAGAATTGCCAACAAAAATAAAAATTAGCAATTTGGATTTAAATTATGATTTAGTGCTTGATTCCTAGGTATCATCGATACAAACATGTAAATCAGGTCATTGAACTTATTATCGTTGATGTAATTTTTATAAATCATGAAAATATCATAGGTATGCTCCATTTTACGTAATATGTTTTTATCATTTTAATAGGGAATTAATGCAAATTAATTCGAGTCAAAGTTTCATTTTATTCTCTTCTATAGCTTATGCCCGCGACTTCGTCAACGACTACACAAATTTCAAGTTCAAATCCCTTAAGGGTTGAATTGTCAAAAATCCTTTCTTAACGTATGTCTACGTCATAAAAGCGTGCACACTAGCGCGACAGAACATTACGTCTTTCTCCTCCGACGCGACATGGGCGTTTTGAGCACATATTTTCCTATCTCTAGAGTATTTTTGCTCTAATAGGTACAAGGTATACATAACATTACTTTACTTACTAATTCACTACTTTATTACGCATATTTTCATTACATAACTAAGGTAATACATATTCAGTGCACATACAGCGTACACCGAAAAATTAAGACATTAGTTTCGTTGATCAACACTATAGTTACATAAAACTGGGTTGTTGCAGAAAGTGAGTGATCATTTAGTGGTGGTTTGCTATTGCTCTGTTTCTCGTGTGGTCACACGTTTTTGCTAACATTCTCAACCATATAAGCTGGTAAATAAAGAGTAAAAGTGTGACTTTTGTTATTGACTATTTTTCATTGTATACTAGCTGATGCCCGCGACTTCGTTCGCGTAGTTTATTTTTTTTATTCCGCCGGAACTTCTTAATTTTCCTGGATAAAAAGTCACTCTCCAGGTCCTCAACTATACCCATGCCAAAAATCACGTCGATCCGCTGCTCCGTTGCGGCGTGATTAAAGGACAAACCAACAAACAAACTTTCGGTTTATTGCAACTGCCATACCCCTAACAGGTAAGCCCGCTACCATCTTAGACTGCATCATCACTGACCATCAGGTGAGATCGCAGTCAAGAGCTAATTTGTAGTGGATTAAAAAAATAAAAGGATTGCTAAAGCCCCAAATAAGTAGTGTAATTATGTTTGAATTCTGGCCAATATATTTAACATTATAGACCTTTGTGAATAAACGAGAAAGCCCTTCTGTCTTTATTGTGAGATATATTGATCAGAATTCAGACACAATGGCATCATAATTGCCTAAATAAGATTTATACCACAGAATTGGAAATCCGCTTATTTTATTAATTGTTCTAAGATTTATGTAATGCTTGAATAAGCTAGCTTTGTTGTACAATTTTGAATCAAAGGAAAAACCAATGAATATTAACTCTTTCCGCCTTTGCTGGCTTCTGAGCGTTATATGCTGATTTGCGCGTTTTGGACTTAATGGTCCAATTTACCTAAACCACCACGAAACCACTAAGACCAGCGGGAAAAAGACTCAACTCTTACCGCAATGTTTATTTAATCTTACTGTTACATAATCACTTACGGTTTGAGCATACAGACAAGTTCCTGCGTTTCGTTAATGTAAACTTAGAAAATTCTGACTACAAAAATGTGCATTTTACTTCGAGCGTTTTACCAACAGGAGTTGAGAGAACGCACAAAATAAAATCAGCAAACACTACTTTAAAGTATACAAATTGAATTGAAAATAATAAAAATTAAATATTTGTAAAACCCAGTTTTTTTGTAATATATTTACCGTTGATGAAAATGAGCCTAGTTTAAAACCCAGTTCGTGCACTTTATGGGGAGTCAATATATTATCGAGAATGACAATTTCAAACGTCAAAACGCGCTCCCATAATAAGATTTTGTGTCAGTGGCACTAATAAAAGCCATAAAACAAAATAAGAAGAAGAAAAATACTTGCTTCTGACTTCATCAAAAATCGACTTTTTACTATAATCGATATTTTAAAATTATTGAAGTGAAAACTTCTTTAGCCGCGTTGAGCACTTTTTGGTAGGGGGAAAACTTGTGGAGTCACCGACACCTCGCTCCGACATACTCGCGAACACCGACATGCTCGCGTTGTTACGAAGACAAAAGGTCTTAAATATAAATATACTACATTCTTTCTTACTTTTAAGGTTTATATTTTAATCATTTTAAATATATTTTTTTTAATATTCGTTTGCACTTCTATCGGCAGTCCCTTTACCAGCCAATTTTTTTTATATTTTCACGCGTAGTATCACTGTATTATTACTTATTCTATGGTACGTTGACTTCGACAGTTTGTGTAAGAGCTGCGGAAACAAGCACTTGTACCCGACTATTTGATTGGGAACTATACTAAAAATATTACGAATAACGTAATAATATAAACCTCTCATTGTTAAATCGCTAATTATATTTTTCTCATTACAGGTACTTAACTCTCGAAAACATCTAACAATGCATCCAGGAAGGTATAAGCGGATATTCGTATATATTTCACACGTATAAAAAAATAATGCATTCATTGTGGCCGGTGGTAAGCGTTTGTTTTGAAATCTCTTCAAGAAAAGGTTCCCATGCAAAAGGTTAATAGTTAAAATCATCTTTAGATTACTTGGCGACGTTATTAAGTCGACTGTGTGTTACGTAAACACATTATACCTAATCTTTTATGGTGGGAAATGTGTCAATTTTGTATGTTCCTTTGAGTCGAGGTGCTTTTGCAAAACGATTATAATTTAATCTCTACTGTTCATTAGTAAATTCTTCTTCTACGTCATAAGCCAAAGCTCTAAGGATCTTTGTCGTCATAAGCAATGTTAGTATGCCCCTTGGCAAACGATCGGTCTGGTTAGCTGCCATGACATCAAATCGAGAAGCATCCATGAAGCCTTGAGGAACTATATTAGTGGTTATAATTTATCACAAAATTAGCTAGAAGAATCAATATTATCTACCTACTCACACGTATTTCTGGAAAAATAACAGTGAAAGCCTAGTGAAGGACGAGTGGCCTAGTTGTGACAACGCATATCAGACGATTGCGAAGGTTAAGCAACGTTGACTCAAGTCGGTAACTGGATGGGTGACCAAATTTGGAGGTTCAAATTTGGCCTTTTCGTTTCCTCCGTGCCTCGGAGAGCACGTTAAGCCGTCGGTCCCGGTTATTATCACTAACATCTGATAATTATTAGAGTCTGGCCACGCTAACTCTGCCACGGAATAAAAGGGCAACACTTAAAAAAAAGTAAAAACATTCGTCTAATCTGTGTTCTTACATTTGTCACTGATTTGTCAATTCAGCTATCAGTTCGTTTTAATATTTCGAAAATAAAAGTGAAAATAGTGAAATAATGGATAAACCTATTCAAAATAATGTGTGCGAGTTATTTTATAACATGATTCTTAAATTCTAAGAAGTAAAGGAAGATCACGATGCTGTCCTAAGCCAAAAACAACAATGTTTACAAGAAATTGAAGAGTCGACAAGTAAGTTGACCAAACGGTTTTGATATTTTGCCTTTCGATCTTTGAATACAATACTAGATTATTTATATAAAACGTTTAAACGGTTTATATTCGCCTGTTCATATCGTGTAATTATGATGGATAATATGCGAAAAAAACTGACAGCAAAATCCTATCAAGTTTTAATACTTTTTATTAATTATAGTATAAATTCAAGGTGGAATAAGCGAAGAGTTATATTGATAATTTTTATTGTTTTATTTTATTGATTCTGATTATTAATGTTATGTCTTTGGTGTACAATAAAGAATATTTCATTCATTTCATTTTATGTTTTAATTCATTTATGCTCTCCTTAAGTAATTCAAAAGATCTCCCCTGATCAAGTAATAATTTTTGTTGTTAATCTTTAGCATTAGTAGATTCATACTAATATTAGTAGTAGCGAAGAGTAGTTAGCGAAAATAACCGTTTGTCTGTTACCTTTTTTTGACTCATCCCCTGAACAAAAACATATGGTTTCTGCGTGAGTTTATTGCTGAAATCCACGCAGACGAATTCACGGCAAATATTAAATATAAAATTTATATAAATACGGGGATGTATGCTCTACCTTATTACGCTGTCAAAATTGTGCCCTCTATTTACATTTTACTCTTTGAAATGTACTAAAACGAACAATGACCACACTCCCAGGAAAGCAGATTAAAAACAAAAAACACAAGTATCAAGTGCGTTTTTTCGCATTACACTCTGTGTTGTCATCAACAGATTTTCAAATTCTACCATTTTCTTACTGCTGCAGACTTAGCTTAGCCAGTCTATAATAATCGTTACAAAAATCTAAGAGTTCAAATACCGTGGGAACCCATTCCATTATTATTCCAAGAAAACTCCTACCATTATTTGATTAATGGATAGGGGTCACGACCCTCAGTAATGAGAAATACGACGCAGAAAGGTAAAGCGGTAACTTCTGAATAGGTACATTTCAAACACAATTGTCGTAGGTAAAAGTAACAGAAGTTAAAAAAATATGTTAATCTCATCGTGTAGATATTTGATACCTTTGCATGGTTGTCATATTTTATGGCCAATAAATCAGCGGGGATGCGTCAAAATGGTATTCTAGCTGTAAAAATTAGAGTCAGTGACCAGTGCCCGCGGTGTCTTCTAATAAAATACCTAATAAGTTGTATTTAGATACTAATTTTGTCAAATTATGTATCGATCTCATAATGAGTGGGTAGGCAGTAGGCACACAAATTATTTGATATTTTTGTTTTAATTGGAGTTTTTGTAAGTTATTGTAATGAAAGGAGTTACTTAATAGAAAAATTGTGTTATTTGTGTTTCTGTGAACAAAACAGGTTTAACTTTATAAGCCCCGCGGGAATTGGGAATGATTTTCTAAATACAGGAAACTAGTTAGGAGTCAGACCTACTTACTCTCGTGCTCATGTTCCTCAAAGCTGAAAATTGTGATAATTATCCATCAATTTCATAATGATTGAGGATTTATTGGTATAGTAATGCGTGGATATCCCAGATCCTTCAGCCAACTTTATTTACTTAAGGGACCTGAAATGTTCAGAGTACCTACTCAGGTGCTTTCATAGTGTCATTTTAAGCACTTATTACATAACTACTGTAATAAAATAACTTTAAATATAATAATAATAAGGTTTCCTTAAAATTTTAATTCAATAGAAACCGCTTCTTTAATCATCAAATAACCCATCCTCACCACTCCTTATAGAACGAAATACAAAATCACGCAAGAATTAAATAAATTTTTATTTCCGCACACTTTAAAACAACTTTGAATTTTAATAATTGCAAAAATGCAATTAAAATTATTATAAAAATATGAATAAAAATACACATATTATTAAAGGATTTAAATTTAATCGACGATGATGCGTTAGCAATTAACTTATCACGCATAAAGTGCTTTAAAACATACTAGCTGATGGCCGCGACTTCGCGTAAAATAAGTTTTTTTTATTCGTGTTTTAATTTTGCGATAACTTCTGAGATATTTTTATTATCTCATTTAGGGCTTAGGCAGCGTTTTCGATGAAAGCTTCCAAGTAGGCTTGATTTTTTTTCCATGATATTCAACAATTATCGTCATATTTTAAGCGATTTACACAAAACATTAATGAATTACACACATAAACCTTCCTCTTGAATCACTCCGTTCACTGGTGAAAACCGTATGAAAATCGGTTAGGTAATTTTTGAGTTTATCGCGTTCAAACAGACAGTCAGACAGATGCGGCAGAGGTTTTTATAATACAATGTAGTTGACGTTCGTCATTGCTACATGCATCTATATTTTTCTACTTCAGGGTTATTATGGGCTTCGTGGGCCAAGGTTGAATAGAAGTGTTAAATATACGTGTCACATCATAGGTTTGCGCAGTGACCGGTTATATCTTTATAGCATTTATAGTAAGTACCGTTGACAAATAAATGCATAAATGTGATATACTACTGTCGTGTTGCCGTGAAAATATCTTCGTTCGAAGTTGATTTTTACAGCTTTATTCATACCTATTTTAAACTAGGTGATGCCCGCAACTTCGTCCGCGTGGTTTAAGTTTTTTTATTCCCGAGGGAACGCTTTTATTTTCCGCGAGAAATTTAGCCTATGGCACTCTTCAGATCCTCAACTATACCCGTGTCGAAATCACGTCGAACCGTTGTTCCGTTGCGGCGTGATTGAAGGACAAACCAACAAACCAACAAACAAACATACTTTCGCATTTATAATATTAGTATGATACAAAACATAAAAATAAGTCTGCAGTCAGTACATTTCCATACAATCTATTGAATTAACAATTGCTTGCTTTATTTCTAGATTTTAATACATTTTTTTGCTGACGCTAGACGCTAAACTTTATTCAAATTCAAATCTCGTGCTTCCAACAACCGGTTTGTTTCGTGCGGGTTAATTTTATGAATTTGGTCAATTTAACATCTTCGAACTATCTGTTGAAATCCGTATGGGATTTACATTTATGTAAGTTTGTAACATTATTAGTTATAAAAGCTTATTAAAGTTAGAAAAGCTTAGAAAGTTTAATTAATGAAAAAAAAAATGAGGCTAAATAACAAAATGGATAGATACCTCAGAAAGGTGTATTGTAATAATGAACATGTGATTTGGGAGATCTGCAAGGCCATATTATTATAATCCACACTTCCATACCTACTAGTATTATAAATGCGAAAGTGTGTCTGTCTGTCTGCTACGCTTTTACGGCCCATCTGTTCAACCGATTTTGATGAAATAGGGTAAAGGTGTAGGCTGTATCCCGCGGGTAAGGACATTGGCTAGCAAATTTTAATCCACGCGGACGAAGTAGCGGGCATCATCTAGTATTATTTATATGCGCTGGGTGTGACCACCAAGGGTCATAATATAATATATACCTTTATAATATTACCCATATTATTTAAGGACCCTCGGGCCGTTAGGAGGTTTATCTACCCTGTGCCTCGGGGTAAAAAGGTATTTAAAAAATATGTGAACTGTCAGAAAGGCATAATAAAAATTACCAATTCAAATAAATTCCGAAAGAATATTATTTTACCTAAGACTTTGTTTATCTTAATATTTCAATGCCTTTGTGGTTACAACAAATGATGCTGGGAAAAACGTAAATTTTTCAATAATTATAGTAGTTACTAGCTGATGCCCGCGACTTCGTCCGCGTGGATTAAGGTTTTATGGTTTCAACGGGAACTGTTTTTTCCTGAATAAAAAAGCCTATGTGTTAATCCAGACTATAATCTATCTCTGTACCAAATTTCATCCAGATCCGTTCAGCCGTTCTGGCGTGATTGAGTATCGAACATTCCTTTGAGGTTTTTTGGTTCCCGCGGGATCTATTTAATTTTCCGGGATAATAAGTTGCCTATGTATTATTCCAGACTATAATGTCTATACTCCTTGCCAAAGTTCATCAAAATCCGTTCAACCGTTCTGGTGTGATAGAGCGTCATTCATTTGCGTGGCATAAGTTTTTTTCAATTAACACAGGCACTCCTTTATTTTCCGGGATAAAAAGTAGCCTATATTACTATCCCACGGTATAATCCCCCTATAATGGTGAAACACGTACCTACCTACTTCTCCATACTTTACTGAAAGCCCAAATGCTAAGTTTCATGGCTATAACTTTAGAAATGAAGAATTTTCATACAAATTTTCAACCCCTTTGGGGGTGAAATTTTGAAAAACTGTGACACACATACTTCTTTATTTTTTACCGAAAGCCTAAGTAGGTACCAAGTTTATCTTGAGAAATGAAGGACTTTCATGCAAATTTTCAAACCCTATTTTACCGCTTTAGGGGAGGAATTTTAAAAAACTGTGAAACTCGGACTTCTTTATTTTTTACTAAAATAAAGAACCTATTTCACCCGTTTGGGGGTCGAATTTTCAAATAGGTACTGTTAAACACGTATTTTTCATTTTCAACCGGTAGCTCATGTACCAAGTTTTTCATGGATATAACTTGAGAAATGAAGGACTTTCATACAAACTTTCAAACCCTATTTTACCGCTTTGGGGGTGGAATTTTGAAATACTGTGAAACACGGACTTCTTTATTTTTTACTAAAAGCCTAAATACCAAGTTTCGTTGATATAACTTGTAAAATAACTTGAGAAATGAAGGACTTTCATACAAACTTTCATCTCCCATTACACCCCTTTGGGGGTCGAATTTTCAAAAATGGTAAAATACGTACTTCTTCATATTTCAATGAAAGCTCAAATGCTAAGTTTCAAATGAAGGACTTCCATACAAACTTTTAACCCCTGTTTTACCCCTTTGGGGGTAGAATTTTCAAAAATGGTGAAATACATACTTCTTTATATTTAACTGAAAGCCCAAATGCTAAATTTCAAATTAAGGACTATCATACAAATTTTCAACCCCTACTTTACCACTTTGGGGGTGGAGATCTGAACAATTGTGAAACACGGACTTCTTTATTTTTATCGAAAGCCAAAACACCAAGTTTCGTTTTTATAGCATCCCCTATTTGAGCCTTTTGAGGGGTCGAATTTTCAGAAACTGTGAAACACGTATGTCTCCAATTTCAACCCGCAGCTCATATACCAAGTTTCATGGTTATAACTTGAGAAATGAAGGACTTTCATACAAACTTTCAACCACTATTTCACCCCTTTGGGGGTAGAACTATGAAAAACTGTGAAACACGTATTTTTTCATTTTCAACCGGTAGCTTGTATACCAAGTTTCATCGATATAACTTGAGAAATGACGGACTTTCATACAAACTTTCAACCCCTATTTCACCCTTTTGGGGGTAGAATTTTGAAAAACTGTGAAACACGTATGTCTCCATTTTCAACCCGCAGCTCATATACCAAGTTTCGTTGATATAACTTGTAAAACATCTTGAGAAATGAAAGACTTTCATACCAACTTTCATCCCCTATTTCACCCCTTTGGAGGTCGAATTTTCAAAAATGGTGAAATATATACTTCTTCATATTTAACTGAAAGCCCAAATGCTAAGTTTCAAATTAAGGACTGTCATACAAATTTTCAACCCCTATTTTACCCCTTTGGGGGTGGAATTTTGAAAAACTGTGAAACACGTACTTCTTTATTTCTCACCGAAAGCCAAAATACCAAGTTTCGTTGATATAACTTGAGAATATCTTGAGCAATGAAGGACTTTCATAAAAATTTTCATCCCCTATTTCACTCCTTCGGGGGTAGAATTTTCAAAAACTGTGAAAAACGTATTGCTTCATTTTCAATCGGTAGCTCGTATACCAAGTTTCACGGATATAACTTGAGAAATGACGGACTTTCATACAAACTTTCACCCCGTATTTCACCCCCTTAGGGGTATGATTTACAAAAACGGTGAAACTCGTATTTCTTCATTTTCAATCCGCAGCTCATTTACCAAGTTTCATGGCTATAACTTGAGAAATGAAGGACTTTCATAAAAACTTTCAACCCCTATTTCACCCCTTCGAGGAAAAAATTTACAAAAACTGTGAAACACGTATTTCTTCATTTTTGACCGGTAGCTTGTATACCAAGTTTCATCGATATAACTTGAGAAATGACGGACTTTGATACAACTTTTCGCCCCCTATTTTACCCCTTTGGGGGTGGAATTTTGAAAAACTGTGAAACATGTATGTCTGCATTTTTAACCCGCAGCTCATATACCAAGTTTCATGGCTATAACTTGAGAAATGAAGTACTTTCAAACCAACTTTCATCCCCTATTTCACCCCTTTGGGGGTCGAATTTTCAAAAATGGTGAAATACGTACTTCGTCATATTTAACTGAAAGCCCAAATGCTAAGTTTCAAATTAAGGATTATCATACAAACTTTCAACCCCTATTTTACCCCTTTGGGGGTAGAATTTTGAAAAACTGTGAAACACGTATTTCTTTATTTTCAACAGATAGCTTGTATACCAAGCTTCATCGATATAACTTGAGAAATGACGGACTTTCATACAAACTTTCAACCCCTATTTCTTCACCCCTTTGAGGGTACAATTTTGAAAAACTGTGAAATACGTACGTAATGTTTTCATTTTTAACCCGCAACTCATATACAAAGTTTCATGGCTATAACTTGAGAAATGAAGGACTTTCATACAAACTTTCAAACCCTATTTTACCGCTTTAGGGGTGGAATTTTGAAAAACTGTGAAACACGAACTTCTTTATTTTTTACTAAAAGCCTAAATACCAAGTTTCGTTGATATGTAAAATAACTTGAGGAATGAAGGACTTTCATACAAACTTTCAACCCCTGTTTTACCCCTTTGGGGGTCGAATTTTCAAAAATGGTGAAATACGTACTTCTTTATATTTAACTGAAAGCCCAAATGCTAAATTTCAAATTAAGGACTATCATACAAATTTTCAACCCCTATATTACCACTTTGGGGGTGGAGATCTGAACAATTGTGAAACCAACCAACTGTGCGATACCGCACATAAGATAATTGAAGGAAACAAAATTACTTTGAACTGTTTAAATAAATATTAAATAAAAGAGCCAAAAACAAAGATATTAAAAATTTGCGAGTTTGCGATTAGGTGTTCTCGTCGCTTGACATGCTGTGAGCAAACGTAATTGCACTTTTTTGAATGACGGGCCGCCCACGCACCGGGTGTGGCCCGCACCCCCGCTAACGCGCTTCTTAGCGGGAGAATTTAAATGTCGCGCGAAAAACACGTGTGTCTCCATTTTCAACCCACAGCTCATATACCAAGTTTCATGGCTTTATCTTGAGAAATGAAGGACTTTCATACAAACTTTCAACCACTATTTCACCCCTTCGGGGGTAAAATTTACGGAAACTGTGAAACACGTATTTCTTCATTTTCAACCGGTAGCTTGTATACCAAGTTTCATCGATATAACTTGAGAAATGACGGACTTTCATACAAACTTTCAACCCTTATTTCACCCCATCGGGGGTGGAATTTTGAAAAACTGTGAAACACTTATGTCTTCATTTTCAACCCGCAGCTCATATACCAAGTTTCATGGCTATAACTTGAGAAATGAAGGACTTTCATGCAAACTTTGAACCCCTATTTCACCCCTTCGGGGGTAAAATTTACGAAAACTGTGAAACACGTATGTCTTCATTTTAAACCCGCAGCTCATATACCAAGTTTCATGGCTATAACTTGAGAAATGAAGGACTTTCATGCAAACTTTGAACCCCTATTTCACCTCTTCGGGGGTAAAATTTACGAAAACGGTGAAACACGTATGTCTTTATTTTCAACCCGCAGCTCATATACCAAGTTTCATGGCTATAACTTGAGAAATGAAGGACTTTCATGCAAACATTGAACTCCTATTTCACCCCTTCGGGGGTAAAATTTACGAAAACTGTGAAACACGTATTTCTTTATTTTCAATCGGTAGCTTGAATACCAAGTTTCATCGATATAACTTGAGAAATGACGGACTTTCATACAAACTTTCAACCTTCATTTCACCCCTTCGGGGGTGGAATTTTGATAAGCTGTGAAACACGTATGTCTTCATTTTCAACCCGCAGCTCATATACCAAGTTTCATGGCTATAACTTGAGAAATGAAGGACTTTCATGCAAACTTTGAACCCCTATTTCACCCCTTCGGGGGTAAAATTTACGAAAACTGTGAAACACGTATTTCTTCATTTTCAATCGGTAGCTTGTATACCAAGTTTCATGGCTATAACTTGAGAAATGAAGGACTTTCATACAAATTCTCAACCCCTATTTCACCCCTTCGGGGGTAAAATTTACGAAAACTGTGAAACACATATTTCTTCATTTTCAACCGGTAGCTTGTATACCAAGTTTCATCGATATAACTTGAGAAATGACGGACTTTCATACAAACTTTCACCCCCTATTTCACCCCCTTAGGGGTAGAATTTTGAAAAACTGTGAAACACGTACTTCTTTATTTTTTACCGTTAGCCAAAATACCAAGTTTCGTTGATATAACTTGTAACCCATCTTGAGAAATGAAGGACTTTCATACCAACTTTCATCCCCTATTTCACCCCTTTGAGGGTCGAATTTTCAAAAATGGTGAAATACGTACTTCTTCATATTTAACTGAAAGCCCAAATGCTAAGTTTCAAATTAAGGACTATCATACAAACTTTCAACCCCTATTTTACCCCTTTGGGGGTGGAATTTTGAAAAACTGTGAAACATGTACTTCTTTATTTCTTACCGAAAGCCAAAATACCAAGTTTCGTTGATATAACTTGAGAATATCTTGAGCAATGAAGGACTTTCATAAAAACTTTCATCCCCTATTTCACTCCTTCGGGGGTAGAATTTTCAAAAACTGTGAAACACGTATTCCTTCATTTTTAACCGGTAGCTCGTATACCAAGTTTCATGGATATAACTTGAGAAATGACGAACTTTCATACAAAGTTTCACCCCCTATTTCACCCCCTTAGGGGTTGAATTTTGAAAAATCCTTCCTTAGTGTGCGCCTACGTCACAAAAGGAACCTACTGTCAAAATTTCAAGTTTCTAACCCTCGCGGCTTAGGCTGTGCGTTGATCCCTTAACGATTTTATATATATATAGATTACTACTGGAATAAGAACTATATAACGTATATAGCTACGGTTTAAATGATTTGAGGCCTTCTCACTGTGTTAGCGGTGTGGAATTGGTAGCTAAATACCTATTGCGAAACGCTAATGGTACCTACGCAAGTTAGATTTGAAGAAGCATGCTTTGCGATGATACGTGCTTGTTAGATGTATTTGTTTGTTTAATGTTTGTATTGGTAATTGATTCGATCATCGGTGGCAAGTTATTGGAATTTGGTAAATACCTAATTTTTACCATTTTCTTGGCAGGGTCATAAGAAAATGTTGATATTTATACAGAACTATTAATTGGAGAGTTGGAGCACGACTATAACATTGATTATTGGTAGCTGTTTTTACAGCGCGGCATTTTCCCCTTGATATTATGAACTTATTCAATAATAAATACAAAAAGAAGGTTTCACAAAAAGCAATGCCGAAATATCTACTCAAGGCTACGAAAATCGATATGCTCTAGTGTTTGAGTGTTCTCGTAATTAATTATCTTTACAAGTGAATTTATCTCAAAGAATCAAAAATAGGACTGCCATAGTTATATTATATTTTTTTGTGAATCACTGGATATTGAAATATATATTTTTGGAATCTACTCATCATTTTCTTCATGATGACAATAATATAGTTAATCTCATTTTGGAAAAAAAAATTCAACTTTAGTCTTTGATGTGGGACCATGGTCAGCCTATAATTTTTTTTTAAATTTTACTAGCCTATGTCTCCCGAAATAAGCTAAGGATTCTAACGATACCTCATTCATCATAATCCGTTTAGGCGTATAGAAGCTATGGTGGAATATACAAACTCACATACATACATACATCCATACATACATGAACCCTGAAAACAATTTACTCCCTTTTTCAGGCAGTCGTATAAAAATTAATTAAAAATGAAATTATTGGTCACAGAATTTAGCCTAACCGTGGAAAAAAGTCTACTTAAGTTTGATTTTTTTTATAGACCGAATAGTTTTCTAGGTTAATCAAATGCGAAGATGGTAAGTACTTTTATTTTATATGGTAAAGTCATAGCTACGTGATCAATTTGTCCTTTTGGATTCCTAGAATTATCTGTGTCACAGAATTCTATATCTTTCCATAAAAGTTTTGTGTTTATCGTTCTAACAACTTGTTACGGTGCAATGTTTACTGTGGAATGGTAGAACCTATTTTTGACCTTTGACATAATTTATAACAGTGATAGCCAAGTGGGTAAGACTTTGGCTATTCGGGTGGTCCAGGGTTTAAATCCCAGGGACGCTCTAATTTTTCTAAGTTAAGTGCTTGCCTTGGTGTAAGTATTTAAATGAAGTCTGGCAAATAGTACTTGGATAGCGTGGTGGAAAGTAAGAAAAGGAGTAGCTTCTTAGAATGAGTAATGTTTAGCCGCAGGTTTAGCTTTGGCCTAAAAATTACTCATTCTAAGAAGAGACCCACGCGGAAGTGGTCTAGCAATGGGTTGCAAAGATGATAGAGATGAACACTGTAGTAACCCGCGGTCAATCAAATAAGCGTAAGGCCTGAAATAAATTCAGATTTTCCTGACCTTCAATTATCTTCGATAAGCTAAAAATGCTTGACATGCGATTGTGTATGAATGAAACGCAGACATCCATAATCTATATATATAAAAATGAATCCCTATTTCTCTTGGTCACGGCATCACGCGTGAACGGCTGGTCTAATTTGGCTAATTCTTTTTTTGTTGTGTTTGTTTGAACCCCGGGAAGGTTTATATATTCACAATTAGACCCGGTAGGGGGCGCTGCAACCGGGTTCGAGGTTCAGGGCAGGACAAAGTCTGCCAGGCCCACTAGTTGTAGTATAAATGACAATATCCGTCTAGAGATACAATATTTTGAAATATTAAAGACTTTTCCAACCAAGGTTTTTAAATTTTCTTAATATACCTACTAATAATATTCGGACAAAATATGGAAAATACTTGCGTTTAAAATCTATCTGAACCGGTTGGCTGCATTTTAAAACAAGCACATATTTACTTAATGCTCACAACCTCGTTAATACCTCGTAATAGCTCGAGAACCTACATTAAAATGTCAGTGTAATTCAATTAACACTAACCACTGCCTAAGGTTAAATAACACGATAATTATATTTGTTATGACACTGCACGGTTGGGTGCTACTTTATTCATTAAATTGCTAAAAACTGATAGGTAATCTTTTTAAGGAGTGATTGTGCGAAAATCCTCAGTTTTGTGTGGATTTTCATACCTGATTACAGTCAACCACTTACTTATTACGATGTACAAGATAGAAAGACCTTAACCCATCTGTTAACAAAATGCTTTTTGATTAACTTTGATAAATGGACTTTGAAGATTGATCGAATTATCGTTAATCGTAGAAACATTAGAATTAGGTCCATACTTTAGGTCCTAGTATTTGATTTTAAACTAAAAATCTCTGTTGGGTATCTATTGCAATCATTTTTGAATTTCTATGTCACTCTAACTGTCACACAGGTTTTTAAACTATATCCAGGCAAGAAATCACATCGATCCGTTACTTCGTTGCGGCGTAATTAAAGGAAAACTAAAAAACTAATCCATTGCATGTGAAAGTTTGGATGTTCGTTTCTCCTTCATGCAATTAACTCGTCATAGTCTATATTTTATACCGGAAAATTACAGATGTCCCGCGGAAATGAAAAAACCTCAACCTACGCGATCGAAGTAGGTAGCAAGTCTAGTTTATAATCGTAGCAGAGATATGTACATACTATAATCTTCATAATGCAACTAATGAAGTTTTAATCCACCGTTGCATAACCCTTTGTATGCAAACGGCACTGTGAAATATTTCCGTGGCATTCATTATGCGCATACGCGCGTAATAGCCGGGAATCTCCCAGGGGGTAGGAAATATTGTGACATTGTTTCCTGCTGTGTGTATTGGCAAAACAGCTGTGAGACTATCTCTTACTTGTCATTTCCTTACTTCGAGAAAGTATACCTTAATCGCTAATCATCATAGTTTCTGCAATGAGTCATTATTATTTATTTACTAGCTGATGCCCGCGACTTCGTCCGCGTGGTTTGAACTTTTTCGGTTCCCGCGGGAGCTCTTTAATTTTCCAAGATAAAAAGTATGTGTTTTTGCTCAACTCTGTGCCTCATGCAGATCCGTTCAGCCGTTCTAGCGTGATTGAGTAACAAACATCCATCCATCCATCCAAACTTTCACATTTATAATTTAAAAAAAAATACACTACATTTATTATAGGTACAACAAAAGCTATTCGCTTTATATCCTTATTAAACACCTACATTCATACAAAGTGTTCATTTTAAGCGCTAACGAAGCGTAACGATATCAATTCATCACTGGTATTCGCGTATCACAAATTATTATGTGTGTGTATAAAAACAAATTATATTAAGTATGTGTGTGTATAAAAAGCGGCGCGACAATTAACTACTAGTGCAGAAAATCGATTATTATTATATCGAATACAATTTATTTTACTATCGTTATTATTTAGTCATTTTCATAGAATAATTTATTTATATAAAGTTATTGTGAATGTGAATAACATTATTATTCATACATATAAGTCAATGATTCATACACGTTAATAAGTGTTGAAGTGTGTTGTGATTACACATTAGTAAGAAAAATAATATCATGTAGGTATCTTTGTAAGTAGATAAGTACTATTTTTCAGTTAAATAAAGGCTATTTTATTTTATTTATTTATTTATTTTATTATTTAGTCATTAAATCCTACTCTGTTTAACTATATGTATGTCTGTCTTTCTGATACGTTTTAACGGCCTATCTTTTCAACTGATTTTGATGAAATTTGGTACATTGATTGGTGGTATCCCGGGGAAGGACATATCCTACTTTTTATCTCGGAAGATTATGGAGATTAAAAAAAACTTTATCCACGCGGACGAAGTCGCGGGCATCATCTAGTATTATTTAAGTATCAAAGCTAATTTCAGCGATTTAGTTAGGTGCCTCATAAGAGTGATTTTAGTGTAGAGCAGCTCTATCGATAATATCGTTTTGTAGCAACTCTAATAAAGTAGATAAGTGATGTTGATGTGAAATATTCGTGACGACAAGCCGTTCCGTATTGAATGCATCCTGATCTCGTTTGGTCGTGATTGATGACAATTTGACATGAATTTGTTGGAAGATGCTCATTGAATTTCAGCTGCTTCTCTCGTATGTCCGGTACTTTTTTTTCACGCATGCGTTTCACTTTAAGGGCAAAAACATACTACGGAAAGAACTTTCTTTTACGATGACTACTTTTGGCTTTCACGAGTAGGTACCGCGGATTCTACTGAAAAGAGCCTTCAAACAAGAAACTGAGCATTTCTTGAGTAACAGTATCGCAAAATCCATACTAATATTATAAATGCGGAAGTGTATCTGTCTGTCTGTCTGTCTGCTTTGCTTTCACGGCCCATCTGTTCAACTGATTTTGATGAAACTTGGTACAGGGATAGGTTATATCCCGGGAAAGGACATATGCTATTTTTTATCCCGGAAAATTAAGGAGTTCCCCCGTGAATCAAAAAAACTTAAACCACGCGGACGAAGTCGCAGGCATTATCTAGAATGGTATATGTGGCCGATAGTAGTTACAAGATGGTAAGCTTTTCATTGATATAAGATTGGATGCGGAAAGCCGAGGAAAGAGCACGTTGGCGCTTCTTGAAAGAGGCCTATGTCCAACAGTGGATGCACAACAGAGCTGATGATGATGATGATGAAGCTTTTCATAGCCTTACTGTGCGTGCTTGCAAATACATATTAAAAATATTGTAAATTGCCTCAAATGTTCAGTTATAGTTACGAGTACTTTATGGGTTATTTAAAATAGTCTCAGGTTTTTAACTTATTATTTATTTATTTTAACCATTTCCACATGATTATAAATTGCATTTCTATAAACATTTTAGTAAACTTATAAAAAATCATAACCGCAAATATTTTGCACAATAATAAGTTCTGTGTAGGTATGCCACTTAAGACGATTTTTTTTATCCACTACAAGTTAGCCCTTGACCGCGATGTCACCTGATGGTAAGTGATGATGCAGTCCAAGATGGCAGCGGGCTAGCCTGTTAGGGGCATGGCAGTTATATTAAACCCATATCCCTATTCGGTTTCTACACGGCATCGTACCGGAACGCTAAATCGCTTGGCGACACGTCTTTGCCGGTAGGGTGTTAACTAGCCACGGCCGAAGCCTCCCAACAGGCAAAAATTATTTGCTGCCGACGAGCTATAATATGTTTTGTCATTTTTAATAACTAAATTTGTCAATAATTTATTGGATTATATCTAGTAATTTCAGTAAATATGTTACATAATAAATACTATACTATTACTGTATTACACTTTACTATACTATAGCTACAACCAATCAGCAGGTGCGCGATATTTACGGAAGAAATCACTACGCGTTGCATTTCGCATTCTTCACTATGCACGCAATAATAAGTGAATGTACTGAACAACGGGCCACGTGACTTGGTATTAATGAAACTATCCATACCAATTTAATCTCTAACACTAAACGTTTTAAGTGTTTGATTGGCTTGCATCGCTTTGCTCTACATATAGCCCTTGTTACACATAGTACAGCGTATTATAAAAAAACAAATACAACTATTATATTACTTCAAATTGCTCCCGTTTGCTAGCCTAAAGCATTAAAGATCGGTTATCTATTCTCAATAGATTACGTTTTGTTCTTTACGTATTATATGTTGGAATAGAGACTCTATTCTAATGTACTCCGGTTGATTTTTGAATTAACGTTAATGGTTGTCTCCAATAGAAAATCGCTTTAATTGGTGACGGTAAATTATTATGACGGAAAATACAAAGAGTTATATTATACTTACTAGAAGTGAATTTATAGAACTACATATAACGCAACTCCACTGACTGATACTATAAAATGTTGTATAATACATATTATGTTATATGGTAGCGTTATATTATCATACTCATGTATTTAAAAATAAAGAACTAGCTGATGCCTGCGACTTCGTCTGCGTGGATTGAGGTTTTTTGGTTCCCGCGGGAACTCCTTAGTTTTCCGGGATAAAAAGTAGACTATGTGTTATTCCAGACTATAATCTATCTCTGTGCCAAATTTCATCCAGATCCGTTCAGCCGTTCGGGCGTGATTAAGTAACAAACATCCATACATCCATCCAAACTTTCGCATTTATAATATTTATTTGATATTAAAATAAAGTACCTAAAAGGCAAGGTGGGATTCGAATCTATTTAATTTTAGATTTTAGTTGAGCTATAGTCGCATATTCTGATACATGAATATTCTCTATTGAGTATTACTCAATTTGTTAATTCTATGTAAAATATAATTTTAGTACATACTACAGTCATACAATATACATCGTGTCTCTGATGATACGTCTTGGTTTGACTCTACCGTACCGGTCCGGAAAAACAGATTCTAAGAAGAACCGGCAATTTATTTAATACAAAAAATAATATTTAAAGGTGTACGTATTTAATAAATTAATGAAATAAAAATTGTTCAACAACAAGGTAAATCTTTCCAGTAACATATAAGAAGCACGCAGATCTTTTTCTGGTTTTAAATCACTTACGTATAATGAAGATAATTGATCTTTTTCATTACTCATCACGCTTTAAAAGTTATGATGATACCCGAAGGACTGTGGTGTTGTGAAAATGATTAAAATGCCATGATTTCGCAAACACGATGCGGCACTTCAACACGGACCGCCTCTGGTTACCTAACCGCACGATTTAATACATAGGCTTTGCGCATATCATTATCTTAAATACATATTATATATCCAGCCATACTAGTATCACAGCGTAAGTATTATATTCTTGTGCAGTGGGTCGACGCCCATACAAATGACAGACCCGGCTGCCGCGACAGCTGTAGCATGTAGCGCCTAGAACTTTGCCTACGGTATTCATATCCATACTCCATACTATAATATTATAAATGCGAAAGTGTGTCTGTCTGTCTGTCCGTCTGTCTGTCTGTCTGTCTGTCTGTTACGCTTTCACGGTCTTGCTACTCAACCGATTTTGATGAAATTTGGTACAGAGATAGTTTACATCCCGGAGAAGGACATAGGCTACTTTTATCCCGGAAAATTGAAGAGTTCCCGCGGGAATTAAAAAAACTTAAATCGCGCAGACGATGTCGCGGGCATCATCTAGTCTCTCTATAAAGAGGTGATCGACGCTGCGGTTGCATTGGCTAAATGCTCAAAGATGCTAGGTAGGTATGTCTACGTATTTCAGAATAACGACTAGCTTCCAATAAGAATGAAAATCCAAAAAACGAACCGACTGATTGGCACATTATCAACATACAAATCAAACAGCCCTCATTTATTTTAGATTCCAGTAATTCTGATCAGCTAGCTATGGACAAAAAAATATTTTGATGATAGTAAATACCTACCTGGTTTAAAATATATATTTTTTAACTTACTATTTCTGTAAAATAATATTTGATGTTAATTTTGTGGAGTTAAAACGCAGGTTAACCGCGTCGCTAAACCATGTAAATAAGATTTCATCAGATGGCTAATGTTTCGTTAGCAAGTTGCATCCTTAATAAAGACTTGGTTAAATATAATGCGGCAGCAGTAGGTACTGTAAGCAGCACCTCAAGTAAAAACAGTGCGATACATTTCTCTCGCGAATTTTGCATCGACAAAGCATTGTAAACGTCGCGTCACGAGAAAACGTTCTCGCTTCAGTTAAGCTAAGATTGCAGGATGTCATGTCATCAGGAAAGCTAGTTACATTGTTACAATCCTGTGAAACCCCTGTGAAAGAATTCTTACAGTAAGGTTAGTGAGAGTTAGACTAGGTTCAAAGATATCCAGTACCGTCATAATAATTGTGAATAACCATAGAAAACGTCATGGAAATATGGACTTTAATTAATGCTTTATTTTAATGCTCAATTTTATCAATAGTACATCTGCAGCAATCATAATTAAGTCTAGGTACCTAGTAAATATGTAAGCTGTATGTAAATGTGTAAGCTTACACTTGTACTTGTAGCTTCGTAGAGCTGCGTAGAAACCGTAGCAGTTACTGATCGCGGCAGACGCGCGTTGTTTTACCAAGCCTTAAGTGCCCATCCTCTTGTTGGAAGATGCATCATGCAATAGACTGGGTCAGAGTCAAATGCCATGGAGAAAATAACTTACGTCTTATAATATTAGCAACTATATATATTGATATTTTATGATTTAACTAGAATGTCTATGTGTACGCAATAACTCATGATATTCTGCTGCATATTAAAATAGTTCTTGATTAAAACGATCACATCGTTTTTAATAAATAAGATATAAAATAAATAAATTGAGAGTTATTGTATATTCCAATTGCTTGTTGATTCTTAGGGTGAATTTGGGCAATGTATTATAATAAGAAAGTTAAAGTTATTGTTACTGTAAAGAAAATTGACTTTCATTAAGATAACATTTTCAAGTATTCCATTTGAATGAAACTGGAGCGGATCAGCTACCTACTAACCTAAATAATCGATCTAACTTAAATTCTTTAAATTCTTTAAGTTAGAATCTGAGATTCTGGATGAAATTTATGAGTCAATAAGGAAGTTAAATTATGCAAACCCTTAATTCGATACTGCACCAAAAAAAAATCGGTAAATAAATATTAAATCCTTTGGATTACCGCTGTCCACCAAATAAATCATGTGAGATAATTAAAATGCCAAAGAGGTTCCATGTTGACTTCTTTATTACTTTACGCCCTTTTGGTTAGGTCTCCAAATTCCGAATGGAAAGGGATAAGGTTAATGACCTTCTAACCATCTCTATACCTGGAAAAAACTGCCAAATAGATGTTGAATATGTTATATTCCCACTCATGACATGAGATCATGGGTAATTTTAATAACTGGTCAAGATCTTGTCAGAATAGGTATTTGTTGAAAATTTTCGTGCCCATTCTTTCTGAAACGGTGGTATTTTTTTAGAAACCTTATAATAATGATTTTAAAATACCTATTTAATGATGATTATCACTTTAATGAAATATTTTCGACTCATGCTTTTCACGTCCAGGAAGTATCCAAAAAGCTTATTTTTCAGAATGTTACGTGCCTGTATTTAGTGGTAATCTTTGAAGCTTTATTTGAAAAAAACCTTTTGACGCACACAATTTTTTTTTTCACATTTTCAAATAAAGCTGCAAGCCGCAAAGGGCAGGACAAAATTATAAGAATTCGTTGTTTCACTACTTATAGATAAATAACAAAAAAAAAAATTAAAAGTGGTATTCCTATAAGTAGTGATAGATTCACTTGACGATTCAAAAGCACATCTTAAAAAAGTATTTGAACAAAAAAATTGTTTTTTTTTTAATCTTTATAGGTCTCAAGAGTAATCATGAGTAACTACAAGAGTTTGTGCGTGAGCCTGTACTTTGAAGTTATATTTAAAAAAACTGTACCACCAGACTTTAAAAAAATTAAACTGTCTACTAATTTGGTTTGATAAGTACAGTTTACACCTGATTAAGTACCAGTCTTTTTTTGCAACACAAAAGAGATACTCTTTTATACAACCATTCACATTTTTTTAACCTTTTAAAACTGTCAGTCTTATTCGTATTTCCTCTTTATGGTACTCGTACCTAATCGTTATCTGAAACGACAGTTCATTCACAGTGGATTAATCGCGGTGGCCTTAAATATCCTCAAGTTTGTGTGGACATACCTACGACATAAACACATAATTGATATCTGAAGTCAGAATCAGAATTCAAGGGTCCGAATTGATTAGGACCATCGTCCTAAATTCTAATAATATTAGGTTCCAATTTAATGGTTCCAAGTAATAAAAAGAAAACTTGTAACCGAAAATTATAGGTTCGAGGGAAGGCTTATTAATTATATTTAAAAAATCGCTTACATTTGAATATAAAAATCTGTTTCCAGTAAATTTTATAATAATAATTTAAGGTGCCTAAAAATAAATATCTAATAAATATTATTACTACAGTACTTTACTACCGCAGGATACAGTAATACTTAGTTATATTTCATAATACATACTTTACTATATTTACTGCATAATTTCATATATAATAATTTAATGGAATAATTTTATGTATTCCTTGTTTTATTAAAGGAACCCCAACGGAAGAATGGCAACAATTCTTACTATTATATTATATTATGTGGAACTGGAAAACAATTAATGTATTTGCGAAGGATAACTTGTAAAGTTGTAAATATAAAAATAATAAATAGCTAACATCTTTTGCCTAAATAAATCAAAAAAAGGTTTTGTATACAAATTTCCGTGTTGTTGAACTCTCCTAAAAGCCTGTTTTACCCAAAACATGCTTTTCGAACCGCTATAATATTTGTTTTGTGGATATCACGGATCACGATTGAGCATCGAAAGTGGTTTTAGACTCCGATATCACTTTCGATTTCAATGGACCTTGAATATTATGTTGTGCTTTATCGCGGCTTATTGTCTTTTTATTATTATTATTATTATTATTAAACTCTTTATTTGCACCACACAAGAAAATACAAAAACAATGACAAAGGACAAATAATGAAAAAGGACAGGTACAAAAGGCAAGTTTTATGTTTAAGTTTTTATGTGTAAGAGATAAAAATAAATTTCAGCGATTAAAGTATAGGCCTACCTACTGGCTTACGCTGAGTAGCACTAGCACGCAATAATTTATCGCAAGAAATGGAGTCTTGTGATTAATCTATCTATACTTATAATAAAACTGTAACTGGTCCAATTCTGTACATTGAAGATATTTTGAAAATTTTTTTTGGAGGGCACTCATTATTCGATACTGAAGCCAAATCTGTAATTTTTTTCATTTTTGTCTGTCTGTCTGTCTGTCTGTCTGTCTGTATCTTGGCCGCGCATCACGCCAAAACTACTGAATGAATTCAAACGAAACTTGGCACGATTTGAGCCCATACTACTAGGTAGGACATAGGATACTTTTTATCCCGAAATTCTACCCCCGAAGGGGTGAAATAGGGGTTGAAAGTTTGTATGAAAGTCCTTAATTTCTCAAGTTATAGCCATGAAACTTGATATATGAGCGGCGGGTTGAAAATGAAAACATTTGTGTTTCACAGTTTTTCAAAATTCCACCCCCGAAGGGGTGAAATAGGGGTTGAGAGTTTGTATGAAAATCCTTAATTTCTCAAGTTATAGCCATGAAACTTGATATATCAGCTGCGGGTTGAAAATGAAAACATATGTGTTTCACAGTTTTCCAAAATTCCACCCCCGAAGGGGTGAAATAAAGGTTGAGAGTTTGTATGAAAGTCCTTAATTTCTCAAGTTATAGCCATGAAACTTGATATATGAGCTGCGGGTTGAAAATGAAAACATATGTGTTTCACAGTTTTTCAAAATTCCACCCCCGAAGGGGTGAAATAGGGGTTGAGAGTTTGTATGAAAATCCTTAATTTCTCAAGTTATAGTCATGAAACAGCGTTTGTAGGTACGTGTTTCACCATTATAGGGGGATTATACCGTGGGATAGTAATATAGGCTACTTTTTATCCTGGAAAATTAACTGAAAAACTTATTCCACGCGGACGAAGCCGCGGGCATTAGCTATAAAGAATATACATACATACATACATACATACATACATAGGCTACTTTTTATCCCGGAAAATTAATGAGTTCCCGCGGGAATTGAAAAAACTTAGTCCACGCGGACGAAGTCGCGGGCATCAGCTAGTAGTTAATAAAAACTTAGATTTTTAAAATTATTTCGTGCAACTCGGCCTGCTTCAGGCTTCTGAGTACCTACCTAATCTTACCTTTTTACTCTACTTTGAGTATTGGGTAACTATTGAGTGGGGTAGGTATAGAATACGTATCTAAAATAGGATATAATATTATAAATTAAAAACATTTTATTCTACATTTACATCATCTACATTTTTATATTTTAATAAACGTGTCATTAGGTGCTTCGAGAAAGAATGGTACGGCCGTAAGTAAGTACCCATGTTGTTTGATTGTTTAAAGTGTCCCCTGATTATTATTATTTAGGACCAAAGTAGTTGGTTTAAGAAGCGGTTTTTGTGTTGTACTCGTATAGTGGTAGTATTTCGTCAGGTTAATTAATGGCTGTAAAGTGTTATTATCAATCAAAATTGCAATTAGTCGACAGGTTATTTTACAACGCTATCTCATATTCTCGTAGATAGCGCTGTGAAATAAAAAAAATTTAAACATCGCTGTGATTTACGGGATAAAAAGTATCCTATAATAAATAAATAAATAATAAATAAATAAATCCTTTATTTGCTAGATTGTAGGTATACAAAAGAGGTGTTACAGTTAAAAAAGAAACCAAGCCACAATCAGCCATGAAATGGCATGCAAATAATTAATTCTGTCCTAATGAATGAATGTCCTATGAATTACATTTAATAATAACTATAGTGATAATACTGCAAAATGTGCTACACTACATTGTCAAAATCAGTATTATTCTACTTTTATGATTAACCATTACATTATTATTAATATAAAATTATCAACATTATGTCCTATTACCATAATCATTTCGGTTTATTTTACAATGAAAAATAGTCATTAACTGAATAATAACATTTATCCAGTAGCCAAGCGAAAAGACGATTTTTGAATGGCACTAAAGGTAATTTTTTTATTTCAGCTGGTAATTTATTGTAAATTTTGACACACATAGCATCACTACTTTTATTGTAGTGGCAACTCCTTGGTTGATGTCTCATAACCAAGCGATCTCGATTTCTGCTACTTCTTGGATATACCTCAAATGCCTTTGTGAACAGATATTCGTGAGTCTTAACAAAAACGCATGTTTCAAAGATATATAGACAGGGTAGTGGTAGTATACGCAAATTTTTAAAGTGCGGTTGACACGATTCCCGATAAGACGCTCCAGTCATCGCACGTATACATTTTTTTTGTGCTATGAAAGCTCAATTGATTTCTACTGAATTTCCCCAAAGGATTAGCCCATATATCCACAGAACATTTAAATGTTCTGTGCCTATATCCATCTCAACGATGCAATCATGCTGCTATTTTCTGCGTCAAGATCAGTTCAGAATAGTTATGCTGTTAATCGGCCAAGTTATTTTGGCATTTATAATGTTGTATAATATACCAATATATTATATACTTAGGCTACATTTTATTAACAGTAATATTTTCGAATAGATTATTAACTAATCATTTTAAGAAAACCAGGATATCTACAAGGCTGTAGTAATTTTCCGCCATTCCTAAATAATGGCCAGGCCTTCCTCTCAGCCTTCATGGTTCTGCAGTTAACGGTATTAAATAACATTATGCTGTAATAATAATTCATCACGAACAGTTATAACATTTGACGGGTGAAATAATTTTAATTAGGTAAGTACTGCGAACATGCATCGTTTGGTATAATTGGGATGTTGAT
Organism: Erebia ligea; assembly: GCA_917051295.2. Taxonomy (NCBI): domain Eukaryota; kingdom Metazoa; phylum Arthropoda; class Insecta; order Lepidoptera; family Nymphalidae; genus Erebia; species Erebia ligea. Next base: position 15,184,731 of record OU785226.1, read on the forward strand.
TATGAGGTCAAAAATAAATTATTTTTAGCGATTATTATTAAATATAAGATCTCCCGAAATACGAAATATCCACTTCCTTTGTTAGTTTTATATTTGACAACTATTTAAAATTATTTTCGACTAGTATAATTATCATAATATGAGGTCAAAAATAAATTATTTTTAGCGATTATTATTAAATATAAGATCTCCCGAAATACGAAATATCCACTTCCTTTGTTAGTTTTATATTTGACAACTATTTAAAATTATTTTCAACTAGTTTAATTATCGAATTTAATTTTTTTTTTGGTTTGAAAAATCATTATCATTATTTCATCATATATTTAATCATTATCATCATCTCTTCGAATTCGCAACCGAACGCTAAATCCCTTGACGGCACGTCTTTGCCTGCAGGGTGGTAGGTAACTAGCCACGACCGAAACCACAAATTGACCCTGCCGGGGATCGAACCCGGGACCACTGTGCCAGGAAGGTAGTCCAAATCATCATGATTTTTGTGATAGGCTGAATTTACAGCTTTCTTGCTGCAACAAAGCATTTCAGCCAATAATGAGTGTTGACAGCTACTCTGAGGTGATCGCGATTATCACATTGTTACCCGTCAAAGTACGATGGTATTTTAATAGGCGGGGAAAGTTAAGATTACACACTAGTGAAAATATAGTAATAACGTTGTATTGTTGTAAGTTAGGACTCCCAAACCTTCACATCCGCTGATGTAACGAAACGAGAGCTTGATTAATTGGGGTATTAATTTCTTTGTCTTCCCGCTATCCATTGTGTTCGGCCATCTTGAAATTATTTGACTTATCATGTCAGTGAAAACAGATTATGTAATTTCATTAAGTACGTTTATGATTTTTAAACTGTATTAGGCAAGTAAGTATCTGTGGAAATGAAGGTTTATTTCACGTAGTAAAACTTGTGCCAGTAAGATAAGTCACCGGTTCAGAAATACAAACCTTCCTTCCTAGATTACCGTTATCCTGAAAATGCTGATTTCTGCGTACTTAAATCTTTAGTAAGTGCTGCCTACAGGTCTTGCCGCTACGTGCCGCTACGTGCCACACCGCGCCACGCCTCTGTAGTAGGTCTAGACCTGAAGGCAGCACTTAATAAAGGCAGATATCAGCATTTTAGGGTTAAAGGAAATCTAGGAAATCCTAGTCATCCCTTAAATCATGCGTATTTGAAAAACTCGGAAAGGAAAACGCTGTAAGACACTGTTATTTATTACCTATTACTAGATGATGCCCGCGACTTCGTCCGCGTGGATTAAGGTTTTTGATTCCGCGGAAATTTTTATAATTTTCGGGATAAAAGAAGCCTATATAATATGTCCTTCCGCAGAATGCTCCAAATTACATCGAAATCAGTTGAACAGATTGCTTGTGAAAGCGTGGCAGTCACACTTTCGAGTAATTTTTAATACTTGTTTGGATGTTAATTTCCAACTCGATTTTAAATATAAGGTGCCATGATGAATATTCATTTATCGGAATTTTCTCGCACTTTCCTATATAATTTTAAATCGTCGAGCATGATTGGCTATAGCACAAAATAGAATATATAGTATACATATATCACGTCCATATACCTATATGAATATTCATATATTGATGAAATCCAAAGTAGTAAAAAGAGTAGTTAGCCAACAAGCAAACGAACTCATCTGTTTAACCGTGACCCTTGAGTATTTATTACTAAGCCTATTTTAATACTATCTGTTTTTGAACAACACAAATTTAACTTTATTAGTATAAATTTAGAGTTTAAAACCGTTTGTAGCAAAACAAATGTCATTGTCAATCGATTTGTGCGCGCATTTGTGAAATATATCGCTATTATAGATGGATAGATTAGGTGTGTAAGGTTTCTAGCATATAAATCTACACGCTGATATGGATCGTTGGATATATTGTATTGGTTTAGAAGATCTATACCGACAATTTCCTAGGTTATCACTACATATCTTTCCAGTAACCGATTAGATTTTCTCTTGAAAGGAACTCGAAACCCTGAATATAAAAGGCATCGTAATGTCTAGGGGACCGTTTAAAATAATAAAATAAACTTTAATAAGTAAATGATGTCTGCGACTTCGTCTGGGGAGATTTATGTTTTTATGAATCCTGCGGAAACTTTTTGGTTTTCCGGAATGAAAAGTAACCTATGTTCGTCCCTGGGATTCAACCTGGGATTTGAGAACCTTTTTTTAGCTGAGGTTGATGTATTAATACGTGCCCTAAGCCTGTCTCACAATTGGATATGGTATCGCACACCTGTGAACTAAGAATGCTGTGTACCTACATACCTTTATCGAAACCAGTCAAATAGTTATATTACAAAACTAAACGAATTAGGGCCAAATGATTGTAATCAATGTCGTCATAAACCCAATACTCATTCACAAGTTGGGCTGACGCAATGCGATCAATTAATTGATTTAATCGATTAAAACAGGTGCCAAATCGATGTTGAATTGTCGCACTAACAAGTGAGAGAACAGGTTCAACGCCCATCGTTTATGTAACGTTACTGGGTCACTTACAACAGTTGTTACATCTTAATCGGTAACATAATCGGAAGGAACGAATTGGTTGCAATCGGTGATTCGATTCTATTGTAAGGTTTGCAATTCGACCATTTTGAACAATGATAGATCAGTGATAGTTTTTTTTAATTCATTACTAGCTGATGCCCGTGACTTCGTCCGCGTGTCTAATTCTTGACTAAGACTTGTGTGACTTATTCTTATTCTATAGTTTATTATTAACCAGATATTATTATTAGACGTCCTCAGTCCTCTTATTTCTCGGGAAAGTTCCCAGGAGCGGAGGAATCATGGAATCTCCGTGAAGAATGCGACAGGGAGGGGAAAAAACAATACTTGAGAATAGACATCCGACATTCACGAATGCCTATAGAACTATAGATGGTGACAGGAGAGAAGAATGCATGCGTAGTTTATAACCAGATTAAAGATCGTTTTAATTTTTTTCAAATTGATCTAAACACAAACAAACACTTTGTTAATACAAGCACAAGTAAAATACAAGCAATTAATGATATCCTGAATACAGGAAACTATTTAGGAGTCAGACCTACCCACGCAAATGCCCAAATTATTACGTTATACATTTATGTAATTATGATGAACATAGTTTTGTACATCGTATTTTTTGTTATTTATATTAAGTATGTACAAAATAAATAAATTGAATTGAATTGAATGTTAAATAAAAAGTAAGATAAAAAGTGTACATGTCACGGCAAATTTGTGTAATAAACCTATAATAGAGGAAAAATCACTGTTACCACATTTAATTGAATTACAGTCACAGTCTGATGGATTCAGAATCCATACAAATATTATAAAATACGAGTACTACCTGATGCCCGCGATTTCGTCCGCGTGGATTGAGGTTTTTTGGTTCCCGCGGAAAATGTGTTATTCCAGACAATAATCTATCCCTGTGCCACATTTCATACATATCCGTTCAGCCGTTCTGACGTGATTGAATAACAAACATCCATCCATCCATCCATCCATAGTATCTGATGCGAAAGTGTGTAAAATTATACTCGAAATAAGTAAGAAGATTCGTAAGGAAACTTGAACTTCTTGGAGTTCTGCATAATGTTCGAAAAATGTGTGAAGTCTGCCAATCCTCACTTGGCCAGCGTGGTAGAAAAAGGCCTAACCCTCCTCATTCTGAGAGTAAAACTCGTGAATTGATTAATTATGATAATAAACTAAGAACTTGATAAACAAAAGGTCTACATGGAACTTTTACAAACAAAATGTTATATTTTTGTTTTATATTTTTATTTAAATTCCTCTGATTTGTATTCTTGACCCACATGATAGCATAAATTTGAAATATTTGAACTTGTAAAGTAGAACTTCTCTATTTTTATTTTTGATCTTAAAGAGGTTATATATAACAATCTTTTTTAAATTTTGTTTCAGGTAATTACTCGAGAATGTTTGCTGAAGCCAGAAGTTGTGAGAACAGTTTATAGCAAGACGCATATCTTTATCTAAATACATAAATATTTACGACAAACAATCGCTGTTGTTTGTTACAGAAATATTCTATCGCTCATTTTTAGGGTTCCGTACCAAAATGGTAAAAATGGAACCCTTATGGTGCGACTTTCTCCGTCCGTCTGTCCGTCCGTCCGTCACAGTCGATTATTTCAGTAACTATTAAAGCTATCGACATGAAATTTGGAATAGTTGTGTATAATAGTGGCCTAACTAACATCATTAAAATAAAAAAAAATCGAAAATTATTTTTAGTTTAATTAAAAAAGGGGGAAAATCGGGGGTTTGAAATTTCAAAGTATTGATAACTATATTGAGTGGGATATCATATGAAAGGGCTATACTTCTACATTCTAAAACAGATTTTTATTTATTTTTATGTATATAATCGTTTTTGATTTATCGGGCAAAATGTCGAAAAAAATACCGTCCCCCCCCCCCCCCCCTTATCTCCGAAGTTTACCAATTGAAAAATCTGAAATAATTATGGTCAATAGAAACTTATGTATATTTTACAGGAAAAATAAAACCAATGCTCTAACTAGCATAGTTTTTTTGATATTAACAATAAACCTCTACAAACAAAGTTAGTTTTGCGGTTCATTTCGTCTTGTTTTTAATACGTCATAAATCGTAAAACTTACTACAGGTTTGTACGGAACCCTCGGTGCGCGAGTCCGACTCGCACTTGGCCGGTTTATTTAGCTTAAGTATGCGATTGTCTTTCAAAGTTTGACTTATGTAGGTATATTTCTCTAACAACGAAAAGTTTCTTTAAAATCTTTGTACAAACCAGGCTAAAATAGTTGGTAGGACAATAATTTTCCACCTTAAGTTGCATTTTCATTTTTGTAAAAGTTCATTTAAATAGGATACAGCCAGTAACAATAGGTGGTTAACGCTTTGCAGCATAAAATGCCTAGATTCTACTAATTCTAACCAAGTCTTATAATTCTATTCTCCAGGTTCAATATTTAAATCTATCTTTTCACGTGTTTGTCTTATATATACCTATATACCTAAGAATATAATTACATTGTAAGAATGCATTAACGTAGGCAATTGTAACTAGTTTATTTGCATGTATTTGTTCCATATTTATACTAGTCTATGATTTATTTTCATACAGATATAAAGCTTTATAGGGTAGGGCGGGGCTAGTTGAGCATAGGGGCAAGTTGGGCAATCGAAATATCTCGCAAACTATTCACCGTACGCATAGGCATCTTATGGCGGAAATAAGGGGTTGCGGAAGGGATAATCACCGCGCTATCGCTAGTGGTGGCTCGACGAGCGAGGTAAGCGCCCGGGCGTTTTGTTTATTTTGTAACCAAAAAGTTAAAACGTCGTTTATCGCAAGTTTTCGTCTGTATTAGTCAATTGTTATCTGTTTTCAATCAGGTAAGTGTTAATCTTCCAGAAAATTATTGTACTTTTGATATGTAGAAAGGTCCTGGGTATAATTCTTACGATTTTTTTATAACTGCACTTTTGTTTTAAAATTCCGGGTTGGGGTTAGTTGAGCTATAGTTGCTCAACTTACCCCACGACTCAAACAACTAAAGTAATGAATGTTTTATTTTTTGTTAGGATGCGGACTTACAAGAGGAAGACTACGAGATTTTCTTACATTACTGAAGACTTAAATCATGCTGTAATGGCTGTCAACGATGAGGGGAAAAGTGTGAATTTTTGTCAATTGCAACAGTGACAATGACCATTAAGTTCCAAAGATCTTATTAATATTTTCTTTTAAGATAAATATAGCTATATGATATATTTATCTAAATATAGCTTTATAGATTTAAGCTATATGGGTAATAATATAAATATTTAGGTCTGATTTTAAACAGAAAGACTAAATCTAATTCTGAAGTTAATCTTGAGATACGTTAATGTTTTGTTGATTCTAGTTTCGGTTAATTAATCAAAGAAAGTTTGTTGTTCTGTCACTAAAAGACTATAAATAAAGAGCTGATTGTCAAACACATATTTTACTTCATCTCTAGTCAACATTGAACCCATGGTTTGACTAGACATTCTTAGTGCTCAACTTGCCCCATACCCTTGCTCAACTTACCTCACCTATGGGGTACATTGAGCATACTTGACTTTCTGCATTTAAACAGCTGTAGCACTTAAATTCGACGTCTTACAAAAAAAATTCTATGGGCACTTTTGCTAAGGGATAAATTACTAATCCATCAGGCCACATAACAACTCATTGAGACTTATGATTTAGGAGCTATATCCGCTCAAGTGAAAAATTGCTCAACTAGCCCCGCCCTACCCTACCTACTTGTAAATCCTGTATAATTTTTGTGCATATTTTATATCCAACAAGACCCACAAAGGGCTATAGTGCTTAAAGAAATAAGTAGGTATTTGCAAACCATCAATAAATCACTTTTGGCAATAATACTATAATATAATTAATGATTAAACGAACTTACCTGTAAGTGAAGTTCGATCATAATTATACGAGTATTCGTCCGAAGAGATTAGCATGATATACTTGTAGTACCGTGTACGTACGGCCACTTTCACACGTTAGTTGAGGTAGCTGGAAATAAAAACAAACGCTCCCTCTTACCGGCCGATAGCAGGCCGCTATATATAGGCCCCACTCCTGCACAACTAGTCATTTAGTTCGGAGCTTGACCTTTTTTTTTTTTTTTACACTTTCATAAACACATACTTATATATTACAAATTTAACCTTGAATTTGAAATTTGACCTTTTCATGACACTGGGGTAACCCGTGGGAGGGTGGGATGCTAATCTCTTCGGACGAATACTCGTATAATTATGATCGAACTTCACTTACAGGTAAGTTCGTTTAATCATTAATTACACTTCGTATTCGTCCTCCGAGATTAGCATGATATACTTGTAGATATTGAGAGACTTGTCATGAAAACAGGTCTTACTCGTAGTTATTATGCGAAAAACGCACTTTAACCATCAGGTATATCATATTTAATACATAATAATGATTATGTTCTTATTTAATGAACAATTTTATTTATTTTGATACATATTTACGAGGTACTGTATAACTTTGTTTTTTATAATGCTCGAATTTATTATTACAGGATCATAGTATTTGTAAGAAATGAGTCAACTCAACAATCTGAATTTTCGATAAGGAAAATTATAATTTCAAAAGTATTCGAGCAACTACTTAGTGTCGTGTACTTTGGGCAAAAACAAGGACCAGTCTGTGGATATGCCAAGTGACTGCAACTAAAATATTCTTGTGGATATGGCGGGCTCTTGAGGCCGCGCTGTATTGAGGAATTGTGTCGAAGGTGTTTAATTTTGTCAAGATAACTATTGAGGGTTACACTTACGATAATGTAAAAATTGTATTATATACGGAAGAAACCTGTTCAGAAAGTTTTAATTAAAAATTAAAAATTTTGATTGACGAGAAATTTCGAAGGAAAGTTCTATGTTATATATTATTATTATTACAATTTTGAAAAACTTTTGCATTCTATGTAATGTTCTTGAAGCTCATAAAATTATTTAATGCTTCAAAAGTTCTTTTATAGTTGAAATTTCATCAGATCATTGATTGAGAAAAAAAAAAACACAAAAAAAAAATTAATGCATTTCAAGGATCTCAAGTGATGTTACATTTTAGCATAGAAAGTCAGTATGAATTTGAAAAAAAAAATTTAGAAAATCTATTTATAGTACCTATGTTAAATTTTTTCAATGAAACTGCATATTATACTTAGAGATCACTTATCTCTAATATTACGAGATCTACAACTATTGGTAAAGTTGTGATAAATTTCGACAACTCAAATTCAATTGAATTAATGCTTGCTGAAGACATCCATGGAAGAGATGTATAGTATTGATTGCCGAATTGAAACAACTTAATTGATCAACTATCGTGTTGTTTAAATGAATTTACAGAAGGACAGAAATAAAACTGACTGAAAGGTATTCATCATTTCTATAGATGAGAGTGGGAAATCTCTTATCAATAAAGACTACCGGCGAGCAGCCAGCAGTAGTTCCAACCAGGGTATGTGAGGTGTAATTTGCGGCTGCAGGAACGAGAGAGAAAGAAAAAAAAAAAAAAATAAAAAAAAAAATATATATATACTTATGTATATATATAACCACGTCAGATGGTTCAAAGACCAGTGGACCAGTGGGTCCGAAGACAAATTACAGCAAGTAAACCATTAAATATGCGATATGATGGTAGGCTATAAAGGAACAAAAATTATGAACTTTACTTGTGTTTTCTTGATAATACCGAAGAGTGGAAACCCAAGAGATTGAAACCCATGAACGCATTAATGGCGTACGCATCTGAGTCATTCTTACACGAAATATATTAATTTTTATAATTGGTATAACATTGGGACGCAAAAAGGAGAATTTTCGAATTATTTGGACAGTTCCCACTAAATACCTTTGAACGGATTCGTCTTGATTCTCTAATAGCTTTAGTATCGTGACTAGAGCGTTTATATGTAATACAAACATCTTTGTAATCGCATCTATTCAATATATATCTCGTGGGCTCATCTCAAGAGGGGAAGTACCTACCAGCCATGCAGGTTATGAAACCAACTGCAATGGTATTGGCGACCTTGAAAAGATTTTGAAAAAATGTGTAAGTATTCAACAAATACTTGAAACCGAAGTAAGCTGGCAGAATTTCCAACTGGTTAATGTGAAATGCCTCATTTCGTTGGGTGCTAGCAGTTTCCTCACCACAAGCGGCCCCCAACCCCGCAGTTGAGAATCCTATGACAATTTCTACATCATTTCAATTTTGTTTACAGAATTAAGCCGCTCAAAATCTGAAGGACAACAGGATATAGATGCGTTGTTTCTTAATTACCATTTTTTAAATTTAAAACATTTACACCTTCTAAAACTTGGTTGTTTTAGCCGGCCACGATGAAGTAATAAGGCCAACTAATGTAGCAAAGTTCAAAAAAAAAATATTATTATGTATATAAGAATAAATTACGTATTCCAAAAAATAAAGTTGCAGGAGCTCGGTGGCAACTTATTGTTTCTTTTCATTGAAATATTATGTTATATAGACGTTCGTTTTGTGATTTCTTTTTAAAAAGAGAATCAATCATCATCGAACAATAACTATAGGTAGTGTCGGAACTCCTTATACGGAAGTTATTTACTTGTTTAAAATTAATTATAAAATAAAACTGTTAAGTTGCCAAACTGTAAAGATTATTAAAGAATTATTATGATTAAAAGGAGTAACATTAATTTCTTAGCCTCGAGGAAATTTTTAGAAAAAAATATTGCAGTTTGGTTTAAATAAACCAAATAACTGTGGAACGTATATTTGGAAAACTATATTCAAACAAAAGCGCAATTAATTTAGTTGCCTTTCTGGTCTGCATGTATTAGGACCGAAAACTAAGCATCTTTTTGATTGGTTGTGGTCATATAGCAGTTCTCACTAATACAATTATTGTTCTAAATTCTTCAAATAAAGAAAAAAAAATATTGAAATGTTTTTCATTGTTTTATATTAAAGTAAATATGTTCTTGCCGTATGACTCGGAAAAAGAGTACTGCAGTCAAAAATTAATGTACTGCAGGTTCACTTTGTGATATAGCTCCTATAGCTAAGGGACCATCGACTGCCTTTTGAATGAATTTCGAGGCAAAACAAGAAACACTTAAAATAGGAATACTATAGGAAAAAACAACTAACCACTGTAGGGTCATCGGTTATGGATGACCACTGCTTTTTTAAAAATTTTGACAATTTTTTTTAAAAAAAATTACCAGTGTTCCTAATCTCGGACAACGATGGCTGCGATGAGAAGTCCTTAGCCGAAATGCTCGCATAACAGGTCTGTTGATTTAAAACTTCCTTTGCGGTTTGGGCTTGAGGCTGTTTCGACTCTGCGCTCTATTTAATTATCGCCTTAGCATCTTTGTAAGTTTCTGAAAGATTCTTGCTAAATAATAAGAATTAGTTTTAATATGCAATAACTAATCCTGAGGACAATTAAACGTCTTGTTAAAGAATCGCTGCATGTCGTAATTAAAGCGTCGTGCGTCCATTAATAGATGCTACTGTATCCGACGATCCGTATCGTTTTATAAAGCTCTGCTGTAGTAGCTATGCTCAAAACATCATAACAAAAAACTCGAAGGCGTCTTGCTGTCGGGATTCGGGAGTGAAGGCGGGACTTGCGCCTGCGTCATCATGACTTCTCCCAGGGCAGGACTAGTTGTGCAGGAGTGGGGCCTATATATAGCGGCCTGCTATCGGCCGGTAAGAGGGAGCGTTTGTTTTTATTTCCAGCTACCTCAACTAACGTGTGAAAGTGGCCGTACGTACACGGTACTACAAGTATATCATGCTAATCTCGGAGGACGAATACGAAGTGTAATACATTTCAATTGATATTCAATAAATAAAACTTGATTATAGATAACATAGTACTGATAGAGATTTAAGTATTGTACATAATTCAAGGTCTATACTTACCCATGACATTTATGTAACAAGTACTACTAGGCAACATAAATTCTTGTTGTAATAAGCACACAAGGGAAACAAGTAGTTAAAATGATATAATTAATGATTAAACGAACTTACCTGTAAGTGAAGTTCGATCATAATTATACGAGTATTCGTCCGAAGAGATTAGCATGATATACTTGTAGTACCGTGTACGTACGGCCACTTTCACACGTTAGTTGAGGTAGCTGCAAATAAAAACAAACGCTCCCTCTTACCGGCCGATAGCAGGCCGCTATATATAGGCCCCACTCCTGCACAACTAGTCATTTAGTTCGGAGCTTGACCTTTTTTTTTTTTTTTTTTTACACTTACATAAACATATATATTACAAATTTAACCTTGAATTTGAAATTTGACCTTTTCATGACACTGGGGTAACCCGTGGGAGGGTGGGATGCTAATCTCTTCGGACGAATACTCGTATAATTATGATCGAACTTCACTTACAGGTAAGTTCGTTTAATCATTAATTACACTTCGTATTCGTCCTCCGAGATTAGCATGATATACTTGTAGATATTGAGAGACTTGTCATGAAAACAGGTCTTACTCGTAGTTATTATGCGAAAAACGCACTTTAACCATCAGGTATATCATATTTAATACATAATAATGATTATGTTCTTATTTAATGAACAATTTTATTTATTTTGATAGATATTTACGAGGTACTGTATAACTTTGTTTTTTATAATGCTCGATTTTATTATTACAGGATCATAGTATTTGTAAGAAATGAGTCAACTCAACAATCTGAATTTTCGATAAGGAAAATTATAATTTCAAAAGTATTCGAGCAACTACTTAGTGTCGTGTACTTTGGGCAAAAACAAGGACCAGTCTGTGGATATGCCAAGTGACTGCAACTAAAATATTCTTGTGGATATGGCGGGCTCTTGAGGCCGCGCTGTATTGAGGAATTGTGTCGAAGGTGTTTAATTTTGTCAAGATAACTATTGAGGGTTACACTTACGATAATGTAAAAATTGTATTATATACGGAAGAAACCTGTTCAGAAAGTTTTAATTAAAAATTAAAAATTTTGATTGACGAGAAATTTCGAAGGAAAGTTCTATGTTATATATTATTATTATTACAATTTTGGAAAACTTTTGCATTCTATGTAATGTTCTTGAAGCTCATAAAATTATTTAATGCTTCAAAAGTTATTTTATAGTTGAAATTTCATCAGATCATTGATTGAGAAAAAACAAAACACAAAAAAAAAAAAAAAAAAATTAATGCATTTCAAGGATCTCAAGTGATGTTACATGTTCAATTTTTTCAATGAAACTGCATATTATACTTAGAGATCACTTATCTCTAATATTACGAGATCTACAACTATTGGTAAAGTTGTGATAAATTTCAACAACTCAAATTCAATTGAATTAATGCTTGCTGAAGACATCCATGGAAGAGATGTATAGTATTGATTGCCGAATTGAAACAACTTAATTGATCAACTATCGTGTTGTTTAAATGAATTTACAGAAGGACAGAAATAAAACTGACTGAAAGGTATTCATCATTTCTATAGATGAGAGTGGGAAATCTCTTATCAATAAAGACTACCGGCGAGCAGCCAGCAGTAGTTCCAACCAGGGTATGTGAGGTGTAATTTGCGGCTGCAGGAACGAGAGAGAAAGAAAAAAAAATAAAATAAAAATAAAAATATATATATACTTATGTATATATATAACCACGTCAGATGGTTCAAAGACCAGTGGACCAGTGGGTCCGAAGACAAATTACAGCAAGTAAACCATTAAATATGCGATATGATGGTAGGCTATAAAGGAACAAAAATTATGAACTTTACTTGTGTTTTCTTGATAATACCGAAGAGTGGAAACCCAAGAGATTGAAACCCATGAACGCATTAATGGCGTACGCATCTGAGTCATTCTTACACGAAATATATTAATTTTTATAATTTGTATAACATTGGGACGCAAAAAGGAGAATTTTCGAATTATTTGGACAGTTCCCACTAAATACCTTTGAACGGATTCGTCTTGATTCTCTAATAGCTTTAGTATCGTGACTAGAGCGTTTATATGTAATACAAACATCTTTGTAATCGCATCTATTCAATATATATCTCGTGGGCTCATCTCAAGAGGGGAAGTACCTACCAGCCATGCAGGTTATGAAACCAACTGCAATGGTATTGGCGATCTTGAAAAGATTTTGAAAAAATGTGTAAGTATTCAACAAATACTTGAAACCGAAGTAAGCTGGCAGAATTTCCAACTGGTTAATGTGAAATGCCTCATTTCGTTGGGTGCTAGCAGTTTCCTCACCACAAGCGGCCCCCAACCCCGCAGTTGAGAATCCTATGACAATTTCTACATCATTTCAATTTTGTTTACAGAATTAAGCCGCTCAAAATCTGAAGGATATAGATGCGTTGTTTCTTAATTACCATTTTTTAAATTTAAAACATTTACACCTTCTAAAACTTGGTTGTTTTAGCCGGCCACGATGAAGTAATAAGGCCAACTAATGTAGCAAAGTTAAAAAAAATAATATTATTATGTATATAAGAATAAATTACGTATTCCAAAAAATAAAGTTGCAGGAGCTCGGTGGCAACTTATTGTTTCTTTTCATTGAAATATTATGTTATATAGACGTTCGTTTTGTGATTTCTTTTTAAAAAGAGAATCAATCATCATCGAACAATAACTATAGGTAGTGTCGGAACTCCTTATACAGAAGTTATTTTAAAATTAATTATAAAATAAAACTGTTAAGTTGCCAAACTGTAAAGATTATTAAAGAATTATTATGATTAAAAGGAGTAACATTAATTTCTTAGCCTCGAGGAAATTTTTAGAAAAAAAAATATTGCAGTTTGGTTTAAATAAACCAAATAACTGTGGAACGTATATTTGGAAAACTATATTCAAACAAAAGCGCAATTAATTTAGTTGCCTTTCTGGTCTGCATGTATTAGGACCGAAAACTAAGCATCTTTTTGATTGGTTGTGGTCATATAGCAGTTCTCACTAATACAATTATTGTTCTAAATTCTTCAAATAAAGAAAAAAATATTGAAATGTTTTTCATTGTTTTATATTAAAGTAAATATGTTCTTGCCGTATGACTCGGAAAAAGAGTACTGCAGTCAAAAATTAATGTACTGCAGGTTCACTTTGTGATATAGCTCCTATAGCTAAGGGACCATCGACTGCCTTTTGAATGAACTTCGAGGCAAAACAAGAAGCACTTAAAATAGGAATACTATAGGAAAAATCAACTAACCACTGTAGGGTCATCGGTTATGGATGACCACTGCTTTTTTAAAAATTTTGACAATTTTTTTTTTTTTTTAAAAAATTACCAGTGTTCCTAATCTCGGACAACGATGGCTGCGATGAGAAGTCCTTAGCCGAAATGCTCGCATAACAGGTCTGTTGATTTAAAACTTCCTTTGCGGTTTGGGCTTGAGGCTGTTTCGACTCTGCGCTCTATTTAATTATCGCCTTAGCATCTTTGTAAGTTTCTGAAAGATTCTTGCTAAATAATAAGAATTAGTTTTAATATGCAATAACTAATCCTGAGGACAATTAAACGTCGTAATTAAAGCGTCGTGCGTCCATTAATAGATGCTGTATCCGACGATCCGTATCGTTTTATAAAGCTCTGCTGTAGTAGCTATGCTCAAAACATCATAACAAAAAACTCGAAGGCGTCTTGCTGTCGGGATTCGGGAGTGAAGGCGGGACTTGCGCCTGCGTCATCATGACTTCTCCCAGGGCAGGTAAGATCGTTGGTCTTCATGACATTAGTCATTCATTATTGTTCATTAGAACGCAGTCCCAATAGTGAAGCATATTATGGCAACATGAATGCTTGGATAAGTTTTCGCACCTGATCGAAGATGCTTTGAGATTCAAGCACGTGCGCGCGCACTTTCGTCGTACGAAAAAAGGTGTGCCAATAAAGTGCGTAAAAGGACGCACTTCTCAAAAATAGATTTTGCAATAGTTAGTTCAAACAATCAACGCAATACAGGCATAATTTCATAATATATAATCGTGTACGAAAAAAAAACACTTCAAAATTGAACAACGCCTGAGAGCCCCCGCTCATGACCCATTGCCAGTCCATTACTTTGTAGGCATGAGATTGCACGCGAAAATATACTTCAAAATTGAGCAATGCCTGAGGGCTTTCGCCCACGACTCATTGTAAGTCTATTACTTTGTAGGCATGTGATTGCACGCGAAAACGTACTCCAAATTGAAACTTACTTCTAATTTGAGAAATGCCTGAGGGCTTTCGCCCACGACTCATTGCAAGTCTATTACTTTGAAGGCATGAGATTGCACGCGAAAACGTACTCCAAATTGAAACGTACTTCAAATTGAGCAATGCCTGAGGGCCCCCGCCTACGACTCATTGTAAGTCTATCATTTTGTAGGCATGAGTTTGCACGCGAAAACGTACTCCGACTTATTGTAAGTCTATTAGGCATGAGATTGCACGCGAAAACGTACTTCAAATTGAGCAATGCCTGAGGGCTTTCGCCCACGACTTATTGTAAGTCTATCATTTTGTAGGCATGAGATTGCACGCGAAAACGTACTTCAAATTGAGCAATGCCTGAGGGCTTTCGCCCACGACTTATTGTAAGTCTATCATTTTGTAGGCATGAGATTGCACGCGAAAACGTACTTCAAATTGAGCAATGCCTGAGGGCTTTCGCCCACGACTTATTGTAAGTCTATTATTTTGTAGGCATTAAATTGCACGCGAAAACGTACTTCAAATTTGAGCAATGCCTGGGGGGCCTCGCCTACGACTTATTGTAAGTCTATTATTTTGTAGGCAAGAGATTGCATGCGAAAACACACTTCAATAGGTAGCCATAGGCAATCCGATTTGCTAAGATTTCATAATATCCACGTCTAGACAGGTAGATTTTAACAGACTTTCTTGCTGATTCTTTTCTGTAGGAATGTTATTCCGAACCAGTGAAAGATTCCACTCGACGACTCAAAAAGGACTTGTAAAAGTCTATTTGAGTAAGAAACATTAATTGAATTTCGGTTTGAGTTTAGGTATATATTAAAAAAAAATCCTATGCGCAAACACACATTATTAGAAAGTTGGCTGACGAGCAATGTTGCGACTCGATGGTGGCAGTGTTGGCGATTGCAGTGACTCCAAAGAACTCGATGACAAGCAGTGTAGAAGACTTCAAAAACAAAAGCTCGATGGTGTAGAAGACTCCAAAAAACTCGATGACAAACTTATTCGGTGATAACGTTTACGTGATCGGTTTAATTTCAAATTTCCGAAATCACTTTTACGTTTTTATCACAAAAATAAATAATAAAAATATTAATTTTTAATTTAATAATTTAAAAATAAAATAAAAACTCACCGAATTTGCGGACGTGCGAAGTGGCTGAGCACGAAAACACGAATGACTAGTTGTGCAGGAGTGGGGCCTATATATAGCGGCCTGCTATCGGCCGGTAAGAGGGAGCGTTTGTTTTTATTTGCAGCTACCTCAACTAACGTGTGAAAGTGGCCGTACGTACACGGTACTACAAGTATATCATGCTAATCTCGGAGGACGAATACGAAGTGTAATGAAAAACCTATTATTTATAATCAAGAGCGATTTGAAATTGCTTTTAATAAATCGAGTACACGTAGGATTTATTATAAATCTAAGAAGCAATGCCGACAAGATCATTTTGTACATGATAGGTTTATTCTGCTTACCATATTTTCCCACTAAGTTACAACAATTTGTCGCCCTAGGGCCTGATGATTGGAGACTACACAAATATTAGACTATCTTTTGCCCGCAGCTTGAAATAAAACCCCTTTCAACTTGAAATAACAGTATTTTTATTAAAATTATTGTAGAGCCGCCTTTGCTCTGTAAGCACTAAGCATAACCTTAATCTACTTTAAACAACATTTACATTTTTATATCACTAGTGCGTAATATGCATAATAATGCCATTCATTACTTTTTATACACCAACTTACGAATTAAAGTTACGAAATCATTTTTAGTGTATGCTATTCATACATCTATAAACAAGTTAAATATTTCGAAAGACAGATTAAGAGGCGAGTGGGACAGCGAAGCTTATTGCAGTCTGTACTGTACTAGAACACTATTTAACCTAGATCTGGATAATAAGCTCATTAACATATATTACACGTGCATAATAACACCATTAATTATTATTAAAACTGTTTTTTTTACCTACTCAATGTAGTAATATCACATAATACAGTGGCTAATTATGCAATGATCTCAGAAAATGATATAAAGCTATACTATTCGTATTAGAAGGCAACATAAAAGGCAAGGGGAGGTAGAAACATTAAAATGTATAAAAGCATACATTTTTTATAGTCCATAGTTGAAGAAAAGCTGAACCTATAATTAATTATTCTCGAAAGTATTCGTAGTTCGTACGGATACCACTAGCTGAAACAAGTTGCTAGTGCACTTGCCCCGCTTTACAAGTATTGGTGACACTTGTGAAAATACCTGTTCTGCTTGAAAGGGAACGCTTGCGACATCCCTGTCTTGTTTATTGTACTGTGATTTTGTAAAGTTGCCGTATAAATCGGTAATAAAACCAAGATAATTTATTTATACTTAAAGCTAAGTGTTTTGTAATACAGGATGAAAGATTCAGTGAGGATCCTACTATTAATAGAAATAAAATAAATAATTTAAACAATGTAAGCGAAATAGGTAAACATCTCGCATTTCTTCTTAAAATATTCTTAGTATTTTTTTCTGTAAATCGCCTTTATTAAAATGTCCACAAACGATTATTTAATTATTCTTATTTATATTGCAATATTAGCTTTTATAGCGCTTAGAGTAGTAGGTATTGTTTTAATATTGTTGACGTTCGTGTTTTAGGATTAAAATCCTCATTTTCAAGACTTCAAGGTACGTGACATACTACTCTGTCAAGAAAGTATCGGGAAAAGGTGTATAATACACAAAATGTTAATTATTATTCCAAATTTATTGTATCTCCTTCAAAGTAGGCCCCTTCGGAAATAATACACTTAAGCCAACGAATAATCCAATTTTCAAAGCATTTTTTAAAGGCATTTTTCGGAATCGAGTTCAGTTCTTGCCGCGAATTCTCTTTTATGTCTTCTATCGATTAAAAACGGGTGCCACAAAGTGGTAATTTGAGTTTTGGAAAGAGAAAAAAGTCGGCCGGAGCCATATCCGGTGAAAACGGTGGTTGTTCGATGGTATTTGTTGAGTTTTTGGTCAAAACTTCATTCACAATGATGGCCTTGTGCGATGGCGCATTGTCGTGGTGCATCCAAGAATTTTCTATCCACAAATCTGGCCTTCATCGTCGTTTAAAATGATACGAATCGATTCTTGACACACAGAAAGTTCAGCAGCTATCTCTCTCAAACTTGAATGAGGATTTTCAGTCACCATTTCTTTCACTTTAGCGATGTTAACTTTAGTTGAAGACGTTGATGGCCGACCAGAGCGAGGCAAATCTTCCACCACATCTCGATCACTTTTGAATGCATGGTATGCACGTGGTTTTGATAAAGTGATTCCTCGTAAGCTTTCTGCAACATTTCCAGCGACTCTGAACACGAAATTCCATTTGCGATGCAAAATTTGAGACAAACTCTTTGTTCGATATTTTTATTCATTGTAAAAATCGCAAAACACTATTGAGATGAACTGACAAAATGGCGCACTGTAAACAAAGTAAATAAAAATTAACGCTCAAACTTCGCGGCAATATAGACGACAGTTGTGTCAACATAACTACAAAAAAGAAGTTTTGAATTGAATTTGGAATTAGAAACAAATGATGAATTCCTGGTATTTTTTTGACAGAATGTATAACTGTCATTTTGAAATAATACTGCTTTAAGCGACGGTAGTAACCTCTCTGACTATTCAATAAAATACCTTAGTGTAGATTAACAAAGCGTACTTTTAAGTAGCGTTGTTTTTATAAGGTAAGATTTACAGCCTTATTTCTGCACTAGGGCAATAAAATCTTACTGTTGCAACAATCCAGTCAAATTTCGCAAGTCACTTAAAACAATAATAATCCTATATGGCGTATTACCACAATTTGGGCCTTTGGGGTCCTAGGCCTTAGGCAATGGTATCCGATAGCCTGGCTTATGTAACGCGAAACTGGAGCGGTTGCAGAATAAACACTTGCCGCACTTGAGAAAGGCGTATCTAGGATATATGAAACTTTCAACCTACATCTGGCCCAATGCAATACTTAGGTACAGACTACGAGTACCTACCTTACTTTTTGAACCTAGGTCTGGTGTTAATAGTTGACGATTACTTACCTACAGTGTTATGATCGCAATGACAGTCCTACGAATACACCACAAATCTATACGAATACCTACATGCGAAAGTTTGGATGGATGGATGGATGGATAGATGTTTGTTACTTAATCACGCCAAAATGACTGAACAGATCTGGATGAAATTTGACATTTATAGTCTGGAATAACACTTACTACTTTTTATCCTGGAAAATTAAAGAGTTCCCGCGGGAACCAAATACCTCAATCCACGCTGCCATACCCCTAACAGGTTAGTCCGCTACCATCTTAGACTGCATCTTCACTTACCATCAGGTGAGATCGCAGTCAAGGGCTAACTTGTAGTGGAATTTTAAAAAAACGCGGACGAAGTCGCGGGCATCTAGTATCTAGTCAGCTAATATTGTATACATAATACAATACGCTCTGGCCTGCAGGGTGATAAATTATAACTCCTAAAATTAATATTCTCTCGTAATGAAACAGTTTCAGAATTGCCTCAGCTTCAACAACTTAACATGCTAACCTTACCTCCAAGATTAAAAGCTTCCGCTGGCAAATATATGTTTTAAAGTAATGTTAAATTTAAGAAATGTTGTTGATGATGATTATCTTGTAAAACATTAAAAAAATATTTGAATTAAATTTATTTCAGTATTGTTAGCTTACAAAGCTAAGGATATTTTATAATGCAAATTTTTTTGATCTAAAAGTTAATATTATGATAAATACTTATTTTCCAATCAACTGATTTTCGATAGATTAAAATAATTGATTGCCTTTTTAATAATACATAATTAATTAAAATTATTACTCAATAAGACAGATTTATTTTGGTGATATATTATTGATGCTGAGTCATAATGATACTGTGACATTTCTGATCGCCTCGTTGGTCAAGTGATAACCATGTTCGACTGCGTATGTCGAGGTCGTGGGATCGATATTTAGGTATTGGATTTTTTCGGTCTAGAAATTCTCAGTCCGGAGTTAGGTAGATGGCAATGTTTACGTTCCTGAGTCTCGGAGCCTCGAAAAGCACGTAAAGGCTTCGGTCCTGCAGGGCTAGCATGGGCCGGAGATAAAAAATTTATCCCCCGATTTTATCCACTGACAAGAGATAAAATTAACTTATCCACTTCTCAGAGCACTGCAACAGGGGAGAGAAGAAGTTTATCCCCGTTTGACATTTCACGGGGACTCGGGGGACTATTTATCCACCGTTATTTAGCGTTTTTATTTATTTATTTAGGAATAAAATTTTTATCCTTTCCTCGGGGAGAAAATTGTCTCGGCCCATGCTAGGGGGGCTGGGGGTCTACTCTCTTTCTCTCAAACGAAACTTCGCAAACAAACAAACGAAATTTCGTTAACTCCTCTCCTACATAATATTATCTCTATGCTCCTCTCTATTTCGTTTTCGTACACGCAGATGAAGTACGGATCCATATACAATTTTCGTGACCGATTGGATTGAACGATTTTGTGTGGGTCTAATAAACGACACAAACGCTGAACGGATCTGGATGAAATTTGGCACAGAGATAGATTATAGTCTGGAATAGCACATAGGCTACTTTTTATCCCGGAAAATTCAAGAGTTCCCGCGGGAACCGAAAAACCTCAATCCACGCGGACGAAGTCGCGGGCATCAGCTAGTTCTTACATAATCGGGGGGCTGATCTGTCTCCGATCGTGCCGGATTGCCATCTCATCTTACTATTAAAGTAAGGGAATAGAGTTTGCGCTTGTGTTTACGCACACTTCTGCACTATAACATAATATTCCGCACATATTATTATTATAGAAATTCTCTGTGGAGATTGGCCGCCGTGGTCGTAATTATAAAATAGGAGTTTTAGAAAATTGTTCTTAGACAAAGGTTAATTAAGATTGTAAACATTCCTATTCGGGTGGATTTTATGGGCTTGTCGAGATTGAGTCATTTTTATAGACTTTATGGCAGTTTTTAAACGGAACTAGATAACAGGCATAACTTTGCCATGTTTAAAAAATACTGATTTCATTAATTTGGTTATCTTACGCAACTTATTCGTTGATTAATTTGATATGAATATAATATACTCGTCATACAATTTTAGTGCTCTGTACATAATCGGTGTCTGTTTTCTCAAATTCTGTCAGCGTATTGTACTTTGGTCTACCATGTCTATAGGTAGGTATATTATGTGAATAGTAACCCCCAGTACATCTTTGTTTAAAATAGTTTCGGATTTTTATTACGGAACACTGGTTGTCCAAGAACAGCTTGCACTTGTCTATTTATACCTATTCTTCATTGCATTATTTTTTTTTCAATACAGTTGTCAAACATGGCGCACTTTCAGAGGCTGTAGTTATGATTCGAAAATTGAATCTTTCGCATAGGCATCTTACTTTTACACGGTCGTGACTTACTTTTACAAGCTCGACACTTACTTTTGCAGTTTAGTTTTAAATTTTCCAAGTCAATTAAAAAAGTTTAGTAGCAAGGAGTTTTCATACATAGAATATAATCGGATAGGCTTTTTACGAGGAAAAATGAATGAATCCGTACGTTTTAGCATTGAATTTCCAAAATTCTTTTAAATGGTTGTTGATTATATTTAATTACCAGTTTTAATTTAATTATTTTCAACATTTGACAAAAATCGAATAGGCTGTATACGCGTAGGTACGAACCCGTAGCCTAGTTTCGTTGAAAAAAAAATAATAATAATAAGTATGTCCAGGTGTAAATACGCGCCATTTGCTGAAATTTTTTATTTTTTATGTGATAAATTGATTATATTTTTGTTAATATGAGTTCTAGTACTAATGATGAAATGGAATTAACTCCACCAGATATTTTATCTGAGGCGGAAACTGCGCAAGATGGAATTTTGCCCCCAAAATCTCGAGAAAGATATAAGACGGCTTACAATAATTTTATTTCATGGAAAAAACATAAAAAAACTAAGTCATTCTCAGAAAATGTTTTGTTAGCTTATTTTCATGAATTGAGTGGAAAATATAAACCATCTACATTGTGGTCAAGTTATTCCATGTTAAAAACTATCTCAATTTTTTGAATTAATTACTATGTACGTATGTATGTTGAAATAAACTTGTACTTCTTTGATTTGTTTATTACTATTTCCCACAACTGTATTGAAAAACGTCGTGTGATACACGGGTGTGAAGGTTATTGCAAACTCGTGACATTAAAAACCCTCACCTTCGGCTCGGGCTTATTAATGACAGCTCGTTTGCAATAACCTACTTTCCACCCTTGTATCACAATATACCTACTATTACAGTCTCCGAAGTGGTCACGACCTTTGTCTTGCTATATGCAACAAAATTATCTAAGTAAAAGATTGCGGGAAAAGTTACATTTCAGGAGGGCTACTACGCTTAAAGCAAGTTAAATATTTCAAAAAGACAGCTTTATGTCAAGTACCTTGACGTCCCTAAAATAAGTATTATAATTCTTTAACACGTACAATATTAAAACAACACGGTGGCCCCCAGTTTTTCAAGCAAAACTTGTATGGAATAATAATTAATTACTTATGATTTTTTTCATTTTCTATTTCATTCCGGCATTCTTCCGCAACAATAAGTACTAACTCCATCTCAGTATTAATAATAGGTAATTATCTCACAGATATAGAGTCAGTCAACTAAAAGTGGCATCGTTTAAAGTTTAAACTGTAGGTATATTCGTTACTAAGAATGTACATTAGATATAATTTGGATCTACAATAAAGTATAGAATCAGTTTATTTTTTGCTGTTAAATTTTACACACATTTCATTAATTTTAAAATACTCACTTTGTTTTTTTAGCATTGATATCTATTTAAGTGCCGTTTTCACTTATCACTATGGTTAATTCGAATTGGTCAGCAAAATAGCAAAACGGGCGAATAGTATTAATAGCAGTTTTCGTATTAGTTATATGAATTGGACTGGTTCCTTGATAATTAGGTAGCCCTGTGGTGTAAGTTTTTCAAAGTCATTTCCGTGTCACTTGTGAACTCGCTATTTTCTTCCGACTATTTCAAATACATTCAGGAACAGACTTAACGGTTTATTAATAATATGTTTTGAAGCCGTGTTTTGAAACATTTGGCGTTTTGTCTATGGGTTAATAGATCTCTTATTTTTCCAGTATTTATGTGAGAAACTGGGCAAATTTATTTTGTTAAATACTTTTAGGGTGTTGATTCATCATTCTTTCATGTTAAAAATATTTCAACATGATTTCCAAATCAAATATTATAGTGGTATCCTATCTCTGCGAGACCATATGGCTATTATGCGTTACATTGTCATCATTGTGTTAAATTAAAGGATGGCACTTCCACAATCTCTATATCCACGTGAATTGCGTGGAACTCGAGCGAATCGATCCGCTTTCCGCGTCCCCACGTGGAATGTATTTTCACTCTTGCATCTCGACACCACTCTTCCGTGGTCAAAGAAATTATAAGTACCAGCACGTTACCACAATAACGAGTAACGGATACGATTTTCCGCTGTTTGACGTTTGTGTATTCTGTCTTTATTTTATGATTTCCATGGAGCTATCGAGCTGCTAAAACTTGTTCTCTGGGGTACTTGATTTCAGTCTACCCCTTTAACCGATGAGTTATACCTTTTAGTTGTTTTGACGTGGCTAATCTATACTAATATTATAAATGCGAAAGTTGGGATGGATGGATGGGTAAATGGATGGATGGATGTTTCCGGGGAAACCAAAAAACCTCGATCCACGCGGACGAAGTCGCGGGCATCAGCTAGTCTAAATATATACCTAAAAGGAAAAGGTGACTGACTGACTGATCTATCAACGCACAGATCAAACCACTGAATGGATCGGGCTGTTTGGCATACAGATAGCTATTATGAAGTAGACATCCTAATAAGAAAATTCAATCCCTAAGAACGTAAAATAGGAGTTTGAAATTTGTGTTATCCACGCGGACGAAGTCGCGGGCAAAAGCTAGTTCCAATTAGAACTTCATCTTATCAGCTTTATCTTATTTTTCTTACACCACCATAAGTAAGTAAATACCACAAATACTTGAGTACCATTCAATTCGATACCACTCATTATATTTTAGATTTTTTAAACAAAATATAAAGGTGAAGCTTTCAATCATAATGCAACACCAGCAAGGGATACGAAACCATAATATAATATACTACCATTCTTGATTTACCAAGGTAACTCTTACGAGATATCTGTTTTTGGTGAAGTATTTCTAGTTATACTCAGATTCTCTTATTGGATACCAATTAACTTATTAGTTTTATGGGAAATAATTTAAAAAGCGTGCTTACTCTGTGCCATCCTTGGTAGTTCGAACCAACTTTGTACCGACGCATGTATGGTAGGTGACTCCTGTTATGGAAGTTTCCAAACGGCTATAAAACATAGAAATGTCTTGTCACTTAGAGCGCCCACAGACTATTAACGAAAACATACGTCGATACATTATTATTACTGGGCCGGATGGGAGTAGCTGAATCATTCAAATCAGGCAATACTTCGAACTTTTCTATCTTTGATTTAAAAAAAATCGAAGCATTTTACTCACTCCTCAAGTATAATTACTACTGCTGAAGATTTATAATATTACCCTACTCATTCCTATCTAGCTACTTATTCCAAGATCTTCACAGTTGATCACAAGGACATAATATTATCATTACATACAGAGTATTTCCCATTCCTCTAAGTCATAAGGACTAACTTTAAAAATAATAGCCTATTAAGGAATGATTTCAGCATTTCCTCATGAAATGCAGTAGTTGATTAATTCTTATGTAGGTCTTTGCCCAGCAGTGGGACGTTAATGGACTGTAGTGATGATGATGATGATTATTATCTAAGCTGGCTGGCATATCAAGCATTATAATAGATCGGTTTACCTATTGGTAAAACGAAGTTCGTATTGAGAAAAATAGTTTACTGAATTCGTATTCAGTAAACTATAGGTCGACCACCCATATAGCCTGCGTCGAAGCCTTTACGAGCCTTATCTCAGACTTCCTATGTTAGGGCTTAGGTTTTGGCTAGGCGTTTGAATGTGTGCTTCATGTCATATTGTTATATTGTGTGTCATGTCCGTGTAGCCAGATCGCTATACAGTCTAAGACAGTTCTTTGCCTTTAAGTTGTTTATTGGTTGCGATTTCCCACGATCAGGGAACTGGGAAGATTTCTGCTGTACGTTTTTTTGTACTAAGTCATGTTATTCCTTAAGAGAGAACCAGGCTACATGTATTCATCTTTTTAAATTCATACTTAGGTTATAAATACGAAAGTGTGAACTGTCTGTGTGTTTCCTACGCTTTGACAGCCCATCTGTTCAACCCATATTGACGAAAGGTTAGATACAGAAAGAGGCTATATCCCGGAGAAGGACAAAGGCTAGACAGTTCTAAAAAATCCCAATCCGCTTATTATTAAGCGTTTACAAAAGTTACGTCAGTATTATGGTACAATACTTTTAGTCTGTTATCTAAAAT
The DNA here is from genome assembly GCA_917051295.2 of Erebia ligea. NCBI lineage: Eukaryota > Metazoa > Arthropoda > Insecta > Lepidoptera > Nymphalidae > Erebia > Erebia ligea. The sequence goes on from OU785226.1 coordinate 15,210,189, forward strand.
CATTGTACCGGTTGACACCAGTGGACTCTAGTTCCTATCACCTAGACTAGAGTCCACCGGGGTCCATACTGCCAAAGCTTAAAGCAATATTGTTTCATTATTGTTCTCTTTCTTGTTTTAGAATTAGAATCCTTATTATAGGAAGGTCAAGGTACGTGACATAAAACTGTCATTGTGAGTAATATTGCTTAAGTATTGCTTGAAGCGTTGGCAATATGGCCCCTGTAGACACATATCTATCACATATCCTGAAATCCTGAAGAGACTACCAAAGACCTGTGCCACTTATGTCTCATAAATCGTCTGTCGTCTGTCCACTTCCAATACATTGTTTTTCGGTACGGATCCATTTCTTGTACCCTAGAATCCCAACGTTTATTGGTAAGTAATTCGAGCTATGTGCCCCTTAAGCATGTGCGTTAACTAGCATCAGATGCCCAATGTTAGACGATACAGCTCTCATTTATCTAAATAACTAGTAGTAACTACGTAACTTACTTGCATCAACGTGCCGTTCCCACGTACATAAAAATGCGCTCAACCGTATATGGCCATAACTTTAGGCTAAAGACGGGGGCCGCATTGCAACCGTTTTGGTTATTCATTATTCATTAACGCATTGCCCGTTACACCATACGAATGAAAAGATAAATTAAATAAGAAACTTAATGTACGTACATACGATTAGTTAAGACAAACTTTGAAGTAATTTAAAAGTTAAATCCCTAGTGCGTTTACGATTTTGAGATTCAAAGCGGAAGACATTTCAATACAAACAAGAGCAAAAATTAAAGCCAATACGATCTCTATAAAATGAGTTTACATTCATTTCTCAGCTATAAAAATACAGATCAGGCAATAAATAACACTTATTTTAATAGCAATTGGAAGAAGAATGTCATTATACGCGTAACACGAATTCCGGTAAACTTCATAAAACTACAAAATAACGATCAATTGCCGTATTATTTTTTAACTTATCCATTGCGTAATGTTTCCGTAGAGAATGGGTACAGAATACTTCATTACAAGGTCATATCGTAAGACCATAATTTATAATTCGATACGTGGTTTTTATTGAATAACCTATTGATTTACAATAAGGGCCAGTAGGCTGCGTTTGTTGCAGGGCCGTAAAGATGAGAAAACATTTTCTTTTTTTAAAAAGGACAAAGCTATCAAATGACTATTATGTAACGGAATTAACGTTAAAAAATATGTTTCTTCTTTTCTTCACTCTTCACTCACCTGGCTTGGATAACTTCACTGATCCGGTATTCCGTAAATACCTGTTTTTAGTGTCCAAGCCGAACTTTTGGATTTTTCAACGACCGAAATCTTTTCCTTTTAATAATGTTATCAGATGGGATAATCCATCCTACTAAAATTGTTAACGCGAAAGTGTGTTTATCTATCTGTTACCTTTTCAGGGCCAATATGTGACGGTTATGATAGTTACAGCGGTAGCTTGCATCCCGGAGAAGTACTACTTTTTAAATATGAGAAAATCATTGGAGCTCTACGAGATTTTTGAAAACCTTGTCCCACTAATTTTCTTGATTAATATAATGGGAATAAAAAATTTTCAAAAAAAAAATAAAAACCGACTTCAAAAACCACAAACACTAAAAAGTAAAAAATAATTTAATTTATTATGTATACAAGAGTTAATTTAGTTCTATAATAACATTTTTTGGAGTCGGTACCAATTAGCCGCATGAACCGTCTACCTACTCTTCATTATTGTTGACGTGACTCCACATTGGCACCGACTCCAAAGAATGTTATTATAGAACTAAATTAACTCTTGTATACATAATAAATTAAATTATTTTTTACTTTTTAGTGTTTGTGGTTTTTGAAGTAGGTTTTTTTTTTTTTGAAATTTTTTTATTTCACAATTTTTAGTGGCCCCACTGTTTTAAAATACAGGATGTAACCAGAACGAGATATGCTATGCATGGTTAAAACATACTGTTTACAAGACTATCACACTGATCGCGAGCAATTTACTCTTATCCATGAGGAGTTCCGTTCTCCATCTCCGGAGATATTCATCAGATCTTCTTCAAATTGAATTGGGACCACACGGAAAGCACCAGCTTTCAAATAAAAAAAGAATCATCCAAATCGGTCCACCCAGTCAAAAGTTCTGAGGTAACAAACATAAAAAAAAAAAAAAAAACAGTCGAATTGAGAACCTCCTCCTTTTTTTTAAGTCGGTTAAAAATAACGTTACATCTGCTACGATTAACTAGAGGTAGGATAAGTTAAAATGAAGGAAATAACTTTAAGCAGAATATGATTGCATTTCGCCGGAAGCTGAGGTCGACACGCTAACCTTGAGTTGTTATGCGTTGAAATATATTACCTTTGCCGTCAACAAAATGCGGATGGAGTTAGTTAGAAGTTAGAGATGCAAGGTCAACTAAATACCGGCTCTAAGCAGATCTCTTTATAGGTATTATTATGTAAACTAGTTTAGTTTATATAAACATCTTTCTTTTGAACATTAATTACGAGCCTAGCCACTAAATCGTATCACTTGATAATTTTGAAAGATTTATACTAACGAACGTACATGGCAAAATTTAGAAATGTGAATTCTAGCCGAGTCGTCGTCTTTCTAACATGGACAATTTTGATATTTGGATGAATTTATTATATTACATTGCACATATTGAAGTGAAACCTTCTTTAGCCGCATTGAGCACTTTTTGGTAGGGGGTAAACTTGTGGATTCGCGTCACCGACATGCTCGTCACCGACAACCTCGCGTTGTTACGAAGACAAAAGTTCAAATTTTAGTAGGTATTAAAATTCTAAGAAGTTTTCACTTCTATCGACAATTATTTTTTAAATTCACACGGGTGCGAAGCCGCCTGTAATTGCTAGTAATAAATAGTAATATATTAAAGTTACGAAACCTAAGTCATGTGTGGCCGACGTGTGACATGTGCTAAACGCATAATGATAAGGCTTCGGTCAATTTAAAGGCCATATCGTGAGTGCAGTGTTGTGATATATGGTTGTGATACGCCGCATTCAGCATACGTCAAATATTATATCGATCATGGTCCTTTGAATGTCATAACAAATATTTATAGCATTTGTAGAATGACCTTTTATACACCAATTAATGCATAAGGTCTTCATGAACGTGCGTTTTTGTAATGGCACTTTCTATGAGCTTGCTAACTCGTTAGCGTATGTGTTAAATATTTTATGAAAATTTTTAAATCCTTGAGTATTCAATGGAAGTGCTGTATGTTTTGACATAATAATATATCTTAACGAGTGTTACTATGTTTGAATATATTATATTTACGAGTACCTGATTCTCTATACCTAGTTATAGATGACATTCCTGGCGCAGTGGTAAGCGCTGTGTTCTCAAGTAATGAGTCTCGGGTTCGATTCTCAGCAGATACGCTTATGCATTTAATAATTTCTAAATAGCCCTGCTCTACTATGGAGGCCTCAGCCGTGGTTAGTTACTAACTAACTGTGAGCTGTGATTTAGCGTTGTCATACGGTGCCCCGTAGAAACTGTAAAGGGATATGTATTTAACAGAACGTACCCGTCCCAGTTCGCTCGCTTCCATTCTTTGATTACCTTCACATCCATAGACATTCATCAGTAATCAGTCGTCACATACGAATAAGTGAGATTCTAGTCAGGGAATAATTTTTATTATATCGTAATAAATAAATAGTTGAGATGTGGCGCTTTTTAAATATTAGTCATGTGTATTAAAAATTATCATTATTTTCGTTACACATCATATCATACTAATATTATAAATGCGAAAGTGTTTTTGTTTGTTGGTTTGTTGGTTTGTCGTTCAATCACGCTGCAACGGGGCAACGGATCGACGTGATTTTTGGCATGGGTATAGTTGAGGACCTGAAGAGTGACATAGGTTACTTTTTATGCCGGTAAATTAAGAAGTTCCCGCGGGATTCAAAAAATTAAAACCACGCGGACGAAGTCGCGGGCATCAGCTAGTTGGGTATATGATACAATAATAAGTGTCTTTTAATTATATATAGCATTATGTCACACTGATAACAGTCATTATAAAGTAAAGTGAAAATACGGCATGACAAAGTCACGTCGTAAAGCTGTGTGACGCAAGGGCGTGCGTGAGGAATATGTGAACGCGGCCTAGTTTTCAAAATGTCAACAAGTACCTACTAGCAATGTTAATGTTTTTGTCTTTGTTTCAGGTAAATGACACTATCGCTGATGTTGACCAGTTGACCACAAGCATGGTCAATTTTGATGGCGATTAGGACCTTGAAAGAGTGTGGTCTTAATGACCATGCATACGTAATACCTATAGGTAAGGTAGTATTATTAATAGTTTCGAAAGCTGAACCGTAAAGGAGATCTGATACTCCAAAGATCGTATGCACAAAGCATAACTAGGTACCTAGTTGAAATTGGTCATAATTAAAGCAAATTCAACAAGTACTAGGTAATTTATATTCTTTCCAAAAATCTGGCTTTTACTAAAATAACAATATTATGTATATCTTTCAAGTTTTGTTATACTTTAGTCATATCAATGGACACATCAGCCGCCGTTAGCCGTTGGGATGCTCCGATGTTTTATGGAATCTCACATACATATTATTATGTATTAAAATCTACTTACATACCCAAATGTACGTGAAAAATAAAGGTGCTGTCGCGCCGGCGCAGTCGTGTAAAAATATCTGCTTACTTCATAAAAAGTACTTCCTTACTTAAATTTTGGATAAGGAACTATTCTTGTCTATAGAGAATACTCTAGCTAGACGAGAATAGTGCTTCGAGCTTCAATTTATACTCAAGTATATAATAATCGTATATATATATAATATATCAAGTATATAATATAATCGTAGGGGCTAGCGCATACGTCTTCTTATGAGTTATTTGGTCTATGAATAACTTCCACATCACATTAAGAATGCGGATTTAACAACTCGTTATCCAAACAAAAAAGAAATGTCAAAGTTATAATCACCACTACGCGCCTGCATTCTAAAATACGATGCCACTTCACGTCTTGTCGTAACTCTTTCTCACTTCCGATCGAAACATCAATATCAATTGATGTTCTAGGTATCAAGCGGAGACAGTCCATCCAGTGATATTTTTTTCTTCCATGAAACCATTCCTAGGGAACGAATAAAATCATAATAAATCGTAATAAATCATTTCTTATCGAACTATAAAAAATATAATTATTTTATTCTATTGAAGTAATTGTGTTCAATCGTGATTATATTTCATGACGAAATGACCATAAAGACCAAAATATCAAAATATTGTATGTAAAGTTTTTAAATGGTTCTTAGAGTCACAAAATTGAAACTTTTTATCTCATCAGATAAATACGTACTTTAAAACTTTAAAATAAAATATTTGTTACATACGATATGGTCACCAGTAAATAATTAAGTCGGTAATTTTGGTCTTTATGTTTAATCTTAAAGTGGATAATTTACCATAGACTTTTATGGTAAAGCGGAGATTATTTCACGGGCACATTGTTAAATTAATTTCATTGATACACATTGATATACCGCTATATATGCGGAAGTTTTGCTTTATGGGTAATTTAATAAAGGTATTATTAAATATATTTATTTAAGTACATGTAATGTATAGTGTATACAATATTATTGATTATACACAACATCGACCTTCACCGAAGGTCGCTAACCAGTTTCATGAAAGCCTTTCACCAAACTAAACTTTTTATTTCACTTGTATCGGATTAAGGATATATAATATTTTTGAAATTGAATACATTACTTGATTTTCCATAATTTACATTTATTAAGTAACTAGCTGATGTCCGCGACTTCGTCCGCGTGGATTGAGGTTTTTTAGTTTCCTCGGGAACTCTTTAATTTTTCGGGCCTAAAAATAAAAAGTAGCCTATGTGTTATTCCAGACTATAATCTCTGTGCCAAATGTCATCCAGAATCCAGATCCGTTCAGCCGTTCTGGCGTGATTGAGTAACAAACATCCATCCATACATCCATCCAAACTTTTGCATTATAATATTAGTATAGATTTAACCCTATTAGTCACATAGAGATGCATTATTAGTGTATTTTAACATTAAATAAGGAGAAATAGTTGACGCTTGTCACTTTTTCAGGTATATTACTTTACTCTATGCACTTCTTGTACACAAAACTGAAATTGAATTTTCAGTCTAGTCTAGACGGTCCTGTAAAAAGCAACGGCAGAAGTAAAGTAATTGCGAAAACGTTCCTTAGGCCTTTTGGAATGCTTTATCGATACAAAACCCAAGCTAGGAAATAGAAGATAGATCCGTTCTACCTACATACACAAATTATTTTTCATTATTGAGTAGGAATTCAAGTTTACTAATTTTGTTAATACAATGAATAGAGAGTAACTACAAGGTAGTAATAATAATAGATATTATAGGTACGACAACTTGTGCAATAGTCAAATCATACTTCATACTAATATTATAATTATGCGAAAGTGTGTTTGTTTTTTGGTTTGTTGGTTTGTCCTTCAATCACGCCGCAACGGAGCAACGGATTGACGTGATTTTTGGCATAAATATATTTAAGGACATGGAGAGTGCTTTTTATCCCGGAAAATTTAGGAGTTCCCACGGGAATCAAAAAAACATAAACCTCGCAGACGAAGTCGCGGGTATCAGCTAGTTCTCCATAAGTTAAAAAAATAAGCTATTCATAAGAATACAATTATTTATGTCATTGAACAAAAGGAATTTATTTTCACCTACGACCACGCATCTAAAACGATTACCTATACTAGCTTAGTGTCACACAAAATTAGCTAACTAATTTTTTATGAACAATCGGCTCTGTAGTTTTTTGTTCTCTATAATACACATTCATTAAGCTGAAGTCATAACGCGTGGGCATTTTGGCCAGTTGTTTTCAATAACAACTTGAGGCTATGGTGCGGCGTGATAGGTTAAGCCCATTAGTGCATGGACAATATTTTGCGATATTTGCGGGCATTAGTGTTGAGAAATTTAGGTCAATAGCTCTATAGTTGTGCTGTTCCAATATTGTTATTATGGTGTCATATTTTAAAAACCAATAGGTAATGTAATTAATTGATGTAAATGTCTTACTGGGATGCGGAAGGACCCCACGCATTATATCCCAAGAAAGCTCCTACCTTATTTGATTAATGAAAAGGGGTCACGACCCTCAGTAATGAAAAATACGACGCAGAGAGAGAGTCTTACTGGCACAAAAAAAGAACGTAATTTAATTTTTGGTACAAGTTTTTCTTATAATCTTAAAAGTATGTCCTCCAGAGTCCACACCCGGATGTGCCCGGATGCCCGGTTTCCCCGCCTCCACTTTCAAATGTCGAACGCGAGATTTCGATTTGATCGATGAGTATTACTCAGGAACAAAAAAAAAACAAACCAAGATTGATCGAATGATCAAGCACTAATTAAATAATTCTGCCAAGTGCGAATCGGACGGACGTACGGACAGCGGAGGCTTAGTAACAGGAATAGCGTTACGTTAGCACCCTTTGGGTACTGGACTTAAAAAAAAATATAGCCAGATTAATGGTGTTCAAAAGTCAAATATATCTATACTAATATTATAAATGCGAAAGTGTGTCTGACTGCTACGCTTTCACGGTTCATCTGTTCTACCGATTTTGATGAAATTTGGTACAGGGATATGTTTTATCCCGGGGAAGGGCATAGACTTTTTATCCCGGAAAATCCAAGAGTTCCTACGGGAACCAAAAAAACTTAATCCACGCGAAGTGGCGGACATTATCTAGTATTATGATAAATTCAGTAAAAAAATCTCGTACGTGTGTTTTTTTACACAAAACATAATATAGCCAATTTTTTAAATAGCGACACTACATTTACGAATGTAAGTAGCCGTAGTATGTACCTGCGAATGCGAAATTTGGCGTCATGACTTAACTTTGGGTCTGTAAAAAGTAGTCCACTTTTTATTAGTTACTTTACCCAATGGTGTAACGAAACTTAGGGCTATGCGTGGTATCTGGACCAGTTTTCGAACGTTTCCGCGTGGCAACCCTTACAAGGTGTGGCGAAGGCCGACTCCGTTCACTTTGCTGGGCTGCAACTGAACCATTAAAGGCTTGGACCGACACATCACGGGACGACAGTGGCGGTAACTTGTACTAGAATTTGTAATACGGTAAAGTCAGTTTTGATAACCTCCCTGGCGCATTGGTGATCACAGTGTGATTTAAAAGAGGATTTAGGAATTTAAAAATTGTCTCTAGTCTGGTATAGTGGGTGGTTTCAGCTGTGCCCAGTTATCACCGTAGTACTGCTAAATTATAGTGTCCAGCAATCCAACGTTTCAGTACGATGTCATGTAGCAGGCGATTCTATCCAACTGAGTTCGTCTACCATCATAAACTTAATTTTCCCTTACGACTAGTTGAGATCGCAGAGAAATTCTCTTATACTACGTGATAAATGAAAGGTTGGCTGACCTTAGTTCACAGTGTGACGTCCGTCCGCATCTGTACCGTGACGCGTCGTGTCTGTATAACCCTTTATTGGAAAATAACCTGCACGTTCAGGTGTAGTGCTATTGTAACCACAAAATAAATCAGTTCGCAATTTTTTTCAATCATATCAGTTTCACGATTTGTAAGGTTGCGTATACATAAATAATATGGTATGGTATATATCATTCTATAAGAGAAGGGGGAGGCCTTTGTCCAGCAGTGGGATGATAATATATACCTAACTCATCATAAAAAAAAGTACTAAAATAACGCTAAATACAGGCTTAAATCATACTAATATTGTAATGCGAAAGTGTGTTTGTTTGTTGGTTTATTGGTTTGTCTTTCAATCACGCTGCAACGGAGCAACGGATCAACGTGAGTTGAGGACCTAGAAAGAGATGCTACTTTTATGCTACTTTTTATCCCGGAAAATTAAGGAGTTCCAGCGGTAATGAAAAAAATTTAACCACGCGGACGAAGTTGCGGGCATCAGCTAGTAAATAAATAAATATATCATTCTTCTGAAAATATCATGATACGTTTTTATTCACGGTTTTCAGAAACATTTAAATTTAAATGTTTGTTTTTAACCTTCACCTATATACCTATACCTAATAACAGAACGCGTTACACTTTAGGACCGTCATAAAATGTAATTCACGTTGACTTTAAATGTACATAGAGCTAAAGCCATGTACATAATATTTACGGAGTTTTTCTTGGTAAGGACTTAGGTATTTTCTAAAAGGTTGCAATCATATTAGGTCTGTTTTTTATAATAGTAGTAATAAGTGGGTAACATTTTTTATAGCCAGCTGTTTATAGTTAGCTGCAAGCAGTAAGTATTAATTAAAATCTGTAACCCAATTACGGAAAAAATTCTGAGGCGCCCACTCTTTTGGATGTAAAATCCGTCATATAAATTTTGCTCACTGTTTGTCGAATGTAGCCTATGTCACCCGGCCCAACGAATCGATTGACACCTCATTCACCAAAATCGGCTCAGTAGTTTAGGCGCTACGGTGGAACATACATAAATACAAACATACATAGATTGCTAAAATCATAACCCTTCCTTTTGTCTTAGTCGGGTAAAAATAGTCCATATTTAAAAGTAACAATAGATTACTTTTTAACACATAGTTTGTAAAACATAGTAGGGTAGGGCGGGGCTAGTTGAGCAATTTTTCACTTGAGCGGATATAGCTCCTCAATGATAAGTCTCAATGAGTTGTTACGCGGTCTGATGGATTAGTAATTTATCCCTTAGCAAAAGTGTCCATAGTATTTTTTTTGTAACACGTCGAATTTAAGAGCTACAGCTGTTTAAATGCAGAAAGTCAAGTATGCTCAATGTGCCCCATAGGTGAGGTAAGTTGAGCAAGGCTATGGGGCAAGTTGAGCACTAAGAATGTCTAGCCAAACCATGGGTTTAATGTTGATTAGAGATGAAGTAAAATATGTGTTTGACAATCAGCTCTTTATTTATAGTCTTTTAGTGACAGAACAACAAACTTTCTTTGAATAATTAACCTTTGAAACTAGAATCAACAAAACATTAACGTATCTCAAGAATAACTTCAGAATTAGATTTAGTCTTTCTGTTTAAAATCAGACTAAATCAGACAAAAATTATAATATTATGACCCATATAGCTTATATCTTAGAAGAAAATATTAATAAGATCTTTGGGACTTAATGGTCATTGTCACTGTTGCAATTGACAAAAATTCACACTTTTCCCCTCATCGTTGACAGCCTTTACAGCATAATTTAAGTCTTCAGTATTGTAAGAAAATCTTGTAGTCTTCCTCTTGTAAGTCCGCATCCTAACAAAAAATAAAACATTCATTACTTTAGTTGTTTGAGTCGTGGGGTAAGTTGAGCAACTATAGCTCAACTAACCCCAACCCAGAATTTTAAAACAAAAGTGAGGTTATAAAAAAATCGTAAGAATTATACCCAGGACCTCTCTACATATCAAAAGTACAATAATTTTCTGGAAGATTAACACTTACCTGATTGAAAACAGATAACATTTGACTAATACAGACGAAAACTTGCGATAAACGACGTTTTTACTTTTTGGTTACAAAATAAACAAAACGCCCGGGCGCTTAACTCGCTCTTCGAGCCACCACTAGCGATAGTGCGGTGATTACCCCTTCCGCAAGCCCTTATTTCCGCCATAAGATGCCTATGCGTACGGTGAATAGTTTGCGAGATATTTCGATTGCCCAACTTGCCCCTATGCTCAACTAGCCCCGCCCTACCCTACGATTTTGTATCTAAATCTAAATCTACATCTACACTAACATTATAAAGAGGAAAGATTTGTTTGTTTGTAATGGATAAACTCAAAAACTACTCACTACATTATCAGCAATTAACATATGCTATATATTATTTTCAAAAAATTAGAAATCCTTACGAAAATTACAATCATGTGAGTTAAGTAAGAACAAAATCGTCTCATCTGCAGGGCTAGCATGGGCCGGAGATAAAAATTTTATCCCCCGATTTTATCCACTGACAAGAGATAAAATTAACTTATCCACCCCTCAGAGCACGGCAACAGGGGAGAGCAGAAGTTTATCCCCGTTTGACATTTCATTAGCGTTTTTATTTATTTATTTAGGAATACAATTTTTATCCTTTCCTCGGGGAGGAAATTGTCTCGGCCCATGCTAGGAGGCTGGGCGGGGCGTACTCTTTTAATATAATATTAAAATGTAAAACCTGATTTGCTGCCCACTGGCTATATTGGGTATGAACTATTATGATTATTAGTGCTAACCGTGCGAAGCCGGGGCGGATCGCTAGTCTTGAATAAAATAAAGGTGCAAAAACATACTGCGATAAACCAGTTCAACATAAAACAACAAATTGTACAGAACTATGCAGGTATGCAATAAGGAAGTGTCCAAGAACTGGATTTCATTGGAGTCAAGCCTAAGTAATCGATTTAATGCGCGGTTTGGAAATTTTTATCGTATATATCTCATCCGAACTGAGTGTAAGCGGTCTTTGACCTTAAAAATCTGTACTTTATATTCATCTTTTGTCACAATACCTTAGCCACATTATTAAAAAAAAAAGATTTCTGGAACAGGAAAATCAGCCAAGCGTTTACCCGTGGTCCCATTGGGTTGACCCATTGATTGGACTACAGGTAATTTTATTTACCCGTAGATCCATTACACTAAAAATATTATGACGTCACAACTCACAGCCTCTTGGTTTGAGGTCTACCTATTGGTAGGTTAAAGCTATGAAAGATAGATGCAAAACACAGAAAGAAGCCTAAAAGTGATCTAGACTTTGTTCTACGGGTTTCAAAAAATCTTAATCTACGCGAAGTTGCGGGCAAGAGTAGTCTTTTAACATTCTACTTCGGGCTATTTTAATACTATGATTGTCACGTCTTGAAGTCAAGGGTAATTCCCACATTTTCTTTTTTTCCTCTTACAAAACTTGTAATACATGTGCATTAGCTACTAGGTAATTAGGTAGGTCTTTGACAGATATTAATAGGTCAAAACTCTTATTTGTTTTTTAAAATTCGTATTTTATAAACTAGATGATGCCCGCTACTTCGTCCGCGTTCTTGAGGTTTTTGATTACCACGGGAACTTTTTAATGTTCCAGGATAAAAAGCCTTATATCATTCCCCGGGATGCAACATACTTCTGTACCAAATTTAGTCAAAATCGGTTGAAAAGATGGACCGTGAAAGCGTAGCAGACAGACAGACAGACACGCTTTCGCATTCATAATATAAGTATGGATACGTGTATGTATTCAGTCTATTTGCTTAAGTAGGTATATCTTTACACGTAAACCTTTGGATCGATTTTAATTCAATAGTATTTTCCCTGGTCTGGCCTGGTGGGAGGCTTCGGCCGTGGCTAGTCACCACCCTAGCGGCAAAGACGTGCCGCCAAGCGATTTAGCGTTCCGGTACGATGCCGTGTAGAACGAAACCGAATGGGAGAACGGGTTTAATATAACTGCCATGCCCCTAGCAGGTTAGCCCGCTACCATCTTAGACTGCATCATCACTTACCATCAGGTGAGATCGCACTCAAGGCCTCAAAAAAAAAATATTCAGGGCAATAAAATAGCACGCATTTCCATAATAAACAGCATGTAAATAGTAATAATATAAAATATAAATATAGTAACAGTAAATAATAGATACTACTACATAGTAGTACAGAGGTACTTAGTAGGTACTTACCTAGTAAACATTTTGGAAGCTACTTAAGACAACAGATTAACATCATATTTCGTGGAAATACGAAACAAATATTGGAAAATACACAAAATACATGCGGATGGAGTTGTGATCAAGTAGGTATCTAACTATTTAATTAAATGAGATACTTTTATTTCTTTCATGCATATTAGATATCATTAATTCATAGTTTTTTTTGTTACCATACATAATCATTAGTTTAAGACCTAACATTTAAATTAGTTCCTGGTTCAAGGCTTTAAGGTGTGCCACCTGGGTTTGGCTCTACCTATATTTTCGGTAGGTATCAAATAAATATTATAAATGCGAAAGTTTGGATGGATGTACGGATGTATGGATGTTTGTTACTCAATCACGCTCCAATGGCTGAACGGATCTGGATGAAATTTGGCACAGAGATAGATTATAGTCTGGAATAGCACATAGTCTACTTTTTTATCCCGGAAAATTAAAGAGTTCCCGCGGGAACGGAAAAACCTCAATCCACGCGGACGAAGTCGCGGGCATCAGCTAGTAAAAAATAATAATATTATCTTACTATGTCTAGTTTTCTATACTAATATTATAAATGCGAATGTTTGGATGGATGTATGGATGGATGTTTGTTACTCAATCACGGTGGCGCGGTGTCGTGTCGCTCACGTAGGTCAATGCCTTAAGATATTTTGCATCTACGAGCATATACCTAGTTATATTCGCAACCTCTTTTTATTCCATTGTACTTGCAAATTCTCAGCATAAACGCTTCAAGTACTATATCAAACGAATTGGCAGTCATAGGGACTGACGATAGAAGTGAAAACGAATATTTAAAATAATTTTAATATAATTAAAATATAAAACTTAAAACTAAGGCATTAAAGTTTAATTACGAATCTAGTATATTTATATTTAGACCGAATTTGAATTTGTCTTCATAACAACGCGAGCATGCATGTCGGTGACGGTGACGCGAATCCAGAAGTTTACCACCAAACAGTGCTCAACGCGGCTAAAGAAGTTTTCATTTCAAAAACATAATTATAATTCAAGAACTACTATAAACCTATGTAGCTAAAGTACAATAGCAACAGCAATGTCAGCATCTTCAGTCATGCGTTATGTCATCACGAGGTCGAACTTTCGCTCCAGGCGCGTCATTGAACTTGAACGATTGTGCAAGCGTTGAGCTTCGGAACTTCATTATTCAAATAGCCTGTTAAAGTTTAGATATCAGATTGTAAATATTATAAGGTCACAGTTCAGTGATGGGAATATTTGGGGCCGGTTTTCGAATGGAATCATTTCATTTGCATTGAGGGTTAATACAAGCAAGCTATGACGTTGAGCATCTTTGCTACTTTAACTATCTGAAATGCTACTTTTAAACGGACCCTCCTATTATTATATTTTTCTTCAAATTTTTAGCGGCTCTTACCACCCACACTCCCTTGTATTAATTACTAGATGCCCGCGACTTCGTCCGCATGGATTAAGTTTTTTTTATTTCCGCGGGAACTCTTTAATTTACCGGGATAAAAAGTAGCCTATATGCTTCCCCGGGATACAAACTATCCCTGTACCAAATTTCATCTAAATTGGTTGATCAGATGGGCCGTGAAAGTGTAGCAGACAGACATACACACCTTTTGCATTTATTATATAATATATTGGTATGGAAGTATGGATGTCTATGTAGACGTAATATTAGAAAAATATACCAACTAAATTAAAATAATAATCTAAACTCATGTTGGATCAAAAAGATCCAACATGAGTTTAGATTATTAGTATTAATATCAGTAGGTATTGAAAATTGATATATTGACGAAATAAATGGAAAAAGACTCATAATAATATTTATTGATTTATTAATAACTGTAATACCTGCCAAAACAGATTAATCGGCAATTATATTTTCTTGCACCTAGTAATTAATACATTTGAGAATTACAAAATCATAATTTATCAGCTTCCATCAAAAGCATAAATAGTAATTTGATTTGACGTATGACCTAAACGAACATTTAATAATATAGTGAGTTTTATATACAAAAGATCATTGGAGTTATCCATTATGGTTAGACTTTGAACACAAAGTAGATGTATTAATCAGACTAGTGGGTGTAAACCCATCCTTGTGCATGCTGTGTGGGTTATCATAAGTTGTTATGTTACAAATTATTTGCATACTATACATAATCCTATAAATTGAATACAGCAACAAACAAAAACATAGGGCATTTTCTATAGGTACAATACTTTTTTTCACGGGGGAAATCTTCATTTGGGGAGAAGTTGGGTTATATGATTTATATTTTATACCTACTAAAACCCCTTCGGTGGCCACCTTCAGCGCATATTGGGAGGCTCCGAGATCTCGAGAACCTATCACTGCCTTTCTATATCATCATACCTATCATATATAATATTATTATATAAATAAAAATCAACGTTTGTATGTTTGTCCTTTATGCGTTCCGAAACCATTGATCAGATTGTGATGAAACTTTGGTAGGGTGTACTGGGGACGCCCGCGAGGGTTCCTGGCTCAATAAATCTATATACATAATATTATAAATTATTTTATTTTCGTTTTTAATAATTTATGTGGCATTGCAACGCATGCCGGGTACAGCTAGTGATTAATAAAATACTAACCATTTTGAAGTTATTTTAATGGTATCTTTCGCCCGTACTTAGAAGCTTTTAAGTGCTGACCATTTTGAAGTTATTTAAACGGTATCTTTCGCGAGTATAAGCTTTTTAGTGCATTCATACCAGTAAATTACTAAATTTCATGATAAGTAATACAAATTATAGTAGGTTGTTATACCATGGATTGTGATTACGATGTAAATACAAAAATTAAAAAATAAGTTGCAATAATTATGAATTGGTCGAATGGGAGAAAAGGCTCGAACTTTAAGTCCGCCTACTGTACATAGCAGATAGTTCTGGCTGTGAAATAAAGTTTATAAAAAAAATGCAAATTATTTTAATATAAATTAAAAGATAAGAGAAATGCTACAGCAACAATAAAGCACAATACTCACTAAGACTTTTTTCCTCTTGGTCAAAAGCTAAATATAGCTGTTATCGTCAGGCATCGCAGCTAAGTGATTCAAAAACGTCATAAAAGACTTAAGAAGTACCCACTGGTAATGATAA
The DNA here is from genome assembly GCA_917051295.2 of Erebia ligea. Classification (NCBI taxonomy): domain Eukaryota; kingdom Metazoa; phylum Arthropoda; class Insecta; order Lepidoptera; family Nymphalidae; genus Erebia; species Erebia ligea. The sequence continues at coordinate 15,226,137 of OU785226.1, forward strand.
TCCGATAGAGCTGAGAGTCCTTTATATTGTATAGAAATAAACATGTCAATCATATACCGATTGAAGATAATTTTAAGATGATGGATGTATCAATTACTGAAGTGGAATCTTACACTAAGATCACCTAACATGGCATGATCAAAATGAATGAATGAGGTTTTATATTTCATCAGGAAGTATATAATATCACTCCTATGAAAATAATCATTCTAAAAATAATACAACAAATACTTGTGTTTAGTGGTTACTTTTTATGTTAATACAACAAACCTTCAAACTCGAAAGCCGTACAAAACATAAACATTATTTACATTGATTGCGTAATGATAAATGTTTAACTTTAAATTTGAATAATTTAACTATACTTATCATAATGCTAGTTTTGTAAAGGCTGAGTGCTTATTTCTAGTAATTCCACTTTGATAAACTCACAAAGTCTTTTAATAAACTCTATTGGCCAATTGTTGAACGATAGCTTCTTTTCAGTCTTAGCTCGTGCCCATATTCAGAAGAAGACCGCGTCAGATACGAGTCATAAGATTGTATAATATCTTGTACTTACTCTAATATTTATTACACAATAGGTACCATTGCTACAGTACAATAGGGATGATGACAACTCAATCAAATCAGCAACTCTATCAAACTTAAAAACGCACTTCTAGTATGGAAGTTGTATGAAATACACAGTTGTGACGTCATAAAATTACAACGCACTTTTTTCTTTAATCTATATTTTTAAATGGTTATCAAACTTAAAACTAACCGAGGATGTGAATTTTAGGTCTTTTGGAAGACCCTCTATATAATAATCACTTAGAAAGAATTTATTTTTGATATAATATAGTCATCATCCGTCATGACAGGGCGTACCGCAAGAAAAGAGAGGGTAAAAGAAGTCATGGTTAACATAAGGGAGTGGACTGAATAAAAACAGTCGAAGAAATATTATGTAGAAGAAAAAGATTCAATAATTATGCTACTATCAAAACGCTCGGAGGCAGCATGCGAATATTTTATCTGCAATATGTTTAATCTAAGTTTTAATTGGATTGATCGTATATAAATTCGATGTCATAAGCGTCCAAGTAAAATAAACCGTAAAACTAGCGCTCCAAAGGTTACGTTTCCAAATAAAAATCGGTTGTACTGAATTTGTGACTTTAAATCAAGAGCTTTTGGGTTTATTTTACTTTGATGCCAATGTGATCTAATGCTCATACGATCAATCGAATTAAAACTTTTATTAAGCGTACCGGGCATTTTATAGCTGCCATAAATAAGATTGATCATCTTATTTCGATGCTATAGGCTGCTATAGAAGCTATAGTCTCAGTACGTGTACTGTATAAAGGCAAAAATAAAACGCGCTCAGCCAAATCCTGCAATATTGCCGAAAGCTCGACAGAATAATTTTGTAACCAACAAAAGCAAGTAACCACTGTACAGAATGTACTGATCAATACCAAAGATACATATTATCGTATAAGATAAATAATAAATATGTAAGTTGTTGATATTTATCTCGCTAAACAGACTAAGCTTATATAAAGTATTTAAAATGAAACTATTACTAAATTCAACATCGAATCCAGCAGGACCTGTCTATTCATATCAAATCTTGACCTTAGAATTCGTTTCGGTCTAGATATTTGAAAGTTTTGTTAAGGTCAGGTTATATTGGAACAGTTGAGCGGACAATAATATCACCTTACGCTTAATAGACCAATTGAATATTTTTTGCAAGTATGCAAAACCTTGTGTTCTATTAGTTTTTTTGCTCAAGACATTGACCACTATCAATTCTAGTAACTATTAGCTAAATGAAAATAACTAAGTAACTATTTCACATGATTTTTCATTGACTTCTTATACGAATATATAAGCAGGCTCATTCGAGTTGCTTGCAATATAGACTCTAACTGTAATATATTAAAAAAAACAGCCATTCGTAGTACTGACTGTGTTCGATCGCCACTTTGGAGAAAAAAGGAAGGAAAAATAAAACTGAGTTAGATTTTTCTAACTGTGGCCATTTTGAATTATAACGTACTAAAATCAATTTCTCAAAGACTGTAGCTTATTTTGCTAGGAAAAACATTCAGTGCTACGTAGCTCAAAGATAATACACTAATTTAAAGGTGTAGCGGAAGCTCCGTCGCTCGAGCGTTATGATAACATTCTACAGTTAAAATCAATAACAATCACAAAGGTAAAGGTAAATCGTACACCACGAGACGGTTAACTAACGTAATTCGTTACCTGTCAGATGATGCGCGTACAATCATAATAAAAATAAAAAATAAATATGATGCGAAAGTGTGTTTGTTTGTTGGTTTGTCCTTCAATCACGCCGGATCAACGTGATTTTTTGCATGGATATAGTTGAAGACCTGGAAAGTGACATAGGCTACTTTTTATCCCGGAAAACTAAGGAGTTCCCGCGGGAATTAAACAAACTTAAACCACGCGGACGAAGTCGCGGGCATCAGCTATAGAAAATAAAATTGTTTGTGTGTGATACTCATTCACTCGAGCTGCAAACGTATGATCAGCTATGCTATTAAAATCAATAGCAAGCGATTCATATCTCTCTGGCAAAGGCAATCGCACACCTGGAGACGAATAAATATGGTGATTCGTTATCTAACTGTCAGATGTTGATGGCGCGTAAAATTAGAAAATGAAATATTTTTTTTGTTTTGCATCTCAGAGATCGCGAGCACCTGTTATTATCCACGCTAACGAGCCATTGTCTCAACAAACGGAAACTATAGCTCAGTTCCGTCTTTTAATTTCGCTTCCAGCACATAAGGCTAAAGCATACATTATTTTATCTGCCTCGTTGTTCTAGTGGTTAGCATATGTTCGACTGCGGCCGACGAGGCCCCGGGTATAAGTTCCGGGTCAGGCTATAACAAGTATTGGGGTTTTCTGACAATAAATTCACTCTACTACCCCAGAGTTAGGAAGTTGGCGGTGTTTCACCCCCGTGCCTCGGAGAGCACGTAAAGCCGTCGGTCCTACGTGTCGGATTTTCCGTCTGAGCTATGGGATAAGAAACAGAGAGTGCGCACCTGTGTGAGCAATCAGCAATTTTGCAACTGAATGGAAGCTTTGGGAACTAGCTGTGATTGATTCGGACATCAAAATCGTTTTTCATGTAACTCGCTAAAATTTAGAGTGATATAAAAAGAAAAGGAAACGAGAATCTTACCCGTTGTCCTACGTGAACGACAAACGCCGGGACTCGATACCACAGAATAGGTAATATTATACGAATAGTATTGATACGACGCGACGCGACAGTATCAAACAGTAGCTGACCCTTCACGTGGCTTACGTTGTCGCGTAGACAAGTTTGTCATTTTCTATGGCACAGTATCGAGTCGCGTCGCTTCTGTAATTGCTCCCCTAGAACAACGGGCTACCTAGCTACTAACGCTATTCGGAGTTCAAATTTCAGTAGCAAAAATCTATTAGGGATTTAGGATGGAAGTGGTATGTTTAAATTTAACCTTTCCTTCATAATTATTTGTAATTGGTTCGTACGCAGTATCGTACCAGAACGCTGGATCGCTTGATAGTGATACGGCTTTCCTCCCAACAGATCGGACCGATTAAGAAGTTTTACTAAACTCCACTATGGAGTTCGTCTAAAAGGCCTATACTAGAAGTATTGTTTGTGATTTAGCCCTTAATACTTGGCAGTGAATATATTCTACCTATTGTTTGGAAATACATCGACAAGACATGAAGACGCGAGGCGTTCAATCACCGTCCCTCCGTCCAAGGTTTAGACAGGGCCGTAGCTTCCTCCAATACTCTTTAGTGGGACAGCACAATGGTTGTGCACCATTGTTATAGTCGGACGCTGCGAACAATTGCGCTTGCTATCTCAATGACATCTCGTACCACCGTCCATCTGGCTAGTAGCATCTGGCTGTCAGATTTCTTGATATATCCTATTGATATGGAAGTGTTTTTGGCGTTATTCATTTATTGAGATATCTTTATTGCACACACAAAATGTACAGTATACAGTTAAAAAGCAGTAGTAAGACTACATAGAAATGTGCAAAGGCGGTCTTATTGCTAAAGCAAGGCGTTATTTTGTTTTAGATTTTTTATTGAGACGTACCTACGTCTACACATTGATGCAGACGATAATAGGCACCTGCCGATCAATGTTTTAATCTATTTATGTCAACTGATGGCCATTCATTTCCTTAGTTTTGGTACTGAGGCTAAAGTGGACAAAGTTCAGGAGGCATACTACCATCCCTTTAAGCCGCATTGTTTTAATATTTTTGACGTTAATGTTTTAGAACAATGTTTTATATCAAATTTAGGGACGTCAAGGTACGTGACATGAAACTGACATTTTGATATAATACTGCAATAAGCGATGGAAGTAACCTGCTAGTCCTCGTTGTAACTTCTACTCCAAAATGGTCTGCGATGAATAATTCATTGTGTACGGCATCAAAATATTTTTATTTCAGTTTACCATTTGGGATTACCGTTATAGGTTGTTCAAATATTTTGTTCATCTTTATTTTTGCAATGCCTCACTGTCATGTACCGTTGGTATCTCAAAGATGCTCGGAACGTGCGTTCGAAATTACTAAAGGGTACCTTAAGTATTTACTGGATTCCTGGTATTGCTAAATTTCCTGTTTGCCATAAAAGTCGAAGATGCTTTTTTCCCTGAAACGTGGTAGGTGAATTTATTAAATTACTTTTGAACTTGTTTTTCGAACCCTTTTTAAACAAATACGGATGTAAATCCAGGAAATTGTGTTGTCTTCAACACACAGCAGCTTACCTAAACCGGAGTCTAAGGAAAAAGTAAGTAGTTTGAGAAATTTCAACGGGATCCTTAAAAACCCTAAAAAACCGGCCAAGTGCGAGTCGGACTCGCGCACCAAGGGTTCCGTACAAACCTGTAGTAAGTTTTACGATTTATGACGTATTAAAAATAAAAATTACGTTTGTTGTATGGGAGCCCCCCTTTAATATTTACTTTATTGATATTTAATTATTTATTTTGAAAGGTAATATACAAGTTAATATTCTGTGAAAATTTGAACCGTCTACCTGTTACCGTTTTTAATATTGAGCAAAAAATACGAAAAAAACACGTTTATTGTATGGGGCCCCCCCTTAATATATATATTTTTTTAATTTTTAGTATTTGCTGTTATAGCGGCAACGGAAATACATCATTTGTGAAAATTTCAGCTTTCTAGCTATCACGGTTTATGAGATACAGCCTGGAGACAGACAGACAGACAGACAGGCAGACAGGCAGACAGACAGACAGACAGCGGAGTCTTAGTAATAGGGTCCCGTTTTTACCCTTTGGGTACGGAACCCTAAAAATTCGCAAAAGAAGTTGTAATAATTAATTGGACACAAACTTATTTTCCATACTAATATATATATTATGTAAATTTGTTTATTATTGGAATTATAGATACACAATGAAACCTAATTTGTAAGTAACCAATATAAATTGTCAAAATTATTGTGAAATTAATTTTAATCGTGAGTTGCAAACTAGACCAAGGTGTATGATAAATGTCTAAGATCTACGTCATGAAAACTATCGCGAGACATTGATAAAGCTATTTAGATATAAATTGGAGCAATACGTTTTATGTACACGTTACGGGCTCTAATAAACCTTTTATTAAACTACAATTGCATGTAGTAGACAAAAAGTGCATCGAATAATCATTACATCAGGCTACCTAATAATTTCGTTGTAATCGAAATACTTTCACTCAAATCGATGCATCGGCGGCGTCCGGCCCCATTCAAAGAAGTGATTTTTTCACAGATGGGAGTTAACTATGTACATGTAATCCAATTTCTAAAATAACCGTAACATGATGTAATGAGTTCAGTATTACGAAAAGTAAGCATCTTGTTGCATTCCTGATGATATCATTAAACTTCCTTTCCAAAAAATGACATTGATGTAGAGTTTAAGTTGTAAAAGGCAGTATAGTCTACTTTGTATAAAGGCACCGTTTGCATGAATTATGGTAGGAATAAATATCTGCAGAACGAAGATTTAAAGGAAAAGTAGCCTGTTGTGGACAAAAGCTAAAAGTAGCTGATAGCAACTTTGCGTTCTTCAGAATTTATTTTTTTACTTTCAAAATAATTTTCATCCATGTGAAATTGTCAAGTTTCTCTTGGATAAATTATCTTTACGTAGGTATTCATAATAAAAGAACCATTTTGTTCTTTACATACGTTTTCAATCTAAACTATGTTGGATTGCTAAGTTTCTCTTGGATTAATGTATGCGGCCTTGCGGAGCCTGTAAATGGCAAACGAAGTGTTGATAGTAAGCGATTGCTTACTGATTCAATAGAGGTCGATTGTCATGTGTACATATAAATTTGATTTTACTGTCACATTAATATTTTAAGTAAGATATCCACGGCATATTGAAGTGTTTCAAAACTAAAAACAATTGCTCTATTTTTATCAGCAACGTGATTTCAAATTATTGAGATAAAAGTTTATATCAATAAAACGCTTTCTCTCTGTATATTATGCTGCGTTTTCTATGATTCATTGTTCTCACATTCTGGGGCTTCTGGTAGAAATCTCTTAAAGAGATAAGTTGTCCTTGTCTATATCTTTTCAATGTTTATATTTTAGTCTCTGGTACAGAGCAAATAAATGAGATAAAATAATGTGAAGAGAACAAAATCTTTTAAAAATATAATTCTTAAAAATATAATTCTATGCTCAGTCGTATATTTTCCATTAACTAAGAATCCTATTACTATAACATTTCTTACTATAACAATCCTATTAAACTAGAATATTAATAGAACTACTGCGTGCGATAAATTTAGATTATCGGGAGATGCTAATCCATTAGTAAAGTAAAACTAATCAATGACCGTAGTCAAAAGCGAGTCTGCTATAATAAATTAACAATTGATGCAACACGCCGGCCGCAAAACATTCATCAAAGTGCATCGACCCGAGAATTTAATATTATGATCCATTTTTTGATTAAGAGGCCCTGTATATTTTGAACATAATGATAATATCTTGATAATATTATCAATATAATTTCTAATATAGTTCCTAAAAACAAAAACAAAAGTAATTTCGAGAGAGATTTTAAAAATCGAATAACTAAACAAATTTAGAAACAAAGATACGAAGAATACTATCATAACTGTAAAAAAAGTTTTATTTAGATGCATAACGTTTCTGTAGAAAATATTTATTCTATTTACGTGTAGATCAAATTACTTTAGTCTAAAAATGGTCATGCAAACTTTTTTTGATTGTTGATTCTATTTATGTAAACGTGTATCACTAAATAGTTCTTGTACCATCAGTCTCTATTTCAATCACGTAGGTATGGTATTTTGCTTTTAATGGCACAAATTGAATATTGTTTCCAACATCAATCTGTGTTCTCATTTAATATTGTCATTAACCTTGATGATAATGTTTTTGTATGAGTTTAGTCTAACTTAATATAGTTTGATGGAGGTCCTTTTTGCGGTTGGCTAAGTGGCACTAATATATGTATTAATTTTATCTACTGTGATACGAACCAATAAACAAACACACTTTCGCATTTATAATATTAGTATGATTATTGTAATTAAGTAACATAATTAATTATGCAATACTATATTATGTTACTCATTATCATCAGGCTATTTAATTGGTGAGTGGGTATGTTAAAGTAATGGCTTCGCCTAACTAATGAGTTTTGCGAAGACACTAATTGTAAGGTTGCGGCCTTTCGCACTTCTAATAATTAATCGTCTACACTACCTTTAAGAATTTTCAACCCAGGTATCTTAAACATTTTAAACGCGTTCTCTATAGTTTTAATTAGATTTCTGTTTACTTTATCACCGATTTTATATATATCTTTTCAAGCATTTACAAATTATTGCTTTAATTATATTATGCTCATGGTTTTGGTCACCTAAAATTTTTCGTCTATGTTTCAACTATCAAATCAAATCAAAATTATTTTCAATCTTGGTTGCAAATGGCATTCGAACCAGTGATATTATTTGCGTGCGTGCTGCATGCACAAACAAAATGAAGACGAAAATAGCACAAGTAGGATCACAGGCTATAGTCTTTTTAATGATCCTATAACTAGTGGTTCGCCCCGAACTGAGACCTCGCGGTATCCATAAACTTGTACAGAGCGCCATCTATTGACATAATTGTGAAGTTCTGTTAATAATACTGAAGCAAATCAAAAATTAAATAATTTCGTTTCCTTTAATAATTATCTAATTTTAGTATTTGTTGTTCAAGTACAGGATATAATTCAAATAATTGATCAAGTTTCAGGCTTGAGAGTTCAGAAAATTGAGAGTTCTGAGGTCAACTTTGGACGTTAGAAAATCGCCACTTTGAAAGCCCCCCATTTCGTCAATTTTAGGGAAAAAATTTAAAAAAAAAAATTATCTTTAAAATGATATACCGCAACCCTATGTAACGCTATAAAAAATATTTTACTTCGCATTCGCTTCTAGGAGAGCCCCCCTGAAATAAAGATTTTTATAACTTTTTAAGCCATATTCGGCGGGAGGCCATCGGTTTACATATTATATTTAAATTTGAAGTAATTTCAGCAATTCAGAAGTTATAAGGCTCTGACAGACGGACGGACGGACGGACAAGTGCCAATTCACCCAAGTAGACTCAGAGACCTTCGCTTCGCTCGGTCAATTATTCCGAAGATAATAATTATGTTATTATTGATAGTAGTCGATTATTATAGGTAATTATCTTCCTTAATCGAATTCCCATCAGCGATATTGGGTAATTGTCCCGTCGTCCCATCGCGCCATCATCCGTTGCACCCGTCAATCAAGACATGTAGGTCGATGCACCCAAATGCTTTGCGGTCGACATAGTGTCTGTTACTCTATTGCATCATGGCTATGATGATTTTATTCTCAACTAGATGGGTAATTTTGGTTACTTTAAATGATATTAAGCTATTTTAAAGCCATGTTTACAAGATTATTTGCAGACAGCAGCAAAACAGCTTATTTTCAGACTTACATAAATCAGTGCATAAGTAAACCAATTTTGTTGTGGAAACATTTAAAAAAAAATATAGGGGTTAGTAAGAAACAAGATTATGACATACCATCGACCTTATGTGACCCGGAGGCGTTAAACGCACACTTTTTGAATATCCCGCATAGTGAAAGGCTCTCATTATCTGATCTCACATACTATGAATTCAATACGTTTGGGCCTAATACCTTTAACCTAAGACCGGTGACAGAGGCCGAGGTTATCAAAATTCTGAAAGGTTTAAAATCAAATGCGCAAGGCCTAGATGAAATCACGTTGCAGATGTTATACTGGACACTACCACAGAGTCTAGGCACGATCTATAACAACAAGTACCTTCCCTAATGCATGGAAAACGGCTATAGTCAAACCTCTTCCGAAAGTAAATAATCCAACCAGCATGAAGGATCTTAGGCCTATTAGTATATTACCATGCATATCTAAAGTACTGGAAAAGGCTGTATGTGCTCAAATGACATCTTATGTAGAGGAAAACAATATATTGCCAGTTCACCAGTCTGGCTTTAGGAAAAGTCACAGTACAACAACGGCAATCATGGATGTCATTGACAACATCCTAACTGCCCAGGACCAAGGCATGGGAACTGTTCTGGTACTGCTTGATTTTTCCCGTGCATTTGATTCAATTGATACTTCGTTACTGCTATCTAAGTTGTCGTTCTATGGATTTGGGTTTTCAACTATTAAATGGTTTAACAGCTTTCTCAGTAACCGGTCTCAATTTGTGCAAATAGTCCAAGGTGATGGTACCCATTTGATATCCTCAACGTCTCCAGTACTTCGAGGAGTGCCTCAAGGATCGGTACTTAGTCCATTGCTTTTTGCGATTTATACAGCAGATATAATCCGTTGTTTCTCCAATTGCAAATACCATCTTTATGCCGACGATGTGCAATTATACTTCTCTTTTATGCCTCAGGATGCTGCAGATGCTGAAACAAAAATTAATGATGACCTGAATAGAATAGTTAACTGGTCAGAAAAGAACTCGCTGTTATTGAATCCTCTGAAGTCAAAATGCATGATTTTAGGAACCTCTAAAATGTTAAAAACTATAGAAAGTTTAGATATGCAAATCAGAATAGGAAGCAATTGCATAGAAAGAGTTTCTGAGGCAAGGAATTTGGGTGTAATTTTTGATTCAAACTTACACTTTGAGTCGCACATAAAAAATATTGCCAAGAACTGTTTCTATAGATTGAAAGTTCTGTATAAAATAAGATCTTACCTGAGTGTAGAGGTTCGAATACGGCTATGCGATTCACTTGTTTTATCTAAGCTGAACTATGCCGACACAGCATATGGGCCGTGTTTGTTGGAAAGAACCAAAAAATTAATTCAGAGGGTCCAAAACGCTTGCGCTCGCTTTTGTTTTACGATTGCTCCTCGTTCACATATCAGTCCATATCTTAATCAGGCAAATTTGCTAAATATGTCAGCCCGGAGAAACCTGCACCTAGCTACATTGTTATTTGGTGTTATCTCTACTGGTAAACCGGAGTATCTTTTCACAAAGATCAAATGGGCAAGACAGCACAGTAGATATGCACCGAGAGGCTTGGCATGCAATATGGCTATACCAAAACACAGGACCGCCGCATTCCGGGGCAGTTTTAGACTTGCTTTTTCCAGGATTTGGAATATAATCCCGCCGCCAGTGCAAAACCTGAAATCAGTGTTTACCTTTAAATGGAAGCTCAAAAAGATTTTATTAGACAAGCAAAAATTTAGTTAGGAAAATGTATTTACGTATGCTTAATTGCTTCGCGTTTTCATCCAAATACCCGGAGAGGCAGCACAAATAGGTCAAAATGTGTCTTTTGTTGTTTGAATCAGTCGGCTTTAATGAAATATACCCCAAGGCCCAAATAAGTATTTTTTAGAATCATTTAGAATAATAATTGGTCATTTGTTTTTGTGTTTATGAATAGAGACAAGTAACATAATATGAACACAGATAATGATAATTTTTACACAGAGTCATAGAATGTCACTTGGGTACTTTGCTAGTGTAATAAAGAGATAGTCGTAAAATTAAAATTCCTAATTCCGTGATTATAAACATAAAACCATAGAGGAATCATAGAAAACGACCAGGAATAGTCCAGAATAGTGATGCAGACTCAGACGCATACAGTTTATTAATATTAGTGTCACGTTATGTCACAGAGCGATATGTTTAGTAATAATTATATTATAGTTATATGCTTAGTTATAATTTTAGTGGGTAGATAATATATTAAGTTTCCTGTTTTGCAAATTAAGTTTGTTGATCAGCCCGGACCGGTCCGAGACGCCGAGGATTTTATAGGGGTCAACTGAAAATCAGCGCTGATATGGTGCATCTACACCATATCAGCATACGCTGAGTTTGATACCCTTTTAGGATTTTCTACAACACAGATTGTTAGTATATAAGTTTTATTTTCTTTTTGTCACTATTTTGTAATTTGTTTTTTTGTGTTACTTGAAATCCTAAATAAAGATTTATTTATTTATTTATTTATTTATTTAAGATAACCGAGTTTTGTCCAATGCTGCTGGTGTAAATGGATATATGCCTTGAATGTTGATTTTGTAATAGGTTGGTCAATTCAAATCAGTTCGTTATCGAATTCCATTACAACGTATCTCTAATCGAGATACGTACAGTCTGTCAAGTATAAATTACCAACAGGTTTACATAAGCAATGTTAAGGCTTAGGTAAACCTAGGCAAAGTAAACCTGTTTATATTGTTCATTTCAACTTCACCATTCTAGATTTTCGTCAACTTTAAAAAAAAAAACCCAACATTAAATCATTGATTCTTAACAACTAGTTAACACCAGCTATATCCTTAAAAGAAATGAGACCCATCCTCAATAGTGAAAAGAGGAAAGAGGTTTAAGCTTCCTGAAAAGTGGGATCCAATGTCCCTCTACATATTTCCTCATTTTAAAGTTTTTAAAGTTCAAGAACATAGATTCAGGGCCAAAACCAAACATCAAAATTTCGATACTGGGCTAATTCGACAGTATTTTTTTTCACGCCACTACAAGTTAGCCCTTGACTGCAATCTCATCTGATGGTAAGTGATGATGCCGTCTAAGATGGTAGCGGGCTAACCTGTCAGGGGTATGGCAGTTATATTAAACCCATACCCCCTACATGGCACATGGTTTCTACATGGCATCGTACCGGAACGCTAAATCAGACCACAGATGCTATATTGTGTAAAAGATTTTTGGGGATTTTACAAAATTCTCTTCCAAAAAATTTAAAATTATAAGCTAGGATTAGCCATTTTGCTCACATTGTTACTCATAGCACTCGATTTGTTAATTTCCGTCGTTGCCTTAGGGCCGTGGCGATGGCTATCAACCGCTAACTACTTATTATGTATTCTGGTTGCGACATTGGATATATCCAGTGCAATCATGTGTAAAGGTTTGGTAAGCATATGCTGGAATATTGGTGAAACAGTTTCTAATGATTAGTTTGGCTTTACGAGCAATGTCGTTATTTAAATTTAAACGTTAATGTGCTTTTTATAATATGTCGCCTTTGGGAGTTTGTGAAAGATTTTTACCATTTATACTTAATAAGGTAATCCAATCTTCCAAGTTATAATCTCTTTAATGGATTATGAATGGATATAAATCTTTATAACTTATAAAAATAGTTTTCCTTTTTAGATATGTTTCCAATATGGGCAGATTCATCAGTTTTGAAATAGCCTTAAACAGCAATTATAGTAAAATTTAGTAGTATAGTATGTAGTATTTAAAAAATAGTGTCCATTTTCAAAACTGTACCTAACCTAATCATACCGTTAAATATATTCGTGTATTTGTAGCATCTTTGTAGAGGACTGTAGAGCAGTTATACAAAGTGCAATTTAAAGTATTAGGACCGGAACATGTCACATTTAATGTAAGTAAATGAAAAAACTCAAATTTATCTACCTATATAAAACCTAAAGTTATGTATGTATATCAGTTATCTACCGAAGTAGGTAACCCGTGAAAGTGACAGTGGTTTGATACAACTTTTCCAATGGCAACGTAATATTGAAGGTGAAAACACTGTCTAGCGCAATAGTTCCTCCGGCGTCCGCTAGGTGGTGCTTTTTCAAGGTCACGCGCATTCTGTTGTGTTTTGCGACTTGCGACTTTTTCGTTGTGTTACGGTTGTGTTGGATGCACATTGCGTGCATAATCGCGGACGAATTTTGAATTACGGCACAGTATTACGAAATAATAACAGCTTATAATAGTAGGGGGATATCGATAGTACGTATTCTAAAATAGATAAATTAAGATAGAGAAAGATTAATTGGCAAATGTAATTTTAAATCGAATAATACAATTTATGTACTCTATCGATTTCAACAGTAGGTAAAATCATTAATTATTTTTTCGAGAAGCGGGTTTGATTGTTGACAAATGAGATGTTTTATCTAAATCTTCGATTTTTTATTTTCCATAATATAGGCTATGAAATCCAGAGTTTCCCAGAAAATTCATCATATATATATCTCTATAGATTTTACGCACTGTCTTTCAACCCTGCCACCCACTAACAAAGGTTAACTGGATGAGAATACCTCTAGGTGTTAAGGTCGCCTTTGTACATTGTATTTTATGTGCTTTATTAGACTTTAAAAGAAATATCTTGAGTGATAAATATTTTAAATTCCTAGCATATTGAGACTGATTCTATTACATAACAAACTACTTTATTATGCATAGAAGTGTCTATACTCTATAACATAGTGCACTATAAATTATTATTATGAGGTACACTGCGCTTATCTACAGGATGTTTGGCTGGTTATGATATATAAATTACTAGCTGATGCCCGCGACTTCGTCCGCGTGGTTTACGTTTTTTTGATTCCCGCGGGAACTCCTTAATTTTCCGGGATAAAAAGTATCCTATGTCACTCTCCAGGACCTCAACTATACCCATGCCAAAAATCACGTCCGTTGCTCAGTTGCAGCGTGATTGAAGGACAAACCAACAAACCAACAAACAAACACACTTTCGCAATTATAATATTAGTATGATGACAAACGAGTTACTGGATAAAAGCAATACAGATCTTGCATAAATCTTAGTTTCTGACCATTTACTCTTCCGCTACTTCTTCTTGCTAGTTCTTCTCGGTAGGAATGTCAATCCGAACCAGTGGTAGATTTACTCGACGATTCAAAAGCAAATAATTGTAAAAGTATTTGAATAAAAAACATTTGAGTTTGAGTTTGGCAAATTAGTTTGGGTAAAATAATAATTGATGTTCAGTAAAATCACGTGGGTTTAGCTGCCGCAGGCTGTAGGTGACATTAGCAGGTGTGAAATGAATTTGTTTCTGCAATAAATCAGATAAAAAAATAAATTATTGTTCCAATTAAACTTTAGATTTAAAATTTGATCGGTAATTAAAGTAAGATTGATGATTTTTTTTTTGACTAAAATACAATATTTTGTTGAATACTGCCACAAGTTATTATTTTATATTATTATTTAAAAATGGCACATATTATTAATTAAAAACTAATGAACAATTATTATCTATTATTATTATAGTCTCCAGTAAAAATCGATTACTATAAAAAAACCCGACTTGCACCTGTATTAAGTAATGGTTTTCTATTTCTACCAAGAAGGGTACAACTTTTAAGATATAAATTACTAGATGATGCCCGCGACTTTGAGTGGATTAAATTTTTTAAATTCCCACGGAAAATAATTTTCCGGGATAAAAATCAGTTGAAAAGATAAAGACGGGCCGTGAAAGTGTAACAGAAAGACATACACTTTATAATATGAGTATGGATATGGATTATTGTATTTACTTATTGGACCTTTTAGTAATTTTGTATTTTTCTTATATTACCCAAATCATAATTATAGATTACTTTGCCTATTTTACTTTGTCTATTTTATAAAAACAATAGCCAAATATTATTAGAAAATGTATTGTGGCAAAAGTGATTAACAGTTGATTACGTTAGAACGTGTTATAGATTGCTCTACCACGCCTCTACAATAATACGTTGGAGATATGGCGTAACGCAAATCAAGGTAAATTATAAATATGTAGCGCGGTTGACCTACCACTACCACCACTACAGCCCATTAACGTCCCACTGCTGGGCACAGGCCTCCACTCTCATAGGAGACCTACCCGTGCCTAATTCAATGTTTTATTACCTTCTCGGTGTCTTTGATATAGTTTAAAGACGCAAGTATCAACCTTTAAAAAAATTATATTGTCATGTTGGCCAACATAAGGCTTTGATCATATAAAAAGACTCTATCACTAGTACCGCCGCTTCGGAAGACAGAACCTTCTGAAATGTATTGTTCAAAAGTATGTTATATGGAGCTATACCAACGTCATTCTATCTTGTGGGCACCTAGAGCTGACCTCGAGGCTGGAATATATGAGGAGTCTGATCTTTCGTCAGGTCAGGTGTCATGGTGTCGGCACTTAACTTGTCTTGTTATGGGGCTAGGTTATTCGTGCTAAATAGCAGAAATTTTGTAGGAATTTGTATATGACCCGAAAAAAAGTGTAATGATGGCCAACCATCATTAGCGAAGAGATCTCGTCGTTACTCATTGTATACTTCGGAAAAGTTATGCTACGTTAGCTATCCCGGTCCACTCCCGGATGTTTCTAAACCACGACTTTCTTCTTCTACCAACGCTTCTCTTTCCTTGAATTTTGCCTATCATAATGGTCTGAAGGAATCCCTACATGTCAAGTGACAAAATATCCCAAATAACTGATCTTCTCTCTTTTTACCCGAGTCGTAGGTCTTCGTCGTTAGCCATAACGGTGTGCATAAGGAAATACACCACTAGTAGTAACAAATTATCCATTTAAGGTGTCATACGGAATGCTTAGGTTATTTTCTATCACTACCTAATAAAACCCGTACCTGTACCGCTTTCGCTGACGGTCAATGCCATCGGACGAATCTTGTTTCACATCGCCTTTAGATAATCTAGCAATGCAACGCAACTTCTTTGATTGAATAATATTATCGTAATAAGTATGGTTGACGGATGTCCTTTAATGTAATGGTGTGTCTGTCCGTTTTGTCAACTGGCACGTGGAGTTTTGTGGGATGTTACATGAGAACATTTTGAGAATCTCAATCTCAAGGTTTTTTGGGTTATCCTACCAGAACTAAGAAACTAAGCGTAATAATACGTAAGTTGTGTAATGGTTCGTAAGCTGGTTTAGTTATAAATTTATTTATAGAAATATAAATTTATTTATTTTTATTTATTTTGTTTGTCCAGTAAAAAAAAACATCTAACATTGACATATTCATAAAGAATTTTACATATTCGTAAAAACGAGTAGTTAAGTTAAGAGGATCGTCTAGCGACGAAACGCGACGCGCGACGGCGTATTTTTAATAATGCTATCTGTTTCACAACGCTTCGCTGCCTTCTCCGTATCGTGCGATAGAGAGAGTTGCAAGTCCAGTAGGCATATGCCTACATTTTATTCTTGAAATATTGTTTCGGGTGATAACCTTTTTACCCCCGCAAACGTTTACGAAATTAGACAATTTTGGTCTCATTAGATTCAGTACACCTTAATCTGGGCTCGTACGTTTTATTTTTTTAGTATTTTAGTTTAGTTACATTTAAAAAAAAAAATACTCGAGGAAGTTTTTAGGTCAAAAATATGGATATTTAGACGCTAATAACTTTTAACTTAAGCAATATTTATTTAAAATTAAAACGTACGAGCATAGTTCTTCATTGCATCTTCATCTGCAACATTTCTAAAAATTATGAAAATTGGACAACATTTACGGGAAGAAAAACGTTATCGCTTTTTGTATGAAAATATAGACGATCCTCTTAATATCGATATTAATTAAGTTGATGTTGATTGTATGGAAATATTTTGATCGATAGAAGATTGCAACGGTATTGGAAATCATTCACGAAAACTGTTCAACGATCTTTATACTTACCATAATGATTTAGGGACAAATAAGTAAGCAGTTTGGATTAAAGCTATTTATCTGACATACCTACTTCTTCTACTGTGCTTTACACCTTTGTCTCTATATCACGGCCTATAAAGTGAGTTATAAGTTCCTAGATGACGCACGCTACTTCATCCGCTTGGTTTTTTTCTTCCCGCAGGAACTTCAATTTTCCGGGATGAAATGTATAATATGTGTTAATTCAGGTTATAAACTATCTCATTTGGCAACTTGAGCCAAATCGGTTTACATCGTGGTGTTAAGAAGTAACAAAGGTCCAAACATACACCGTTTACACACATCCAAACATACAAACTTACAAACATCAAAAAACATTTATAACATTGCTTTGTCAACAATCAAAAAATCCACAAATCTTGCTCGAGTTTCCGCTCTATTTAATATCGGATTCAACCTGCAATGTCTTTATCGGTAACATCGGTAAGGAATCGACAATCAGTGAAAGTCAGCTATTGTGCTGAATACTGATACTCGATAGCAAGCACTACCTCCTTTTACGAACAGCTTAGGGTTTATTACACAATTTGTGATAGTGGTCTGTTTACTGGTCCACTATTGCATCATCCTTAATGAGGTCACAATAATCGATTATTATAGCGGATTAACAATGTTCTCGATTTTAGTGGATGTAGAGATAAGAATGGTGTAACCATGTAACTTGATATCGTCTAAATCTGTGAGTTTTCGGAAGAATTTTTAATGTTAATTTATATAAGAGGCAGAATAATGCAATAGGAAGTTATAAGAATTAATTGGATAAGATCCTATTTTTTTCAGTGTTAGATAATGATGGGTTATTTATCAACGGACCGGATCTGGATATGACCGCGGAAGTATGAAGGCCTGATTTGGAGGAAAAAGTAGCATAAGCTTTGGACTGAATTAAAATTAGTCTTAGTAACTAAGTACTTAGCTATTATTTGTATACTCTATGTACTGTTTGTTTTTGTAGTGCAGTTGTTTAGTAATAATCCATACTAATATCCATACTAATATTATAAACTAGATGATGCCCGCGACTTCGTCCGCGTGGATAAGATTCCCGTGGAAACTCTTTAATTTTCCTTTAATTTTCGCCTATGTCCTTCCCCGGGATACAAAATATCCCCATACCAAATTTCATCAAAATCGGTTGAACAGATTTAGCAAACAGACAGACAGACAGACAAAACTATTGAATGGTAAATTCTTTTCGAGGAAATTTGCGATGAAAATTTTTTAGAATGTTTATTAGATTTAGCAGTTTCTGCAACAAAATGCTTAGAACTTAAAGAAATGCATATAATTTATGATAGACCTGTTAGTGTACTTTTTTGCGTGAAACGCATCATGACTTGTGTTATAAATAATAATTGGACGTCATTATGTGTCCTACCCAATTTTAATAAATAAATATTGATTAAATGATTGATTGAACGTCCTTATGAGAGGAATAATGAACAGCGCAGATATTTTTTAAAGCTCAGGGTTCACATGCAAGTCGTGAGATTAACGCCAGTTATTTTTTTCTTATGAATGCATGTGCATGCACTTAAATTAGGTCACAGTCCAGCGGCACGTCGGAAGAAGCTATAAGTTAACTTTTGATAGCAACAACCCAACGCACTGCACGTATAATGGTCTGATTATGACACACTTTATGCTATTATGTAATGTAATACGTACCACGCTAATTTGTCACTAACGATCATACGCTTGTTACAAAACCCTCCATCATGCTACGCGTTTTGTAACACTTGCTTTATTAGAATAACTAAGTATTGCATCAAATTAAAGCAGAGTAGGTAGTTGACTGCAAGGCTGAATTTTTCCACACAATTATTTATCTTTAAATTGGTAACTAAATCCTTGAATTACAATATGCCTTCTAGTGGGCGCCATTTTGCTTTTTCTCGAATTCGGCTTCCACAGTGACACTCTAATGATATAGTCGGCATAAACTGGTCCAAGAATCATCAAAATCGGTCCACGCGTTTAGGCTGTAGCTGTCTTGCAAGGAACAAACTAACATATTATATAGACTGATGAACACATAATCCTGTGCGTTCCGCAGTCGGGTAAAAAAAGTTACTTCTGGCCATTTATTTAGGCCTTTGAGGGCCTTATAAGATTTTTTTTTTTTGTGGTTTATTAAAAATATTAAGGATTTATGCAGCATTTGAAAAAGGATTCTAATATACTATCTCTTTCTGGAATTCTTCCGTACATATTACCTACGTGACTCTATGGTTCGTCAATAAAGGCTTATTTTTACCTTCATTGATAGTCCATTGTTTAACTTTTTATTAATACTGTATCTTTTATTAGCAGATACTTTTTCCGCCATCACCACGCCCTTTACAAAGGACTTAATTACTCTATTCAAAAGAGCTATATAATTATGATATTATGAATAAAAAAAATAAAAATAAAATAGATAGATATTATGAATACATAATAATAATGTCCTCCTGACCGAATTTCGGCCACGGCGGCCTATCTCCAGAGGGATTAGCCATCTGCGCGGGAGATATTATAGTGCACACGCACGCAAAGGTGCACTCTCTGTTCCTTTACTCTCATAGCCCGATTGGACGGAAAATTCGACACGACCGGAGAGAGATCAGGCGCAGGACGGCGGCTTTACGTGCTCTCCGAGGCACGGGGGTGAAACACCGCCAACTTCCTTACTCCAGGCTAGTACTGAGAATTTCTTTTCAGAAAAACCCAATACTTGCTATGGCCCGACCCGGCAATCGAACCCGGGACCTCGTCGGCCGCAGTCGAACATGCTAACCACTAGACCAACGAGGCAGTTCAATATAATTATTAGTGTACACATACCTACCTACCTACCTATGTTATTGTGTCCCGCAAGTTAGGTTTTACCAAACAATTGTATCAAATCACGTACTATTCAGACGTCCTTCCGTCCGTCTAATGCGCTTTCTCTGTACGTGAGTGCAATATTTAGTATTGATGAGGTTACGATGTCGGTTGCGTGTGTTGTGCAACCATATGACACTGCCCTTCGTGATATCAAGGTTTGTAACCAAACTAGGACAGTGGATCTCGATTAACAAATAAACGACTTTTTTATGAGTCACATCAAACATTCTTGTGGTATTTTATTTTATGTTCCGTTACGAGTCTCGGCAAATATTGGATTTGTCATTTGTAACTATTTGTAGTTAGATGTGTAACAAACTAGATTGGCTATAACTTCTTAGTATTAGGATATGTAGTATGTACCTACCTATTGATGAAATATTATTTTACATAGACCGTATGTCTTTGATGTACGATTTTTTTCACAAAAGCTACTAAAATATTATGTCGAATAAAGGGGCGGTACACGCAGTTTTCTTTGAAACATCACTCGGAAAATTTATGATGGAGAGAATCTCGAACTCTCCATCATAAAATCGAATAACGAACCAAATTTTTGTGTATATTTCATAACAGCTCCAAAACAGCATATAATATACCTACTTAATTCAGGTCTGCACTTTGGTGGTTGTATTATTATGATTTGTAACTGCCTCGTTGGTCTAGTGGTTATCATGTTTGACTGCGGCTGACGAGGTCCCGGGTTCGAGTCCCGGGTCGGGCCATAATTAAGTGTTGGGTTTTTCTGATTAAAAATTCTCAGTAGGTACTAGCCCGGAGTTAGGAAGTTGGCGGTGTTTCACCCCCGTGCCTCGGAGAGCACGTTAAGCCGTCGGTCCCGGTTATTATCACTAACATGATAATCGTCGTTAAAGCCCGCCAACCCGCATTGGAGCAGCGTGGTGGGTCTAAGCTCTAATTCCCTCTCTCCTATGAGAGTGGAGGCCTGTGCCCAGCAGTGGGACGTAATTGGGCTGTAGTGGTGGTGGTGGTATGCACAGAAATCATACTAATATTATAAATGCAAAAGTGTGTTTGTTTGTTGGTTTGTCCTTCAATCACGCCGCAACGGAACAACGAATCGACGTGATTTTTGGCATGGGTATAGTTTAGGACCTGGAGAGTGATATAGGCTAATTTTAAAATTAAGTTAAGCAATTAAAATTAAGGAGTTCCCGGGGAATCAAAAAAACTTAAACCACGCGGACGAAGTCGCGGGCAACAGCTAGTTATGGCATAAAAGTACTGAGTAAACAAAATAATATAATGTGTTAACAAATATCAAAGTCCGAGGTGTTTACAGTTACTGTATAACATAATGGCTGATTCTATATCAAATAGGTTACACAATTTAGTAAATAGGCCCTTACCATAAAGCGGTTTATTAAACAAAACTGTTACGTAAATAAAACTGTAACACGTCAAATTGTTTCCTAGACATAAAATTACTATGTAATCTAGTCTGACGATTGCCGCCAATTTGTATCTAGATATAAGACTGTATGCAAATATTCACGACTTTGTTGTGTTTACGGGAATTATACATTTTCGCATTGGAATTACTTACGTCATGTTGATAGGGCACCTAACAGCTATAGTGCAAGCGCAATATTGCATGGATGTAATAATCAAGTAGGTAACTATGAATTTTAATGTACCTGTTACTGGATTTCCTTAGTAAATTTCTTATCAAATTCTTACTAAATGATGGTTATTTTTATTTAAAGTCTGAATATTATAGGAATCAAAATATATTATATAATAAGGAAGTCATGAAAATTCAAAAAAAAAGTCCGGTAAGTATAGTTACCTACAGCATAAATGTTATTAGATGTGTTAGTGGTACATTTTCCTTACTTTTAGTGTTGCTAGATTTGTTATGAGATATGAGCCCCTTTACGGGTATAGGCCTCCCCCAACCTCTTCCATTTTTCTCTGTCTTTGCCCAGATTCATCCAGCCTTTCCCTGCAGTTTGGACTATCTCATCAGTCAAGCAAGAGATAGGTATATTGAAATTAAATTTAAACTAACAAACAAAACTTAAATCGCAATTAGGTTACCGTTAAAATACTTATTAGTATTGTATTTGTATAGTGCCGTCAGGATTTATGCTTAATAGATTGATTTTAATATCCGAAGTCACTCCTGATATTCTTAAAATAATGCGTATGGAATGTTGTTGAAAATCCTACCAAATATCTTGTTTCACTTGTTGGGAGCCAACTAGATAAAAATTCTCACCGTTTATTACCTTACTAGCTTTTGCCCGCGACTTCGTCCGCGTGGATTACACAAATTTCAAACCCCTATTTTACCCCCTTATGGGTTGAATTTCCAAAAATCCTTTCTTAGCGGATGTTTACGTTATAATAGCCATCTGCATGCCAAATTTTCCGCCGATCCATCCTGCGGTTTTAACTGTGCGTTGATAGATCAGTCAGTCACCTTTTTCTTTTACATATTTAGAAAATTGGGCCATGTTTTTTTTTTTTTTATTTTTTATCCACTACAAGTTAACCCTTGACTGCGATCTCACCTGATGGTAAGTGATGATGCAGTCTAAGATGGTAGCGGGCTAACCTGTTAGAGGCATGGCAGTTAATTAAACCCATACCCCTATTTGGTTTCTACACGGCATCGTACCGGAACGCTAAATCGCTTGGCGGCACGTCTTTGCCGGCAGGGTGGTAACTAGCCACGGCCGAAGCCTCCCACCAGGCCAGACCAGGGAAATTTCAGAAATTATAAATTTCCAAACCCTGCCGGGGATCGAACCCGGGACCTCCGCACGTTAAGGCAACAGCCCTCAACACTACGCCACGGAGGTCGTCAAAATCGTGTTTTTTATAATGCAAAAGATTTCAAACTAACCGGTATGCAGTATTAGAAATAGCATTTAGCTACACTCATAAAGTACTCTCTGTCAAGTGGAAAGTTAGAGTTTCAAACCACATGTTGCACTCATTATATTGTCTTAACAAATACTTACGCTCGTCTAATTCCAACGTACAAACTTCTAAACTGGATACGATCTCATTGGCAGCTGGCACGATTGCAAAAGTTCGTTCGCTAAAGAAACACGTGTTTCTCAATAACTATCTCTGATCCACATCTCTAGAGATATTTTCACGCTTACTTGTCACTATGTAGTTACGTGAGTATTTTATAGAAGACTATAAAAAAGTTTTGATGGCACAATAAAGCCCTTTATTTCTCTAGTGAAAACGAAACTAAGTTAATAGTTAGCAAAATGTGGTAGCCTCGTAACAATTCGTTGCTAAGGAAGGAAACACACTAGGGACAAAAAGTCCGCATGCGTGAAGCTACAGATACTGCCGCGATAGGACGAGGCATGTTTCCCATACGAAGCGGGCGATTCGCGCGTATGTTTTTTCCTGTCTTATCGGCAGTGTGTTTTCGCCCCAAATCATGCAAGTCACTATAATATATACCAAATGACTTTACGGGTATTATGAAATAGTTCAATTAATTATTACCATCTACAATATGCACAGAGTATTATCAATATGCAAAAATTACAATAAAGACGTGTTCGTGACGTGACGTAAATTCTATTCTGTACTGTGTGTTATTTAATCCTTCATCTCCACCTTATTTAAAGGAGAAATTTGAATTCGTTGGCCGTCCAGGAGAAGTTCTCCGTACTACAAGGAAACTTGTTTTAAGGACGCCTACACATAATTCTTCTTTCTTCCATAAATCCTTTTCTGTACAAGCTGTTAAGTTGTGGAATGCTTTGCCTCTTGAAATCAGAGAGGCTCAATCGATAAATATCTTTAAAAGGCTTGTAAAAAATTACTATTTGTCGCAATAATAATATTATTTGTATAGTAGTTTATTTATTTTTTATATTTTGATACCTACTGTCCCATATTTTATTTTATGAGGTTTACGTTTAGTTATTTATATATTTATTTATTTGTGAGTATATATGTATATTTATATGTTATATTTGTAGTATTTATGTTATATTTATTTTATGTTATATTTATTTTATATAATATGTATTATAATTTGTAGCATTATATAAATATTTTTTATTTATTTTGTTATTTCAGCACCATCTACCGGTTGTATTTGTAGCTATGTCCTTTCACACCATTGGTTGCCTGGAAGAGATCGCTATGTAGCGATAAGGCCGCCAAATTGTATACTTACTTTGTTAGTAGCTAAGTTTTCTTTTTTATAATTTCCTTTGTGGTGTACAATAAAAGTGTATTCATTCATTCATTCATTCAAGACGTGAGTAGGTAAGTTGAGTTCAATTATTCCTCCATGGAACTTAGGGCTTGCAACTTAGGCTCCTGTCTTTAGCTACTGGCTAAGGATAGTTTCACGAGAGTCCTCTTTTCGTCAGCCGATAAAAGTTCACTGCTGGACATAATGTGTCTTGTAGGTTCCTCCACAAGCCAGGGTCACTGAATCACGGCAGAACTCCTGAAAGCCTCAATAGACCTTCTCCAGGCTCCCCCAGGCTGGTCGAAAATGTCTCCTTTGAATCCATTCGAGTTACCGG
This sequence comes from Erebia ligea, assembly GCA_917051295.2. Taxonomy (NCBI): domain Eukaryota; kingdom Metazoa; phylum Arthropoda; class Insecta; order Lepidoptera; family Nymphalidae; genus Erebia; species Erebia ligea. The sequence continues at coordinate 15,250,689 of OU785226.1, forward strand.
GGCGCGGGTATGCTAGTTTTTGTATCACATCGGTCCAATATCAAAAGCCAGTTTATGAAGGTGAAGACAGATTATGCCATGATAGGCGTGATACGAATGTGTGATCGATGTTACAAAAATTTGATAGCAAATGTATGCTGGCCGTTTAGATATACTATCATGGGTATATCAAGATCATTGATATTATTATTTTGAACAACGTGTCATATTGTGTTGTATGGAAATTGAACAAGATGTGCTTATCTATATTATGTGTTCACGACTATCGTTTGCCTCACGATTTTTAAACCACTTTCCTTCTCATTTTTCATCAACTAGAATTTAGGATAGTGTAGGTACTTTGTGATGTCGGTATAGAGGCTATTTATTGCTTCTTGTCTTACTTTGTATCTAGTATTTAATGTAGAGAAAGACATCAATTACCAGCAACAAAAGCGATTCCCTATGGCATATTTTATCACAATGGATAGGTTTTTTAAGATTAATAATTATATTAAAAGTTATTACTCAAAAATCTAATTTTTTTAAGTTTTTTCTATTGATTCCTTTGAACATTGTTCTTTTTGGGACGATAAAACGCGAAAAGTTGGAGATGTGACAAAAAAGCGTTAAACTGTCTCTCTTCCTCTAGTATAGATGGAGAGAGACTAGTAGAGTTTTTAAATAGAATAGTGAAAGTACCTGTGTCCTTATGGTGTGTCCAGCGACACCGGGTCGTCTGTTTTTTTTTAAATCTTTATTAATAGTAGATTAGTAGCCAAGGGTTGTAAGGCATCAATTGCAGCCCGAGATATTTAGTCGCACGAGCGCAGGGAGGGCGCCTATAGTTCGAGGGTGCAATTGATGCTTACACCCGAGCTAACTACTCTGCTTTACATCTCGATTGTGAGGTAAAGTAGGTCCTTATTACCCCCAAATGGAGCTTGTAGGTGACCAATTAGCGCTCGAGGGTAATAATGTAGAGCTAGAAAAGCCCTAGGGCGGTAAGTAATAAAAAAAAAAACTCTTCACTCTTTCAAAAAGTTCGCGTACATCTAACCATCATACTTTTTTTAATTACTTACCGCCCTAGGGCTTTTCTAGCTACATTATTACCCTAGAGCGCTAATTGGTCACCTACAAGCTCCATTTGGGGGTAATAAGGACCTACTTACCGAATATGAGAGATGTAAATAATATTTAGAGACAGTTAACTTTTTGTGACCATATACCTAATTACTTTCTTTGTTATAATTTGAAATTATTTAATTATAAAATTAAAAAATCTATATTGCTATTAATAGATCGGATCTCGTCAATCTAATGTTTACGCAATTGCTAGTAAACGTAACTGGGGCCCGTAAACTGATCGAGTTAATGCGATCGCTGCTGAATACAGGCCTATATAATGTACGCACGCCTCCAAATCACAGGCGTATGCCGTATTCATATTAAATATTAATATTCATATTAAATGGTGCAAAACTGCCCCCCGATTATGTAAGAATTGTCGATTGAATGGTAAAGGTTCAGCGTCAAAGTAATATAAACCATAACAGCATTAAATTAGAGCTTAATTTCGTGTACCCATTCTTATACGTTTAGGTATGTACGATACTCTAAACTAAAACTTTAACTTTAATTCTTACATGATTGGGGGGCTCAATCCCAATGCTTATCGGGCAAACTCAATCGATACCTCAATGGCATACTTGCTACTTTTTCATCGATGATATTATGCAACAAGATCCTTGATTCAACTGATTGATTGTCGTCGACATGGTGATAGCACTTTATAGTTACGTGCGAACAAAATCAAGGTTTGGTTTGTATCATACTAATATTATTATAAATGCGAAAGTGTGTTTGTTTGTTGGTTTGTTCGTTTATTGGTTTGTCCTTCACTCACGCCGAAACGGAGCAACGGAATGACGTGATTTTTGGCATTGGTACAGTTGAGGACCTGGAGAGTAACATAAACACCTTTTTATCCCGGAAAATTAAGGAGTTCCCGCGGGAATCAAAAATCTTAAACCACTCGGACGAAGTCGCGGGCATCAGCTAGTTATCTATATACATTAGCTTAATTTAAAATCATTCATCCAACTACAATTACGAAATCCGAGATTAGTAGGTGTATTGTTTTAATTTTAGTATTTTTTTACAAAGTTATGAAAGAAATCAAGTGCCAAATAAGAAAATTATAGCTGCTACAAAATTATATTATTATTTCTTAACATATATCGTCGCTGATCGCTCTTAGACATGGTGTACAAGTTATTTCTCCTCTGGATTTCTTGACTGCTTCAATAAACAGCCATGTTAATTTTTTAAATTAGGTTTCGGCTTTTTTAATTTAAAAAAATCGCTTGACGCTCATGTTTGCGCCGATAACGCTGCTTGCGCGTGGCGCAGACACGTAAGGGGTTTATCATTGAATCACATAACAGCTTAAGCTCTGCGTGCAACCCATAAAGCTTACGATAACGTCTAGGCTCGTTTTAATATTGAAAATCAGCCTAAAGCATAACAGGAAAATTATTATACAACTGAAATAATTTATTATTGCGAGTTTCCAATCAACAATATTAGTTCTACATTAATCTAACAACTTGTTACGAGTGACCTAATTTTCGTTCAAATAATGAAAGATTTAATGATTCTGTACGATTTATCTTCCGTACGCAAAATTATACATAAATAAGCTGATGCCCGCGACTTCGTCTGCGTGGAATAAGTTTTTTTTTAATGCTCACGGAAACTCCTTAATTTTCCGATATAAATAGGATGCCACTCTAGCCTATGGCATTCTCCAGATCTTCAACTACTTATATCTTTCTTCAACTTCTTCAAATGTATAGAAAGTTCGTTTACAAGATATATTTTTTGACCCTTCGTTATCCTCGTTGTCGTCAACCGATAGCCGATGGACATTGGTCTCTTGCATGGACTTCCACATGCCTCCAGCGACTCCCTGCGACTCGTTTGATATCGTCCGTCCACCGAGTCCAACGATGCGCTTACCAGTGCGGGGTTCCAGCACTTTGGGACCCCAACGTCTATTAACTCTTACAACGTTTTCTTCTTCTTTTTCGACTCTTTAGTGGACTTACATTGATATTATGATGAATGTAAAATGGATTAGTAGCAACTATGAATCAAAACGCAAATTATCTCTACTAAGTATATACTAATTAGTAATTACTAATATTACTAAACTAATTTTGAAAGTTTGGATGGATGTTTGGATGGATGTTTGTTACTCAATCACGCCAGAACGGCTGAACGGAACTAGATAAAATTTGGCACATAGTTAAATTATAGTCTGGAATAACACATAGGCTACTTTTTATCCCGGAAAATTAAAGAGTTCCTGCGGGAAGCAACAAAACCTCAATCCACGCAGACGAAGTTGCAGGCATCAGCTAGTTAGTTATATGTTTCAAAGCAAACCACTCTATAGCCCAACGAAAATGAGCTTACTGAACTTGGCTTTGCTTTACTTATATTCAACATCATCATTAAGTTTCGTCATCATCATCGTTACTTATTGACGGCTTGGTTATTCAATGTTACGTACATTATTCAATCCACATTCATTGCATACATTATAAAACAAATATAACGGCGAATCAACATGGTTACGCCATATATTACGGATGCGGTGGAAGTCGGAAGGTTTGTTTGTTCATTTCGCGCTCCAATGACTATCATCATCATCATGTAATGAATGATTGAGTATTGATTCACTTGTTTGTGGGCAAGTATTAAGACACATTGGTTGTCTATACTTTATTAGATTTTCGAGTTACATCATATTGGGCATATTATCTTTCCATAGCCCTTCAAGCATCAAGACCAACAACGTCCGTCTGTTCTTCGAGCTCTATACCAATTGCTTGTCCTGTTTGTCGGTATCGGTTGGTCACTCTTATTTTTACGGACGACTTTTAATTTGATCGCGTAGAGATATTAATTTAAAAAAATGTTCTCCCGACCGATTAACGGCCACGGCGGCCTATATCTCCAGAGAGATTAGCCATCTGCTCGGGAGATATTATAGTGCACAAGTGGTGCGCATACACAGGTGCATTCTCTGTTCCTTTACTCTCATAACCCGATGGAACGGAAAATCTAACACGACCGGAGAGAGATCAGGCGCAGGACCGACGGCTTAACGTGCTCTCCGAGGCAAGGGGGGTGAAACACCTCCAACTTCCTAACTCCGGGCTATTACTCAGAAAAACCCAATACTTGTATGACCCGACCCGGGACCTCGTCGGCCGCAGTCGAAGGTGCTAACCACTAGACTAGAGATACTACGAGCATAGCTAAGCTACAGCTAATATGATTATTCCAATCTTAATCAAATAGGTAATATTTTGTTGACTATAAAATTGAGTTACTCAATATTTAAGCGTTTAATCGTATCCAACAAATTACGTGAACGTGTCGATAAATTCGTGACAGCGCGATACAGGTACGTATATTTTCGCTATATTTTCGTGTGAGATGATAAATGAACCGTAATATTTCGCCTCGAATCCAGCCTCGCACGTGCATAGTAATTTACGATCTCGAGTCGTGAATGAGCCATTTGTTCTACGTGTTATTATAAATCTACGAATAAATACAGCTAGTTTAAGAGCTGGTGACCTTATATGACAACACTGTTTAACTAAATGCCACTCAACTGTACAGATATTATCTAGATTCGGAACTATACGAGTGTAACAGGCAATTTAATTTTAAGATAATATGTTTTACAGCTGCAACAAGCCCATTTTTCACTATACCGGACGCTGCGTAAGTGCATAGGTAAAGGTCATGTCAGAGCCAAATTCTGATGATAATATTATCAGCAGTTATAATACTTCGATATGCGCACAGCGGGCGAATATTGCTCCTTTTTTTTTGCGTTAATGTGCATAATAATTCTGTTCAACACAATCTCTAAACTAAACTAAAATGACAGCTCTAATTCTAGTGCTGCCCCTTTCCGCAAGGAGTATTATGAAAGGGATAGCAATATAAAAAGAGCTGTCATTTTAGTTTATTTTAGAGATGGTGTAATACAGATTTGGCCTCAAATATCATATTTATTTAGACAACATCCTCATGCTCATTCAAATACGATACCTATTTTATCTAAACTAAGGCCAATAAATTACCTTATCATTCAGTATTTTTAACCGACTTTCAAAAAGGAGCAGCTTCTCAATTTGGTTGTATTTTTTTACGATTGCATTCGTTATATATAAAGAACGTACTACAGGTAGTATTTTTCATAAACCAGTGGGGCATAGAGGTAATGAGCAGTGGGGACTATGGGAGCTTTTGTTACGAGTTGAATGAGCACACAACACAACACAAACAAGCTGTTTACATTATTTGACATAAATAATTATGTAAAATATAAATGTTATATTCAGATATACTAAAAGCTACGTCGCACAGATGTTGCCAGATCCTAGATAATAAAATTAATTTCCTTTCGTAAACATACGCGTTGCTCCACATTTATTTTTTAATGGAAACATTTGTCAATATCGCTCGAGGTAATGAATTGAAAAATTTCTCTTCCATAACTGAATGCGCCTTCCATGGTCACTATAATTACTATAGTTATTTATAATATGCTTAGGCGCCAGCGGAGGGTGAATTGCTCATACAAACGTAATACCAAAATAATTAGTAATTCGAGCATATTTCCTCCATATTATGCGATTATTAAGATTGAACTTGTATTTATCTAGGTCCCTGGATAATTATTTTTCCAAAATACTTTCCCAAAATTAAATGTAAGCACATTGCGTTTTGCAAGTTTTTGCGACATAAACGACATGTTTTCTCCTTATTTGTTTCATATTAAAACCAACGATATCTCACGTACTAATTGATCAGGAACATAGCCTATATTGTCAAGTTACAGAACAACAACACGAAGTTAAAAACACAACAATTTTTCATTCATCATTTTTGGTATTCACGGAACAAGACTAAATGTATTACAAATTCTGTACGCTCATATTGCTATCGCGCTTGCACGCGATCATGTGTCTTCAGCCAAATAGGGATAGCAATATACCGGCAAATTTATATTTGCGGTTCGAGTAGAAGTTGCGAGCGGTGGTCGCCGGTCCCTTAAGTTTTGATTTAATTTAAATCGTTTGCAAACTTTGTAGTATGCATTTTACGATATATAAAATAGAATTTAAATTTTAATTAGATTTTAAATATCCACAGGGAACATGCCTCTTATTTTGTACAAAACAGATTTTTTTTGTATTTTATTTATTCATATTTACCGTTCCTTTTTTGTTACAGGTAAATACGAAAATTTCAGAATGCAACAATATTTTCACCCAGCTGTTTCAACTACGTAGGTACTAGTAAGTTTATTCAAATCATTACATCACACACATTTTCAAAATTTGGAGCATCCAATCGTAAGTATCTACTTAAATCCTTCATAGGTAGGTACTATATACCTACGCGGTTTCGTGTTTGAAAAATGAAGTTTTTTTTTCTACCAATTCAAATTAGCCCTTGACTGCAATATCACCTGATGGTAAGTGATGATGCAGTCTAAGATGTTTGTGGGCTAACCTGTTAGGGGCATGGCAGTTATATTAGTATTATATAAGTGTATATTATTTTACCTGCAACCAACAACGTACTCGTATCTATCAACGTGCATAAATTGATTGCGGTCAATCAAAACCTCTTGGCGTTTCTTTTGAAATTGATAGTTCATAAAACGGTATAAGCTGTCTTCCCTATATGTTATAGGTATTTGTAATCATTATGTCGATAGTTTCTGAAGCTTATTGATTGACATCAACATTTAAACCGTACTTGTCAAGAGGTCAAAGGTGCTTTTTCTTGATCGCACTATTTGTGTATACCGGAGTAATTACGTAATAAATATTAGATATGGTATTTATATAATAAATATTAGGAAGGAGCCCTTTGATTTAGGTACTATGTTTGTGATAATATTAAAACGACCTTGGTAAATTTCCTTAAAATAATGTAATTAATGCGAAATGTATCAATACATTTCTTTTTACTGCCCGTACATTTAACTGATTTTATGGAATTTGGTATAAATAGACATAACTTGCATCCCATAGATACTCGTAGATGTATAGAGTTCCCTCCAGATTTGTCGAAATCTTTAATCCACGCGAAGGAAATGGCGGCTGTCAATTATATAGTTAAATTATTTAAGTCTATGGTTAAATTTACAAAGAAGTATAAAATAATGTCTATGAAACAGTGGAAGTTTCTTTTGTACAACAATCTAGTCGCTTAAACATCTGCTATTATTCTTTGAAATGCAAAAGCTACTTTGTATGTTAGTCACGGATTTTTTGATTAAATAATAGTTTATTCGTTAAAGGTCACCCAAAGTCGGACACAGAGCACCGCTGAAGATATACCATGACGCATTTGACGACCACTTGGTCAATAAGTCGTAGGTCAGATGACGTAAGATTATATCAACACCTTTATATAGCCTAATAAAAAGCTTCTTTAGGCCCGCTTGCATTCACGCTGGGTAACGTTTAACCCGGGTATTTGAAATTTTGACAGAAGTGTTATACGAATTCTGTCAAAGTAGCAGCTAACTCTGGGTTAAAAGGGTAACCCGGCGTTTCTCCAAGCGGGCCCTAGTATTGTAATCTCCATAATTAGGTTAAGTAGCGATAGTTTAGCAGAGATAGACCTTGGGAGAGATTCCCTTGGGTGTAAAAGGCCCCTTTTAAACTTTTATGATTTCATCATCATCATCATCATCATATAAACCCATTGCTGGCTCACTATTGAGCACGCGTCTCCTCTTGGAATGTGAAAGGTGAGGCCGTAGTCCACCACGCTGGCCAAGTGGAAACTTAACATACTTCGGGAACATTGAGAAGAGTTCTGGGACATTCAGGTTTCCTCACGATGTTTTATTTCACCGGGAAACAGTTTTGGTTTTTAGGATTTATGTGTGGGGATATCGCTTATTATATATCGCGATATATCGATAAATATCGATTTACTTTCTGCAGAAAGGTAGTTATAAGCACTATAAGTATACTACTACTATAAGGTAGTATATAACTACTATAAGGTACCAAGTATTCTGTGTCATAGCGGTCGTTTCATTTAAATAGAAGTTTTATTCGTAACAACCTCCACTAGCATTAAAAGTCAACCAAGAATGAAACGCCTTAAATGCAGTTGCTGTAACGTCCTTTAGGTTAAACAGATCTTATAGGTAGGCACTAGATTAAGTACCTATTCCTATGTCCTTTTAGACATACTGTATTTAAACCACCAACAATTAGCCAAAGTACAACTGTTAACGCCAATATTTGCGTTTCGCTACCAAACCAACCAACCAAACTGTGGCCATAACAAGCAGTTACTAAACCAGATCGTGAGCTATCCATCTACTTGGTTACGACCGTTTAATGAGAGTGTAAAAGAATCGAAAGATAACTAGATAATACGTTCCCAATCACCCTAATTAGAATACAGCTGATACTCGTCACGAACTTTGAACGTGACTAGTTTCGATCTACATAGAGAAATGTATCACTTTCAGAAGGCCTAGTGGGAGTTTTTTACGTATTCGATCGCGGCAACGTTAACTACAATGTAGTAGTCAATTAACGTTGTCGCGATCGAATATACCAATGTCTAATATACCTAGGTATACCTATACGGCACTGTCTACTAGGATCCACCTTTATACCTATATTGATTTAGGCAATGCCAGCGACTTTGTCCGCGTGGATTAAGATTGACTTCCATACCAAATTTCATCAAAATCGGTTGAAAAGACGGGCTGTTAAAGCGTAGCAGACAGATAGACAGACACACTTCCGCATCTATACTAATATTATAAATGCGAAAGTTTGAATGGATGGATGGATGGATGGATGATGGAGGGATGGATATCCATGTTTGTTACTCAATCACGCCAGAACAGCTGAACGGATTTGGATGAAATTTGGCACAGAGAAAGATTATAGTCTGGAATTACACAAAGGCTACTTTTTATTGCGGAGTTCTGGGAACCGAAAATCATCAATCCACGCTGACGAAGTCGTGAGCATGAGCTAGTTTATAATATTAGTGAGTAAGTATGTATTGATCGAGCTCCAGCTGTCATTCCATACAAATCGTAGATATCGAATGGGAAGAAAATCTCTCACTAGGCACTCGGATTATATAAATCGTTTCGAATCGTTAATCGTATCAAATCGACTTGTTAACGTAATACTTTCAATTAGATAATAAAAAGGATTGATAAAAGACTAGATGGTGCCCGCGACTTCGTCCGCGTGGTTTTCGGTTTTTTAATCCCGTGGAAACTTATTGATTTTCCAGGATAAAAAGCTTATGTACGGCTTCGGAGTGCAACGTCTTGTACTAAATTTTGTCAAACTGGGTTTAACAGATGTGCCGCGAAAATGTAACAGACAGATTAGATGGACTCAAAGACACGCTTTTGCATTTATTAATCTTCCTTTATCGTTAGACCAAAAGGTGACCAAAAGATTAATTGCTAAAAATGCACATAGCTCAGAAAAGTTAGAACCTCAACATAAGGCTAAACTAGGCTAGTATAATTATGCGAAAACTAGTGGTCGCCCGCGACTTCGTTCGCGTACAATTTCTAATTTCCTATGAGATTATAAAATTTTCCCGCTGCAAAAGACCTATCTATAAAGACTATACATTTAAATAGCTTATTCAGGTTTTTATTATACACCTAAATGCTGATTTTCATATCTATACTTCAAAAGCATAGTACTTTCACGTAACCTCATTTTTCCAAACGACCAGATTTTCTCAAATCCGTTTCTTAGCTGATGTCTACGCCATAGAAGGAACCTACTTTCCAAATTTCAAGTTTGTATGCTCTATAATTCCTGAGATATCGTGATTAGTGAGTGAGTGAGTGGTATTTCGCTTTTTATATTATAGACTAGCACTAGATGAATGATGATGCCCGCTACTTCGTCCGCGTGGATTACGTTTTTTTTTGATTCCCGGGGGAACTCCTCAATTTTCCGGGATAAAAAGTAGCCTATGTCCTTCCTGGGGATGTAACCTACCGCTACTCCAAATTTAATCAAAATCGGTTGAATAGATGGGCCGTGAAAGCGTAGCTGACAGACAGACAGACAGACAAACATACGGGGAGACAGACACACTTTCGCATTTATAATATTAGTATGGATTATTATAGATGACAGCCATTTACAGGTACCTAACTCCGGGCATTTGAGAAACAAATACATTAGTGAAGGCATTTATCGCAATGTCAATTCCTACGTTCCGGTTTCGACACCAACCAGCGTGCTGGCCGGTTGGTTTCGCAATCGCATTTCAGCGGCAAGTGGGCGCAACCAGCAACAACCTGCAACCTTATTGCTGGTTCCTGGACAGTAACACAGGCTTCGTGATCAGACTGTCGTGATAAATGGACAATGGTAATTGGAATGTGTAGAGTCCAGTTACGAGTAGGTCGCTTGAGAAATGCAATGCAGTCTTAGCATATCGAACGCGAAAACACTGTGTGGTATAACCAACGTACCTACTATTACCTGTGACAACTGATTCGGGATTCCGTGACTTTAAATCGAGAACATGATAGCTTAAAGTGGTTTAGACTTCGGCTTTCGCGTCTAAGTTAACTGATATTAATTATACTCTTGTTGTACAGATCTCATTCAATTCCATACAATCGCGACCAAATTGGTAAAAAATCTCCCACTAGGCCTACGTAGGGTTACCATCTCTAAAATCTGGCAATAAGGACGAGAAGCGTGAAAACCCCGGATTTTGGAGCTTAGAACATGGACATGTCAACAGTGTATTTTTTTAAAGTTACTTAGTAAATTAATAAAGTCTTAATCAATATAAATCAACTTTTTTTTCGAACGGAAACTTTTTTTTTTGAAACTTTTAAGCTCGGACATTGACTTACCAATACCTTAGACGCACCATCGAAACGCAAAAAACGGCACGGTAAAATTGTGCACAATGAACAATTTTTGCCTCAGTCGCCCATGAATATACTAGGCGACAAAATGTCGTATGTGTCGAATTGTTATTACAAAATTGAACCCTAAATATAAAGCTATATGGTTGGTTTTTGTGAACCGTTTGGTGTCTCTTTGTCTATTATCTATAGCTGTGGTTGTATAAGCGATTGTGGACGCTTTTTGAGTTTTAATTTGTAGGTAATGTTGTATCCTTAGTTGGTAAATCGATGAGCTCGAACTACAAATGAAACCCCACCCGGACGCTCCCCGGATTCCCTTTAAACAAGGACAAATCCAAGAAAATTCGGACGGATGCAGATGGCAAGTATGGCCGTAGGCCGAGTTTATTTAGCCCTCTCTCGCGTCATAGTTTTCATGCCCGTTAGGCTAAGCATCTTCGAGCATTTAACCAAAGATAAGCATGCTTAGTACTATTAAGAAATAGTATTGCAGTTTGTTATTTGAATTCAAGTTGTAGGTGATGCATAACATAGCCTACGGCTACAAATATTTATGATTTAAAATTGTGTAATAAATTGTTAAGAAATGTGATAGAAGTGAGTTTGCTTCATAAATTATTAACATCTTCATTTAAGTCTGGTCTAGTAAGAGGCTCCGGCTGTTGCTATAGTTACCATCCTACCGATAAATATAATATAATATTCCAAGCAATTTAGCGTTCTGGCTTAGCTGCCATACTAAGTTAGCCCACTTCCTTATAAAACTGCGTCTTAACTAACCAGGGGCCATACTGCCAACGCTTAAAGCAATACTTAAGTAATATTACTCAAAATGACTGTATGATGTTACGTACCTTGACGTTCCTAAAATAAGGATTATAATTCTAAAACACGAAAGCCAACAATTATGAAACAATATGGCTTTAAGCTTTGGTAGTATGACCCCAGGTAAGATCGCAGTCAAGGGCCAACTCGTCATCGAATAAAAATGACGAAAATTCGTCCATGATTCCCCAAAAATTTGTTCATCCTTTTCCCAAAAAATGATTCATCCGGATCCATACCGAAAATGATGCAGTTCAAAACTCACCAGTCACGGCTATCAAACATTGAGCAATAATTTATGCGAATATTCTAGGCATAAAGGATTACACATATAGGCATTACGCTCTTCAAGGCCTAAGCTGATCCTCAAGATTGCGCGATTTTCCCATACTTTAACAACTGTTCGTTGGTAAATGTAAATGACTACTGTGCAACCAGACTAATTGCTTAGTACGACCTAAATCTTAGTTGGAAATTAGATTCGGCATGTGAATTAGACATTGCTCGAATTGCCAAACTCTTTGTAACTCTTTAATAAACACTTGTTTTCTACTTAATTGCAATCACATCAGTAGCCCGGTCATAATGTATGGATGTATTAATTTTTTTTTTATTTTTATCCACTACAAGTTAGCCCTTGACTGCGATCTCACCTGATGGTAAGTGATGATGCAGTCTAAGATGGTAGCGGGTTAACTTGTTAGGGGCATGGCAGTTATATTAAACCCATACCCCTATTCGGTTTCTACACGGCATCGTAACTACGGGAACGCTAAATCGCTTGGCGGCACGTCTTTTGCCGGTAGGGTGGTAACTAGCCACGGCCGAAGCCTCCCACCAGGCCAGACCACGGAAATTCAGAAATTATAAATTTTCAAACCCTGTCGGGGATCGAACCCGGGACCTCCGCACGAACACTGCGCCACGGAGGTCGTCAAAACCAAAATGATAGAGGTTGTTACTCTATCACGCCCGAACGGCAGAACTTGGCACAAATTGGCAGAAATTTGGCACAGAGATAGATTATAGTCTGGAATAGCACATAGGCTACTTTTTTCTTTCCCGGAAAATTAAAGAGTTCCCGCGGGAACCAAAATATCTCAATGCCGGCTCTTCTCAGCAGAATCTGCTTTCCGAACCGGTGGTAGAGTCAAAACATGACGTAACATAAGAGACACCCGTACCTATTTCCTACATGTTTTAAATAAATGAAATGAATTGAAAGACCATGACAAAAGTGTTGTTTATAAACTCACGAGTAACTAAGCAAGAATAAGTGAAAGGATTTGATAGCTTTACATTTCAAGGATTTCGATCAAATCGCCTCCAAATAGCTAATAATTCATACTTGGCCATTGTATTCTGTTGAATTTGAGCTGCTTTTATATAAAACGTGACTTTAATCGTGAACTTAAAAGCCGTAATAGGATTTGCTCAATGCAAATGCTTTTTTTTTAATCCACTACAAGTTAGCCCTTGACTGCGATCTCACCTGATGGTAAGTGATGATTCAGTCTAAGATGGTAGCGGGCTAACCTGTTAGGGGCATGGCAGTTATATTAAACCCATACCTTCGGTTTTTCCACGGCATCTGGACGATTCCACGACGGGGGTGTCTGTCTGTCTCTCTGTCTGTCTGTCTGCTACGCTTTCCCGGCCCATCTTTTCAACCGATTTTGCTGAAATTTGGTATAGAGGTAGGTTTTATCCCGGAAAATTAAGGAGTTCCCGCGGGAATCAAAAAACCTTTATCCACGCGGACGAAGTCGCGGGAATCATCTAGTATATACTATATACAATTAACGGTAGCATAAAAAGCTATATTAGACCTTTGGGCATTTTAAGGGTACCGTACCCAAAGGGTGCCAATGCCAATGGGACCTTATTTACTAAGACTCCGCTGTCCGTCCGTCCGTCAGTCTGTCAGCGGGCTGTATCTCATGAACCGTAATATGTAGACGTATAAGATTTTCAGAGTGACTAATACTGTAGCTGATATAAGAAATATAATGAAAATAAAATCAAACTAACATTATAAATGCTAAAGTGTGTTTTATTGGTTTATTGGTTTGTTCTTCAATCACACCGCAACAAAGCAACAGATCAACATGTTTTTAGCATGGGTGTAGTTGAGGTCCTGGAGAGTGACAGGCTACTTTTTATCCCAGAAAATTAAGGAGTTCCCGTGGGAATCAAAAAAATCTTATTCCACGCGGACAAAGTCGCGGGCATCAGCTAGTAAAATAATATATTAAAGAGGGTCCCATACAATAAACTTGTATTTAAAAGTAAAAAGTGTTAAATTTTGTACTTACGATAGTATGGAACTCTTCGCGTGCAAGTCCGACTCGCACTTGGCCGATGTGTTTATAGGATTTCTACTTTATTTTGGGGCATAAAAATAATAATGGCACGTTATCATTATCCGCTCTTTTGGAAACGTCGAGCCTTAGGCTAAAATACTAGTTTAAGCTTCCATAGCAAAGTTCTTTGTTGACTTATTTCGACTTATTTTAATAACGAATTAAATATTCAATTACTAAGATTTAGGAAGTCGTGTACTTATTTTTATTTTTTCTATCACCTAAATCTTGTATGGTAATAAAATAAACGTTTCAAAATGGTCATTTAACGCTTAATTACACCTGGATGTATTGAAATTGTTATTTATCTCTGTAAGTACGCAAATCTATATAGATCACTTGAAACCAGGAAACCTTGAAATTTGCGTAAGTATCTATTATACCTACTACCTCTACCTGGGACCTGGGTGTACTGACTTTCAATTCAATGACTCAATCAAATCAGCAACTCTTTATCAAACTTAAAAACGCGCTTAGTAATTTCAGAAGAATAAATTCCAGCTGTGACGTCATCAAATTTCAACGCATTTTTTTCTTTATTCTATATTTTAAAATGGTTATCAAACTTAAAACTAACCGAGGATGTGAATTTTAGGTCTTTTGGAAGACCCTCTATTTAATAATCAGTAAGAAATAATTTATCTTTGATATAGACTTCATTCCTATTTCTTTAGTCAACTAGAAAATTGGTTTTTTAAAATATATATTACCAAAATCTAATATTATAAACGGAAAAGTGTGTCTGTCTATCCGTCCGTCTGTCTTTGTGCTATGTTTTCAGGGCCCACCGATTTTGACGCACTATGGTACAACTCAGAGAGGAAACAGAGAGAGGTACAGAGGGTTACAACTCGCATCCCGGGGTACATAGGCTACTTTGACGTACAAGTTACAAAAGTTACAGCTGTATCTAGTATGAGCTATTCTGAGGTTACAGCACAGAATAAGTAATAGTAGTAAGTTACAGCTCGCTAATGAGTACCCAGCCTAACAATGCTCTTTTGAATCGTTTAAAAAAATTCATACTTTTTTTTACAATAAGTTTGAGTACAGCCTTGACTTGGTGAACGATAAATTATTCACTTGCATAATATTAATATACTTAAATATAAATGCAACAAAAAATGGTAGCAACAGAAATGCAAGGTTACGGACTATAGAAATTCTTTGTTGTATTTCGACCGTAAAAAATAAGGTTATTAGATTGAGGCGTGCCATTATAACTTGCACTTTTATATATATATCTTGTGGAACTTTTTTGGCGTTAAAATATAAAAAGCATTACGCATAATATTCTCCTAAATAAAAAAACAAATATTTTGAAGTCAAGGGAATTATTTTGATAAATTTTATATAACGCTTTGCTCTATAAGTCTCTATGATATTAACCCTTCACTGGACAGCATAATTCAATAGCTCAATAGCATAATTCAATAGCTGGCTTGCTCATTTTGTAATTTTTACTATATCTAGTGTTTACCCACATTTAGGAAATAATTAAGAATAGGTGGTTAATTTAATCCATACTATATTATATAAATCCGAAAGTATGGGTCTTTCACGGCCCATCTGTTCAACCGATTTTGATATAGGGATAGTTTGTAATCCGGGGAAGGACATATTACCCTACTTTTATCCCGGAAAATTAAAGAATTCCGGCGGGAATAAAAAACCTTAATCCATGCGGACGAAGTCGCTGGCATCATCTAGATTCTACTAGGTACATAATAGTTTAGTAGGCTTGCTACGGAATCTAAACTTTTAATTGGTTATACCTATACGATTTGACCACAGCATTATCACGGCTTAAAAGTGTTAAGTACAAAGCATAAAATACAGCCTTGTACTTAGATTACACAATAAATTCTTATTAACACCAACAAAGATGTGGGCGTGATTTTCTATAATAACCGAATGATCACTTACTATCCAATTAAAATCTCTCACTCAATTCTTACATCATCGAATCATTGATATTAAACGAGCCCATGACATATTGTTGATTGCAACCTAATTGCGACCATAATAGATCCTTGACTTTATGAAGTTTGTCTTGAAATAATTAACTAATCTACTTTTACATCCGGAATATAATTACTTACATCTATTAAAGTCATGAAGCATATCCAAAAGGCACATTATTTTAAATTATATCAGCTGCTTTATCAATAAAGGCAGCCGCACTTGTCGGGATTTCAGGTCTGGATCACCCGAAGGCGAAAATTCCTTACGATAAAGGTGAAAATGCCTTGAATTGACTTGACTGTATAATTGCGCAGTGCTCATTTGATTCGTAAACTATTTAAGGAACCTACTTGAAAAAATGTGCGGCGGCCCGTATAATAAACCACCGCGTTAACTACGAGTATATTGCGCTTTTGTCCCTTTGGGCTGACATATCCAAAGGGACAAAAGCCTCTAAAAAAAAATGGCAGTCATAGGGACTGGCGATAGAAGTGAAAACGAATATTTAAAATAATAACATAAGGGCTAACATGTAGTGGATAAAAAAAAAAAAAAAATTTAAACTAAGGCATTCAAGTTTAATTACGAATGTAGTATATTTATATTTAAGACCTTTTGTCTTTGTAACAACGCGAGCATGGGGCGGCGAGGTGTCGGTGTCGGTGACGCGAATCCACAAGTTTACCTACCAAAAAGTGCTCAACGCGGCTAAAGAAGTTTTCACTTCAAAAAAAGTTAAAAAAAAAACTATATAAAGAATTAAGTATACCTATCCCTTATCATACTAATATTATAATGCAAAAGTGTGTTTGTTTGTTGGTTTGTTGGTTCGTTGGTTTGTTGGTTTGTCCTTCAATCACGCCGCAACGGAGAAACGGATCGACGTGATTTTTTGCATGGGTATAGTTGAAGACCGAGAGTGACATAGGCTACTTTTATCACGGAAAATTAAGGAGTTCCCGCGGGAATAAAAAAAACTTAAACCGCGCGGACGGAGTCGCGGGCATCATCTAGTAATCTATAAGTATGTTTAACAACTCCTATCTTTACAGCAAGTTACTCGATCGTAGAACATTGACCGCAGCTATGTCGCAAGAGCAACAGTCAAGCCAGTCATTTGCATATCGTAATTTCATATCAAATGACAATCTGAAACAAGTTGCAATAATGCCCTTTGCTTGTCTGCGAAAATAAATTGCTTAGCTTTGACTCGATACGTGTCAAACGATAGGTACCGCTGTACCCTTGGACTTTCTAATAGTTTTTGAAGTGAAAACTTCTTTAGCCGCGTTGAGCACTTTTTGGTAGGGGGTAAACTTGTGGATTCGCGTCACCGACATTCTCCGCGTCACCGACATGCTCCGTGTCACCGACATGCTCGCGTTGTTACGAAGACAAAAGGTCTTAAATATATAAATATACTACATTCGTAATTAAACTTTATTAGGTTTATATTTTAATTATTTTTTAATTATTTTAAATATTCGTTTTCACTTCTATCGTCAGTCACTATGACTGCTAATTATTTTTCTTATAATTGCAAGATAAGCTTGCGCTTGACGACAATCATACTTAGAGTTAGAGCAAAGGAATGATGAGATCTAGGTTGGAACCCGCTTGCTTAAAAGATGCCTATTCACTCTTGCCTTGAAGGAAAAAGGTACAGTGAGATTTATTTAGATAGATAACTAGCTTTTACCGGCGACTTCGTCCGCGAGGACTACACAAATTTAAAACCCCTATTTTACCCCCTTAAGGGTTGAATTTTCAAAAATAGTTTCTTAGCGGATCTGTATGCCAAATTTCAGCCCAATCCGTCCAGTGGTTTGAGCTGTGCGTTGATAGATCAGTCAGTCCGTCGCCTTTTCCTTTTAAATATATTTAGATATCCATAAAATATAAATTATATCTATATCCATCCATATAATTATATTTATATCCATAAACTTATAAATGCGACAGTCTATCTATCCGTCTGTCTGTTTGCTACGTTTTCACGTCCTATTTGTTTAACCGATTTTGACAGGAATATTATTGATATTAATATGTCACTTCATCGTGATCATGTCAGGACAGATAGGTTGCATTCCGGATATCTATATCCGGGATACCCTACATCCACATATGCTATCCCGGAAAATCTAAGAGTTTCCTCAGGATCCTTCCAAGCAAACGAAGTCGCGGTCTTTATCAATATCTAAGTACATTAATGTTTGATTCAATGGCAACTATAGGTACAATAGGTGTCCAAACAAAAAAATTATGTCAAGCTAATAGTTAATAGATAGAGTTCTAAAACCATGTTTTTTTGGACTAGTACAATGTTTACACTGTTTCGTAAGATTTGTAAGAAAAACACAAATAGTAGCCTTTATTTGGCAAAGTACAACAATTTTAACGATTCAACTAAGTCAAATATCAACGCGCGCAAAAAAACGAAATAGAAGCTATAGCTATTTCCTGCGAAGTTGTCCGCGTGTATTAAAAATCCTGAAAACTTCCAATTTCACGTATCTAGCATTGCATACTAGAGCTGTGGCGAATTGTATCAAGATCGGCCGTTAAAATGTTAGAATGAAAAATAATAACATAGCTTTTATTATAAAGTATAAATTTTACATTAAAAATACAACATAAATTAAGTGAAAATGACAAACAAACTTTCACATTTTATAATAGTATGGATCGATGTAGGATAGCACTAGCAAAGCAGTAGCTGAGTCACGTGTTAGCTGCAATAAAAATCTACACTAAGGTCGTGGGATGCGGATCTTAACATACTAGGGGTTACTAACATCGATTAAAGCAATATTATTTCAAAACGACAGTTTTATGTCACGCATCTTGATGTCCCTAAAATAAGGATCATCATTCTAAAGCACAAACGTCAACAATATTAAAACAATGGTAGTATGCCGCCTGATCGTCAACGGTAGACAAGTGGGCAGCGCCACACCGAGACGTGAACAAGTAAGTATGTACTGCATAAATAACTATCAATGATGTAACTTATCTCCGCATAATTATCCATACTTAATTTATAATTTCGAAAGTGTGTCTATTTGTTACATAAATTTTCCGAGGGCTAGGACTTTTTATCCCGGACTATCATTGCTGCTTACTGCCACTTGCTAATGGTATACCTACAGTCTATGGAAATTGGTTTTACAACTTCTAGTCGACTCTACTCAAGTAGTTCAACTATTACGCATTGCTGCTGTCCTGCGTTGTATTTCACCAGGGCTTTACTTCATTATTTCTTCTTGTTTTATCCATTATTACAGTCCTTGAATAAAACACATTAGGTACTTAGACTCTTTCAATTAAAAGAATAAGTACCACATACTTTTTCCACTCAGTGTTAAATGTTGATAAAATTTATAAAATCGGTGGGTGTTAATGCAGCCCAGCCTACTAAAGATGCAAATTAGTTAGCAACTTACTGATATTGCTTATATCTAGGGTTGACACGCAATACATACCTATAGATTTGTAAAATAAAATATTTTAGTCTATGTTACCTACAAGATAAATATTAATAAGTCGGAAAAAAGTTTAGTGTAATGTGAAAATATAATTCGGTTAAGATAACAAAGACTATTCAAAGCGAAATGATGACAATTGGTACAGTCATAACTCATAACCGAGTTTATTGCACAGTTCGATTAGTAATAAAGCGATCAAGGAATTGAGAATCAAAAACAGTAATGAGTAATAAAGCAAGAATATCAGCCGAAATTAATGTGATGTTCATATTGATTTCAGTGTAAGGTAGTAAAGTAAGCAGAACTTTGACAACCCTATTTCAGCCGCCTACGACATCTGGATGGCGCCTCATAGCAAGACCTGTATTTTATACTGAGAAATACAAACACGAATAGAATAAAGATAATATGGAAATGCGTGGAATTACTCTGTTTGTCCAGTTTATCTATAACATTGACTACAGGAATTTTCCCGCATGTAATTACCTGAGTATAAATAAATAGACTTCATGTATAAATAGACTGGACAAAATGCTAAGCAAAATACGCGTCTAGTTTGGTAAATACTTTTTTTTATTTGTTTGTTATACAATAAATATATTTAAAAACCGGCCAAGTGCGAGTCGGACTCGCGCACCGAGGGTTCCGTACAAACCTGTAGTAAGTTTTACGATTTATGACGTATTAAAAATAAAAATTACGTTTGTTGTATGGGAGCCCCCCTTTAATATTTACTTTATTGATATTTTTTAATTATTTATTTTAATATATATATTTAATATATATATTAAATATAATATATATATTTTTTTAATTTTTAGTATTTGTATATATATTTAATATATATATTTTTAATATATATATTTTTTTAATTTTTAGTATTTGTTGTTATAGCGGCAACGGAAATACATCATTTGTGAAAATTTCAGCTTTCTAGCTATCACGGTTTATGAGATACAGCCTGGAGACAGACAGACAGACAGACAGTGGAGTCTTAGTAATAGGGTCCCGTTTTTACCCTTTGGGTACGGAACCCTAATAAAAACTATTACTTGAAATATTTGAAATCAAGAAGGCTCCTTTCAGAATGAGAGGGTCCAGGCCCTGTCCACCACGCTTATCAAGTTGGCAGAGTTCACAAACCTTTAAAATCAATAATTGTATAACTTTTAAGCATGCAGGTTCCCCCGTGATGTTTTATTTTCCTTTACCTTCAAGTCGAGTGACATTAACTCCGAAAACTTAACCACCAAGGATATCATTAATATAGGCTGCTTTTAGACCGGAAAATTAAAGAGTTCCTGCGGGCACCAAAAAACCTCAATCCACGTGGACGAACTTGCGTTTAGTCCTAAATAAAATAAATTATACTCAATTCTTTTTTTAACATAGGTGTACGAATTTTTGTTTAACACAATTATTGCTGAAAAGTTAGTCGCGGTTGAATCGACTAAAAGGTAAATAGGCGTTAATTAGCAACCAATAAAATATGTACAGGGACTGTCATATCCGTGTTTAGAAATATAATTATACTCATGCAAATGTTAATCAAACGTATACACATACAAACAACTATAAACAAACTACAAAAGAAACAGGAAATTTAGATATTTTTAGGAAGTTTTAGATCAATTATTATTATTTGTGTGTTAATTTATTTGTCATAAGTCACAGCTTCCGTATGTAGATTTTTTAAAGACTTTGGAAAAGTTATCATAATGTTTAACGTAGAATCCTTTTATTAAATAAACACGAAAAGACATGTTTTAATTATTTGTATGAAATTAGGAAGAAATATTGAAATTATAACTTAATAATTAAGTTTATTTTTTACTCGGTATAGGTAGGTATATCTAATGAACTGCCTCTGTGTTCTAAGTAGATAGGTACAATTTTATTATTAAACAGATGATGCCCGCGACTTCGTCTGCGTGGATTAAGGATTAAAGAGTTCCCGCGGGAACTCTTTAATTCTTCGGGATAAAAAGTAGCCTGTGTCCTTCCCCGGGATACAAACTATCCCTGTGCCAAATTTCATCAAAATCGGTTGAACAGATGGGTCGTGAAAGCATAGCAGACGGACAGACCGACAGATACAATTTCGCACTTATAATATTAGTATGGATTAGTATGGAAGTATGGATATGGATACTAAAATAAAAGTTTTAGAACTCTTTTAGCAATTAAGTTTATCCGTAGACCAGTATCTTGATGGTTTAAGAATATTTCGTCGTATATACTGCAACGGTTCTATGCCAGTGAGCATTTCCCACACAATACAGCATTATTATAAATCTCGAGTATGATTCGTTCAAGGTGAGAGCACTAAGTAAGCCGTTAAGCACTAGAATCGTTCGACTTACGCCATAACATAGTCATAAAGTGTGATTGATATCTAAATCTTACGACTCGTAAGTGGGCGCTTGCTTTAGTCTGTAAGGTTATAATACCTACCACGGTTATATACATATTAATCTACGGTCTGTAAACACACTAATAGAGTCAGAACCACGAAAATAATTCATCCAATCTATTACCTATTCTGTGATTCAATATTTGGTAAGTACGTACACTGTAAACTTTTTGAACGACAATAATAATATAAACTACTAGCTGATGCTCGCGACTTAGTCCGCGTGCTTTAAGTTTTTTTTATTCCCGCGGGAACTCCTTAATTTTCCGGGATAAAAAGTAGCCTATGCCACTCTCCAGGTCTTCAACTATATACCCATGCCAAAAATCACGTCCGTCCCGATTCGTTCGTTGACGTTCGTGTATCACGAACTTTTAAACAAACTTTCAACCCCCTTTTAACCCTTTTGGGGTTAGAATTTTAGAAAATCCTTTCTTAGCGGATGCCTACGTTATAATAGCTATCTGAGTGCAAAATTTCAGCCCGATCCGACTTGTGGTTAAAGCTGTGCGTTGATAGATCAGTCAGTCAGTCAGTCAGTCACCTTTGCCTTTTATATATTTAGATTAGACGTGATAGTGATAATAATATTATGTACGGTGTCTTAAAATTAAAGCTGCGAGGGTTCCAAAAGCACTCTTGCCTGTCAAGAACACAACAAACTCAGCCAGGTTTTTTAAAAATATAAAATAAAACAGGACTTCCCAACCTATTGTAAAGCCCTAAACCTATCCTAAAGGATCCCTAAAGGGATCACAATGTATTCGGACATTATAATTATAGCAAAACACATAGGGACACACATTTTACCACTTTGGAAGTGTCTCTCGCGCAAACTATTCAGTTTAGAAAAAAATGATATTACAAACCTCAATATCATTTTTGAAGATCTATCCATAAATACCCCACACGTATGGGTTCTAGAAAAAAAAATTTTTGAGTTTCAGTTCTAAGTATGGGGAACCCCCAAAATTTATTGTTTTTTTTCTATTTTTGTAAGAAAATCTTAATGCAGTTCACAGAATACATCTACTTACCAAGTTTCAACAGTATAGTTCTTATAGTTTCGGGAAAAAGTGGCTGTGACATACGGACGGACAGACAGACAGACAGACATGACGAATCTATAAGGGTTCCGTTTTTGCCAAATTTGGCTACGGAACCCTAAAAATGGTGCACAACCAAAAAGCTTTCAACTTGACTAGATAAATTAAAATAATAATTGGCGTTTTAATTAAAATTGGAGCATCATTGATTGCCACAAGTAGGTACTCTATAGACTCTATACAGTCTCTATAGAGACTCTATAGAGATTAATTTCCCAAATCCCTCTATAGTATAGAGGGATTTGGGAAATTAACTAAACTCAAAATATACTCAAGCACTTTATTAAGGCCTAGTACTAAGGTCAATTAACATTGCACAAGCCTCATTAAGCACTGTTACATGAATGTTCAATAAAAATGCCTATCTCAAGGGCTTAATCTATGTACCAATATATACCATATTACTATATAATCAAGAATAGCCCATAATATAATCATTTTAAAGCTCTTTTCTGGTGGTAACTTTATGCAGGTATATTGACACGCTGAATTGTTTAATGATTTTAGTTTCATGGGAAAACGGCGCTTTGTTTGAATAATACTATTAGCTATTGTTTAGGTATACGTCCTTGTTACGGTGGAATTTTGTATTTTGTGCAGAGTATTGCAACACCTTGCCATGCACCTTGGTAGATACATTAGTGTGTATATTATTAGGATTAAGGATTAAATCCGTAATTATTATATCTTCGAATGAAGCGACTCATATAATTATGATATAACTTCACTTTGTAAGTTTTTTTGACTGCGTATTGCGGTAATCAAAAATCTGTAGTCAGCTATTTTTAACGAAACGTCTTTTGCCTGGTGGGAGGCTTCGGCCGTGGCTAGTTTCCACCCTACCGGCAAAGACGTGCCGCCAAGCGATTTAGCATTCCGGTACGATGCCGTGTAGAAACCGAATATTTCGGTATCTGAATATTAGCACAGATATTAGCTGGGTTTAATAACTGCCATGCCCCTAACAGGTTAGCCCGCTGCCATCTTAGACTGCATCGTCACTTACCATCAGGTGAGATCGCAATCAAGGGCTAACTTGTAGTGGATTAAAAAAAAATGAAGCGTCAGACATTAAAAATTGGTAGGTTTGACTTCCGTTTAGAAATATAACTCGGGAACTTGCATAGGCCATTTTCAAGGCGAACACATTTAAATACCGCTACGTAAGCACTAACGAATAAATATTATGTTGATTAGATATCAACAGATGAGATTGCAGTGTATCTAGTGCTCAAAGGTTCTTGCAGTGCTGCGTTCTACACTTCGACTTCGACTTCGCTGCCGTGGGAATTTCAAAATATGCAGCATTTCCCTTTCGTTCTTTATAAGAACCTAAAAAAAATCTCCGTGCAATATTTCAGCATTCTCGTTCGAAGGGTTTGTGCTAGGCGTTGATTAGTCAGTCAGTCAGGACTTTTCTTTTTACACGACTGCCCAAAAAAAGGAGTGTAATGTTTTCAGGGTACATGTAAGTATGTATGTATATGAGTTTCTTTATTCCACCATAACTTCTAAATGCCTAAACGGTTAGGATGTATGGAGTAATCCTAGAATCCTTACGTCATCCCGAGTGACACTAGCTATGTCTATAATAATTTGGCTATAACTGGGCAGTCGTGTTTTTTTTATTAAGTTTACTATTGTCTTGTTATTGTATATGATGCCCAAAACAGGTTTTATATTGCTTTTAATTTTTACTTAATAAGTTTTATGCAAGCGCCAAATGTGCTTTCGTGAACAAAAGCTCTCCCACGTAGCTCGTGATATTCAGACATGACTTAATTAAAATAAAGTTCACTAGATCTTAAAGATTATCACGATGAGTACCAATATAAAATTAAGATAAGATACCTACTGCCAAAAGAAAATACACGTGTGGTGTCGTTGGATACTCAGTAAAAACAACGGTTCCTTCTCAGTTACTTTTATTTAAAAAAAAATTGAGGGTTCGACACGCTACCGACAAAGTTAACACACACACACCACAGGTTTAACGCTCTTTTGTCATGTACGATTTTTCGTGTTTTATCATGCCAAAAAATAACTAAGTATGTTCTAAAATTAAACTAATACAACAAAATAAAATTGTGTTGCTCACTTTAATTGTTAAAATATTATGTCAGATTATAACATTTTTAATCAAACTTTGGTACGAGTAGATATACCTAGGTAGTTGTGTAATGGAATGTAAAGTCCAAGTAAGATTAAATTGTTCGAAGATTTTTGAAAAAAAAAAGAAAGTAAGTATTCGTTTGCAGTAAATCAGCTGCAGTTGCAAGTGCAGCTCAGATTGCAGTCTAGAATTAATAGAAACGAAAGTATCATATGAGTTACGTTTTCAAAAAATTCATTAGTTTCTATCTTACATACGAATTGGTTCAGAATAATAAAGGTAAGGCGTGCCTATTTATAGGTAGTTCTCTAGTGAGTTTAAGAGAATGCAACGTTGTCTAGTCGTTATCTACAAGGCCGGTGAAGTAATTGTTCTGAATAGCTCTCGGCAAGTATGGCTATTAGCAGCACGCTCTTGATTACATGGCTACGTGAATTTAGGTATTAAAAACAATACACGCGAAACCATTGATGTTATATTAATAATAATTTCCAGTTCTGCCAATACGCTTTTGGCCTATGGTCTGTTTGGCCAAGTCTTTCTAATTCTGAGAAGAGACTATAGTGGACTGGCAATGGGTATAAATGATGAAGAACTTTCAAAAACAAAGTAGGTTATATTGTGTCCATCAAAAATATAAATGATGCTAATGAAAAAACTAGAAGTTTAATTCGCTATAATCCGCCTGCACAGAAGGTAAATCTATGTGGTACAGTGCGTATCTTGTACTTCCAGCCCGAGATATTCACCGCACCACATAAATCCTCCAAAATACTCTCAACGTACGTTTCACTCCGATACCGGAGCATCTTCAGGAGATGTTGACTCTACAATGCACGATTGTGAAGTGACGATTGTGTCGCAAAATAATCAATCTTTATCGCCAAGCATGCAAACAAAGAAAAAAAAACAACTACAGAGGGCGCAACAATCGATGTTGGTGATTGCCGATTGGCCTATTTAGGTCGTGAGTTGAGTTTTATACTCATGACTATCTGATACCAGCGACTTCGCCCGCGTGGATTGAGGTTTTTCAGTTTCCGCGGGATCTCTTTATTTTGCGGGATAAGAAGTAGCATGTGTGTTATTTCAGACTATAATCTATCTCTGTGCCAAATTTCATCCAGATCCGTTCAGCCGTTCTGGCGTGATTGAGTAACAAACATATGGATGTTTGTTACTCAATCACGCCAGAACGGCGTGACCATCCATCCAAACTTTCCCATTTACAATATTAGTATTAATACAGATAGTAGAAATTAAATCAATCCTTTATCGCCAAGCATGCAAACAAAGAAAAAGAAACAACCTCAGAGGGCGCAACAATCGATGTTGGTGATTGCGGATTTGCCTATTTTACTTTAATTTCATAGATAGATAATTAGATAGATAGGTAGATAGATTTGCTATTAAACTATAGTTTTTTAGGTATCCTAATAACTTGCTACGTAGGTAGTTTTTTCCGTGGTGTCACCTGAATCAGGGGTCGGGCTGAAAATCAGTGCTCTATGGTTAGTGCTTTCACTGAACATAGAACATTATGCTGAGCCTGGGCCATTTTTCAGGTTGTGCTTTACATGATATTATAGTTCATCCCTGCACCTCATCGTTGTTGTTTAGATTCTAGATCTTGTTTAGATCGTTGAGGTGCAGGGGTGATCTACCTCTTTAGGTATGCTTGTTATGTGTGGCACAATTTGGTAATAAATGTTTTTTCTTTCTATCTTTCTATGTAAGTGGGTAGTTGAGTTTTATACTTATGATGCCATTGTTGTTTTGTTGCAGTATGCCTCGCAGCAAATGACCGCTCACGGCAGCGTTCCGGCCCGATAAGGAGCGTTCCCGTAGCGGCGAGTATCAAGAGGGGGGTAGACTTTGACTGCCCGGAAGAATTCGGCTACTACCCTCATCCTACCGACTGTACGCTATACTATGTTTGCGTATTCGGCGGCGCGCTACTTGAGTCTTGTACTGGTGGCCTTATGTACAGGTAAATAATTTTCTTTCTTCTTTAATTTAAAGAATATTCACTCTATGATCGATCTTGCTATATTGCTTTTTTTTTGTCCACTACAAGTGAGCCCTTGATTGCGATCTCACCTGATGATGATGTAGTTTAAGATGGTAGCGGGCTAACCTGTTAATTACATGGCAGTTATATTAAACCCATACCCCCATTGATGCAGAATTTTAGTTGCCATACCCCTATTCTGTTTCTACACGGCATCATACCGGAACGCTAAATCGCTTGGCGGCACGTCTTTGCCGGTAGGGTAACTAGCCACGGCCGAAGCCTCCCATCAGGCCAGACCAGGGAAAATTCAGAAATTAAAAATTCCCAAATTGACCATGCCGAGGATCGAACCCGGGACTGCCGCACGTTAAGACGACATCGCTCAACGGTACGCCACGGAGGACGTTAAAAATTCGCCGCATTTTTAGGGATCCGTACGCAAAGTATGCATTGTGTAGTATTTACATAGTGTAGTGTTGTGTTTTTAATGATTAACTACTGCTGAGTTTCTTGCCGGCTCTTTTCGATATAATTAGTTTTCCAAACCGGTGGTAGAGTTTTGAGTCACAAATGGCACAAGTTGTCCTAAGTACGTGAAATAATTAAATAATTTATCTTTAAAGGGTGCCAACGGGACCCTGTTTTGTTACTTAGCCTCGCCTGTCGCATCAGTCTGTCTGTCAGCGAACTTTATCACATGAACCATAATAGGTAGACAGTTGAAATTTTCAGTGTGTATTTCTGTTGCTGCTATAACAACAAATTATACAAATAAAGTGGGACCCTTAGAATAACTAACTATAGAAACCAAGTACACTCGCGAAATGTAAGCCGTTCAATAGGTGCCATAAATGGCGTCGTACGACGCTCGCGCAGTCCGAAAATTGTGGTTATCTTTTTAATAATAATATTGGGAATTGTGGAATATACGAGTATATCTCTCTCTCTACATAATGGCAGGGGTTTTCGTCGGATAATAACGCTGTGGGTTCCCAGGTCCTTCCACATGCGACTCAACTATAAGAGTACTATTTCAACTCTTAGGTTACTAACGATTATAATCAGATGTTAGTGATAATAACCGGGACCAACGGATTAACGTGCTCTCCGAGGTACGGAGGTAACGACACGGCCAAATTTGGGATTCCAAATTCGGTCACCCATCCAGTTCCCGACTTGGGTCAACGTTGCTTAACAATCGCAATCGACTAATACACGTTGTCGCAACTATAGGCCACCCGTCCCTCATTGTGGAAAATAGCATCCTATAATTTCTTTATTTGACATTTCCAGCCACGAGCTCCAAACATGTGATTGGCCGCGCAACGTGGGCTGCGACGCCACCGGTGCCGTGGTTGCTGAAGACCTGGAGCGGATCAACGAGAGAGAGCCACCGCCACCGCCACCGCGACGCAACCCGCCGCCGCAACAGAGGGCACAGCCCAACCCTGTCATCACTTCACGCGGGCAACCGAAGTTTAATCGACAAGAATACGAAAAGGTACCTACTTTTTTTTTATCCACTACAAGTTAGCCCTTGTTTGCGATCTCAACTGTTGGTAAGTAATCATGTAGTCTAAGATTGTAGCGGGCTAACCTGTTAGGGGCATGGCAGTTATATTAAACCCATACCCCTATTCGGTTTCTACACGGCATCGTACCGGAACGCTAAATCGAAAACGAGTTATAATATATGTTAATTATGCTGTGTTTCTAGTTTATAAGGGCGAAACTGTAACGCTTAAATTATATTATATTGATGTGTTCGTGTTCCATCAGATTGCGTTGAGTTTGTGCCATTTTCGTTGACACCGTGAGATTACTAAAATCTTCTTTACTTCAACATACAATAGTCGCATTAAAGTAATTTAAAAAACCGGCCAAGTGCGAGTCGGACTCGCGCACCGAGGGTTCCGTACAAACCTGTAGTAAGTTTTACGATTTATGACGTATTAAAAATAAAAATTACGTTTGTTGTATGGGAGCCCCCCTTTAATATTTACTTTATTAGTAAATATTGATATTTAATTATTTATTTTGAAAGGTAATATACAAGTTAATATTCTGTGAAAATTTGAACCGTCTACCTGTTACCGTTTTTAATATTGAGCAAAAAAATACGAAAAAAACACGTTTATTGTATGGCGACCCCCCTAAATATATATATTTTTTTAATTTTTAGTATTTGTTGTTATAGCGGCAACGGAAATACATCATTTATGAAAATTTCAGATTTCTAGCTATCACGGTTTATGAGATACAGCCTGGAGACAGACAGACAGACAGACAGACAGCGGAGTCTTAGTTATAGGGTCCCGTTTTTACCCTTTGGGTACGGAACCCTAAAAATGACACAGAATATTTTAATAACAAAATCAGAAATTAAACAATATATTATTATGTTTTTCAGCAACAACAGCTATATGCGGAGGTAGACGACTTACCACCAGTTGAAGAAATCGAGAGTGATAGGCAGCAAAGAGTGTACAGAGGACAGCCATCGACAATTGGACAAGTTCAAAAGGACAGAGATGGCTACGTTTCCCAATCCAACTCTGGACGGACATATAACTCAAACA
This sequence comes from Erebia ligea, assembly GCA_917051295.2. Classification (NCBI taxonomy): domain Eukaryota; kingdom Metazoa; phylum Arthropoda; class Insecta; order Lepidoptera; family Nymphalidae; genus Erebia; species Erebia ligea. Next base: position 15,280,542 of record OU785226.1, read on the forward strand.
TCATACCTTCGTCCATAAATCAAAATAGCAAAATAGGATCATTCTCTTTTGGAACACAAGTTGATGAACGAAGGACAGCTACTGCAACGCAAGCACCTCAAACCTATAGGTAAATTACATTTTAAACTCTCAACTGAATTATTATCTTGAAATATATTGACTATCATTGACTACCATATTAAATTGACTATCGTGGTTTCAGAGATGAAAAACATGACGACGTAACTGACTCGATCGACAGACTTAAAGACTTTTTGACTGATATAAGTAAAGTAAAAGACATAACTCACAATACTCTTTTAAGAAAAAAGAGAGACATTGTAGTTACTTCAGCAAATATAACAAAGACAGCGGAAAAATTGACAAAACGAAGTGATAATGGAAATGAAAATGAAAATGATGAAGTTATGGAATACATAGAATTTGATGAACCATCAAGTGACGATGAATATAAAGAAGACGACTTAGAAGATAGTGAGAGAGGAAAGAGACAAATTCGTTTTTATTTAAAAAATGGTTTTAAGACGCCAGGCAAAACATGGCCCAATTCAAAACCCATAAAACTTATGAACTTACAACAGTACAATTACAATCCTAATGTACAAAACCAAAGACTTGTTTATAATGGTGAACATAATGGAAATAATCACAAAACCTCATTGAATAATAATTTGTTTTCGACGGCAAATTCCTATGCACCATATCAGATAGATAGTACTCAAAATCAACCATTCAAAGCAAGCATACCAGATCCTATAAGACAAAAAAATCCTCAGTTTAGCGGAGGCACTCAAATAATTACAAAAAGCCCTCCAATATCATCTTTGAATAATAATCAAAATCCATTTTCTGCTTTATCTGGAGGCTTTTATAATAATGCTTTCAACATTCAAAACAATCAAGCAGTGCATTCAACACAACAACCTACCAGACAAACAGCAGTAGCCTTTTCGGACTCATCTCATTTATCTAGCGCTATCGTTACTGGGAAACCTATACAATTAACATCTTCAATGCGATCGCCAAATGTTTATCATGAAAATAAGGTTAAAAATAATAATCAAGCTACTAAAATTAATAATAATAGTGTTAAGCAACTCAACCAAGATGAAGATTATGAGGAATATGAATATGATGATTCCAGCGAAGAAGAAGAATCTTCACTTGAAGACGCAGATAATGATCAAGAATTCCGAGTGCCTTTTGATCACTCATACGGTTACAATAATCCTAGACATAAATTTGCCAAAATAGAAAATCCTTTCGCAAATCCAGATTTTAATTTCGATAAATTTTTGGATAAGCTGAGGAATGATCATAATGCTATTGCTGGCATAACTACACCAAATCCTAGACCTAAGGAAGATCTTAATCCATCTAAATTAGTAAATAATAACGGCATATATACTACTGCTGCATATTCGGATAGAGACTTACATTCGTCAACCTTTAAAAGTGGATTAAATACCCCAAAACCATTCACAGTATCGGCAGAGGTTAGCAGTAATGGGGGTCAACCTCTAAGATTTGTAAATTCAACTCCAAAACCGGTACAAACATATCAACAACAGTTACTTCAGAGGCCTCAAACAGTGCCCCAAAAATATGCTCAAAATGCCCAAGAGCCTATAGCAGTAAATAACTATTTAAATAAATTGCCTCAGACAACACCTGTAATTGTAGCAGAAAATTTGAGACCAAATATCAAGCCACCGAATTTTAAAGATGATCGTCAACTGCCATTGAATTATAATTTTAATGCGCCTCAGGAGAATAATCTTCACCAGTCTTATGTTGTAAGACAACCAACACATGGCCAGACAACGCCCATGGGCACACAAAAACCTTACTTGACGGGTCCGGGTACAGCACCACCAACAGCTTTTCTAATACCTACAAATCATAACCAAGGTACTGCGCGGCCACACATATCCTCAAGTACAACATCAAATTTTGTTTCAACTATCCAACCTCAAAATGTTAATAAATTTGTAGCATTTATACAATCTACCGCAAAACCTACAACGTCATTACTAGATGAACAACTTTCAGCATTTAAAAATTATTGGAAAACTCTTTCAACTGGAGTAACTGTACCAACTACGTTGCTACTCAAACCAAGTCATTCAGCAGAAAAACAAGGAGAGTCATTCTCCCATATATCTTCGACTCAATTACCCATAAAAAGTAATACCAAGGTACTAACAACTCCAGCTCCGCCTAAGCGCAGACCAATACCAAAACCATCACCTGAAATGAATGATTATTATTATGATGAAGAAGATGAACAATATTACTATGAACCTGCTGTTAAACCAAAATACATGCCAAGTTCAGAAGTAAGGCCACAGAGACCTCCAATGGCTCAAAATTATAAGGAGTATGATGATTTAGGGGATGGTATCAAATATCCTGGAAATACAAAGATCGCTCATTCAACACCAAGGCCGGACACGCATAATCTACTCAAGCAAGATTCAGTAACCAAAAATCATAATGACTTAACTGTGGTAACAAAAATTCCGTATAAACATCAGAATAAAAATATAAATGGAAACATTCCAGTTCCTGTAATGTTTGACTATGTTAATCCTTTCAATAGTCAAAATGCTTCTCGAAATAAGACAGTTCATTTAAGAAAGCCAAATCATAATCCAAACACATTGAGGCCTCCAAAATATCTTAACCAGACTACCCTGCGTCCTTACACAGTTAGGCATAGATTGGCTAAGCCAACGACAGAAAAATATTATATAAGTCATGGAGATGATAATAAACAAACTAGGGGACGGGTTCGTCATCAAAACATCGTGGCACAAAATATGAAATTTACTACACCACGGGACAATTATAGACAAGAGACTCGAATTACTAAGACTAGTCATGACGATAGAACCAACAGGTAAAAAATTACATGAACAAGCTAACTAACGTTAGGCTGGTGTGATGGCGTTTAATTTTGATTGTAAAGCACCTAAATTCCTTCCTGCCTCAATACTTTCTTTTCTTATTATGTTATCTTTCTATAGCTTTAACGCAGGCATTACTTGCACTGCTATTATTTTCTGCAAATTACTTTTACTTGCACTAAATGTCCAATGTCCAAACCATACATGTATTATGAATATGACTAATTTTGACTTTATAAGACTGTAAATATTGACCATTTCTGAGGACAAGAATGTTGCTATCTTATAATTTTGATGATAAAACGTAATAAATCCACGTTGTATTAAAATATTTTTTTTTCTGTATTTTTTCATAAATTTATGAATATTTCAGCTTGGAACCAACGGAAAGTATTACGCCAACTTCTTACTCTGCCAGCCCTCGACCCAAAATGTTGTACAATGCATCCCAAACCTACAACGCTGATCAATACGATCCATATTATGCTGTTTATGATGAAGATGGTGAATTGTACAAAGATACAGGTGAGAAACAAACAATTCACTATCTTACTCGTTACCGATCATGTGAACAAACTTGTAAAATGTTATTGTTAACTTTGAAACCATTTATGTAAATTGTATAACATTTGTTTTCCTATGTTCTTCTACGGTAATACAGTTGTTATAATATAATATATAGCCATGTCAGTTAATTATTCTTCTGTAATACAAGATTTGTTAAACAAGACGAGTAATTTTCTTTTTCTCACAAATTTATTCTAATTTAACATTAAATAAACTTAAAATAATGATACCAAATAATCAATGTTAAAATAAACTTACTTCATCAACTGCACAACTTTATCGTAGCACAAGTAAATCTTTTATCATTAATTTCTAGTTACTGAGACACTTAATTTTCATTTATAACGTTCCTAATGCTCCACATTAAATTCAAATTTTATTTAATATACTAAAAAAGAAAACCAATTTGCCAATAGAATTTTGACTCGCACTGTTAACCAGCAAATAATAAAAATTTCATTGCTGTTAAAAGTGTCATTATTTGATAAAAATAATATTTAAAAACGATTCCAATTCTATTCTGAAGGCTAAAAATCGTAACATATTAACCGAATCAGATCCAAGAAGACTTCAAATCAATTAGGTATATCAAATATAACATTACTGATAAAATATTTCACGGCCTAACGGGTGATTGGTACCGGGTGTTGGCAGACTATGTTCAGCAATATAACCAGGCTTCGCTTCGGCCGGCAGTCCAGCAGACGTATCGAGGCACTCCTCCGCCAGCTCGACGACCGGTTGAAACTTACACACCGAGGCCAGTTTTATCCGATGATTACGACGACGTCCTTATTCAGCCACAGGTAGATATGATTTTTTATGTTAACTAAGTTAATGATTTTCATTATAATTTCATCCAAATTCAGGTATTTAAGAAGTTAAGTTTAAAAAACTATGAATGTCTTTTTACACACATTTTGCAGACACACATTTTTTAACATTCATCGTAATAAAATGTTAAGTTCAGTTTTATTTTTGTTTTTAAATACGATTCGTTGATAATAATGATTAAAATGATAATTAATTAAAAATGACTTGAACATAGACTGCTCTGGTTTAATTTAGTTTTTTTTAAATACAATTTCAGATAAGCAACCAGAATCAGTACCAATCTTCCATACGCCAACAAACAAGGTAATGTATTATGATTTTTTATATGTGTTATAATTTTTTACATAATATTAACTGGATATGATAATGTTTGAAATATAATTCTATGATATAAATAATCCAGGGGCGATGGTAACGAATTGGGCTATGATCACGTTCCAAGCAGCGTGCGGACGACTGCTTACGAAGCTAGCTCCCTACGCACAACTCCTTCTACAACTAGCACAAGCACAACCACTACTACTACTACTACTACCACAACTACAACACGACGTCCAACAACTACTACTGCACCCTATACCGAAGCGATGACCCCGACTCGGTATAGCCCAAGGTACTACAAAAGAATGATTCTGTTAAATCATAAATCATCAAGGCCTAAAATCATAATCGTAGAAATTCATCGTCATTCAATTCATGTGTTCACATTATGTGTTTCATTATCACATTCATTTCATTTCATAACTCATGGCATACAACCTTTAGACTGATAAGTATTTTGTGTTACTAATCCAGGTTTGGTACTAATTTTACGGTCGGTTTAAAGGTTGTTCAATATGAAGGAAAGCCATATATTTTGATATTTATATCTTGTCTCCTCTTATTCTTCTTTGTGTATTTTGCCTGAAAATATGTATTACTTATATGATTGGCTTTTGTAGTATCTTTCGTATAGTAGGCAGATAACTTACAAATAAAGTTATCCTTGTTATGCTTATATTAAAATATAGAATATTGAAATATCGTTTAAAAAAGATTTTGTCTCTAGGTTCAGTTTTATATAAAATATGATGGATATTATTAATTAGACGAGCTGAATTTAGAATCAATTCTTTATATTTGACAGATCATCGTCCGATGAAAATCGCATTCGCAATCCTGAAACCTCTACAAACCAAAATTCTTTAGATAGATCCACTTCTTCACTTCCCTCGACATTATCACCTCTTATCAACTTCTCATCCCTCGCTAAGCCTTTCGAAAAGACAGATAACTCTTATAGGTTCGACTCAACATCGACTGAAAAAATGTTTACTCGTAGACAACATTCTCGTGTGACTAACAATAATAATGCTGTGAAGTTGGTACATCAGTTACCGGCTGCAAGTGATAAAAAGCTAATTTCATTAACAACTGGTTTCTCAATTCGTAGAAATATTAACAATACTAAAGACCCCTATACATTAACTTTAATTTCAAGACCACAACAGAGTTATTCACCTTCTAGAGACAAAAATATTCGTGTCAAACATCAAAACAAAAAGCATCATATTCAAAAGTTAGTGAGTATCGCTGATGAAAGCCAGGATATCAGTGAGGCTTATAATGATTTTAAAGAAGACACTAATAAAATAAACGACAAAAGATCCTCTAGTTTTATAATACCGAGAATCAATGCTAGTCCAGGTACTTTTGCAGATAAAGAGGCATCAATTTATAACAAGCCATTGATACAAAGTTCGAGCATACTACCAAGAGCACAAATAACAACTACACCACCTTCAACGGATAGTACTAAGTATTATTTAAAAACAGTGTTGCGGCGTCCAGCGACTTTTACTAGTATTGAAGAACCAACTGAAAATATAATAAACGTCCAAAAGTTTAACGGAAGAATTTCACCTAGCAATAACAAAGATGAAATAAAGAATGAAGACTATAGCCCCCCCTCTGATGCAAATTTTTATAGTTCAGATAGCACCGATTTTAATAATAAATATAATGAGCCCGTTATACTTCCTTTCAATGATCAAAAAAGTGATGTTAATAAAGAAATTAACAAAGAAGACTATCATCATAGTATTGATACTATATCTGAAGTTACTGTACCAAAAGAATTACCATCTACAACTCCAAGATTAAACCTGGTGACGTCTGAAAGACCTATTGAGAGAAAACCCTCGTACTATGTCTATCAAGTAGAAGATGATGCTGTAGCTGACCAAACGACAGAAGTATTTAATGTTAAAAATATCATCAGAAATATTATTAACAATTTATCTACCTCGCGAATCGAAAAAATAACTTCTACCACTTCTTCCATTACTTCAACAGCACCTCCTGTTGAAGAAAAAGTTGTTCATATAGGAGCTCAAAGGAAAAAAGTGAATTTTTCAGATGAAAAACCACTTAAAAGTATGGAAAAGCACTTAAAAATTATTACAGAACCAAGTGTAGTTCACTATATTTCTCCAACGGTGGAAACTATAACGTTTACTGGTCCAAATACGCAATTTAAGAAAGATTTTTTACCAACAACAACTGAAGCTTCATTTGTGGATTCCATGACACAAGCAGGTGTGCCTGACATTACACCTAGTTCTGAGTTTACGCCACGCAAGGGAACTTTTAAGTCTAAGTTCAATACTTTTGCTAAGGGTAAGATAGAAAATGAGAAATCGCGTAAATACCAGAAAATAATTGATGTAGAAGTACCGTCCTTCGATAGTAGTCAAACCAAACAATACAATGAAGTAAGCGACTTAGCCCAGATGACCGAATTAAATCCTGACAATATTCAAACAACAACAGTAACTGAAAACGAGCGACTCGACGACTTTGTACATGACATTGCTTCAACAACTAGTACAACTAAATCGACAACAACTTTGAAAACTGAAGTAGAGACCAAACCGACTACTAAGAGTATATCCTTTCCAACACGAGCCTCTCGTATCAATCCTGCAATAAAATTAGCCGTGGAAAACCTTGGAGGTGGGCGCAGGAGTTACCAATCATCGTCCAATTGTTCAACAGACAACAGTCTGCAAGCGAACTCAAAATGCAACGAAATCAAATACCAGAGGTACTCGCCGGCCAGTAGTCTTTGCAATATAATGTTATTTCATCTCTACTTACTGACGGTGGAGGCTCATACTCCTTACTTTCCGCATCGCGACATAACTGGCATGTGAATGAATTTCTTTTCAAAACATTGATAAAATAATAGCACCCATGGCTAAACTCTGTCGCTTAGCATTCTTTCTATATTACATTCTCATTGGGGGACTTCCAGTCGGTTGAGTTTCTTAACTGTATTGTTAACTCCTGACGCGACCATTTCCGTTTCCTGCACATATTTATTTACGTTTTTCTCGTAACGCATGTAACATAGTGTAATCTAGGAATTAATCTAGAAAATAGTATATTACGGTAATTTAAACTCCTTGTTTTTTTTTTAATTAACAGTAAAAAGTTCCTCAATGTAGTTCAACTTCTAGCACCTCATCTCAAATTATCATTTAGTTCCATCTGTGCACTTAAAACACCTTGTATATCAAAATGTGTTTCCAAATTTTGATGTACTACTATGCATGGCGACACATTTTTAAAGAAAATGACTAAACAATAACTGAGTATGCGTTTTAAAAGTGCTTAATTTAATCCCTAAAACTGAGATTTACAGATACTTAATTTGGAATTAAATCATCAGAAAATCGTTTCATTAGCTTTGATCTAAATTCACGCATACTAATGACCGCTTTTAAATGAGCATTTTACTAGATATATTTATTTACAGGCCTAGCAGTACTAGGGGACGAGGTTCTGCACATTACTCAACTTCGGGTGGCTCTGAAAAATCGCAACAGACGCCAAATAGAGGAACACCCCCAACGTTAGAAAAATATTATACAAGAAAATTTATTTCATATGCTTTAATTTTAAATTCATGATTGCTTGTTCATATACAATCTAAGCCATATACTTATTGCATTATTTGATTCTTAATCATGCTTCTCAGTATCAATATAAATATTTTGCTCTATTTAAAATTATTAAGACAAAATAAATAAAATCTTAATTTCTTTTATTTTCGGCAGTCGCAGTCGGCCCACGCTGAAACCTTCGACAGCTATAGTGTCTAAAACGGCCGAAATACCCGACATTTACCTTAATCCACCAAGACGACCAGAGCCAGTCTACCCACAACCAACTCCTGACAAGACAGCCGCTAAATGCCGAAAAGATGTTTGTCTCTTACCTGACTGCTTCTGTGGAGGAAAAGATATACCCGGTAAGATAACAACAAAATTGAAATTTTCTTTGATGGTTTTATGTATATACATACTTATAGGTAGTAAATTAAATCGTAGTCAGTGTAGTTGATTGCATATTTCCCAATATTTTATACTAGAAGATGCCCTTGACTTCGTCCGTGTCGTTAATTTTTCGTGATAAAAAGTAGCCTATGTCCTTCCCCGGTATTTAAACTATCCCTATACCAAATTTCATCAAAATTGGATGGTCTGTGAAAGCGTAGCAGAAAGACAGACAGACACACTTTCGCATTTATAATATTAGTATGGATATTTTATATTTGATCTAAGTTAGATTTAATACATAAAAATATGTAATTGCTTATTGTTCCAAATAAATAAAATAAAAATAGTAAAATGAGTAGAATACATTTCTAATCAAGTATCTTACTCAGGAGAATTACGAGCCAGCGAAGTACCACAAATAGTACTCATAACATTCGACGATGCGGTAAATGATCTAAACAAAATTTACTATGAAGAACTCTTTGAAAGAGGAAGGGTTAATCCCAATGGGTGTCCTATAACAGGCACCTTTTATGTCTCACACGAATGGACAGATTATAGTCAAGTACAAAATTTATATGCAGATGGCCACGAATTTGCCTCACATACTATTTCGTAAGTCAATGAAATTGATGAGTTGATTGCTGATACTGACTTATTTCTTCGGGTTTCTTTATATTATACTTGTGTGTAAGGGCGGTATACGAGTCAAATATTTATCAGGTTAAAATGGTACTTATAAATTATTGGAAAATACGTAACAGATGACTCGAAACTTATACAACTAATGGCCATCTATATATATTATTATATATAACATATTCCTTTTATATATTTTATATTAATAAGTATTTACAGGTTCTATTTTAAATTTGTAATAATCTGGTGTTTCTTTCTTTTCTTTTCCCTTATTACCTTTTTGCCTCTACCTTCTATTGCCTGTCATATTCTTCCATTTCCTGGCACTCGATTAACACACCCAAAACCACGTGCACGATCACAACCCGTATCCCGTGATAAAACAGCCGACATGCCGGTGGATAAGGTCCCGCAGATGGTTCTGCTGACATTTGACGATTCCGTAAATGACTTGAACAAGGGATTGTACGCGGACTTGTTTGAGAAAGGTCGCGTCAACCCGAACGGGTGTCCCATTTCCGCCACATTTTACGTATCACACGAGTGGACGGATTACAGTCAAGTACAAAACCTTTATTCGGCGGGACATGAGATGGCATCACACACAGTTTCGTAAGTTTTCATAAGTTCGGCACAGAGCTTAACATTGCACAGATTAAAAATTATTTTTACCAATTAATAGAACGAGTTCTAGATTTTTTCAATTATTAGATTGATAGTAAAAACCTTTCTAAAATATCTGAAATTTCTATAAATAACAACTTCTTTTCTACATAATGGTGTATGGCTTGAATAACTTTACTTTTGACTTATTTAAAAAAAAACACAAATTAAATCATTATTATTATGACCTACAATAATTTACCAAAATTAAATTTCAGTCATAGTTTTGGTGAACAATTTTCCCAAAAGAAATGGAACAGAGAAGTTGGTGGTCAAAGAGAGATTTTGGCAGCATATGGTGGTGTTAAACTTGAAGATGTTAGAGGAATGAGAGCACCTTTCTTGTCCGTTGGGGGCAATAAGATGTTCAAAATGTTGTACGACTCTAACTTCACTTATGACTCATCATTACCTGTGTATGAAAACAAACCACCAAGCTGGCCTTATACCTTGGATTATAAATTATTCCACGATTGCATGATTCCGCCGTGTCCAACAAAATCATATCCAGGTGAAGTTTATTATGAAACTGTATTTGAATTTTTGTATTTTCTGATTCATCTATGTACTAACTAAAACCAATATATTCTAGGAGTTTGGGAGGTACCTATGGTGATGTGGCAAGATCTTAACGGTGGAAGATGTTCAATGGGAGATGCTTGTGCAAACCCATCTGACGCAGATGGCGTTTACAAAATGATCTTGAAGAACTTCGACAGACACTACACGAGCAATAGGTAAAGTTCAAATCTTAGTCTTGAAAGTTGTGACGTTCTCTTGCTATTTTTTGGTTTTTCATTTTATTTAATGTAAAAAATTACATTAAATCAAACTCTCATAATTTTTGATGCTTACCAAAATTTTAAAGTATTGTGTTAAGAGGTCCTAATATTGTGGGTGAAGTTTAAGATTTTTGCTTTACTAATTCTATTTTTGTTCCACTAATTTGTTTTAATTTTCCTTTTTCTAGGGCTCCATTCGGCTTATTCTACCACGCAGCGTGGTTCACCCAACCACATCACAAAGAAGGTTTCATCAAGTTCTTAGACTTCATAAATCAAATGCAAGATGTATGGATTGTAACAAATTGGCAAGCGCTACAATGGGTTCGAGATCCAACTCCAATTTCGAGATTAAACAATTTCCAACCATTCCAGTGCAATTATGCGGTAAGATTTTATCTTCATTTGTGAAATAATATTATTGATATATATTTCAACTTACTGACATAATTTGTAATTCCTCAGGATCGGCCGAAGAAGTGCAACAATGCTAAAGTATGCAATCTTTGGCACAAATCCGGAGTACGATACATGAGGTCGTGTCAACCTTGTCCAGAGATCTACCCTTGGACCGGTAAAACAGGCATCAGATCATCACGGATCGACAACGAAATTGAAGAATAAGCAGATACAGTTATTAGTTATTAACAAATTACGCCCATCCTTAGTAATGATCCATTAGAAATTGCTTTTTAATTTTAAGCCAACGAGGCAAGGATCATTCAGCTAGTAAATTATTGACAGTAGAAATTGTGTTGTCACCTTCACCTAGTGAGTGCCATTTAGATTTGATGGTCACAAAGCAAAAATGTAAATTGTAAACAATTTCATAATGTTTTGCTAGTTCGTTAGTGTAATTAACTTTGCTCCTTTTAGTTAAAGTTATGTAATGTATTGGAAGCTGTGATATTGTGTGTTTTCAAACGTCTTATGATTGCTTTCAAAAAAGTTTGTAAGTTCTATTATACGAATTTACGTTTAATATTGTCGATCTTATAGTTTCCTGCTTTAAACTGGTCTTGTATTAAATGTACTTCAAAATATAATCTCTCATTTTGGAATGGAAAATATTATTCAGGTGTAAGATTTTTAACCGAAATCACATAGTGATATTTTACATACTCTGAATTGTCATCTTCAGTACCTCTTTGATAATCCTCGTTCATAATTTTTTAACATAAGCCATATTAAAAATTAGAAAAAAAAGATTTCTTATCTTGCCAGCGTTGTGGTTGACACTGCCTTTTTTTATACAATTGTAAATATAGTTATTAGAATTTTATTTGTTTTATGTAAGTGTTAGGGTATAGTATTTTATGAGTTGTAAGCGCCCGTTAAATACAAATAAATAGCTTTGCAAATAATTTTACGCGTAATTCGAAGAAAGGTACATGAAGTATTCAAAATTTTATTTATATATTTTGTAGCGTCGCGTAGACGTCTGTCTACATCGCATGTGTGATGAAGCACATGTTTATGTGACTGCTAACAAATTTTATAATTAAAATTATTTACAGTGCTTTGTGAACATAAAAAGACAAGTGAAGTTTTAAAATAATTTATAGCGTTCTAATAAGTGAAGCACCATTACATTGTTTTGATTCCCTTTATGAACTTTCATTATTCTTTTTTTATTAAGTTTTAGTGTTGCTGGCACTAAATATGTAAGAAGCGCTTACAAAATCTACTTATTTAAAACAATCTGCAATATTTATAAGTCCTATTAATGTAAATATAGGTTTAATATTTAAAATTGGAAGTTCCACCTATTTCCAAATTATAGATATGATTTATGTTTTTCTATTCTATTATCTTATGGAGTTGAACCTTTTTTACTGGAACCCGTTTTTGATGCTGTGTGAAATTTTGCATTCTTAATGATAATAATTAATTATCTCGTGATGTTATAAATGCCACCAGTGCAAATGAATAAAATAATATAATGCAATTTTTTGTTTTATTGTCTACAATATAATATTATAGCTAATATTGTATTCCCAACTGGTCGCCATCATCATTACTACATTGTAAGGCCAGACAAGGCAGGTACTAAAAGCTTAGTGAATAAAGTGGTAACCAAAAACGGCTGAAACATTTTACGCAGATTTATTTCAGCTACCCATTTTCGAATATTTAATCCAAGTGCTAGCAAGTGCAAGTAGGTATTTCGGAAAGATAAAAACGTCCTGTACGATTTTTAAATCTGGCCATGACCAACCGGATTAGATTTGGTAGACTGAATATCGAATTGGACTAGTTCATAAAAAATGAAAATTCAATCATAACACCTGTTCGAAAACGATGTTGTATTCTTAAAGGTCATGAAAACTTATAAAAAAGCAAGACTGCAATAGAATATTTCACTTCTTAACATAAGTGAAGATCAGCAACACCTCTAAATGTTCTTTTGGAAATTTTCCCGAAATATGAAAATGAATCGTGGTTCAAAAAATATGAAAATTAAAATGTTATTACTTTTACTTTTACAAAACTTTTGCACCTTAACTTTAGGTATTGAAATCGAAAATTATCAATCAAGGTTTGGTCTCCAAGCACGGTTTTCTAATCATCAAATACAGACCAATCGAACATTGGAAAGTAGTTATTCAACATTTAGGTATGGGGAAGACGTTCTACAAACATTTGAAGGAAATCGTTTTAAAAGGACTAATAAAGTACGTGACAGAAGACTAGCGGATCCTGTTTTTCACGGACACCCAAAAACTAGAGAAGAAATATGGCATGAAAATTTTCTGAACCAAAATCCAGGCTTCGATCAAACCCCTTCTCTTATCAAATTGATTCACAACGTAACCCTAACATACCTCAGTGATTGTACACCGGTAATATTGTACGATAGTCAAATAAAATCGCATGAAAACCAGTTATTTCAGGACTTGTTCAAAAGTTTTCCTGTGACTTTTGTACATGGATACATCGACGAGAAAGATAACTTAAAAGAACCGAGATTGCTACAAGCGAAACAAGATTGCCTTCATTTTATATTATTTCTTACTGATGTACAGAAAAGTGCTAAAGTTTTGGGTAAAAAATCCGAAAGCAAAGTTATTGTTGTAGCGAGATCTTCTCAATGGGCAGTTCAAGAATTTTTATCAGGGCCTATATCGAGGTATTTTGTCAATCTACTTGTTATTGGGCAGAGCTTTAAAGATGACGAGAATTTGGTAAGATTAACTTTTGGATTGATAGTAAAAGAGTAGCATATAAAATAATGTATGAATTAGATATCTCTATTGGGTCTTCAATAAGCAGACCATGAGAGAGAGAGATGACGAGAGACTTGGCAGTTGGTGGCATTTTCGACTGCGGCTGACGAGGTCCCGGGTTTGACTCCCGGGTCGGGCCATAATTATTGAATTCATAATTTTTCTGATTAGAAATTCTCAGTACTAGCCCGGAGTTAGGAAGATGGCGGTGTTTCACCCCCGTGCCTCGGAGAGCACGTTAAGCCGTCGGTCCCGGTTATTATCACTAATATGATAATAGTCGTTAAATCCCGCCAACCTGCATTGGAGCAGCGTGGTGGGTCTAAGCTCTAATTCCCTCTCTCCTATGAGAGTGGAGGCCTGTGCACAGAAGTGGGACGTTAATGGGCTGTAGTGGTAGTGGAAATAAAGCAGATCTTGTACCAAGTGCAGCTACTAAAAATGTATTTTAGTAGCTGCACTTGGTACGATGTACGTACAGTTACTGATTTATTGAATAATGACCATGATGATGATGATTAAAAGAGTGACCTTATTATTTTAACAAAACAAAGAGACATTAAAACCCAACAAAAATTTATTTTTAGGAAGTCCCATACATACTGTATACTCATATTTTATACGTCGATGGGCTGGGTGCCAGCAGACCGCAAGTACTATGTTCCTGGAATAAAGGGAAGTATTCCAGAAACGTGGATTTGTTTCCCACTAAAATGATTAAGGGTTATGCTGGCCATAGGTTTGTCGTCGCTGCTGCTAACCAACCACCTTTTATATTCAGAAGGTAAATACAATAACCCAGAGGGATAGAGTTAGTTCTGGCCAGATGCGTATTAGAAATTTTGAGCTTCAATAAGAATTATATTTTTTGATACTGTTTTGAAAATATTCGTATCTAATCTTAGTAAGGTATACTTATTATGAATATAGAAATCCTTTCACAAAAAAGTTGGAAATAATTTTCTTGACAAAGCAGACAATAGTCACACGATTTCATATATCGTAGAATGTAAAAGAACAGTAATTGTGAAAGTTTGATGTTACTTATAATAATCCTACTATTTTGTAAAATTATTATATTTTAAAACTTTCGTCTAGAATACAAACGGATTCGGATGGGGGCAACCCTCGCGTGGTCTGGGATGGTTTCGAAGTTAGAATCCTCAATTTATTAGCGGAGAGAAATAACTTTTCCATGGAAATAGTAGAACCTCGTGATCTTCATTTGGGGTAACTATGTTTTGTTAGTTTTCCTATAGCTAAAGATTTGAGTATAAGTTAGCTCTAGATAGGTTACATCTCGAGGAAGGACAAAGACTTTGAACTTTTCTTATCCCGGAAAATCATATAGTTTCCGCAGTTTTTTTTTAATTTATAGAGCCGCACTTGGCTGCAATAAGACTTGCTGGCAAGTAGTGATGCAGCATCAGGTGGAGCGCGCTTGCCTAGAAGATGCCTATTCACTCTTGATTTGAAGATACGTACCAATATTATAATGAAGGAACTAGAAGTTTAATTCGCTATAATCCGCCAAAGCAGAACAATCTATGTAGTACAGCGTGTAAACTTCTATTTAGATTATAGCGAATTAAACTATAGTTCCGTCATTATCATGGATTTCTATCCAATACCAGTATCATAAGCGGAGGGAAAAACGGAAGCCGTAAGGGCGTTCCATAATATCCTAGCGGTTCGAATTAGAAACGAGGAAGCAAATAGCTTTGAATATTCAAAAAATTTAAATCCACTTGGAATAATAATAATTAATATTTGGTCTGTTTAGTGCAGGAGACGCTGTTGTAAGGGAAGTAGTTCTAGGCCGAGCGGACATAGGCGTAGCTGGAATATATGTGACTGGGGATAGGATGCGCGACATGGACATGAGTTCCCCTCATTCTAGAGACTGTGCAGCGTTTATAACGTTGACCTCTACAGCTCTTCCTCGGTGGGTAAATGGATGATACTGAAATTAATAACAATATAATACAAAGTATAATAATTATATAAATGAAAAAACACAATAACTTGTTATCTGTGGGAAAAATTGATCTTTTGTCCCGGCATAGACTGCTGAAAAGGTTTGAGAAAACAATACCTACTTTGTCATTTTGCACAACACTTGTGGCCAATTTTGTTTAACACAATCTCTAAACTAAACTAAAATGGCAGCTCTAATTCTAATGCGGCCCATTTCCGCTGGAAGTATTCTGAAAGGGATGGCGATAAAAAAAGAAGCTGTCATTTTAGTTTAGTATAGAGATGGTGTACAACAGAATTTAGTTAAATCATGTAGTGCTGTCACTTTTTGGCTAGAGCATAATTCGGTAGCTAAAATGTAACAGCAATACAAAATTTTACTAAATAAGTTTATATGTCCTTGTGTTAGCGGCCATTCATTAAATTATTAGGTTAAATTATAATTTTTTAATTAGTTTTAATTATATTAGTTTTAGCAGCAATCTTTTCTTTTTCCAGATATCGAGCAATCCTCGGTCCTTTCCATTGGCATGTCTGGCTCGCTCTAACTCTGACGTATATGTTTGGTATCTTCCCTCTAGCCTTTTCTGATAAACATACCCTGCGTCACTTGTTACACGATAAAGGGGAGATTGAGAACATGTTCTGGTATGTCTTCGGAACGTTTACAAACTGCTTCACCTTCGTTGGCGAGAACTCTTGGAGCAAAACGACTAAGATCACTACAAGAATTTTGATTGGCAAGTTTTATTTTAGCCTATCACTTAGCTGTCCATATGCAATGAAAATTTTAGACTTTTTAAAATGTGAAAATGATTGATCTATGTACTCAAAAATTATTGCTACAGTGTAACGACTGCAATCACCTCTGATTGGCTAGCACTCTTTCGCTATTGACCAAGTTCTAGATTGAAATTCTAGATTTTAGTCTATTTAAAAAAAATGTGAATCTAGATTGGCTGTTCACTGTTCTAGTTTTGAACTCATTAAGTACTTCCCGCGGGCAAGGGAATGGTGAATTTTCCACTCGCAGTTTGCATAAATAATGCTTATGATATAAAAAAAAAAATTATGTTTTAGGCTGGTATTGGTTATTTACAATAATAATAACAAGTTGTTACACTGGATCGATCATAGCGTTTGTTACTCTACCAATATTCCCTGAAACTGTGGATTCCGTAAAACAACTTCTGTCGGGGTTTTATCGTGTTGGAACTTTAGGTAAGACCTTCATTGTAAATCTACCTCCATCACGTATCATTTGACGAACTCCGTGGCGCAGTGTTGAGCGCTATTGTCTTAACGTGCAGAGGTCCCGGGTTCGGTCCCCGGCAGGGTCAATTTGGGAAATTATAATTTCTAAATTATCCTTTTTTTTTTTTTTTTATCCACTACAAGTTATCCCTTGACTGCGATCTCACCTGATGGTAAGTGATGATGCAGTCTAAGATGGCAGCGGGCTAACCTGTTAGGGGCATGGCAGATAAATTATTAAACCCATACCCCTATTCGGTTTCTACACGGCATCGTATCGGAACGCTAAATCACTTGGCGGCACGTCTTTGCCGGTAGGGTGGTCACTAGCCACGGCCGAAGCCTCCCACCAGGTTTTCTTGGTCTGGCCTGGTGGGAGGCTTCGGCCGTGGCTAGTTCCGCCAAGCGATTTAGCGTTCCGGCACGATGCCGCGTAGAAACCGAATTATGGGTTTAATACCTATAATTACCATGCCCCTAACAGGTAAACCCACTACCATCTTAGACTGCATCGTCACTTACCATCAGGTGAGATCGCAGTCAAGGGCTAACTTGTAGATGATAAAAAAGAAATCTAGATAGAGTTAGTTAAAACTCAATACAAGACATATTATTTTATATTCTAATCGACGAAAAAGAAGCCTACAGGAATCCGCCAGCAGACAATCTATGAGCCAGCAATTAGCACCGCCTTAACACCACACCACACAAATCTTCCAAATTATTCCCAACGTACGTTTCACTCCGACACCTGAGCATCCTCAGTACCAGGATGTACCTGTACCTTCTGCATCATAATTAGGGTTGTCTGCTTTGAAGGATTCTTGTCCGTTGATTATCATGGACTTCTGAAATGTCGTATTCCTCATTACTTACCCCTTTCCATTAGTCACATAATGGTAGGATTTTTCTTAGGATAGGTGGGTGCCTACGTCTTTCCGCATACGACTCGACTAAGTTATCAGATGTTAGTGATAATAACCGGGATCGACGGCGACGAGGGAGCACCCTCTATCAGTCAGGTGGAATCGATATAAGAATCTTTATTCGTGTGTATCCGGCCTTATTCTGACAGATCGCGGCGGCTGGGAGAGATGGTTTTTCAACTCATCGGATCCACTTACAAATAAACTCTTGAATAAAATTGAACTGGTGCCCAACGTTAGAGCTGGTATACGGAACACTACGAAGGCGTTTTTCTGGCCATACGCTTTCTTGGGATCTAAAGCAGAGCTTGAATATATCGTGCAAGCTAATTTTTCGAAAGTTGAGTAAGTTTGCCCCTTTTTTGTTTTTTATGTATTCTGTACAGTCGGCGTCGTTGTCTCAAGTCTCAACCTATAGACGTCCACTGCTGGACGAAGGTCTCCTGCATGGATCGCCACAGAGCACGGTTTTGTGCCGCTTGTTTCCAGTACAGTACCTAAGTTCTAAATCTAGTTTAGTCCCTTTCCGCAGGGAGTATTACGACAGGGATAGCAATATATTTGATCATTTTAGTTTAGTTTATAGATAGCATACAACAGAATTAGCCTCATGCGAATCAAATTCAAGCCCTATGTCTATGATGATCAGTTCTGAGCTGGACCACATCTCATACTATCTACTCACACAAATCTATCATTGTATGACTAGAATTTCTCTAATTGGGCGCTATAGTTAGTTAGAACCAATTCTGAATGAACAATCTTAACAATGTCTCTGACCGGTGGTTCAAGAAATTTAAAATTTTCCTAGTTAGTAAACGCCCGCTAGTTTTCTTCTTTGTCTCGTTCTGCCCTTTATGTTTGAGTGCCAGGACTTCTGGTGTCCTAACCACCTGCCCGTTAGATATTTCTCGTTGAGGTGAGCGCCCCAGCCCGCATCCGCTGCGTCTGTGGTCAAGAAGTGGGTCACTTCTCTCCTGTGCAATGTGGTCTATGCAGGCGTCTTGCCACCAAAACAGATACCTGGATACATTTAAAACAAAATATACCTATTTTGTTGTTATCCCTACTCGTAACGTATAAAAATGGTCCATAGTATGACCATTTATACTTTACTATCTGATGCCCGCGACTTCGTCGGCGTGGTTTGAGGTTTTTTGGTTCTCGCGGGAACTCTTTAATTTTCCGGGATTAAAAGTAGCCTATGTGTTATTCCAGACTATAATCTATCTCTGTGCCAAATTTCATGCAGATCCGTTCAGTAGTTTTTGCCTGAAAAAGTAACAATCATCCATCCATATAAATATTATAAATGCGAAAGTTTGGATGGATGGATGTATGTATGGATGTATGTTTGTTACTCAATCACGCTCCAACGGATGAACGGATCTGGATGAAATTTGGCACAGAGATAGATTATAGTCTGGAATAGCACATAGGCCACTTTTTATCCCGGAAAATTAAAGAGTTCCCGCGGGAACCGAAAAACCTCAATCCACGCGGACGAAGTCGCGGGCATCAGCTAGTACAATATATTACAAACTTTCGCGTTTATAATATTAGTATGGATACGTTTAACTGTTTATTCTACATCTGTATGTACCAATCCAAAATTAGTGTAAGTAGGTTCCTACTACAATTTATTTCGTGGTATGTGCTGTAGATTCTACCTATTATTTCAGATCAAAACGTTCTGTCCTCCACATCTCCAACGAATGCTTTGCGTCGTTTGGAGTGAGCCTGACTTTCCCCAACAACTCACTCTACAGCGCAAAGTTAAGCAGCGATATAAGCAGGATGCTGCAAAGTGGAATCGCCGATAAGCTTATAGACGAAGTGCGTTGGGAAATACAGAGATCAAGTTCTGGGAAATTGTTGTCGGTACAAATAGTTTATTTTTTTATAGAATTCCTGAAGTTGCTTCAAATTTTCTTTCCTATCTCACCTACTTTTCTCACCTTTTTGATGACCTCCGCAGCGCTGTTGTCTTAACGTGCGGAGGTCCCGGGTTCGATCCTCGGCAGGGTCAATTTGGGAATTTATAATTTCTGAACTTTCCCTGGTCTGGCCTGGTGGGAGGCTTCGGCCGTGGCTAGTTACCACCCTATCGGCAAAGACGTGCCGCCAAGCGATTTAGCGTTCCGGTACGATGCCGTGTAGAAACCGAATGGGGATATAGGGTTTAATAATATAACTGCCATGCCCCTAACAGGTCAGCTCGCTACCATCTTAGACTGCATCATCACTTACCATCAGGTGAGATCGCAGTCAAGGGCTAACTTGTAGTGGATTAAAAAAAAAACTTCCGAAAGGAAGAAATTTTCCTTTCCTTTTTATATTTTTTCATAGATATTATACTTTTTAAAAGATATCAGGAGGAAGGATCGCATCGGGCTAAGGCCGTTCTCTCAGTTGGTTATGACGGTACCCAAATGGAATGTTATAAAAAACTTGGTATCACATTTTTAGCATTATTTTGCAGGGTTGAGACAGAGTTGTTAATTACTAGCTGCGACTTGTTTTTTTATTCCCGCGGGAATTCCTTAGTTTTCTGGGATAAAAAGTAGCCTATGTCACTCTCCGGGCCTCAACTATACCTACCCATACCAAAAATCACGTCAATCCGTTGCGGCGTGATTGTAGGACAAACCAACACACTTTCGCATTTATAATAGGTATTAGTATTATATACTTCTTAGGTCGTTTAACTATTGAATGAAACGTTTTCATTAAAATCGTTATATTATATACCTACCAACAGGGAGCTTTCCTTCTATAATTGCTATTAAAAAATGCATTGATTGTAAAATCTCTTCATTCAAGTTCCACTTGGTAGTATTTTGATTAAGATACTTACTAGCTGACGCCCGCGACTTCGATCGCGTGGCATAAATTTTTTAATTCCCGCGGGCATTTCTTAATTTTCCAGGATAAAAAGTAGCCTTTCTCACTCTCCATGTCCTATATAGTTACCCATGCAAAAATCACGTCAATCCGTTGCTCTGTGGCGGCGTGATTGAAGGAAAAACCAACAAACAAACACACTTTCACATTTTCATATAATATTAGTATGATCCTTATTTTTAGTCCATTATAACTAAATTTATGTTTGCACAGGTGGGGCGCGAATCACCTCATCTAGGCTCATTACAAGAGAGAGGATTAACTCTAGAAGACACCCAAGGAATGTTTCTGTTACTAGGAGCAGGATTTCTTATAGCAGCGACAGCTCTCATGTCTGAATGGATGGGAGGATTTTCCAGACGTTGTTGCATGCTACGCAGAAGACTCATATCGACCAGCATTTCCAATCAGTCTTTGATACAGATACCTCAAGCATCTGTTCCAACCAAAAATAATAGCATTGAGAGTATATTACATTTTGATAAAAGATCTTCAAGTATAGAATCTATAGATACACTCGACGGTCAAATAATAAACGTTCCTCAAGAAAATATAATCATACACAACGATGAAGATGTAAAGGCAGATTCTAGACGTTCGAGCTCAGTAGATTTGGACAGGCAAGTGCGGGAGATTTTTGAAAAAGACGAGTATAGAAGAAGAGTGGTATTGGAAGAAATAGTCTCAATGGAAGATAGCAGGGAAGACACCGCATCATGGGGTGTATTTGGAGATCGCGTTCATAAATAGAACATGAAATTCTTAGGATAATTATTTTCATGTAGATAAAAGATGTTAAATTTCGCAATTTTTTAGTAGGTACATCTACTACCTACTGTTTGAAGTGAAATAAAGCTGCACACTTAAATAACTAGATTTGTTTATTTACATTGTGGCATGAGGAATCTATTTCAGCTTTGACTTTCGGTCCAGAATTTCATTCTTCATTAGGGTTACTTATATTACTACTTCAGTTCGCGCGCGAGTTAAATGCAGAGCTTATGTATGGTGACACATACAATACGCTCTGCATTCATATCGCGTGCGAACTAGACGCAGTAGGTCATTGAAATAATAAACGACACTGACATCCAACTCTTTATTATCCTTCGAACAGTCATCAAAATAATTTATAACAATTTTCTAACACTGTCCATTAACATTAATATTTTTCATTCAATGAGATGTTATTATCAATACTCGTTTATACACAGGGCAGAATTGGCTGCCACAGGCGCTGTTAGACCTAAATTAATGCAATATTTGGCCCGGCCTCTTCTTAAAAATAATAATTATACATTATGACTTAAATTCCCTCGAGGCACCTAGAAAAATCTTCAGCACCCCGTAGGTCTCAGTAAAAATATCGATAAAATACAACAGGTTTTGCATTACGTTTTGTAAATTCAAACAAAAATATACCTAATACCTACCTAAGCGATTGTTACATTATGTATTGCACAACTGATGTTACAGAGAAATAAGTGTGAAATCGGCTGAGTATTCAATAAGGATATGTATTCATATACCTACAATCTATCTGGGTTGTTCACGAGCGCTATGAAACAATAGCAAAAAGGCATGGAAGGGACGAGAGGGCTATTATAATTATAACATATACTAAGTCGAAATCTAATCTGATTTCGGATGCTCTACGCTTATGACTACAACATTTAAATGCAATAATGTAAATTGAATCAACTCTTTGCTATTGTGACAGAGCTATATAAATACAGGTAAAACATACACAAAATGTAGAATTCATCTACGAAACAAACGAAGCAAACTTTTTTACAATACCACACAACACAGTTGTGCGTGAAATGAATATTATAATTATTTAAATAACCATTATCATTAATTATACAGTGAAATCATTCCCGATAGCAAAGCTCACAACCTCGGAAATAATGCTCCCAATACCAGCTTACTGTTCATATACTTTATACAAGAAAGTCGATAGATTATAACAAAAGTGCAATCGACAACGTCTTCTCAGACATAGATATTATTATAATAAGTGACTGAATAACATAAACTGATAGACAAGTATTGTCTCTTAATAACAATATGGTATTATAATATGAAAATACGTATTTAAACATGTTTTATGCAATATTTATATTATATTATGGATAAACAACATTTTGAGTGCAATCTCAGGTGATAGGTATGTAGACAACAACGACGTAAGTCGATATCTAAATAATAGAACTAGATATCATGAAATCGATTAATGAGTAAAACTATCAAGACAGTTACAGTTACTGATAAAATGTCGAATATATTTCCTGAAAATAGTATTTTCTAAATTCAACATTTCTCGAAACATGTGGATATTGAAAGTTTTATTCATAAATCGAATTGAGTATTTCATGAATTCATAATAATTAATGATGTGCAGTGGAAATCGATAGATTTTTTGATAAAATTGATTGGCTTATCGATCAAGTTATAGATAACTTAAATATATTTAATTTCAAAACATTCGAAAACATTGAAACAATAGCGAATCAATTTGAAAAATCAACTATAGAACTTTAACTACTTCATGATACTGAGTAAATAATTGGATTTTCCAAATACAAAACTGCAGTAAATAATTTATAACGACCAAATGACAACGGTTGAGCAATTTTCAAAAAAGGGAAAGCACACAAAGTTTTTGAAAGGAACCTTATGATTGCGTCGTAGGTAAGCTTCTTGTGGCGACTGAATTTGTGAAAATATGATTTTACAGTATAAAGAGCGAGAATTTCAGATGAGTCCGTAAATTTTTTTACCTACGAAGCTTTCCTTTTAAAAAAAAGAGACTACCTCAACCCGAGATGCAACTTCATCAATCAATTTTTTTTTTAGCGAATCTAAGAAGCGCGAGCGTCACTTGCGAATAAGCATCATTCCGAAACCGTTACATATTATTGGCGTCAGACAATCACGCGTACTATTTTAAGAGCTTCAGTTTGCTTCAAGTCAAAGTAACTTGACCTGAGGCTGCAAAAGGTATCAAAAAGTAGAAGGTTCATATGCATTTACATGCGAACCTTTAGTTACTTTTCGTTCTACCGACTCATCTCAAAATATAACCCAGTTTATAATAATATTATCATAACATAACAATATAGCGTCACATCGCGAAATGTTGCTTACCTAGGACAGTTTTAGGAACAAACGATCGAAAACGACCTCAAGCTATTCGCATATTACATAACGCGTGAATTGCAGCTTTTCAGGATCCTGAAAAGAATTATAAGCATGCTGCTCGTTCTGTAATGTGCGTTCAGAATTTAATGGATATAACGTAACTTTAGAATTTGATAAAAACAAGAATTTTGTAACAGTGCATTGTAATGATATCACATTAACAATTTAGACTTTTTATACTACACATGGTACCTATTATTATATACGGTGTACTAATTTTATACTCCCTCAAACAAGGGACAACATTCATTAGTATGCTCCAGTATTAAAATATTAATTCGTATTACATTCTAGTGGTGTATATTATTTTACAATGCGAAAATACATTTTTTTCTTATTCGTTCAGACTTTTGAACTTCGAATTGGTTACCTCCCTGTACAAAATTTAACAAATATACATTCAACATTTTGTCACTGTGATTTGAAGGATTACATAATTTTTT
Source organism: Erebia ligea (assembly GCA_917051295.2). Taxonomy (NCBI): domain Eukaryota; kingdom Metazoa; phylum Arthropoda; class Insecta; order Lepidoptera; family Nymphalidae; genus Erebia; species Erebia ligea. The sequence continues at coordinate 15,305,193 of OU785226.1, forward strand.
TACTTTAATTACAGTGCTCGATTAACATTAAACAGTAACAATATCTATAATATTATATACTCGCACCTACATATTATAAATTTGTTTTATTCCATCCCACGATTCAAATACAGTTGACGTAGGTACCAGACTGACTTTTAGTATTATACTTATGTTCTTTGCAACTGTACAATGTGTACAATGTTGATTTGCAATTGAAATACTGTTTTAGAGTGCCAGTTTTAAGTTATTAATTGTAATAATAATATTTGTTTATATTTTGTAAATACTTATAAATACTATAAGGATGTGAAAAAGTCGATGCAAAAAATCTATACGTATGATACAAATTAGGTATATTAATATGGTACATTTAGGCACTGTGAGTAAGGCATCTACAGTGAGAAGATATGAGGGGACATGTAACCTAATACTTGAATAATATATTTATTCATAAACGTGCAATAGCGGTGGAATAGTTATAACCTGTTTTGTCTTTGTTTGTCAACAGTAATATGACATCCGAAGGAAAAAGACAAAACAGAATTTAACTATTTCACCGCTATTTCACGGTTATAAATAAGGAAGTTAGTATACAAATGCCTGGTATAAGAATATGTGTAATAAATATTTTTGTTTAACTACGAACCAGACTATTCATAATTGATCAGACTATTCACTAAATTGAACATAATTAATTTATAGTCGGTGTCAATATTTTATTCAATATAATTAACAACAATAAAAGCCTTCAAGAATATGGGTATAGCAGTTTTCTATATTTTGAAAATAAGTACCTATATCTGTGTAAAAATGCGTGCATGGTTTATATGTTCAGCAACCTATATTCTTTAAAAACATTCATGTATTAGGTTATGGAATTCGGTAGTTGACTAAAATACCTACTGCCATCATCGGTATTAATCGGTCAGACCTCCAATATAATAAAACAATGGCAATAGTAGGTACGCCTTCAAAACCATTTATGACTTATAATATATAATTTATTAGAAAGCCAACTACCGAGTTGGTCTACAGATAAAGTGGTAAGAAATAAAAAGGGTCATGAAAGTTCGAAACCTGTGTAACACCAGTTTTCATCATGATAATTGATTTCATCATGATTTAGAACGATTTTTTTAAATTTTAGTATTAATACATAATATTATCTAAAAATAGGGCGGCTTGAGGTTTATAGTGCTTTACGAAAATATGTTATGATTTTTTTGTGATAAATATATTTCTGTGTATGATTAAAGCTTAGAACATTATATTTAGTACTATAGTTCTTTGCAGAGGTTACATTTGATGCAAATAGGTATTTAATGCAATACTTCAGATCACACTAACAAAATAATAATTTACTAACAACAAGCTTTATCCTTTCACTAGTAACCAATTATAGCCACTAAATATTATATAATTACTAACGTGGGTACTTTAGAAGTACAGTTTTACAATTTACGATATTCAAAATTGACTTCATTTTTGGTCTGGGAAATGAGATACGCCCGCACGTGCATTGAATCAATTTTTCAGTGATTTCTTTCACAGTGTTAATAAAGTTACATTTATTGTAATAAAGATTGCCGAATGATGACTTGTAGAATCTTTAAGAGTCCTAAATGATAATGTAAATTGTGTTTTTTACTTACAAGACTGCTTAGAGTGCGAGTGTTATCATAAGAATTTTAAAGCTTCGTGTGGTACCTTTATAATAGTCATCTCTAGCTAACATTACCTACTTACATTACATAACATTCGTTCCTAACGGGACGTGTATACATATTATGTAAATATTATTATGATTCTCATGTATAAATATGTCAATAGATAAAGTACAATATCCAATACATAACTTATTATCTTCTGTGATGTCGCTACGCTTACTTAATTTACAAAGATTCAAAGTTCGGATGTCACACTAATGATATTTTAAAATGGCACAAAAAAACTTTTAAAACACTAACACAAAGTCAACAGTCGTTTTTGTTATAGTCTTAAAACGCACTTGCACTATTAGTACTGTGGTCTATAGCACACTTTCCACCGGCTGCTAGTCAACAGTCCACGCACCAAACTTCAGAACAACTTGCATAATATATTATTATCACTAATCAACTATAAGCTAAACAGACAATGGCACGGATTGCACATATAACGTCGCTATATACAAGGGTAATTAGAAATCTATCTATTTTATAGATACGTTCAAAAATTGATCAGGTTTGCGTCTATTATTATACATTATTGTACTTAATTTTAAACATTAACCCTTAATCTTTAGTGTACTCGTATGTGCAATATTACATTATTTAATTACGTATCATAGAAGGGTACAGTGAATATAACATTTAGTCAACATCTAAGGGAAATTAAGGTTTGTAAGGGAGAGTAAATAGCACTAATCTGCCCTTTTCCTGACTGATTCCGTTTTAGAATAGGTATTAATTATACCGTAACGTATAAACTGTAACGACCGTGCCATTTTTTAAAAGCACCTTGTTCAACTCAATAAATTCTGTAGTAAAATATCTTCGGGTCCGTGGAAAAGAGCATTTTGTGTAGACCAGGACGGTATAGTACCGAAAGCTCGATGGAGGAGTTTGCCACGTGTTTGGGCTTGGAGGTGCTCGACCGGGGCGCCTGGGCGCCTAGCAGTGCGGGTGAAGGGGCCTCGGGTAGGAACCGAAGGCCTCATAGCCTAGCTATGTGGCCCAGCCATCGATCCGCGGCCGCTTAGTGTGGGGCTGCTCGTAGTCTAGTGGGACGGTGTTGGCGTGCCTCATGTCCTGCCCGGCCGGCGAGCCCATGTTACTTGACGTCACTGATCCTGAAAGATAAACTAATGTTAAAAAAGGTTAATGAGACTCAAGAATTTTTGCCTTAAACTCTTTATAATTTATAATTACTTAGTAGTCAAAAGGAAAATAACGGTGTTTCCATCTTCGTATGAACGAAATATAGAATAGTTTTTTTTAAGCCTATTTATGATCGATAGATTTCGGTATGTTAATATTATTTCGGCTCAAACTTTGTCAAAATTTATAAAATAAGCAGCAGGAATATATTTTTATGAATAGTCCAACAAAACATTAGAATATTATTTTGTGAATAGTAAAATTCATAAGAATTATTCAACTACTTCTACTGGCAATTTTGTGAATATCTACAAAATTATGTTAATTCCGGGGTTCAACTCCTCAATCCTGAATTCTGACTGCCTACTTAGACCGACTGAAATGAATATCTGCCAAACGTGGTATTATGGTTTCATATAACTTCGAATTACAACTCCTCAATCCTAACTCTGCAAGTCTACAAATATGTGAATGGAGAATCTATCGATTGAATGGTCATTATAAGAACAAATAGTATGAGTTCATTCATTATCATGGACTTCCGCAAAGTAACGCCTGCTTCGATTCAATAAACATACATCAATCCAAACTTTCGCATTTATAATATTAGTACAGAAGTATAGATGAACATTAAATTACTAGATAATACGTTGAGATTGTCACTTACCGTACTTACCATCAATGGCGCCGGACAAGTGAGCGGGCTGAGGCGCAGGCGGCGGCCCTCGATGCAAGTGGTCGGGCGCTCGAGGAGGTGACACGGGCTCTGCTTTGATCTTCACGTTGTTAGGCGACGCGGCGGGCGGCGGCGTCCCGCCACCAAGCACTGGTAGGCTGCTGCTGTAAGGGGAACTGGAGTTTAGAGAAAAAAAAAGAGTTTAGTAATTGGTTAAATTTCATGTTATTATAACACTAAAGTGACTTATGACTATGCAATAATTACTAATGTACACGTGTATTAATATTGTTATTAGATTTTTTTAAAACAGTATCAGCTGCTGTAAGAGCTGCTTGCTGCTGTAATGGGAAAAAAGTTCGGGAAAGTACGGAGTTTGGTAATTTAAATATTTTATAATAAAATGAACTAATAACAAACATTAATGAATCTGCAACTATTATGTGCAAAATATGAAATAAAAAGTATATACTCGTACTATTGTCATCAATTTTTTTGGGGGATTGAGAGTAACCACAAAGTTACCGTTAGGTAGTTCTAATAAATGTAATAAAATGATAAAGATCATTAAACTAAAAGAATTTTCTAACAATACAATTTGGAAATAAACCTTTTTTTATTATTTGAGATATTCAGAAAAGTGGAAAGATATATCCAATAATATATAATAATTTTGAATAGTCCAGTTTAAAAAAAATCCTGAATAATGTTATAAAAAATACATAATTGAACATCTTTGACAAATTGAAGATTAATTGGTAAAATCATTGCTAACGTAAGTATCTAGACAATCTACTAACAAATATATAACCTACTTGAGATTTTTTTGCGTGGAACGAAACTACGAACGTGGAATTAAATGAGCTGAACGCGGTCATTTCGCTACCTATTTTTTGTAGGTAACAAGAAAAAGAGTTTAGCTTACTCGTGCGTAACGCGCTTTGCAACGCTTCTTGTTACTTGGACGATTTGAGAGGTACCAAAATTTTATATTCAGCTGTTATTAATTAGACTCAAATAGAAATAGACCCAGCTGTGGGATATTAAACAGGTAGGTAATGCTTACAATAATGTAATAAAACTTAACTATTTAAAAAGCAAGCCAGGAGTAATTTAATTTTAGGAGGCACTGTGTTTTTAATGTACTTATATTGTGTAATGTGGTCATGAGAAAATTAGTCTACCAAGTGGACAACAATTTTATAATATAGATAACAAATTTGTGCCTATCTGGTGTCGGCCCATTTAGGTATTTAAAAAACTATTTTGGAAAATGTAGAGGTGGACTTTTGAGGCTAATTAGAGTCCAATTTATATAATACTAGCTGATGCCCGCGACTTCGTCCGCGTGGATTGAGGTTTTTCAGTTCCCGCGGGAACTCTTTAATTTTCCGGGATAAAAAGTAGCCTATGTGCTATTCCAGACTATAATCTATCTCTGTGCCAAATTTCATCCAGATCCGTTCAGCCGTTGGAGCGTGATTGAGTAACAAACATCCATCCATACATCCATCCATCCAAACTTTCGCATTTATAATATTAAGTATAAGATTTTCACTAATTATCGTCTATACTTGGAAAACGAAATCGCCTATCTGCCCATGGAAATTTTATAAGGACCATAAAATTATAATGAAATAATAAAAAATGAGCTTGAAATTATATAAACATAAACCAAATGTAGCTCTAAGAATTTACCGCTAGCTCATAGTAAGTACTCTAACTAAAAACTATAATGGAATATTTGGCACACACGTCAACTACCTAATTACCTACGCTTATATTATATTATTGTATATTGTAACTTTATTGACATTACAAAGACTAATTTTAAAAAGTTTATCAATAGAAACTATTTAAGCTAGTGTGAGAGTTTCTAAGAATTAATTCAATTGGCGAAATTTCACGCCATTTAATGATCAATTGATGAATTGGGAGGCGGTCGAGCGTGAAATGAAAACTGACGTTGATGGAAGTAACTGGTAAATTCGGAGGTTATACCAACTGCTCCGATAGCCGTGATCGTCTAGTGGTTAGGACCCTACGTTGTGGCCGTAGTAACCCAGGTTCGAATCCTGGTCACGGCAGCGATTAGCTGTCTCGGCGGAGCCAACTTTTGAGTTTTATAATTATTATTTTTTAGTGAATTCAGCACATTCTTAAATCACTCTTTAACTATTTCTTGCATAATATTATAATCTACTGTCATATTTTCTTAAATAAAAATAACGACTATTCACGAGTGGACTATTCAAAGAATATAGTTTAAATATTCAAAATGAAGACTGTGGGGTTGCACTTAATACAACAGAGCTATGCAAATACGTATTAAAACGTTTCTTGAATAGTCTATTAATTGTTGTTATCAACGGATAATTTCTGAGAATGATTATTTATCATTTATTTATTTCGAATCAACTGTATACCTACTCTAAGTCTAAAGGAATTAAAGAAAAGTTCGTTATTCATATTATGTTTTTTTTATTAAAGGAAGTAATAAAACGGGATTCCCTTTTCATTAAAAGAGGCTTTGTACTAGATCAGACTATTGTAATCTACGCAAACTTAATTGAGTTTTAGTCACGAACCTTTTCCCGATGTTTAATTTTTTTTGTCAACAAACGATTTCTTCGTTTAAAAATGAAGTGGCAAAGAATAATCGAAAAGTCTAAAAACATCAGATATCCATACTAATATTATAAATGCGAAAGTGTGTCTGTCTGTCTGTCTGCTACGCTTTCACGGCCTATCTGTTCAACCGATTTTGATGAAATTTGGTATGGGGATACTTTTTATCCCGGAAAATTAAAGAGTTCCCACGGGAATCAGCAATCTTAATCCACGCCGACGAAGTCGCGGGCATCATCTAGTGCTACAATATTTAAACGGATAAAATAATAAAAGTACAGCTCAAACCCATGGCTCCACTAGAGACCACGCTCGTATGGGAATTTCAAAATACCCGGCCTTAAGTATAAAGTGAATCTCTATGCAAAATCTCAGCTGATTTTGGTTAGTTAAATAAACCTATTATATAGTTAGTATTATATTATAATACTTAGATATTATGATATTATACAAGTTAGCCCTTAACTGCGATCTCACCTGATGGTAAGTGATGATGCAGTCTAAGATGGTAGCGGGCTAACCTGTTAGGGGCATGGCAGTTATATTAAACCCATACCCCTATTCGGTTTCTACCTAAATCGCTTAGAGGTACGTCTGCGTCTACGAATACTCAACGTTCAAAAATTGTACTGTGTAGGTACCAATCTATAATAATACTATAAATGCGAAAGTATGGATGGATGGATGGATGGATGGATGGATGGATGGATGGATGGATGGATGGATGAATGGATGTATGTATGGATGGATGTTTGTTACTCAATCACGCCAGAACGGCTGAACGGATCTGGATGAAATTTGGCACAGAGATACATTATAGTCTGGAATAACACATAGGCACATTCATCCCGGAAAATTAAAGAATTCTCGCGAGAATCAAAAAACCTCAATACACGCGGACGAAGTCGCGGGCATCAGCTAGTTTTGAATAAACATACTTTGAGTTGAATAAATGAATGAATGCAAATGAGAGAAGCTAATAAGTATATAAAATTGATCACAGACATGTACCTGTTGTGCTGTAGGGTCTGCAGCTGGTGCGCGCCCCACGACAGCCCGATGCCGATGTCCGAGCTCATGCTGAAGTCCTGTGGTCCGCCGAAGTTGCCGAGTCCCGAGTAGCTTAGTGGTGTCTAGAAAGAAATACACTGCAATAAGTATGGAAATTCGAAAGCATACAATATGAAGAGTATTAAAAATAATGTCCTCTTGACCGCATTTCGGCCACGGCGGCCGATCTCCATAGAGTTTTTTTTTATCCACTTCAAGTCAGCCCTTGACTGCGATCTTACCAGTCTAAGATGGTAGCGGGCTAACCTGTTAGGGGCATGGCAGTTATGTTAAACCCATACCCCTATTCGGTTTCTACACGGCATTATACCGGAACGCTAAATTGCTTGGCGGCACGTCTTTGCCGGTAGGATGGGTAACTAGCCACGGCCGAAGCCTCCCACCAGGCCAGACCAGGGAAAATTCAGAAATTATATATTCCCAAATTGACCCTGCCGGGGATCGAACCCGGAACCTCCGCACGTTAAGACAACAGCGCTCAACACTACGCCACGGAGGTAGCTGCGCGGGAGATATTATAGTGCACAAGTGCATGCGCATACACAGGCACTCCTTTAGTACTGTGGTGACTGGTGAGTGGTGCGGCGGCGGTGCATGCGCGTGCGATTTGTGCGGATGTCGGTGTAACGACAGCAAAAGGGGAAAGCCTGACGATTGACGATCCCCAGATCTGGGGTAACTGATTTGCCACCTCATTCCGCCGCTGGGGTAAAGTGAGCAACCTTCCTTAAAGCTAAAATAAGGCTTAATATAGGGCATATGACTCACCTCTCCAGCATACGATATATCGTCCTGTGGTGGCGGCATTGAACTGGGTATGACGACGCGTAAGTTGTTCCGTGGCGAGTGGTGCGGTGGTGGGGCGTGAGCGTGCGATTTGTGCGGATGTCGGTGCGGCGACGGCGCTGGTCCGGGAGAAGGCGAGGGGGTACAGCCGGCGCCCAGGGGCGAAGCTGATCCGGGGTAGCCGTTCGACATCTCTAACATTCCGCCGCTGGGGTAAACTGGAATTTTTTTTGAGAAAATCAATCAAAAGTCTCCATTATATTTTTTTTTACTTTCAAAAGCAGTATCTACCTACACCCTACTACACCCTTGAAGGTAAAAAAAATATTATAAATGCGAAAGTGTGTCTGTCTGCTACCCTTTAACCCATGGGAAAATTTAGGAGGAGTAAAAAAAACTTAATCAACGCGGACAAAGTCGCGAGCATCATGTAGTAGAACTACAAATATATTATACTTTATCCCAAAATATAATAATTCTACGCTTAAATCTTTCATAATTATTACTTGACACGATAATATTGATAATATTGCAATAATTTCATATCTTCTTGGTATGGAATTGACTTCAAGACTTCAGTCTTGACACCTAATCGATCATAGAGCAATTTTTATCAATGTACTTGATATTATAGACAGGCTTTTGCAATCATGAACAGCAACGTAATTAATCATAATATTTTTATTTTACTTAGTTGCTACTTAATTGGTTTAAGTGCTAATTTATTTTTAACAAAGTATTTTTTTTTTATTTACAGACTAGCACTTGGCTGCAATCAGACTTACTGGCAATTTATTAGATCTAATATTTTTTCGTAACAAATGACCAATTTAAACATCACTCATGATGCTGGTTACGTTAATCCAATAGCATATTATTATTACATTACATTTAGGGCGAAAACACACTAAGTACCTACGGCCAAAAATATTACTAGCGGATAAAAAAGTCAGCATGTGTCTTTCACTGTGTTATTTTGTCCAGGGATTCATTATTTTAGGGATTTATTATTTTGTAATTTAGTTAATTCATTAATAAAGATTTTTATATTTATTTCTATTTCTTTTACGCAAAAGTTTTGTCTCGTTCATTCTGTAGTGTGTTTCACCCGAGATCAAAGTCCGGAAAAATTAGTAAGATAAATTAAACAAAGGTAATATAACTTAAGGTTTAACTAACTAAGGTAAGGATAAATTATTAGTATTCAAAATAGAAAAAAATATACCTGAATCGGTTTCTGAAGACGAGGGCCGTGGACTGATAGAAGTGTGCATCTGTGGACTTGCTTGCAATAGTGACTGTTCGTAACTCCCCACTGGAACGCTGACAGGTAGGTTGTAGTTGCTCCCGGTCACGCCCACTCCGACTCTGCTGCCGTTCAATTGGTTTCGCTGCATCATCATTTGGAATTCCTCGTCGATCTTTGAATACTTCGCCTCGGTCCGTGGTGTCAGGTTATACTCAGGTTCCGCCTCAGGACTGTCAGGTGACATCACTCCGTTCTTATGCTCTTTCTTCGTGAGTGCCTGTAAGTGTCAGCGAAACCAGCTCAGGTGGCTTGACGAGCCCAATGTATAAATACTCAAAGCTATAATTTGCATGCAATTTAAACTCGAGTTAATTATTAGAATCACCCTCTACACACACTGTTACTGGGCGGTTACTGTTAGTTTCCAACTCGACTTTCAATCCAGTTTGAAATATTAATTGACTCTGTCAAGGCTCTACCAGTATAGCATGTAGTGGAGGGTAAATCAAGTGCTAATACAAAACTACGAAGCGATATCTAGTTACTAAGGTATACGTGTAAACTTTTTAGCGTACATTTGTGTGTTGTGTCGAATGCAATGGTACAACACTGACTTTACCCTTGTATCGCGTCTCGGAGTCAGGTAGGTGCGCTTAATTCAAATAAACACAAAAATATTTATAAAACCCATGCTGCACAAGGAAAAAATAACATAAATATTTGGGGTGGCCGCTCATAAAATGTTAGTATAAAACTCGGTGTCTGGTATTTTATACTTCTGGTATTTTTTTTTTCTAACAGGAAATAAACATGCTTTTTGTTTATAGGCTCGTGTTTATCTATTATTACGTCTATAATAATTGAAGTGATTTTTGGTACAACATCGATAGGATTTTTGGATTCTATATTTTCTAAAGGTATTGTATTAGTGTCTATAACAACTTGTGGAGTTTTATTAATATTCTTTTCGGATTTTAGTAACATATTGTTTGTATTAGGGCAGTTTGTGAGTAAAAGCACGCGGTTAGGGGGATAAGTCAAGTTTGCATGGACATTGCATTGCGATCACGAGCACACAGATGACGCCGTACTTCATGTACCTCGATGATGTTCCGGTTCGTCAGCGACTCATGCGGTTCATTGTATTCCGTGTATTTCAGTAACACCTGGAAAATGAGGAATAACATTAGGAATATAATCCCAAAGGCTATAACATATTGGGGTTAGCCGATCGTCTTTTTCTAACTTCTCTGAGTTATGTGCATTTTGACAATTAAGTAAATATCTAATATCGGATAGAAGCAGGCGTTATTTTGCGGAAGTTTTGCGTTTTGAAACGATCCGAACGAAGATGCTCCGGTATCGGAGTGAAACGTACGTTGAGAATAATTTGGGAAAGTTTCTGTGGTGTGGTGAATATCGCATGATACACATGTACCACATAGATTTACTTTCTTTAGATTTTAATTTCTATTTCCTTCATTAATTAAATTTCTCGATACAATTTGTTTGTTTATTTCATACAGGTGTCTTTTATGATACACGGTATTGTTTTGAGCCTACCACGGATTAAGCAGATGACACTTGCTATAAACGTGAAGGAATACATCTTGAGAAAACCTGCATAATTATATTAGTTATCCGAGAATTATTCATAATGTTCAAAAAGGTGTGTGAAGTCTGCCACTCTCAATCCATTGAAAAATTGGTTTAGTCATAACATAAGATACACTTCCTACAATCCTACATGGAATAAATAAATTGAGTGTTAAAAACTCGATATTGAGTAGATAATGAAATGCGCCAGATGAGATTGCAGTCAAAGGCTAACAGCTAGTAGAGGAATTGAAAAAAATGTTTACCTTGTCCATATCCGTGCTGGCATACTGGTAGAGTTTGTTGTTGGAGCTGAAGATGATCAGGGCGATCTCGCAGTCGCAGAGCACGCTCAACTCGTACGCTTTCTTCATCACCCCGAACTTGCGCTTGTTGAATGTCACCTGGAAAAAAAAACATTTGAACTTGATAGCTATAAATTTAGTTCCGCAGAAAGGGAGGTCCCGAGCCGCTAGGATGGGGCTCCAGGCGTTCGGTTTTCCATCTATTGTGGCTTTGGGAAGATGGCAGCTTGCTATGGCACAAGCAGTGATATCTCGTAACGAGGTACACTTTGGGATTTCGACCGCCGGGATGCCCAACGGGCATCGAGTAAGTTATGGACCCGTTCTGAAGAGATCTCGGAGTCTCCCAATATATGCTGAGGATAGCCACCGAGGGGGGCTAGTAGGTACGACTGCCAGACTATCTAGGGTCCACGCACAATGTAGCGAACGGAATATGAAATTCTTATTGGGAACTCATAACAAAGATACCTCTAACACCATGACTAGAAAAACGAGAAAAATCATTAGTGTAGAGCTGAACTTAGGAACCATAGCCAGTGGCTAAAAAAATATCCCGTGACGCAACAATGACGTTTGAAATTTTGTTGGAGAAGATTTGGCATGATTCCAAAGCTGTTCCAATTTATACTAGAACAATGAAGCACGACCAAATGCCATCTGTAAGATGATCACAAGCATTTTCATCAAGGCGCCATTCTAAGGGCATTATTTGGAGGGTTGCCATTGTCCAATCGCTTACTAGCAGGGCAGTACCATCAGACGTGGCCGCAATACTTGCAGGCCTGAAATTCGTTACTTAGTTGCAAGTAATGTCAGTAGAATCAAACGCATCATAAAATTCGTCGACATTTGTTGACGTCATGAGAATTTCTTCGATCTGACTGATGCTATCCAGATTTGTAACATGCATTGTTGGTATAGAACATCGATTTGTAGCGAGTGAGGTTTGAGGCTTTTTCATCTAATGAAAAACTGCTTGCCTGCTAGGTTCCTGAACCGTTAAAAATAATAGATTTGGACGTAGTTTTTTTTGTTGACAGGAGGTAATCTTCTAAGATACCCGATCTCCTAAAGTTATGTGGGATTGTTCACACTTAAAGCCTCTCGGTGACCATCCTCAGCGCATTATGAAAGGCTCCGGGAACTCTAAAGAACTTGCGGCGGAGCCTTCCTTGCGCGTCGCCTATGCTGGGCTCGTCCCTAGGCTAATTGGAGAGTAAGAGTACATATAGTTTTCCTATATAGGAAGAGGCGTTGTCACAGCAACTTTTTTAAATCGGGTAAATAAATATTAATGAAAAATGTGACTTCACCAAGTCAAAAACAATGACCAGGAAGTAAAAGGAAATGATTTACATTTCTCAAGTGTTTGGTGTATCGTGAATGCACTTCATAAATGCACAGTAGGTATACAGTTTGCACGAAACAAAGAAATTATTGTGTGAACATTTTAACGCGACGCAGAAAGTTATCGCACTCAATTTATGGGTCATGGACATCGGAATGAGCTAATGGAGGACTTTTATGAATATATTTTTTAAATAGGTAAGTACAAACTTTCGTTTGTAAATTTTATCGATTTAGGTCTCTGGACTTTAGTTTTTAGCTTGTTTCAAGCTCAACAATATATTGTATCCTGGGGTAGGGCATATAAGATTCTTTTAATCCCGGAAAATTCAAGAGTTCCCGCGGGAATCAAAAATCCTTAATCAACGCTGACGAAGTCGCGGGCATCATCTAGCAATATTATAGTCCTTTTTATTATTTTTCTGATGACTGCTTTCGAATACACCTACAAACCGCCTTTTCAGACCTTCCAAGGGTCGAATGGGAGATAAGGCTCTCGAGCTAAGTCCGCCTATTGTACATATCAGCTATAAGTTCTGGCAGTGCAATACCTAAAGCTTAAAAAAAACTTTTTAATTTATATCTTTTGAGTACTCATTAAGTAAGTACTCATAATATTAGTTTTTTTTAATCGATACAAAGTTACTGTGGCTCTACTTAGAGTATTAAGTTACCAAGGATTCGTGGTATTTAATCCCAGTATTTTCTGTGTTTTATTTATTTAAACTAAGCAAATATCTTCTTTAAAGAGCTATGAGAATTATGATAGTGATAATAAATTCTTATCAGATCAGAGGCCCAATTGTGTAAGCAATTGTGTAAGCATTAGACAGCTAAAAACGTATTACTCGAACTGTTTAAGAAGTTTTGATGTGCAGGCGTCTTTGTCCAAGATCCCGTCAGACACTCTTAAATTATAAAACAACAGGGTGGCTGACAGGGGGTTGCAATCGTACTTAGAAGTGCCTGACAATGGACAACGTGGTTTCTAATAGGTAAAATATAAAAAAACGGAGCTTAAGACTTTAACGAATTTGAGGTGCCACCTTTTTTACCTGATACCTTCCAAAGCAACCTCGATCCAAACTTCATAGTCGGGGATCGTTTATACCTCTATTAGAGACATATATACAAAAAATTTCAGCTTTAATAAAATAACGTAGGTCTGATCGTCGCGGGATGTTGCTCTATCTATGAACTTCATAAATATCGAATTTAACATTTCATAAACGATTACGATTACGATTTCCTTATACAATCGTGGGCCAGACTGCCATACAATTTATTTCGTTTTCGTTTCATTTATGTTAAATACAATCAATTTCCGGGATTCGCTCTCAATTTGTATCCTGTTTTTTTCTTTATCAATGAAAACACACTTTTATCGTTTTGAAATGCATTTATTTTAATATCGCTTACGTTTCATCGCATAATTTTTGAATAATCTGAAATAAGTGAAGCGAGCTTATCATCAAGAAAAAAATCTATAGCGTATTTTAACTTTAAGTCACCATTAATAATCAGCTTACCTATTTGTTTGAAGAAAAACAAACAGCTGTAATGTTAGCTGTTGTTACATCTAAATAGCTTTATGTATTATACTTAATCATTCAGGTTATCATTCGGTACTACGTAAAATGTTTCTGGCTATTTCGCATCACTATTACCTACATTCATGCACAACATAAACACTAGCAAAACTGAATTGACCTTCGCAACTTTTAGCTGTCTGATCCTATAAAGCAGGACCACTATAACTTGACCCCCTTTTACCATGCTTACTTCGATTAAATAAACGGGGTGTAGGAAGCTCCGTGGATCTAAGAGGACTGGGCAAGGGCATGTAGTCGTATAATTAATAAATTAGTTGCTGCCGCGGTCATTGTCCCTAGCGATAATGTTTGCAGCGAGTTCAGTGCTGATATGCCCCATCTGTTAGGTCAGACCACTAAGGTCATCTCCCTCGCTTAACCTTGTGTTTAATTTTTTATTTCATATTTTTATCGAAGACCGGTTCCTATACCCCTTTTCGGTTTCTACAAGGCATAATACCTATTTGAATATCGAATCACTTGCCACTATTCTATCAATAGTAAACAAACCAGAGGCTGAAACCAACCAGCCTCTTATGTAACTCAGTGGCTATCAAAAATTGAAAGCCACTGACATTTATTGAAGTGAAAACTTCTTTAGCCGCGTTGAGCCACTAACACAACATGCTCGCGTTGTTACGAAGACAGAAGGTCTTAAATATCGAATATATTACATTCGTAATTAAACTTTAAAATCTTAGTTTTAAGGTTTATATTTTAAATAAAGGTTTATATTTTAATTATTTTAAATACTAAAATATAATATATATAATAATACAAGCTGATGCCCGCGACTTCGTCCGCGTGGTTTTAAGTTTTTTTTTTCCCCGCGGGAACTCCTTAATTTTCCGGGATAAAAAGTATCCTATGTCCGTCTCCTGGTTCTAAGCTACTTCGGACTTCCCCACAAATTTTCAACCAAATCGGTTCAGCTGTTCTTGAGTTATAAATAGTGTAACTAACACGACTTTCTTTTATATATGTATATAGATTTTAAATATTCGTTTTCACTTCTATCGGCAGTCCTTATGACTGCCAATTTTATTTTTATCCATTGAAGGTTTGCTTTGAAAACGTTATTTTTATTTCATAACAAGTCTTCAATGAATAAAAAGTATATTATGGCAGTGGCTTTCATTTTTTGATAGCCATTGAGAAATTAGGCCTGCAAAATGGATCATAATACATGTTTACCCTGGACTATGAGATAACAAGGTAACGAATATGTCACTAAAGTTGGCGTTCTGTCAATTTGTATGGATTACGAACGTTATTAATTTAAAACAATTCTGAGGCCTGATTGTTTAAAATAATAGGGATGATGACAACTCAATCAAATTAGGCACTCTTTACCAAACTTATAAACGCGCTTCTAGTATGAAAAACATAGTTGTGACGCCATCAAATTTCACCGTATTTTTGTCTTAATTTTTTTTTTTTTATCTACTACAAGTTAGCCCTTGACTGCGGTCTCACCTGATGGTAAGTGATGATGCAGTCTAAGATGGTAGCGGGCTCACCTGTTAGGGTCTATACCTATATAATCTATAGTTTAGAATGGTTATCAAACTTAAAACTTACCGAGGATGTGAATTTTAGGTCTTTTGGAAGACCCTCTATCTAAAAATCAGTAAGAACTAATTTATTTTTGCATCATCCCTATTGTAATCATTTGAGAGCTTAAAGGTAAATACTATTCGTAAGTATATGATTTTTGATTTTTAAGTACATATCTGTGAACTCCGCGTAATTGTTTTTAAAGCTGAAAACAACTTTAAATTATTTTCGATGGATTTTCGGTACAAATTAACCGTCTGACCAACTTTAGGTGAAGAATTTCTGCAAAATCGTTCAACCTATTCCCAATAATTGATTCCTATTGAGATTATCCACTTATAATTCACTTGACGATTCGAAAGCACTTGTAAAAATTTGTTTTGAATACGGAAAATCTATTCAATTGTATTCTAACGTGAACTTATTTTTTTTATCCACAGCCCTTGACTGCAATCTCACCTGATGGTAAGTGATGATGCAGCCTAAGATGGTAGCGGGCTAACCTGTTTGGGGCATGGCAGTTAATACTAGTAGTTAGTACCAACCTGCCGATTCCGTTCATCCGTAATCCGTGATATTTGTATTTTCTTCCGTCCCATGGTGGCAGCAATCTTGGAGAGGGTGTGAGGAGCGGGGGGAGAACAAGAGTGGCCTGGCGGCGGGCTGCTACTTCGGACGTCAACAGCTGCTATCTGTGGGCAAGGAAAAATAAACATTAATGTTTTTGCTATATGGTTCATTTCAAATTGAACTTTTCTGGTGTCGTATGATGATGAAACAAGTCTCATTTTTGTTAGCAAGCTTATGTGTTAAGGGTGGTCGTATATTGGTTATAAGTATGGCCGGAAAGTCTAGTCTTCCAAACAGCCTAAAGAAAAGCTTTTCTGCGGCATCAATGCTCATTAATGCTTCCATTTGGATTTCAGAGCTTCCCCCTAGGTTCTCGATGGAAAGTGGAAACCTATGCTCCCTAAAACAGCGCTCGGCTGCTAAATAGAGCAATCACTCAGGCTATATAGACGTCCAACCTAAATACTAGTTAGTTATCTATCCAAGATAACATACATTCATAACATAACAGTACATTCTTAGCCCCATTTTGTTGGTGTATATTTTACTTCCCAAATTATGAAGCTTGTGTAAATCACTTTTACCACAAGCTTTAAATGATAATAACCGGGACCGACGCTCTCCGAGGCACGGAGGAAACGAAAAGGCCAAATTTGAACCTCCAGTCGGACACCCATCCGTTGGCAGTTACCGACTTGGGTCAACGTTGCTTAGTGGTTATAAGAAAGCTATTAAAACAAAATATTTAGTAATTATTATATTATAACTTGTTAACTATAAATAAGTTAAGCAGTGTAAAGTAGGAGCTTAATAACCTATCGAGTTCACGTAACTACTTCCTACCTACAACGGACGGCGGAGAAATACCGATTTTTGCATTTCAATAAGTTCTTTTTCATGGATTTATTGAAATTCGCTGTTCGAATGACTTCATTACTTCGATCTTGGTGGTCCAATACAGAGATACGATAAAAAAATGTGCAAAATCATTACAGATTCAAAACAGGGTCTCCTTATCAATAAAAATGCAATCACAAACAAACCGTGCAGGCACACAAGCGCCGTGCAACATTAGCGTATCCATAATACATCAGTTAGGTCACAGATTTGCATAATGACCCCCACTCTAGAGCCCCTATAACCTCGTTTTTTCTAATCGAACGATTTCAGGCATAAGATTTTGCCGCGAGAATACTATTTTTTATCGGAATGCTTACGTGGCGTACTATCTAAGTTGGGTAGTGAATGTATAATTTTTTATCTATGTAGGTATAATTTGTTATCAGTTATTGCACAATTTGTAAGATTTTATCTATTTAAAATATGTTAATTGCATTATTAGTATGACGGTAAGGGCCGACACAGAGTCACTGAGTGAATCAGGGCTTATGCGAAGGACGCAGAAGGACGCAAAAGTTTTGCCAGATAATTGAGCCCTAAGCAATGCTTGGGTACCTACATCGGACTACCTTAATCTAATTCGTATCTAAAAGACTTCAAAACGATCATTAACCTTACAAATATTATAATGCGAATGTATGTCTGTCTGTCTGCTACGCTTTAACGGCCCATCTTTTGAACCAATTGTGATGTTTGATAGAGATAGGTTGTATCCTGGGGAAGGATATTGTTATCCTGAAAAATTAAGGAGTTCCCACGGCAATAAAAGAACTTCGTCAACGCGGACGAAATCGTGGGCTTCTAGTACACAATAATATATAAAAGTGAATAGGCATTTCCTAGGCAAGCGCGATCAACCTTAGGCTGTGCATCACCACAACAAAAACGAAATTTCAACAAGCATACTTAGACTATTTACATTTCACTGAGGTCAAGCAGTTACATATTCATTATTTTGAAAAATCTTGAGTCTAATTATAGAATTTCTATTTATGGTTGCTTTTAAAAAAAATTATATTAACAATCGAAATCTAAATTTGTCTTGTAATTGACAAGTGTAGTGATTAATGATTATTAGATTAGGTTACATGAATAAATATAAGCCGTAACTTCAGAAAGCTTTTTCTTTTTGCAATGCCAGGTTTCGCTAGACTGCGATCAACCTAGTATAAAATAATAACAGACTAACTTAGTAATTTAGCCTAAAGGTATTAATTACAGCATGACATCGTTTCGAAACTTTTATTATTGGTTGATACAACCATTTTAATACAGAACTTTGTACGCAGTACTCTACTCGCATAGGCTTATGGCGGCCGCGTGGCCATATAATTGAGTAGGTACCTATTGGGTTTTTCTGACTAGAAATTCTCAATATTATAAGCCCGGAGTTAGGAAGTGGGCGGTGTTTCACCCCCGTGCCTCGGAGAGCACGTTAAGCTGTCGGTCCCGGTTATTATCACTAACATGATAATAGTCGTTAAAGCCCGCCAACCCGCACTGGAGCAGCGTGGTGCAGGTCTAAGCTCTAATTCTGTAGGCTGTAGTGGTATCCGCTGCTCCGTTGCGGCGTGATTGAAGGGCAAACCAACAAACAAACACACTTTCGCATTTATAATATTAATATGATGCAGTAGGTTGTTTGTGTGGGATTTCGTATTTTCCTTGAAGTTCATAAAGTAGTGTTTACAGTTTACACAGTTTCCCCTACAGTATGTGCGTGTGTGTGAGTGGCCACGCACACATACGTCGCACATACACTACTAGGAGATTAACTATAGGTAGTGGTGACGGTCAATGTGTGGGTCAAATATAAAGCTGAAACTACACTGCGGAATAAATATTTATGACCAGCTACCAAATACATTTTTCATATCGTTCCCGCCTTGGTGTTATTGAGGTATTATATACTAGGTTATATTTTGTTCTGTGGTCTTACGTACGTGTATGAAAGTAGTACTATTTAGCTGCTGCTTTACTAACTTGAGTTATTTAGCACTATGTTGTTTCTTACTAGAACCTTATAATAATTATTAGGTACTGGATGATGAAGGCAACTTCGTCCGAGTGATTTAAGTTTTTTTGATTGCCGGGGGAACTTTTTAATTTTCCGGCTAAAAGTAGCCTATGTCCTTCCCCGGAATGCAAGTTGCAACCTACCTCTATAACAAATTTCATCAAAATCTGTTGAAAAGATAGACCGTTAAAGCGTAGAAGACAGACAGGCAGACAGATATATCATGATATTATTTGGATATGTTATGCAATAAAATTTCTTAGAAGATCAATTTATACCCAACTAAAACTAATTGAATCGAGGTAGGTATGTTTTGCACATTGTACTTATAGAGTCTGAATAACGTTTTTGATTTAACAAACCCAACATTTTGAGGACACTTACCTCGTTACCAAATTTTAGGCTCGAACAATTGTTTTTATTCATTCTTTAAATTAAAATGTCAGTTACAGTACCAGCTTAAAAGCATTTCAACCACGTTATAACGTGATTGAAATTTCGGTTAAAAGTCATTCCTTCCAGTTATTGAGTTCAGGAACCTCCAAAACTGGGGTTCGTGCTAAAATTTAATCTGCCACTTTTATGCCTAACAGGGTTGCTGAGTTTATTGTATTGGGAAATATAATATCAGCTGAGTAAATAATACTTAATTACACAAATAAGTATAATAACTGTTATTTGTCACAACTCACGACAGTCAGCCAACCATTATTCTTGATCTACTACTACCTATATTATTATTCTTCCTACTTGCTCAGTCATTTTAGTAGAGCATTTACTTGTTCGTGGTATTAAATTTAAATGTTTGATTTGCAATAAAGTAATAGCTATACGAAGTCTTATTTTGATAAGGGTGATGGTGGTGTTTAATGTAAAAAGGTATTCCCGAATTTTCTTAGTCAGTGTGTAAAGTCACAGTTGTTCATGTTGTTGTCACTGTATATTTTGTAACTAGCTGATGCCCGCGACTTCGTCCGCGTGAATTGAGGTTTTTTAGTTCCCGCGGGAACTCTTTAATTTTCCGGGATAAAAAGTAGCCTATGTGTTATTCCAGGCTATAATCTATCTCTGTGCCAAATTGAATCCAGATCCGTTCAGCCGTTCGGGCGTGATTGAGTAACAAACATCCATCCATCCAAACTTTCGCATTTATAATATCAGTATAGATTAGTAACGACAGAATCGCTAACTCTAGTATTAGCAGCTTCAGAGTTTGTTTACTTTAACCTATCTCACTCGTCGAGACCGTCTAAACTTTATTTATTGTGACCTGCAACTTAACTAACGTCCAGTTGCATGACAGGCCGATAAAGTTAAGTTATGTCTTAGTGTGGCTTGCACAATTCAGTCTTACCTCTATGATTAAGGTTAATAGGAAAAAATAATTTTTATATAGGAAATTTTGCTTTTATTGACGGTCAAACTTTAACGATAACCATAAAGTAAGTATCTTTGACTGCCTTTCATGCAAATGGAACTAAGTTGCAGTGTGAACGCCAGCCTTGGCACATGCATTAAGCGTATAATCGGTATACGTGTTCTGCACGTGTGAACGTAGCCTACCCCTGGGTGAGTAGGTATGTAGGGAAGAGGGTGTCAGGTCACTATGTTTATAGGTGGCTTGTTAGGTGGCATGCGTTTAATCAGCCATTATCAACCGCTCACCCTGAGTGATGGTAAATCTTTTTTTTATTCACGCCCTTTTATAAATACCAACGTTAATCTTAGAAATACCGATGTTTGAATAACTTATATCCTATTTTACGTTGATGGTACTTTAACAGACCTTAACGTAAGTGCGAAGAAAACTGTAGGTACCTACTAAGTTTCAAAACACTAACGCATAGACCTAGCGAACGAAAAAATACACAAACTTAATTTTTTTGACGTGTATTCCATGATGTACTTAAATGACTAATGGCTTGAAAATATTATCGTTACTAGAATAATATTACCCGTGGACGAGGGATTTGTTGAGACTTCAGAAGCTATAAAAATATCCTTTACTATAAAATTCTTGACGACCTCCGTGGCGCAGTGTGCAGTGCTGTTGTCTTAACGTGCGGAGGTCCCGGGTTCGATCCCCGGCAGGGTCAATTTGGGAGTTTATAATTTCTGAATCTGAATCCCTGGTCTGGCCTGGTGGGAGGCTTCGGCGGTGGCTAGTTACCACCCTACCGGCAAAGACGTGCTGCCAAGCGATCTAGCGTTCCGGTACGATGCAGTGTAGAAACCAAATAGGGGTATGGGTTTAATATAGCTGCCATGTCCCTAACAGGTTAGCCCGCTACCATCTTAGACTGCATCATCACTTACCATCAGGTGAGATCGCAGTCAAGGGCTAACTTGTAGTGGATTATAAAAATAAAAAAAAATATTGGAAAGAGACCTTAAAATATTGAGCACACAATTAATTATTGTTCAATTAAATTTTAAAGGTCATGTTTTACCTTCAGATGATCTAATTTTCAACTGAAAAATCAACTAAATCGAGTGAAAAAATTACGGAGAATCTTCGATACCTTGCGTAATTCAATATCAGGAAAATTATAAAACTAAAAACTCTCTAAAATTATAAAAAGTTTAATACACCAATTACCGTAAGTAGGTACCTTTTAATTTTGAAAAATACCAGCGACTGACTGTGGCTTTACTCTGAGTGGAAACGAAAACTAAATTCGAACTTCTAAAGCCGGCCACCCACTTACCGACCCAGTTAATTTTGAGTTTTTTTTTTAACCAGGTAATAAGTTAGTTTGCCAAGAAAACAGTGTTTACGCAGACTTACTTATACCTATTTTAGTGGGTCGATCGGAAAGCTGTAAACCCTCGCCTTACCTTTTTTCGCATGGCTCATTACATTTTTCT
This sequence comes from Erebia ligea, assembly GCA_917051295.2. Classification (NCBI taxonomy): domain Eukaryota; kingdom Metazoa; phylum Arthropoda; class Insecta; order Lepidoptera; family Nymphalidae; genus Erebia; species Erebia ligea. The sequence continues at coordinate 15,327,198 of OU785226.1, forward strand.
TCAAAGGACATAATAAAACATAGGCGTGAAGCGTAAAACGTGAGTTTGCGGAAAATTGTGGTAATTTTTATTTGCTAATCGTGAGCTCACAAATAGTACGCTTAGCTACAAGTTATAACTTGATAATCGATTGTCCTACGTGAGTGACAAACCGCGACTCGATACGACGCGACGCGACAGAATCAAACAGTTTTTTTAAAAATCCACTAGGTACAAGTTAGCCCTTGACAACGATCTCACTTGATGGTAAGTGACGATACAGTCTAAGATAGTAGTGGGCTAACCTGTTAGGGGCATGGCAGTTATATTAAACCCATAAGTACCCCTATTCGGTTTTTTACACGGCATCGTACCGGAACGCTAAATCGCTTGGCGGCACGTCTTTGCCGGTAGGGTGGTATCTAGCCACGGCCGAAACCTCCCACCAGACTAGACCAGGCAAAATTCAGAAATTATAAATTCCTAAATTGACCCTGCGGGGGATCGAACCCGGGACCTCCGCACGTTAAGACAACAGCGCTCAACACTGCGCCACGGAGGTCGTCAAAAAGTTGCCCTTTACGTGGCCTAAGTAGGTACTAGGTACGTTGTCGCATAGACAAGTTTGTAATTTTTTATGGCGTCGTATCCCGGGTCGCGTCGCATCTGTTTCCTTTGCTTTCCTTTTGTTGCCTAGGACAACGGGTTACCTAGGACATCAAGTAACTCACTAAGTTAGAACACAACTAGGCACAAAAAAATGTCTAGCGTGTGTCTGTCTTAATTTACTTTTATATGAAGCTGCACACTACGCATTTTTTTGAAATTTTTAGTCGCAAATTTTTCTTCGATACCAGTACCCTTACTCTGAGATTGATCGAATTTAAAATACGGTCTCACTGAGTGAGGTGAATCACATTTGCGTAAACTAAAATGAACCTTAATAGCATTGATTTAGAGCCAAAAATTCAGTGCAACCGATTTAAATTTCGAAACGTACCGTTTGGAGCGCTCACTGTGAATGCATACACGAAACTGAGCTCTAAATCAATGCTATTAAGGTTCATTTTAGTTTGACGCAAATGCGATCGAACGCTCACGTCACTCAATCGTATCTGCAATGTTAAAACTGGGAGTAACCATACTGAGCAGAATTATAATGATCTAGTTGACATGGTCAAAATAAAAAAAAACAATATTAATTTCAAGACATACACGAGAATCCTTAAATTAAATGAAATAAATAATATCTCATTAAAACTAAATTAACTACAAAATTATTAGTCAAAAAGCCCATCCCGGGACGTTCCTGGTGCAAAAGTGCACATAACGCTACCATAACTGTAAAGCATAAAGTGCTATAACCCTCATTCAAATTTTCTGTTCTTTTCTAGGTTGCCTGGAAGAGATCGCTTCTTGTATTTGTTTAAACTCCACTCTCATAGGAGGGAGGGAATTGGAGCTTAGACCCACCACGCTTCTCCAATGCGGGTTGGCGGGCTATAACGACTACTATCATGTCAGTGATAATAACCGGGACCGACGGCTTAACGTGCTCTCCGGGGCACGGGGGTAAAACACGCCAACTTCCCAACTCCGGGCTAGTACCTACTTAGAATTTCTAATCAGAAAAACCCAACACTTAATTATGGCCCGACCCGGGAATCTAACCCGGAACCTCGTCAGCCGCAGTCGAATATGATAACCACTATACCAACGAGGCAGTATGTTGTATGGTGTACCATAAAGTATATTTCATTTTCATTTCATTTCAACGCTGGAGGCGTTACCACGCTGGATGGCCAACGACAGCCTCTGTACGAAGAACGCCCTAAAGCGAGGATCACAATGTCAAATAGCAATCAAGGGCTAGTTATCATCAAATAAAAAAAGTGCAAAATGTTTTAAGTTAGTGCTTAAAGAACTTTTCAGTTTTTTTATAATATTCTAGAAGCAAAGAATGAGGTCACGGCATCGTATTGCGTCATCACGTAGTCAACGCACAAAAACTAATAGAAAGAACTTTATTTTAATTAAGAGGTAAGTACAAAAAATATAGGTATTATGATAGGTAGGTAATTAAACGCAATTCTTCAACCATAGAACATTAGTTACTAGGGAGTAGAAAAAGAATTCCTGAACGCGAGGGCTGGCATCACCCGAAGTCTGAAATCGTGTTTCATATCGCGTCACACAATATACAATTCTTATAATCCCGGAGAGCTCTTAGATTTTCCATCACGTATTGTACGTTGTAAACGTGATGTTCAGAAGGTGTACTGTGTAGGTACCAATCATATTATCATATCATACTAATACTAGTGGTTCGCCCCGAACTGAGACCTCGCGGTATCCATAAACTTGTACAGAGCGCAATCTATTGACATACCTAATTGTGAAGTTCTGTTAATAATACTGAAGCACATTAAAAATTAAATAATTTCGTTTCCCTATAATATTTATCTAATTTTAGTATTTGTTGTTCATGTACAGGATATAATTCAAATAATTGATAAGTTTCAGGCTCAGCCTTTCAGAAAATTGGGTCAACTTTAGACGTTAGAAAATCGCCACTTTGAAAGCCCCCCATTTCGTCAATTTTAGGGGAAAAATTAAAAAAAAAATATTTTTGGACTCTATTTCTAATTATCTTTAAAATGATATACCGCAACCCTATGTAACGCTATAAAAAATATTTTACTTCGCATTCGCTTCTATGAGAGCCCCCTAGAAATAAAGGTTTTTATAACTTTTTAAGCCATATTCGGCGGGAGGCCATCGGTTTACATATTATATTTAAATTTGAAGTTATTACGTTCAGTAATTCAGAAGTTATAAGGCTCTGACAGACGGACGGACGGACGGACGGACAAGTGCAAATTCACTCAAGTAGACTCAGAGACCTTCGCTTCGCTCGGTCAATTATAAATGCGAAAGTGTGTTTGTTTGTTGGTTTGTTGGTTTATTGGTTTGTTGGTTTGTCCTTCAATAACGCCGCAACGGAGCAACGGATCGACGTGATTTTGGCATATAGTTGAGGACCTGGAGAGTGACATAGGCTACTTTTTATTCCGGAAAATTAAGGAGTTCCCGCGGGAATCAAAAAAACCGCGGGCATCGGCTAGTTTTGAATAAATAAACTTTGAGATTAAGTTTAATATAAAGTAGCCTTTGTTACCAATTAACTTACAAATTAGTCCAGGTCCTCAATTATGTCCATGTAAATTACGTCGATCCACGTTGCTCATTTGCGACGCGCTTGAAGGACAAACCGACACACAAACAAATCAACACAGTTTCGGGATTTATAATACTAAGTAGAAGGAAAAGAGTAAGAGTACTAAGAAGAACAGATAGGTATATTATGGGGTCCCATGGTGCTTGAGTAGCGGCTTCGTTCTGGAAAGCTCAGCGTTGGACGACACCCCACTATGTGGACGGACGAACTCAAGCGAGCAGCTGAAAGCGCCACAAGACCGTGTCCTGAGATCCATGCATGAGACCTTCATCGAGCAGTGGACGTCTATAGTGTCCTAGACGAACTGTATGCACTTGTGCAGTAAGTACCTAACAACATTTTACAGCAAAAAGAAAAAGATAAAAAAAAACCATTCATAGTATCGAACTACCGACCTAGAACAGTCTCCGATCGCCATGTCGGAGGAAAAAAGGAAGGAACACATTTAAAAAAAAAGTGGACGTCTACTGATTGAGACGAACCGACGAAAGAACGACGAATTCGTACTTACATACTGAACATTAAAACATGAAACTTGAAATACGGCAGGGTATCAGTACTCAGTAGCTGCGTGTGATGAAAGCTCAGCAGCGAACGTGGGCGACACCACACGCCCACGCACCGCCTGTGACGCACTTACCAACTATAGTGTAAGAGGCGGTCGATGCATTAGTTAAGGCGATTAAACCGGTAAGAATTATACTTTTACTAGCTGATGCCCGCGATTTTTTCGCATGGATTAAGTTTTTTTGGTTCCCGTTCATCATCATCATCATCAGCCGTTGTGCATCCACTGTTGGACATAGGCCTCTTTCAAGCAGCGCCAACATCCCGTTCCCGTTGGAACTCTTTAATTTGCCGGAATACAAGTAGCCTATGTGATTCCAGACTATAACTTGTCTCTGTGCAAAATTTCATCCAGATCCGTTCAGCCGTTTTGGCGTGATTGAGTAACGAACATCCATCCATCCATTCAAACTTTCGCATTTATAATATTAGTATAGATATTAAGTTGATTAAGTATTATCAGTATGGGAATTTTATGATTTCTGATATCTGTCTAGTGTGATGCTTTTACCATGGCTAGTGAGGTACTATACCCTACCAGCAAAGACGTACTGCCAAGCTATTTTGCGTTCCAGTACTACGATGCCGTGTAGAAACCGATTACGGATTTACGGTACCGATCACTCTTAAATTATAAAACAACAGGGTGTCTGACACGGGGTTTCAATCGTACTAAGTGTCTGACAATGGGCAACGTGGTTTCTAATATAAAAAGAAAAATATAAAAAAACGGAGCTTAATACTTTAACGAATTTCAGGTGCCACCTTTTCTACCTGATACCTACCTTCCAAAGCAACCGCGATCCAAACTTCATAGTCGAGGATCGTTTATCGAAAAACTTACAGCTTTAATAAAATAACGAAGGTCTGATCATCGCGGGATCTTGCTCTATTATAGAGGAAATCAAAAATTGTTGTGTAAACCTAATATTAAGTAACTTTTTATTATTAAAAAAATAAAAATACTCAAACAGGTAAAACTAATTATTACGAGCAATACATTTTCTTTTAAGTTTTCACATTTTAATAGAGCGATAACACGAATCACCGCACAAAAGGTCGTAATTAAACGACCATTTTGTAAAAGGCTTTAACAGTGTCCCATTATTCATCCCAAGGCTTCATTCACAATAGAATGATGTCTAGTATAGTGAAAACGGTTTCTATAACTTGGCAAAGCATTTTGTAATGAAAACGTTTAATAATACGTCAGTCTTATAGCTCAGATATTATGACCATCAAATATTGTTTCTTCAAAGGAGCTTCGGCGGCAATACAAACCTGATATAAGCCAAAAAGCGGATTATACGAGTAGTTACATTGTCAAAGTATTTTTGGATAAAGATGGTAAATTTCATAATATTGATACGAGAAGATTTCTAGGACTTCGTCCACATGCATTTAGGTTTTTTGGCAAAATCCCGTGGAAGCAATTTGCTTTTCCGGGATAAAAAGTACAGCCTATATCCTTCCCCGGAATGCCACCTGTCTGTACCAAATTTCATACAAATTTTAATGAAGGATACTAGAAGTTTAATTCGTTATAATCCGCCACAGTAAAACGAATTAAACTTCTACTTAGCATCATCGTCGTGGGCATCACTTAGTATAAATCATACTAGCAGATGCCCGCGACTTCGTCCGCATGAAATAAGTTTTTCAAATTCCCATGGGAACTCCCTAATTTTTCGGGTTAATATGATTATAGTCGGTGACACTCTCAAATAACGTGGCTTTCTAATGGTACCAGAATTTTCAAAATCGGTTCAGTAGATCCAGAGATTACCCCCTACAACCTCACAAACTTTACCTCTTTATAATATTAGTATAGATTTCGCCTCCAAAACCAAATTCGATCTTACGTAAAAATGTAACCCCAACTGTAACAACAGGTGTTACTGTTAGATAACTCATTGCCAGTGCCACCCTCGACCCTGGCATACACTTGTGTAACTGTAAGTCACATAATTGTGTTACAATATTAGATTAAACGGCGAAGCAAGGGTTGCATCTCTGATTCGCTTGTGTCGTACGGTAGCCATCTACACGTAACACGTGACACCAATAGATTGAAGCTGCACATCGCCAGACTATCCAGCTTGTTTAGCAGTCAAGCATCATCTAGTATTATAATAAAAAATAAATTTATAGGTATTATTAATATCTCAAATAAATATTATAAATGCGAAAGTTTGGATGGATGTATGGATGTATGGATGGATGTTTGTTACTCAATCACGCCCGAACGGCTGAACGGATCTGGATGAAATTTGGCACAGAGATAGATTATAGTCTGGAATAGCACATAGGCTACTTTTTATCCCGGAAAATTAAGGAGTTCCCGCGGGAACCGAAAAACCTCGATCCACGCGGACGAAGTCGCGGGCATCAGCTAGTATCAAATATTATGAACTAGATGATGCCCGCGACTAGGTCCGCGTGGATTAAGGATTTTCGATTCCCGCGGGAACTCCTTAATTTCCGGGATAAAAAGTAGCCCATGTCCTTCCCCGGGATACAACATATCCCCATACCAAATTCATCAAAATCGGTTGAACGGATGGGATGTGAAAGCGTAGCAGACAGACAGACAGACCTATACACTTTCGCATTTATAATATTATGTACGGATAAACAAACGTTATATATAACTATATAATATGTTATGATTAATAGATATTAGATACACCCAGTATATACCTATTATACCTATTACATAAAATATGGAAAAAAATAAAAAGATCAATGAAACTAACTACCTGTACCTATACTATAAAAATAATATAAAGGTTTTAGAATCTTTATATTACAAAAGCTCTATATAAATGTATACATATATGGGATCAAGTTGCTGAAAATTTTCCTTTACCAATAGCTATCCTATCAAGCGACCTGTCGTAACCAGAGAAGTTCGGAAAACCTTTGATGGCGCGATCCGATCGAATGGACTAGGCGTAGGTTTATACATAGGAGACAAAGACTTCTAGATAATGGATTGTTTAGCCAATGCTTTTACGTACCAACTGGTTCCAAAATCGTATATTGAAGTTGTTTAGAGAGTTACTTATGTTAGGTACGATGCCGTGTAGAAACCGAATAGGGGTAGGTATGGGTTTAATTTAACTGCCTTGCCCCTAACAGGTTAGCTCGCTACCAAAAAACCTCAATCCACGCGGACGAAGTCGCAGGCATCAGCTCTTGTTTCAAGTACTCCATGTATGATGTAAGTCTCAGTTTAGCAATAAGATGGGGAACCTGCCAGCGGGCGAGACGGAAGGGCGGTTGGCAAATGGCGAAACAAAGTTATATGACAGCAAAATACGTCCCTAACCCTTGTAAGGCGCAAGTATACACAACTACGCGTATTCACTGAAATATTTGCGTTATATTATAATTTTATTATCATCTACATTATAGTAATATGTGGCGTCTTATTTAAATAAGCAGATTAATCTTCATATTATTTGCAAAATTAAATACTAAAGCAAATAAATGCGACATCATAATATCTTACGCCTTTCATGAACACCTGTTTTATCTCCCCGCTCTACCCGCCCTAGTCGCGTGACCTTGCAGGGGAGGCGGGGGGGAGAAGCGCCCACGTGAACAGTACAAACATAGAAATCTGCACCTTTTTACCATACAATAGGGTTCTTTATCAGATGTATTGTTGTCCCACGTCCTGAATCCCAGCGAGCAACAAATCGAAACTCGATTAAGGTTCGCCCACATATCGGACAAAGCGACATGCGTGCGGCAAAAGGGAATTTCAATAACGTTTGTCGTGATTAGTTCTGGTATGAGATGGCTAATAATGATTCAAAAAACATTGGTTTCAACAAACATTTTAATAAGATGTTTGTTGAAACCAATTTTATTACCTACACGAGAACTGAAACGTTGTGCGGTTTGGAAATTGGAACAGATGTTATGTTGAACATTATTGAGTGTACAGAGTGGGATATTATCGAACAATTAGGTAGGTATATAATATTACTAGCTGATGCCCGCGACTTCGTCCGCGTGGATTGAGGTTTTTCGGTTCCCGCGGGAACTCCTTAATTTTCCGGGATAAAAAGTAGCCTATGTGCTATTCCAGACTATAATCTATCTCTGTGCCAAATTTCATCCAGATCCGTTCATCCGTTGGAGCGTGATTGAGTAACAAACATACATCCATACATCCAAACTTTCGCATTTATAATATTTATTTGATATTTGATAATCAACAATCAAAAAAAAAAAAACAAAAATATTGATTTCAGTAAAGTATAACAATATTACTTAAAACATGCTTACTCCATACTATCCCTACTGTAAAGACAACTGAAGAACTCAATTTTTGAGACTAACTCAATCTTTAGTCCAAATAATGATAGATTATCTTATGAGTAGTATCCATAGTCCATACTAATATTATAAATGCGAAAGAGTGTCTGTCTGTCTGTCTGCTACGCTTTCACGGCCCATCTTTTCAACCGATTTTAATGAAATTTGGTAGGTATTGAGATAGATTACATCCCGGGGAAGGACATAGGCTACCCGGCTTTTTATCCCGGATAATTAAGGAGTTCTCCCGGGAATCAAAAAACTTAATCCACGAGAACGAAGTCGCGGGCATCATCTAGTTGTTTATATTTTGTGGCAGCAATTCCCGAATAATCATGAGATAGGAATTAACTTCACGATAACACAACACTAGTCTTAGATAACACTGTAAGGTAACTACTAGGTAGCATAAGTATTAAGTACCTTATATTAGGTTATAAATCTATAATACCTGTAGGTACTATTGTATAATAATACGTTATTAGGTACTTCTTGTAGGCTGATACATAAAGTACGAGACATAAGTTAATATCCGCGACCATACGCGTGGATTTCGGTTTTCAAAATCCCTACGGAAATTTATTAATTATCCTATGCCCGTTTCTAGGATGCAAATCTTCTCCAAACCTCAAAAATTGTTCATTTCTTGAACCACGACAGGTTCAGACATACCTATTTCACCTAATTTAAAATATTAGTATGGTGTATGGATAGTTAGCTATGTTCAGTTTGTAGTAAAGTTACATGCAAAAACTATTATAGCTTCTTTTCAGGTTACACAGAATATGTGGCCGCAGCTTTTATTTATAGATACATCATTTACAAGCAAGATGATATCGCCAGTTTGCCAGCGCCGGTGTCATTATAGAAGAGTAATCCATTACTCGTATGCAGCTCAGGTTCACTTTGGTTTGGTTACCTTTATACATTGTTCCAAGTACAACCACAGAGTTCGAATAGGTATAGATAGATGATTCGTGAAATGCCAGTGAGTGTTATTGAAAAAGCAGACGTAGATGAATAGCATTACAGTTTAGTTCACGTTGTTTTGGATGCAGGTAGGCATGTGCTATTGGATTTCGTATTTCTGAATGAATGAGTGGCTACGAGTGACAATCTTATCACGATAAGCGATGCGCTATCTTACACTATTAACACTATTTTATTAACTATCACAAAATGTACCATTTGTATCGTCTTTGGTTACAAGTTCCAACGTCAATATATTAGTAATATATATGTGTATTACATAGTAATAAAGAAAATAAATAAAACTGTACTTAGAAATCTTTAATTTTCTTATAAATGAATAATAATGTTGGGGAATTAAGAGGAATTCTCCCGGCGATTTCTCCATACAAAAACATTTGTCTGTTTCCTCCGTGGATAATTACAATAGAGAAAAAATTCTTGCTCCATAAAATCCATATGTGTCCGTGCCATGCCCCTATGTTTTGCTTTTTTTAATAAATTAATAATTTTAAGAACAAGGAACCTTCAAAAATTGCAAAAAACAGCCCATTTTTCGCGCCATCCTCAGACGTCCTGCAAATAAATTTGACGCATATAATCAAAAAAAGAAAAACATACCGGCATAGCCTGAGTCCTTCTTAAATTATTCGTAAAAAAAGAATTAAAATCGGTTCTGTTTTGGAAGAGGAAACAGAAAAATACGAGAGTAAGAATTCGAGTGTTTTTTATAAGTATTATCGGTCCAAGCTGCAGTTGTCCCTATCAGGTGTTATGGAATTCTATTCGAGGAGCAGCGCGACGGCAGTAGGTATACCTACCTGAATACCTACTCTCAACTTTGCCTGTTCATTCGCATTGGTCTTAAACCATTCGCGGGCAAAATTCTTAGGTCAATATTGAACTTTGGCAGCGTTACCACAAAACTCCTAAACGCATTGAATCCAAACAAAACTGTTAAAACATCAATGCAGTCAAAAGTAAAACTTTGTTTAATTCTTCTGTGAATGTAATTTGTCTGTGAGAGGGTACCTATTTTTTTCCGATCTATTAATGTAGCTAACAAATCTATTGAAAGATCTATGAAAAATGTACCTATCTATTTTCTATCCCAGGAACCCTTTTTGTTTTTTTTTACACATCTTTTCAACGTAACTTTAAAACTTCAACTGCATTTTCAACTGTAATAAAATGTTTATTAACTGAATTTCACTGTTCAGCATGTTCAGGCTTAATATTCACTCGAGTGGAAAAGTGGAGTAGAAAGTGCATTTAAATACACGTGTACCACCCTAACCCACCCTCCCGTTGAATTACTCTCGAACATGAATCGGAAAATCTAATAAAACTAGTGACGTGATAGGTAATTTAAAAGTTCAATAACTGGTCAAATGTGTGTCAGATCACGCATAACGTAGGGTTCCGCGTTCATGCTATTTGTTAAAAATTTTTTTTATTCCACTACAAGATAGCTTTTGACTGCGATGTCACGTGATGGTAAGTGATGATGCAGTCTGAGATGGTTGCGGGCTAACCTGTTAGGGGTATGGCAGTTATATTAAATCCATACCAAGTCGGTTTCTACACGGTATCGCAGCTAAGTCGCTTGCGTCTTTGCTGGTAGGGTGGTAACTAGCCACGGCCGAAGCCTCCTAGTAGCGCTAGACCTGGCCACAGAAAATTCAGAAATTATAAATTCCCAAATTGACCCTGCCGGGAATCGACCCCGGGTCCTCCCACGTTAAGACAACAGCGCTCAACACTGCGTCAGGGACAACAGCAACTTTTACATCCATATCCATACTTCCATACTAATATTATAAATGCGAAAGTGTGTCTGTCTGTCTGTCTGTCTGTCTGTCTGTCTGTCTGTCTGTCTGTCTGCTACGCTTTCCCGGCCCATCTTTTCAACCGATTTTGCTGAAATTTGGTATAGAGGTATTTTATATACATAGGAAGGACATAGGCTACTTTTTATCCCGGAAAATTAAGGAGTTCTCGCGGGAATCAAAAAACCTGAATCCACGCGGACGAAGTCACGGGCATCATCTAGTATTATATATTTCATTAACTGGAAAGCGCAGCGTTGGTCGACCCCCACAAGGTGGACGGACGATCTCGAGCGAGTAGCTGGAAGCATGCGTCACAAGACCGTGCCCTGTGGATATCCATACAGGAGACCTTCGTCCAGCGGTGGACGTCTATCGGTAAATATCACGAATCTTTCCTTTGGTTTTTTCCGTACTTGACGATTTATGAATGATTTTAAAATGCCAAAACCTTTTCATATTCAATATTTTTTTCTAAATTTTTATAAGCTTATAGTCACTTGGCGAACGGTGCCGAGAGCAATTTATCGGAGTTTTGCTACGATATGTAATGCGTAGGTGAGACTTGGGACTTGGGAGTCTTATATAAAAGGCACTGCTCTATCACATCATATACTTCATACTAATATTATTATAAATGCGAAAGTGTTTGTTTGTTAGTTTGTCCTTCAATCACGCCGCAACGGAGCAACGGATCGACTTGATTTTTGGCATGGGTATAGTCGAGGACCTGGAGAATGACATAGGCTACTTTTTATCCCGGAAAATTAAGGAGTTCCCACGGGAATCAAAAAACTTAAACCGTGGCCTAGTGGTTATTTAGTTTAGAAAATTCCTTAAGTGTGGGTAAACACTATAATAAAAATTATAATAAAAAAATGATAGGTATACCACCTAGTGCCTAAAATAAAATACTAGTATTAATAATAATTATTATTATTGTAATCATAATCTAAAATGTTACAAAATGAGAAACAGAACGTAATAATTAAATTATGTAGGTAAACTGGTTTTGGACAGGAAAAATATAACTAAAATTTTCCACGGTGGATAACAATATTACTATATAATATTCGAGTTTAATATACTTTAGTAATATGTCTGTAGTGACGACTTTACACTCATCACTTCAGTGATAACAGTCATTCAGTGACCAGAGTACAAGGTAAATATGGTTAGTTCTTACGATCCCCTCGGCATCTTACAGACAGAAAGTCCCGGGTTCGATCCCCGGCAGAGTCAATATGGGAATTACAATTTCTAAATTTTCTTTGGTCTAGACTGGTGGGAGGCTTCGGCCGTGGCTATTTACCACTCTACCCATGCCGTGTACAAACCGATTAGGGGTAGATATTATGTGTCATGCCCCTAAAAGGTTGGCCGGCTAGGTACAATCAGAGATCGCAGTCAAGGTAGGTACCTAAGTCAAGGTAACGTCATGTAAGGTCAAAACGTTTGTAGCATACTTACTACGATACTATAATATCAGCAATTTTAGGACTGCCCCGTTGATCTAGTCGTTAGTACCTATAGATGTCGAGGATTCGATTCCCGGGTCGGGCCCCTACATTTTTCAGGCAAGCACTATTGGGCATTCGACTATTCAAATAAATTATTATCTTTTAGTGATTATTAAATAAAGGATGTCCCAAAAGTCGCTTTATCCACGTCCCCTGTTATATTTAGTTTTATGTTTGTAAATCATTTTAAGCTATCGATTGAAGTAAAAAAGTGCGTCGAGTTTTGATGACGTCACAGTTCAGTATTTCATATAACACCCGTACCAAGCGCGCGTTTTGACGTTTGAAAAAAGTTGCTGATTTGACTTTTTGTCAAATACCCAATTCTGCATACACTACACATAATCTTACGATAAAATGGTCAAGCACAAACCGGTAACAAAATAAAATAGGTAATTATTTTGCAAGTTAACAATTTTGTAGACAAACAGGATTATGAGGCATTGAGATGTCTTTATAAATTCAGTTCACACCGAGTACAAAACCGTCTGAATGCGAGCCGGACAGACCCACCGAGGGTTCCGTAGCAATAAAAGAATAGTATTTCTGATTTTAGTTTCTTAAGTATTTATACACTGTAGTCTGTGGTATAAATTGTTCTAGAATCTGGATCAATGATGATTTTCCTGAGATAATAAAATAAATTAACAATTTAGATCCGCTTATTTCTGGGCACCTCTTGGGATAGGTGTAATCCATACTAATATTATAAACGTGTGTCTGTCTGTCTGTCTGCTACGCTTTCACGGCCATCTGTTCAACCGATTTTGATGAAATTTGGTACAGGGATTGTTTGTATCCCGGGATATAAGGCTACTTTTTATCCCGGAAAATTAAAGAGCTCCCACGAGAATCACAAAACCTTATTAATCCACGCGGACGAAGTCGCGGGCATCAGCTAGTGATAGAAATATTTTGTAATAAGGTTGGATAAACAAATAAAACTATTATTATACCTATTTAAAACTACCTATTTACCTATTGACGGGCTTGGGAGTAAGCGCAGACTGCTGGCGCAATGAGGGTTCCCTTTTTATACGACTGCCTGAAAAAAGGAGTATATTGTTTTCAGGGTTCATGTATGTATGTATGTATGTATGTATGTGAGTTTGTATATTCCACCATAACTTCTATACGCCTGAACGGATTTTGATGAATGAGGTATCGTTAGAATCCTTGGCGCGGGACATACAGAAGTGTCGACGGGCGGTCGACGGGTGTGTCGAGAAGCGAGCGGTCGCCGCCGCTTCTATGTATTTCATACAAAATGTATGCAAGCGGCGAGGCGCCGAGCATACTGAAGAGGCGCGGCGCGGGTATGGTGGGGGCGACGCTTCCTCGACATACGGCGCACCCGTTCGTCAGTGGCACACCGCTCGAAACGCACAGGGCCGGATTGCAAATGCACGACGATACGGAATTTAATATCGATTTTGCCAGTTAGTGGAAAAATACCTAGACTAGTTATTTTAGTTTGTAGGTATAATGCTGGGCACAAACCTGTGCTGTAGGAGCACCCATTCCGGGTGGTGTCACATGCAAACATATTCTTATGTACAATTGTATGTTAAATGTTTGTCTGTGTCACCATTGTGGAATAAAGGTATTTTCTTTCTTTCTTTTCTTCTTCTCAATTAAATTAATAAATCTTGTATAGTCTAGGAAACGGGCCGGTTCGTTGTATAGAGACCCCCGCATTAAGTCCTCAGTCGTTGAAACTTGGCACGGTTGTAGTAATGTACCAAAACTTATACAAAAATATCCAAAAAAAATCCATGCGGAAGTTAGGTATTTATACATAAAACGTAATATTTATGACAGAATATTTTCTCGATTTCTTTTTAAAATAGTAGTAGGTAGTATATTTACACTCAAAACCGAAATACCAAAAGAAATAATCATGCAGAACATCGATATTTATACCGATTTTATTATCAAACCTAAACTGCGTTTACGCGACGATGTACCTTCCTGCTTTAACAATTGGGTATAGCATAAAAAACCTTACTTCCGTACTGATTTTTTATTGGATATTTATACCACCACAGCTAGCATATCTTCATCTGACGAAGAAGACATGTTGTCGCATCGAAATCAAACACTAGTATGCCCCAAATACGTCCCACTGCTACGTCACAGCCTCACCGTTTGCGCGCCACTTGGCGACAGATGCGCGACAGATGCGCGCCAGTGGCGTGACACTGTCGCGCATCTTGCGCACCTCACCACTCGCCCCGACACTTCTGTATGTCCCGCGCCTTAGCTTATTCCGGGTGACATAGGCTAGTAAATTTTTTAAAATAATTGATAGGGTGGCCATGGTCCCGCAACAAAGACTAAAGTTGTTTTTTTTCCAAAATGAGGTTAACTATATTGTCATCATCAAGAAACGGATGATAGATTCCAAAAATATAAGACAATATAAGACAATAAGTATTTCAATATCCAGTGATTCACAAAAAATATCATTTAACTATATGGCAGTCGTATTTTTTAATTCTTTGAGTTATATTCACTTGTTACCATATTGGTACGGAACCCTAAAAATGGTTCTCGTTGTAATTTTATTATATTGATAGTGGCGATAAAAATCTGGGGATCTTTTCCTGTGAACCTTGGGCGCATGAGATAACTTGAATTTTACATACGTATTAATATCGTAAATGGCAAATTACGTGTGAAAGTTACGTTTGACTTTGCCCTACTTGATTTTAAAGGATATTCTTAAATTCCGTTCCACGCATTTAATGCTGATATAATGAAGGCAATTACTTGTATACGATTCCTTTGTACTTGGAAATTGGAATGTCTATATTCAAAATAATATTTTAAGCTAATTTTTCATGGTTTGGCTCGTATATAGTTTTGATGGAAAAGAGCAACCACCGAGTTTCTTGCTGGCTCTTCTCGGTAGGAATGGCATTCCGAACCAGCAGTAGATTCATATTATAACGATTCAAAAGCGCTTGTAAAAGCTTATTTGAATAAAAAAACATTTTGAATTTTGAATTTTGAATTTTGAATTTTGAATACAGCTGGACTGTTACGAAGAGGAGCAGTATACTGTATAATATACGAGCTGTATATTTGCGGAAAAAAAACTGACAAACTATTATAATTTTATTTTAAGTATACAAAGTTACAAGTTACAAGTGGTGGTAAACAAAGTTATAGAGATTTTGTTTGAATACTCAAATTTTCTCGTTAGGTATCCGAAAAAGATTTCCTCTACAATATAGGTAGGTATTACAAATCTCTATTGAGACTAATTTTATTTGCTCCGAATAAGGTATTTTCTTGAACACATTTTTACTATTTAGGAAATCTATACAAATGTTATAAATAAAAAAGTGCGTCAGTCTGTCTGCATAGAAAAAAAAAAAACTGGTAGAGTTATCCTAGAAAACCAAAGCGTTATTATGAGCTTTTCAAAAACCTAAATCCACGTAGATGAAGTCACGGGCAAAATCTTGTAAAGATTAGAATAGAATAGAATAGAATAGAATATTTTTTATTTGCATATTAGATCACCTAATAGTATAAAAAGTATGCTGAAAAAAAAAGTTCAATGAAAATAATCTAAACAAAGACGAGGCGTAGCCTGTTAGACGCACGTTATCTAATATCAAGTGGTTGATAATTACCAGAGAAAATTGCTAGGAAAAACGTTGGCTTGGACTTTGATGCAATGAACACAAAGTATAATTAAATTTGATACTTAGAAGTAAGTTCTTTTACTGTTAGAATAACATAATTTAGTTAGGTACTTAATTATATATACAATTTAATTTAGTTAATATATATAATTATAATATAATTTATATTGTATTTGTAGTTTGCGCACCATCCCGTTTCAGTTCTCTTCTCCTGTCTCCAAAGGTTGTCTGGAAGAGATCGCCTTAGGGCGAAAAGACCGCTATTGTATTGTCCTATTCGTAGTTTTATCGTCTTCTTTATTTCCGTGTACTTGTGTGCAATAAAGATTTAAATAAATAATTTAGTTATTATTTTAAGCTAGTATTTCTTGATTAATTCATATGTATTTTGTTGGAATTTTCGCATAATAAACGTGTTTTGAAATGAGTATTAGGTATTTAAAATATACGATTATACCTAAAATCAATATAAATCTATTGGCGAGTCTCAAATTCATACTCGTTCGTCTCGTGGCCGTCTCATTAACGATGTTGTATTACGTAATATTATAGCAACCTCCTTTGCACATTGTATTAAATTTAGTATATCTAATGCATATAATACCTAATTAGTAGGTATATGTTACCAAATCATATATTAACTAGCTGATGCCCGCGACACCGTTCTCGTGGTTAAAGTTTTTTTGATTCCCGCGGGAACTCCTTAATTTTCCGGGATAAAAAGTAGCCTATGTCACTCTCAGGTCCTCAACTATATCCATGCCAAAAATCACGTTGATCCGTTGCTTTGCTTCGTTGGAGCACCAACCAACAAACCAACAAACAAACACACTTTCGCATTTATAATATTATTATGATTGTACTTAAACGCAAAAGTCTTTCTTTTCGTTTGTTAGACCTTAGATCCTATCACGTTGATTTTGAATCAAATATCAACTCATTTTTCCCTGATAACCTAATGGTTATTTACGCTGAAACGGTCTTTATGAAATCCAGCACAGAGACGAATCACGATTGCCGGCAGTCATTTCCGAGGACATGATTTTTATCCTGGAAATGTCTAAGTCCCATGAGGAAACTAAGCTTTTTCCAAGCGGGAAAAGGCGGTCAGCTAGTAATACCTCAATCATATCTAATAATGAATAGGTTTTACAGCAGGTTTTAAGCAGATCCACCGTAAATATAAAAATACACTAGTAAACATAAATACATAATTATATTATTATGGTCTAGAATATACGTGCATATTGATTTGTGTGGATTTGTCTCTACGTAGCGCGTGTTGAGTTGCCCAGCAACGCGTCACCGAGGCAAGATGGCGCGGGTGACGTCACCCCACTCGGGCAAGGGCCGGGGAGGGAGGGGGGGACAAGGTCTCGAGCCAAGCGTGTCACTTCCCAATGAAAAAGAGGCCTGAGACCCGAAAAGAGTCTGTCCTTGAAATGATTTTGCGGAAGGTAAAAGTACGCGACCGCAGAAACCACGATACCGTATACTTTACCATAAGGTTTACGATTGCGTGACAAGTCATCAGAACTCGGCTGGCTCGCCTTTCAAGTGTCATCGCAGAATCGTTTGACCTATGTCAAGTTCAGCGAAAGCGAAAGTTGTTAGGCTCTCAATACCTATAACAACCTTAAAGATACAACCACGCATATATTTTGGTGTACAGAAATCAACAAAGCTTCTGTTAGATAAACTGTGGACTGCAGTAGACTGTAGACGGTTTGTAGTCATACGGACAAAACAAACGTCAAACAAACGTGACTGATTATCGTAATCACGTTTTGGTACTCTCCAACCTTATAGATAAGTAATTAAGCTAGAAAAGGATGCACTTTTAAGTCCTCGATTTTTTTTTAAATTGCTCTTGTATCCGGCGATGAACTTGTAATTTAAAGTATACAATAATGTAGTTAATGATGTTTTACGCAGAAATCGACCAAGCGGCCGAGTGTAGCGATGAGTAGATGACAATTGTGCATGACGTCACCCACGCACACGTGCGCAAATTCGCGTACACCAGACAGAACTGATAAGGAAACCGCAAGTGTGTGCACGTGGACATTAGTGTGGGTGTTAAAGATTATTCCTTGTTTGTTGTTCTGATCGTAATGTTTTTATTGGTTTGTGGTACATTTGTTATAATATGGACACTTACAATTCACACATACCTTTTATGCTAAGTAGGTACTATAATGTTAACTTATCTTACAAAATTATGAGTTCAAGATCAGGTTTGATGCCATCTGTCCAGCAGGTGTTGACAATTGATAAATTGGAAAAGACAGCAAATGATTATAACTTCGCAACAAAGAGTTCTACATAATTTTCGGAACTATGTTTTTTAAGAGATGGTGATAAAATTCTTCACATCCATTACAATAAGTTGCAGGTATCATATACCTAATTACTATTAAGCCAAAATATCAAGGGATGACCGTTTTTTTGTTCAAGGGGGGCAAATCCTAAGATACCCGAATTCCTGGGGGAGAAATCGGGTTACGTGAGATTTTTACTCACTGAAATCCTTCGGTGGCCATCCTCAGCGCTTTTTATATGTATCACATATTAGGAAGCTCCGAGGTCTCATAAGAACGCAGTCGGTGCCTCGAGCCTCCCTTGCGCGACGCTAGTTTGGCTGGTCCCGAAGAAAACAATCCTTCAACTTCGCTTTACCTTCAGCTTTGCTTTGGAACTCATGACCTATTTGCGACATATGAATATTCCGTAGATGAAAGGGGACGGGAGGATAAATTGTGGAAAGGAACACTTGTCCTCCATTTGCATGCCTCATGGCAACCCTAATCTAGGGTGTCTACTGTCTATAGTCTGTTTTTCCTTAACCGGAAATCGGGTAAGAGGCGGAAAGGATGTTGTTGCAACATGTTGTTGTCGAGTTGTTGTTGTTGAAAAACCTAACTCGAGAACGTCTAAAGCGCGTCGCTTGGCCTTACTATAGTTACTTCTTCTATACTCTTAAGAAAACTAGAATATAAATTATTGTACAACTATTGCAATTTCCTGAGCTTGCATAAAATGTATTCTGCGGCGGAAATTCGCTTAGGCCTCAGAGGCCGAATTTTGTAGATGACTTCCTACGAGTATTGCCAATAAAATTATTAGCTTATCTGTGTATATCAAAATTTATGACAGATAGAGGACAGCATTATGACAAAATATAATTATTCCATTAATAGCCTACGCATAGTAATTTTTAGCTTATGTAAATAATTTTATCGTTATCTAGTTCGTAGCGATCTAGTAACTAATGAACTTATATATATGAAAGTAGTTGCTACTTGTGCGTTAGGGTCGTTTTTTATAGCCTTGATTGGTGGAACTTGGACTAGATTTTAAATACCTATAACTAAATAATATACTTCAATATAGTTATTTGAAATGTAAGGAACTATAATTAAATAGTAGTTATTGACACCTTGCATGAAAAAAGTACGTCGATATATTA
This sequence comes from Erebia ligea, assembly GCA_917051295.2. Classification (NCBI taxonomy): domain Eukaryota; kingdom Metazoa; phylum Arthropoda; class Insecta; order Lepidoptera; family Nymphalidae; genus Erebia; species Erebia ligea. The sequence continues at coordinate 15,346,754 of OU785226.1, forward strand.
ATTACAACACAACCAAAAGAAAAGTAGGTAGATAGGTTGTCTAGCGTATGAATTTTAATTTACCTAACTAGGCTTGCGACATTATTTGTGCGGATAAATCCGATAAATCCGGTTACGTAAGTATAAAAAAATCCCGAGGTGGCTTTGATTTTTGGGATAAAAAATAGCCTTTGATGTGATGTTATCTTCTGAATATAATTATAGGGTGGCCGGCTGATAAAGGTGACTGACTGATTGACTGATCTATCAACGCACAGCTCAAAACACTGGAAGGATCGGGCTGAAATTTGGCATACAGATAGCTTTTATGACGTAGGTATACACTAAGAAAGGATTTTTGAAAATTCATCCTACCGCGAAACTGTCCCAGGCTGACAGATAGACCTACTCATGCATTTATAATTATATAAAATGTACCATCTTTCCTATAGCATAGAATAGGTAATAAATAGTATTTCAAAAATAAATTGATTTTGATTCGTGAAAATCCTTTTCCTATTAGGGGCAAAGACCAAAGTAGAGTAAAAGTAAAACATTTTGCACACACTGCACAGTAAATCATTCCAACATACATAGAAATAGGAATTCACTTATTGCTTTGTTTTGTGCATTCCAACATCTAGCTTGCCGGGAAATTGCAGAAGCATAATTTCTTTGACCATTTATAAGGCCCAAGCAAAAACTTAGTGCGAAAACATACTTCGGAGTGGACAGGACGAAAAATTAGTCATAAATTTACTTTTTTAAGAAGCACGCGCACTAGGCAAGCGGACAAATTCTAAAACTAGTTTCGCGGGGACGTTTTGTCTTCTCCGGTCTGTAGTGTGTTTCAACCCTTACCCCTTACAGGGACCGTTTTCTTTGATAGTTCTAGCGCTTTGCATAGGGTTAAGTTTGACGTCACAATATCGTGTACAGTATAATGTACTCGTATCGTACAAGGTCTGAAACACGTAGAATGCATTGTTGCCATTTTTTTACACCACTAAGTAACAAGTTTTATTTTGATACGAAATTGTAAATAGCTTGTATTTTTTGTTGACTAGGTAGGTACATAAGCCATCAAACAAGACGTTGTTATAATATTGTTGATTTTCGTCTTTTAGAATTATAATCCTTATTTCAGGGACGTCAAGGTACGTGAGTACGTGACATGAAACTGTCATTTTGAAATAATACTTTTTCAAGCAATGGTAGTAACCCCCCCAGCAAAGCAATATCTTGTCTGTAACGATGTCCATTTACAAATTGCTTTTTTGACAATACTGGTTGGTAATGTAAGGATAAGGATTTCCAACAAGCAAGCAAACGAGCAAAATCTCTTAACATACCTACTATGTATTATATTTATTAGAATACAAATTCATGTTTACGTTAAGTTTGCTTTTTCAACAATGGAGCTAGTTTCTTACACATGGGTTCATACGTACCTACTCGGAATTAATAAACAGTGCCCATTTGTCTTCAAATATTTTAAATGAGCCATTAAGATGTTGCGCACATATTTGGTGGTCCGTTCATAACGATACCTACCTAACTTTTTTTATACATATTATATTAACTCATTATGAGGTAATAATGACTAATGATTGATCACGGAGTCCCTTAGGAAGGGAGGAAGGCAAATAAAGTGTGTAAATACAGCTATGTTTTTATTAAAATTACAATTGCCCGTGTTCCATACAAAATAATACTTCTTGTATTGCCTGCTTCTTTCGAGGCAGGATGTGTTTGTCAGATCCTCAAAACAAAATTACTTTTGAGGTCCCCGAAACCATTGCCAAACTGATCTAGTGCTTATTACAAAGGAATAAGATATTATTGTCTCGATTGTAATTTTATTCGACGATGTGACTGATAAGGTGTCGGGTCAGACCTTTGTTGAGATTACAATGTCAAAGCTGAATTGTCAAACTGCTCCTGTTGTGATGGTAATAAGCAGAGATGGCGCCAGATCTGATGCTATCAGTGGCGGTGGAAATGAGTCGTTTGTACTGAGGTGTTCATAAAAAGTAGGTATTTGACATGAACCTTGCACACATGAGCCCAATGACCTCGGCGAACACGCGTAGGGCAACTTGGCGTGCATATTATACATTCAATAGCCAACGCTGGTAACAACGGCATCTTTGATTTCAAAATGTACGAGATTTCCGATCTAGTATTTAATTTTTTTCATGACGGAACATTGTTCATGACGGAACGTGAGTTCAGAGTTATGCACTGTTACTTTTAGTCAATGATATATTTTTCACCTCTTATGCTCTAAAAAGATGTAATTAAAGCTAAGCATAGGCGGACTAAAGTTAGCATTTAGGGTCTAGGGATTAAAAAGAGTAGAATGGATAAACATCTCGTATGAAATGGCTCATTTTAGTCCCTTGATGAACAATCTACTATTAAATATGCTACTTTTAGTAGTCAAGAGTGGCCTCAACGAACTTACCTAATAATAATAAAAATAGATGACCGAACCCTTTTGCTCGGATGTAATTTTTAAAAGTCCCTTGAACGCGGATTTTCCTGAAATCCTGAAACACTTTCTTAATTTTTAACTGAAAGTCCAAACACAAATTTTCATAGATACAATTATTATTGGAAACATTACGGTTTTTCATAGAAACCTCCAGATTTTAACCTCCTTAATGTGTACAATTTCTAAAAATCCTTTCCTAGTGAGTGCCTTCGTAATAAAAAAACTACTGAAGAAATTTCAAGTTTCTATCCCTGTACGGTTACTCCGAGTTTTTACATTGCAAATACGATTGATCGACGTGAGAGCTCACCACACCAAGTGTAAGCGAATAATTCGGTACCATGAGTCTGACAATCGGTCACGTTTTGTCAAAGTGAGTAAACGTTATTAGAAATCGTATGACAAAACGATCGCAAACTTATTGTCTCTCTCATACATTCGAAAAAAAGTGAGACAGATATATGCGGCCATTTTCTTAGCATTTTGGCATTTCTCATTGCGTATTTTGACAGGTTTTTGGCAGTTTGACACTGACAGCCTAGCGCAAACTATGGTACGTTTCTCTAGGGTAAAGGGTGTGTTCCGAAATACACTGCGAGCACTGTTCAGTGCTCTTACTGTGGAGAAATTCGTTCCGTTATGGACTGACAGTACCTAGACTGCCACGTTCCGTGCTCTCAGTGCTGACTGCGTTCCGTTTTAAGCAGTAACTAGTATACCTAACTGTAAAGGAACGGCTTCGCAGTGTACTAAATTGACGTCACACCTTACAGTGCTCGCAGTGTATTTCGGAACATACCCAAAATGTCATCTAAAAGTTTAAATGTCAAAATCTTTATTGTCTATGATCAAAACATTCAAAAAGCAAGGAGTTTTTTTTAGGATTTTGAGTGACATTCGGGTAAAAACAAACATGAGAATAATTGAGAACGTATGAAAATTTAAAATAAAGACTTTGTTTTGTTATTAGAAATATATACAATGCCGTATTCTTTTGCCTCCGGGTGCAACCATGTCTCGAGAAGAGAAACCTGTAGGTTTTTTAGATTCCCGGCGAATGAGAAAATCTTTAAAAAGTGGAAAACTTTAAGCCGGTAAGTTTACTGGGTCCTTATTGTTTATACTTTGTAAAAATAAATTAAGTTATATTCAAGTTGCGTTGTATTACTAATTAACTAACTCATTGTTTTAAATTTCAGTCGTAAGGATAGAGACCCTACTCGTGAAGACCGCCTTTGTACTTAGTTGCCATTTTGCTAATGAAAAGGATGTTATTCCATCAATGTTTGCACACAATAGTAGCAAGAGTTTCGAGTTTTCGTATCCTACAGAACGGAGAAGGTACCTATATATTATGTGGATACACTAATTTTATCTTATACTTTAGGAAGTCTCTATTTGTTTGTCTTGAAACTGAAAGTCCCTGTAAGTATGTCTTGCCTGATCACATATTATACCAGAAACAAGTTCTATGCAAACATTAACACCTGTAAATATCTCTAGTCCCTACATAACCATATTATGGCTCCTAAGTTTCTTATTTATTTTTATTTAGCGATTGATACAAAATTAATTTTCCAGCGCTAGAACCAAAAAACAGATGACTGAAGATGTTACAGTAGAACTGGAAACTTCAGTCACAGGTGTATAAGTCGACCAATCAACAGTGGGCCAAATAAATGGAAGTACTTAAGTACTGATATTTTGACTACTGCAGAGAATTATTTTTTGCAGCAAGAAAACAAGAAATTGAAGGAATTGCTAGCCAAAGGTGAATGCAGACTGTCTTTCGAGAAAATCAAGGCAGTTGACTTGCTAGTGTTTCAGTATACAGGATTGCCTACAGCTGCTCATTTCCAAGTTTTAGTGGATCTCATAAGTAGATTTGAAATCAATTATTTCATGGGTTGGAAGGTGGAAGTAATTATTATTGATGATCAATTATTATGCACATTAATGAAGCTTAGACTCAATCTACAATATTTTGATTTGGGATATTGATTTAAGATCAGTTCTACTACTGTTCAAAACATATTTATAACATTTCTATAAATATATAGAAATGCACTCTGTATTATTTAAAGGAATGATGGAAACAATTCCCAGTAGAGAAAAGAATACTTTCTTTATACCAACATGTTTTGCACCATTCCCAAATATTAAAATTGTACTTGATTGCACAGAAATTGAAGTAGCTACTCCGGCTTCAATGAAAGAACAAAAAGCAGTCTTCTCACACTATAAGCAAAGGCACACATTTAAAGTGTTGTTAGGAATAGCTCCTAATGCAACTATCACATAATATGTCAGTGATCTGTTCCCTGGATCTTCATCTGACAAGGTCATCACCAAAGATAGTGGAATCCTGTCACATATGGTAGCAGGAGATCTAATCTTATGTGACAAAGGATTCCTCATATCGGACCTTTGTGCACCACTTGGTGTGAATGTTAATATTCCACCATTTCTGACCACTAAACAGTTCTCAAAAGAGCAAGAACTAGGATTCATGTAGAGAGGGCAATATCGAGACTGAAATCATTTAGAATTCTCGATTTTTAACACCCAACATCAGAGTGTATGCTTGTAAAATTATACAGACATGTGCAGTTCTTGTTAATATGTGGTGGTGTCGTGTGGTGCGGGTTGTTACGTTCCCTCAAATATGGTTGAGCGAAGCAATGGCTGGATCATGCGTCATGCTCGTGAACGGGTGCCACCATCGGAAATGGGCTGCCTCTGTCTGCCAGTCTTGGCGTGTATTGAGTATTGTAGGTATGCTCGTGAAAAAAGCTTACTATACAATCGAAGATTACGTAAATGATAAAAAAAAACAGCGTGGATTTGATTCGCTCCAGCTATGCGTGGGACTGCAGTTACTTGTATCATTATGATGATTGTAAGTTTTGATGGAAAAGAGCAACCACCGAGTTTCTTGCTGGCTCTTCTCGGTAGGAATGGCATTCCGAACCAGCGGTAGATTCATATTATAACGATTCAAAAGCGCTTGTAAAAGCTTATTTGAATAAAAAACATTTTGAATTTTGAATTTTGAATTTTATGCAGTATTCATTATTAAAAGAAAATGAACAGTGTTTTTATAATAAAGATCTTGAAAAATAGAGCATATTTTATGGAATGACCTATATAACGTTAGGTACCTTTTCTATCAATAATTCCAATATAAAGGCCAAAGAATAAGTTTGGCCATCCAATGAGGCAATGCTGCCAACATCTTGGGCACTATGCCTCACTGGATATCAACGAGGATTCATTTTAAAATTTTAGTTTTTAATTTATTTTATAATTACTGCATAGTCATACAGTAGTATAGTCAATGATATTGTGGCCGATTCTGTTATAACACAATCTCTAAACTAAACTAAAATGGCAGCTTTAAATCTTGTTCTGTCCCTTTCTGTAGGGAGTATTATGAAAGGGTTAGCAATATTTGTAATGCTCTAATTTTAGTTTAGTTTAGAGATTGTGCACTACAGAATCAGCCCCAATATCTAAGATAAATGTGAAATTGTAATAAATAAAACTATAAACTTTTTTGATGGTTTTATTATATTTTACACTGTCAATATGGAAAACAACTCCCCACTAAAACAAGTAATTTTATTTATTGAGCAGAGGCACATTCAAATTTAGGACATCAATCGATTAATAAATTGTTCTTGGTAAAATTTCAGTAAGATGTTTATATTAATTAGTTCCCAATTCGGGTCTCTTCCACTGGCAAGATGATAGTTTCCTTTGTGGTCCATACTATAAAATAACATATTGACCTATCTAAAATTGACAATTGACCCTGTATTTGGTGGTAATATGGATGATTTGTTTTTAATTTTCCTCCAGCATCGAAGCAGTATTTAACGTCTTGTTGGATTTCTTCAGCAGTGTTCATTCTGTGTTTAAATGCACATTTCACCTCCACTATGGCATCATCTCCAACAAGTCCATCGGGTGATGCTACTAAAGCACCTGAGGTGTGAAGCCATAACCCAGTAGGAGAAACCATCTTCTTTGTTGCCTCCTCGAAGAGTTTTACAGCAACCTCTTCATGGTTAACCCCCCACTGGATACTCTTGACACCAGCCAGATTCTTTTTTCCAAGAAGGGAAGAAAATAATGATGGAGGAAACCTGAACAAACCAGAGAAAAGCATTTGTAAATTTGTATGTTATTGCATTGCAGTTTGATTAAATTACAGTCAGCATAAAAATTGCTAAAGTTGTGCAAATAGGTACAAATCCATATAAATATAAATATTATAAATGCGAAAGTTTGGATGTATGGATGTATGTTTGTTACTCAATCACGCTCCAACGGATGAACGGATCTGGATGAAATTTGGCACAGAGATAGATTATAGTCTGGAATAGCACATAGGCTACTTTTTATCCCGGAAAATTAAGGAGTTCCCGCGGGAACCGAAAAACCTTAATCCACGCGGACGAAGTCGCGGGCATCAGCTAGTGAAATAATAAATGAAAACGATCTCCGCAATCTCCAACGAACATGCAAATCGATGCTGACAAGTGTGATTTCAAGGAGGGGGATAGCGGACGTACGTACTACGAGGGAAAATCGCAGCCAGTACCGCCAGACCACACTTGGCTGCTGCAGTCCGAGGCAGATGTAAAATAGGGGCAAGATGACTGCAACATTATCCAGGGTGTACGACTGAGCACTTATTCAGGCGGGGAGCATAGATTGCTCCAAGCCTGACTAAATGTGAGAAGCCCAGCATCGGGGACGTGTGTGGTTCGACTTATGACAGCGCCCTATAGCTCAGCTTGCCCTCCTGAGCGTAACAACTGCCATCTACACCCCATACCTAAAAAAATGAGTCATACAAGAAATACTTAAATCTTATTTCATAAAATTACTGGTTTTTACTCATGAAACATGATTACATACCCTTTTTTTCCATCTACCCTTTCCACCACTACCATTCCCTTCCCTTCCACCCCCCCAATCTACCACCTTTCAATCTACCATTCCCTTTTTTTTCATTTTTTTTTCATCGACTGGTCATGTTCTGCATATGAAGAATGAGTTGGTACATTGCTTTCTTCATCCACAGCTGAAATTATTGATATAATCATAGTATTGGTAACTATTGACTTGATTTAAAAAAACCTTAGTTATACTTACCAACATCCTCTTGAGGCACTCTAAAATCTAGTGCTATGTTATGCAACACAGAGCATGCAGTGATAATCTTGGCACATTTTGCAGGTTTGTAATGCAACACTCTGTCTTTGCACACACATCGCCATCCAACCAGAGTCACCTGTTAAACATCATATTGTGTTATCTACTAAAATAAATCCATAGGTACCCAAAGTATTGGTTTAAGAAACTTATTAAATATTTAAATTATTATCAAACTATTAACCTACCTAGAAGCCAAACAGGTTCGCCATTTTGGTGCAAGCTTTGCATAAAGCTATCGATGGAGCTATTCTCCCAAACAAAGGCATCATGACTGGCTCCACCAAATTTAGGATTGATGGCTAGTATCCTGCCTTGGTGATCAGCTACCTGATAAAGTAATAATTTGATTATAGTAGGTAGTTAACAATTTTAACTGCTGCTATTTTACCCCAATTACTCATTTTATTACTTAATATAGAATAATTTACTAACCATTTGCACATTTAGTGACTGGTAGTGCTTCCTACAGTAATACATATTATGTTCTTCATCTTTTCAAGGCATAAAAATCCTAAAGTGAGAGCCATCTATGCATCCTAGTACACCAGGAAAGCCATGCATGTTGTAAAAACTGTTTTTTTTTTTAAAATTCAATCAACTAAGTATATATACTTATATAAGAATGAGATGATAAGATACAAGTAACTATAATATACTGACTTTTGCTTCAACTGTTGTCTAGCTTCCAGTGTGTCAGGAAATCAGATAAATATTATAAATGCGAAAGTTTGGATGGATGTATGGATGTTTGTTACTCAATCACGCTCCAACGGCTGAACGGATCTAGATGAAATTTGGCACAGAGATAGATTATAGTCTGGAATAACACATAGGCTACTTTGTATCCCGGGAAATTAAAGAGCTCCCGCGGGAACCGAAAAATCTCATTCCACGTGGACGAAGTCGCGGGCATCAGCTAGTTTTATATATTTCCTAACCACATTAGGATGGTTAAGTGCCTCTGTGACTTCATGCACATATTTGCTCACAGTTTGCTGTCCAAGATGACGGACTTCACCAACCACACTCTGATAATCGCCCTTGGCATAAAAAACAGTGCACTAAGCATTTGACAGAATATTATTATGTTTTAGGTAGGTATACAGTATGTATATAAGGACCAAAGTTACTAATAAAATAAATAGGTACCTAGATAATGGGGCTGCTAAAATAAATATACCTAACCTAAATGCTAGGTACTATGTGGAAATAACAATACTTACTTTCCAAATGAATTGTCATACGTACCTTCGTCTCCAGCGATACCCTTTGCGAGCCTTTGAGGTCACTGTTTTCCCTCAACATTTTGCACAAATAAATAAAAGCCGTCTTCGTGAGCCGATATAGCTGCACGAACTTTTTGTCTGAGACGCGGTTAACTTGGCATAAATTACGCCGTTGAGCCTTATCACGCCTCTCCGCTTCACGTCGGTCACCTTCCGCAGCCTCCATCATCATTTTCCACGCAAAATAAAGCCTCGCAGTCATAATAGAGTCAACCGTTTATCACTAATCACGGAATATTTTCGGTGAGTTACGAATCCGCCATCGAATGTGAAAATGACGTCATTCTCGCATTTTGAGATGTCAATCTGTGTGAAAAGTAACACTCGGAGTGCCAAAATAGCAAATGACATTAGTCATATCGTATTTTTTGTACGTTTGGTGAGCTACAAACTCGATCCGTCTCGTCGAATTTAACTTGGAGTGGGAATGACTCGGTGACTTTTCGTTCACCATGTGTCCGCTTGGAGCGCTGGCTGTAGATGTATGGAAGAGCTCGCATTCACCTCACTTTAGTGAGAGTGAGTTTAAATTCGATCAAATCTTAGAGTAAGGGTACTGTGCGTGCGTGGAAAGATTCCTATTTTCACACTAAATTGATGACAACTTTGGGCGTAAATAAATAAGATTAGGAGTATGAAAATTATAAAACAATTTATCGAGAAACATAGTTTATTTATTCTTTAATTGAAATAACTTTACTTTGTAAACATACATTTAGTAGTTTTTACAAACAAACGGGTTTTCCAAACGACTGTTCAACCCTTTTCGCGCGCTTGATTTCTGTGAAAATCATCGTGCCTCGCACCCGACACGCACTTTCTCACACAATGTTAGGTGAAATAGCAAACAGGTTACCCACATGCACCGGCAACTTCGGTCGCGCGTACTGAGCCCTCTTAAGATTGGTCTTCACAATAGATTGACCGATACTTGAGAACATGTTCTTAGTTGATATCCTTTTAATAATACTGGCCTTAATCAGTCAGTGGGGACAACTTTTTATATAATAAGTATATACTACGTATCTGTCTTGACCCCTTTTTGAGATCGGTATATAAGAGAACTTCTACATGTATGCAAATGCAAAATGTTCACACAGAAGCTGAAATACTTTCTCTGCTTTTCCCCGTCTGCATCGTTAGCGCAACGTTCAAGGACAGGAGCCCAAAGACGTAGAAACGCTCCCCATGGGCGGGCGGTTCTTGAAAACTGCACTCTATCACTCTGTGTTTAAGTGCCTTTTCGTATGTGGTTCACATGAGAGTCTCAGAGGCGGCAGATTGAATAAACTGCTTGACACAGTTTCGCGTTTCGGGTCAGACTTGGTGCCCGGTAAACAAACGCCCGTTACGACACAGAGATTGGTTGAAAGAAATCAAGCGGTGGAGTGATTTTGTATTCAATGTACGAGCGATTCCGTAAGTTTTTCAGAATTATTTCGGTGTTCGGAAAAGCTAGATGGATTGCGTATGCCATAGCTTTTGGTTACACGCTCATGCTGTGTGAATAAAGAGACGATGGATGTAATGTGAAAAATTCGATCTACAAAAACAGTAAAAAATCATTTAATGATTTATTTATGTAAGTAGTTCTATTATTTGCTCTACCCAAGTACTCTGATACTTATCAGTTGAAGAAATTTCAGCAAATAGCTACCAGAAAGTTAAGTCTAAGTTAATTTAATTTTATTCTAAAAAACTACGATTTTCACCTGTTTTCCTAACTACGATTTTCACCTGTTTTCCTAAGAAAGAAAATTTCTTTCGTAGTTGTTGGATTTGGTTGAAATTTGGAATGCAGATAAACTTATAACCTAAACTGAACTAACATAATAAGCTCCATTTTTCCCGGAAAATTAAGTTCCTGGAAACAGAACATCTAAATCCACGCGGACGAAGACGCGGATATCATCTAGTATGTATAAGTGATAAATACCAATTTCGCAGATCTAAACGGTTCAGCGGCGAAACTCGTCACAAATCCAGAGTACGTGGCATCCTCTCCGGGGGACGGATTAACGTGCGCCATCAACCGTGATGTAGATAACATACGTTAACGTTTAACAGACCAGAGCCTGCTGATTGCAGGGTTTATTTAGGAAAACCGATACGCGGGTAGATTAAAATATTTAGAAGCAATTTTCGGTAAAATCCTATAAAAGGCTATTTAGATTTTTAAACTTTTTTTCGTCATTTTCTTTTGGTATGGTGTTAGCTCAATGTGTAGATTTAAAGCGATCTTAGTGCTTTCCAAATCTGTGGTAGTTTAGTCATTTTTTTAGGTAGCCTTGATATAGATAACATACGTTAACGTTTAACATACCAAAGCCTGCTGATTGCAAGGTTTATTTAGGGAAACCGATACGTGGGTTGATTTAAATATTTAGAAACAATTTTCGGTAAAATCCTTTAAAAGGCTATAGATTTTTAAACTTTTTTTTGTAATTTTCTTTTGGTAGATAATAATAATATGGTAGCTAAATGCGTAGAATGTAGATCTATTTTGGTTTAACTTTATGCACGAAGAAAAGCAAGCTTACTTTCCGAATCGGTGGTAGTCTTGTAAATTTTTGTAGTCTTGAAAATTATTAATAATATTGTAGGTACTGCGCCTGCGTGTTGTAGATACTTTTGAATTCAGTTTTCTATCAATCATCTTGGATTTTTTTTTTAATTTGTAAAATAATAAATAGGTACCTACCTAACTTAGAATAACTACATATTATAGAAGGTATGTTTCCAAACAACGCCTTCTCAAAACGTAAGCTACAAATTCGCTATTTTTGCTGTGTTTACTTGCCTTGTCACGCACACAGACACAAACATAATGTTTCCAGTTTAAATGTCTTCCCCCTAAAAGTTGGGTAAGTAGTTGGTTAGTTTGTTTGTAGCATTGTAGCTTCTAAAAACTAAGTTAACCAGCTTTTTTCGGACTTGACGGTGCCATTTATGGCTCCAATTGAACGGCTTACATTTCGCGAGTGTACTTGGTTTCTATAGGTAGTTATTCTAAGGTACCTAAGCTAATTTTTTAAACTCCATGTTACGTTTTAAGGTTTACGTATTTTTTTTTGCCAACTGAAAGCTCGCTTCCTTTTCTGTTCGAGTTTGTATCGCCAGTTTGCAGTATTAGTAATTGAGTTTGTTCTGAGTAGAGCTTTACTTAGATATTTCATAAAAACTGAGAAATAAATTAAGAAAACTTACTGTAATTTAGTTTAAGAAAGATAAAGAGTAGAAAAGTTGCATAACAAGGTACGAGTGCCTTTAATGAAATAAAAGCAAGTAAAAACGAACGCACCACTCGCCGACATGCTGGCAACATTGAACGCGCAAGAAAAAGAGTAAATGGCCGGCGCCAAGGTCGCAAGAAGCTGTCCTAGTCACGGAGGGCATTAACATTTTTTTATAATCGCTTCAGGGGTTTGCAAAACAGGCTTGTTTTTACCCGGTCAAGGGATGGCAAGAACTCAAGTTTTTTTACTCTACTAATGGCGCACCCCTAAGTGTTTCTCACTTCAACCCATAGCTGGCTCACCACTATGCACGAGTATCCTCTCAGAATGAGAATGATTTGACCAGGGTCCACCACGCTGGACAACAGCTAACGCACATCTCGAGGTCGAAAACTTGGGAGTTTTCATGAGTAACCCATTTTAAAGCAATACTTGAATCAAAACATTTTCTACTCCACCTTCTATAGGAAAACCTCCTCCAAAACCGATGACTTTAAGAGAGTAGAAAATCATTTAGGTAATGGTTTTTTTTAAACTGGATTTGTTAGTACTGACATATAAATCAGGACGTTCAATGTTGAGTTTGTGCTGACAAAAGTAATTTCAGAGTGAAATATTTTTGTTTGTGTAGCAATAGAGTTATTAAAAAATACGTCACTGACTTCATTTTTAGCTGAAGTTATTGGTGCAAAATAGAATTACTTGAAGAAGTTCAGGAACAACAACTCGCGAACTATATTGTGTTGACTTTAACTAAATATTACTTACTATTTTTAATTAAATGCATAAACTTTCCACACCACCTTTTAAATATCAATAACCTATTGAGACCAGGAAAATAGAGTCGCACCTATTTTACTAACAGCATAGATTAATTAAACAGTGAGGTAAATAATGTACCACTTACCTACCTAGAAATATTTAAATAAAAAAAGGAAAAATTTGCGATAAAATCGAGCCTATGCTATCGAGTATCAATATTGCAAGTTGCCTTGCAAAACCAGAATCTTATTGAGGACCCGTTTAAGAAAAAAGTTAAAAACCATCGTGCAGTAAGAGACGATGGCATGGGAACGTTGAGCATCTTCTCGCTAGGGCTGTCAACTAAACACACTATAAAGTATACAGCTATTATAATATTAAGTATAATATTTTACTTTACTTTTACTTTATGTATAAAAATTAAAAATTGCATATTTCGGTGATCAGAGTCGCCGAAAATCTTTGGGCGCCAAAACTCGGCGTTTTTGTTCGCTGCCCAACGCTTGTTTTAAGTTTTAGTAGTAGTAGTAATTTTCTTGATTATTTTTTAGTTTTTAAGTGAATATGTAACTTATTTTGTTAAAATATTGCAAATTCTTCGTTTATTACAATTACATAAATAAAGCAGCTCTACATTGACAAACGAGTTTTTAATTTCAAATCATACTAATATTATAAATGCAAGAGTGTGATAGTTTGTTGGTTTGTTGGTTTGTTGGTTTGTTGGTTTATTGGTTTGTTGGTTTGTCCTACAATCACGCCGCAACGGAGCAACGGATCGACGTGATTTTTGGCATGGGGATAGTTGAAGACCTGGAGAGTGACACAGGCTACTTTTCATCCCGGAAAATTAAGGAGTTCCCGCGGGAATCAAATCATCATCATCGCATCAGCTAGTTTAATAATATTTATGCTGCCAAAGATTTTGATCAGGTTCCATAGTTCGTTTTCTTTTCTCTCAAAAAATTACCGATGAAACGTACCAAAGCCACCATACCATACGTAACATAGTCGGTTACATTACGCATACATACACATAAAACTTTCTAGTTTTACAAAAATGTGCCAACCCTATTTACTACAAATGACGTTTTTATATTTCAATTTTGGACTCTACACCAAGGCACTACAGAATATTTTAGAAGCATACCGCGACAAAAAGTTGCCTAACCCGTAAAGGGTATGCACCTGTCACGTTACAGCTAGGTATTCCTAGGTACGTCGGGAGTTGAAAAGTCGATTTGCGATAAACCGCAATTATTAGCATCAGAGAGAACATTATAATATTATACTCATAAGTTAAGTTCGACTTTATGTTGAAACATAGGTACATTAAAAGTTCCATTTGCGTCAGTGTTCAAAAGAAAAAAACTTTTCAACAAATTACAAGATCTCTTTGTTTGAGTATATTTTTTTAATAATATTTTTAATTTACGTTTATTATAGGAAGTAATCTTTTTTATAGTAAAAGAGTATAATTTGTTTAAGAACTTGCTTACAAAACAGTGAAAATAATATATCATGTAAAACTAGCTGCATTAGGCACAATAAAGTGGGTTTTCTTAATATTGTTTTATATTGTATCTCTAGTTAAGTATTTACAGTATAGATTGTACACCTATAAGTATAATAATATTTATGTGATTTTTAGGGTTGTATCAATATTCCAATTAATTATTTTTGTTCGAACTAACGCCGTCTCCCATTTCAGTTTCTCTTTTTCCGCTCCTTAAGTTTTATTGCGAAAATGTTACCTATATATATACGACCTTGTACATTGCACATATCCAAAACAGGAAATGGTTTATATTACATATGAAAATTATTTAATAATATTTACACAAATGGCTCTTACTTTACAATCTTTGATAAACGAATTTAAATTAAAACAGATATAAGTCATATTATTTTGTTTTTAAGCTGTGCATAAGTTTATTATTATATGAAGTGCATGCATAACATGTTTTTAAATGAATTTCCACATCATCCTCCATTGTTTATTGCGTTGATTTTTTTATAATGGCAAATTTAATATACCTTGAGATTTAAACACAAAAAGTTATGTGATAACTAAATGATTGAGGAGGTTTTTGATGTCAATTACTATACATTAATAAACACAAAAAAATGTGAAGAGTAATAAATTTGGCCGCGCCCATATTTTAAAAGCTTAAAAATTATAATAACGCAAAAAAGTCATTAAGAACCGATTAAGATTTTCAGAGATAAAAGTAAGTTTATCATACGCAGTGAGATTACAAAATTTCGTGACAGCGCCCTCTAAATTAGTTTTAATTTACAAGTTAGTTTTAACTTGAAAAAATTTAAATTTGGCTACATTATTTTTAGTGTTTCCATTATTGATTGTAGAGCTTGTAACTGTGCGTGTATAATTATTAAGTATTACACAACTGTATAATTATTATAAGCATTTAATTGATATTTGATTATATTGATAAAATATCATTCAGATTCAGAGAGAGAACTTAGCGAGGCACTTCACACATTCACTTTGTACTTGGAATTGTCACTGGTTTTAAGGTAATATAACAGCTAATAAGTAATGTTGGAAGAATAATACTTTTCGACTATTTGTTTATCAACGGACAGAAATACATAGTTTCAGATTAGGCATAATATTATAGGTATAATTTTATTGTGAAAGGTCCCAAGAATTACAGCAATAATAATTATCGTGCCAAATGCCAATGATAGAAGCAATGATAATATTAATCTCACTTGTCACAATAGACACTTATTAGGCAGCTACTTAAAAAAAAATTGTTAAGTATACAATTTATTTACTCAAATAATGTCTCAAGATATACCTAGGTAATAGGCCAGTTAATGAGCTCAAGAAAATAAATTGCAGGTCTTTTTTCAATAAACTAAACTTTGAAAAAAAAATTGCGTCGAACAAATCCATAATATTATACAGTAGGTAGGTACTTAATATTATAAATATGCTATTGTGAGTCTTACCGTTTTACCAATTTATACAATGATCAAATAAATATTATAAATGCGAAAGTTTGGATGGATGTATGGATGGATGTTTGTTACTCAATCACGCCCCAACGGCTGAACGGATCTGGATGAAATTTGGCACAGAGATAGATTATAGTCTGGAATAACACATAGGCTTCTTTTTATCCCGGAAAATTAAGGAGTTCCCGCGGGAATCGAAAAACCTCGATCCACGCGGACGAAGTCGCGGGCATCAGCTAGTATTTATATAAATGTAAGTTTATCTATTTGTATAGAAGGCATTAGACCGAAAGCTATGGAAGAGCTTGGAGGAGGCCTACACCCTCTCGGGGCTCAAAATGTTTTAAACATTTTTTTATAATAATATTTTATTCAACTAATATTTTTTAGCAAATAAAGGCTTTATAATAATAATGATATATATTTGTGAGCTCATTGCGATTTATATTGAAACAGTATTTAGTATAGAGATTGATTCCCTGAAACCGACATACCTTTTAGGCTACTTTTTTAAAGACTCCGAGGGGGTGCAAAATAAACTTTTATCTACCTAGACTAATTTACGAGTGACTTGTGAGAAAAATAGTAGATTAATTGATTTTAAAGCTAACATTGATATAATGGATGTAGCAACTTTGCACTCTAGATTTATATGTACAAGATTTTTCTTAGCATTTAATAGATACACTCCAGATCGCCTATCAAGATTGGCTCTCATATCCTAAGAGAGTCTGCCGGGGCAAGTAAAAATATTATACTTAATAGCTGCTTTTACTGTGTCGCTTAATTGCAAGGACCGGTCCGTCCTCGGTAGCAACGACTTCAAATTGCTACCCGTGGCGATGCATCTGCGCTTGATTAACCGACTAAACGCCTAGACAGGGCTTGAGTAGAAAATATGCAGCTCAAAGAGGTTTTTTTTCAAGAGGTTGTATATTTTTCGTATTTTTATTGGTTTACGAGGAGAGTTTAAAAAACTGTTTATTTTCACGCGTTTAATTTGTTTGCGAACAGTCAGAAATCTATTTCAATGCGATTTCTCAAGTTTTTTTTTGTACCACAGAATGTTATATACCAAAAATATGCATTAGGTACCTACGCATGTTTCAAATATTAATTTATGTAAAATATATTATTATGTTTTTAACAAACGTTAAATCAATTTTTTTAAATTTATAAAAAAAAACATTTCTGACGAGAGAGTTAGTATTCAACAATAAAACATTGTCTCTCCGATAAAATTATTATCATATTGTTTTCCTCTCTCTCAAGGGTATTCGTACTCACGTTACTATCAACTCGGAACGCAGAGGTCAAACAACATCCTATAAACAAAATGTAAGTAAACGCATAATTATTAATCTATAGGCAAACAGTCAAACATCGTGAAGAAACCTGCATTGCTCAAGAGTTCTACATAGAAGGTCCTAATCTCGAAGACGTGTGAAGCCTGCAAATCCGCATTTGGCCAGCGTGGTTGACTATGACCTAAACTCTTGTCATTCTGAGAGGAGATTCGTGCTTAATAGTAGCCTGGCAAAGGGTTGATGATGATGATAATTCCAGGCTAAATCATTACTGTCAACTGACAGACAACCTAAAATTTGTTTAAACTAATTGAAATTAAGCTTTATTGAAGTGAAACTTCTTTAGAATCTTTGTGATTTGAAAATTCGATGAAACGAAAAAGCGCCACCAAAAAGAGACAAAGATCTTCAGAATAGGATTTAACCTGCAAGAGAATGAGATAGAATACAAGTTATATATTTATCATTCTCTCGTGGGCTACTTTTCTGAAGTTTCACTTCTGCCGTGTGGAAATTGCACACACACACTTTTTTGTTATTTTTAAGTTTTCTCTTGCATCACAGACTGAAAAAAAAGACTAAGAATGGATATAAATTATAATAATGGGAACTCGAAGTTTACGGAATTAACGTGGATACTTAGGTTCAATTCTCGGCAGATACTTAGGTATAATTATTTTTGTAAATCCATCCCGGAAAATTAAGGAGTTCCTCCGGAAATGAAAACACTTACCTTATCCACGCGGATGAAGTCGCGGGCATCAATAAGGTTTTTAAAATCAATAATTATCTAATGAATAATAAGGTTTTTAAAAATAAATATTACTTAAGTTATTTAAAGAAGGCTAAGTAATTAAGGAAATTTCTCTTCTATTTATTTACTTTAAATGATAATAACGTGGCCAAAACCAGTTCGCTATCTAACTTTTACCAAATAATTGAAATGTGCAAATAAGATAAAATTTATATTAACAAACACTTTTTGTTAATACATATTTACATGCCAGAAGCCTTTATACATATAACTCAATTATGAAAATAATAAAATATAACGATAGAAAGGTGCGTCGTGAGTGAAAACTTGAAAAGTAACTTCGGTGGTTGCTAACATTACGTTATAGTAAGTACAGAAAATTATTTATTAAGTTCAAATTTTTTTTATTCAAGTTGACTTTGACAAGTGCTTTTTAATAGTCGTTTTCATCCCATGTATTCGAAAAGGACGACTTGGTTCGCCTTTATGTGCGCCCAAAGGTGGTGTTTTCTTTAAGAAACTTTTAGCGGGCAGTAATGAGTTTTTAATCCTCTTTATACTCGTAAGTGTGCCGCAATTATCTTTGCCGCGCACTTATTGAATTTGGAACATCTTAGTGTTCAGCGCCAACGCAAATTGACGACCTCCGTGGCGCAGTGTTGAGCGCTGCTGTCTTAACGTGCGGAGGTCCAGGGTTCGATCCCCGGCAGGGTCAATTTAGGAATTTATAATTTCTGAATTTTAACTAACGAAAGGGCTATATGGATATGTATATTAAAAAAAAAAAAAAAATTATAAAGAAATAAATATTATTATAAAAGCGAAAGTTTGGATGAATGTGTGGATGTATGGTGGTATGGATGTGTGTTACTCAATTACGCCCGAACGGCTGAACGGATCTGGATAAAATTTGGCACAGAGATAGATTTAAAAAAAAAAAAAAAAAAAAAAAAAAAAAAGATTATAGTCTGGAAATAGCACATATTATGCTTTTTATCCCGGGAAATTAAAGAGTTCCCGCGGGAACCAAATTTTCTCATACAGGGTGATGAAAAGTAGAGTGTATCATTCGGGCGCAAATATATTTTTGGCTCGGGCGACGTACTTTGAATCCCTCGCTACGTTCAGGATTCTACTAAAGAATCCCTCGCTACGCTCAGGATTCTACTCTAGAATCCCTCACTTCGTTCTGGATTCAAAAAAGCGCCCTCGCCGTAAAAATATTATTTTGCTCCCTTATAATACAATCTACTATTTCCTTTTTTTCCTTTTTTCCTTCCGTTTTCCCCTCCTCTTATAATATAGGTACCTTTAAATCAAGAGTGAATATAGGCATCTTCTAGGCAAGCGCGCTCCACCTTAGGCGGCATTACCACTTGGCACTTGCAAGCAAGTCTGATTGTAGCCAAGCGCTAGCCTATATACCTACTCGTATTTAAAATAAAAAAAAAACCGGCCAAGTGCGAGTCGGACTCGCGCACCGAGGGTTCCGTACAAACCTGTAGTAAGTTTTACGATTTATGACGTATTAAAAACAAGACGAAATGAACCGCAAAACTAACTTTGTTTGTAGAGGTTTACTGTTAATATCAAAAAAACTATGCTAGTTAGAGCATTGGATATAGTTTTCCTGTAAAATATACATAAATTCCTATTGACCATAATTATTTCAGATTTTTCGATTGGTAAACTCCCGAGATAAGGGGGGGGGAACGGTATTTTTTTCGACATTTTGCCCGATAAATCAAAAACTATCATGACTAAAAATAATTAAAAATCTGTTTTAGAATGTACAAAGTAAACCCTTTCATATGATACCCCACACAGTACAGTTATCTCACTTTTAAATTTCAACCCTCCGATTTTCCTTCCCTTTTAAATAAGAACAAAAATAATTTCCAATTTTTTTTAATTCCAGTGTCTTTGGGCCACTAATATACACTACTATTCCAAATTTCATGTCGATAGCTTTGGTAGTTACTGAAATAATCGAGTGTGACGGACGGACAGACAGACAGACGGAGAAAGTCGCACCATAAGGGTTCCATTTTACCATTTTGGTACGGAACCCTAAAAAATAAAAAATAAAAATTTACCATCGGAGAAGAACCAGCAAGTAACTTGGTGGTTGCTCTTTATATAATATACTCTCTATAGAATACTTAGTTATGCTAATTTTATTGACATTGTGAATGCGATATTTTTCTTTTCATTGTCTTTGTATTGTGAGCGTTAATCATTGATTCTGAATGGACTAGTATAAATTATAATAATTAATTATAATACACAGCGACAGACGGACGCGCGGACGTCAAGATTGTTAGGATAGGTTTAACTTGGATCCAATAAAATATCTTATTGGAAAGTCAATATATAACAATAACCTTATCTTTTATTGTTTTTTGTGTATCGGTATTTCTTATTATTAAGTATGTTTTGTTAGTTTTTGTGGCAATGAAATTATTTATTCATCAGTTAGGTTTTCTAATAATTAAATAATTAGGCGATACTAAGTTTTTTTTCCGTTTTTATCTTCACAAGTTAGGCCTTGACTACGATCTCACCTGATGGTAAGTGACGATGCAGTCTAGGATGGTAGCGGGATAACCTGTTAGGGGCATGGCAGATATATTAAACCCAAACCCCTATTCGGTTTCTACACGGCATCGTACCGGAACGCTAATTCGCTTGGCGGCACGTATTTGCAGGTAGGGTGGTAACTAACCACGGCCGAAGCCTCCCACCAGGCAAAATCCATGGTCAGGCAGGTTTATGGTCCGTAATCGCATCTTTTCCATTTTATAAAACTTAACCTTAATGGTCTTAGGTTCCGAGTCCCGACCACACTACAAGGTGGCGAGTTATTATTTACTAGTACCTAAGTATTACATGTTTTCGGCCTCAGACAATAAACAATTAGGTACCTGCGTACAATATGTTTTGATGACATCAGAGGTTATGACATACCCCATTATGATTGTATATTCTAACTAGTATGGCGCGTGGCTGCGCGGCCCGCTAAAGCGGACCGCGTAGTGGAGCGCGTGGTCCACTGTCTACTTACTCGCTGTCCTACTATCCTGCCCCCCGATTATGTAAGAATGGCCGATCAAATCGTCAAAGTTCGGCGTCAAAGTAAAATAAACCATAACAGCATTAAATTAGAGCTCAATTTCGTGTTTCGAAATTGAGCTCTAATTTAATGCTGTTATGGTTTATTTTACTTTGACGCCGAACTTTGACGATTTGATCGACAATTCTTACGTAATCGGGCAGCTGGTTTACTGTCTACGTGTTCTGATCTGAACAACACACTGCTATGCTAGTGAGCACAGTGGAAGCGCCAGCACGCCAAGCGTCCGACGTAAAAGAAAATTCTCATAAAGGAAAAACATAAAACAAAGACCATCAACCCCCCGCCCCTCCCTTTTTGTTTGAGCAGCCCCTAAGTAGGTACCTATCTTTAATACCCTGACCGTGCTCCTCACCCATTATCCGAACCTTCGATCATTATCTCTCTCCATATTTTTTTCTCCGAACCATTGCATTTTTTTCCTGTTTATCAAGTAGACCTTCATGTCCCGATCATCTTTTGCCAAGAAACTACTCTTCCATCTTTAATACTCTCCGTGATAGACATCGACGAAATTTGTATGGCGGCCATCTTAAATCCGCCATTTTGAATTTTTTTTCAGTTCACTGTCAATTGGATGAAGTTTCGAGTGACATTTGGTCGAGCACCCCCCACCTATCTTCAATACCCTTTTCTATGGAAAAATAAATTCCGCCATCTTTAATTTTTTTCCTGTTCATCAGGTAGACCTTCATGTCCTGATCATCTTTTCCCAAGAAACCACTCTTCCATCTCTTATACTCTTCGAGATAGACACCAACGAAATTTGTATGGCGGCCATCTTAAATCCGCCATTTTGAATTTTTTTTCAGCTCACTGTCAATTGGATAAAGTTTCAAATGACATTTGGTCGAGCACCCCCCACCTATCTTCGATACCCTGGCTGGTGCTCTTAATCCGTCTTCGAAATCCTCAATCATCAGCTCTCTCCGTATTTTTCCTCTGAATGAATTTTTGTCTTCTATACGAAACGATGAGTGAAAAAAAAAATGTTCATACAAAATTTTACAGGAGAGGTGATCAATGAGTCAGCACGAGCAGCTATATATATATTAATGCTTTATGATAATTTGTAGTAGAGCCGTTTTCCTGAGTATTATAATTATGATACCTAGGTACTTAGGTACTTACTATTTCTTTGATCATGTCGGTTAGTTAATAATTAAGAAATAAAGCATAGGTACCTTCTTTCGAACCGTAAAGAATGCAGGAAAGCAATGTATTTTTTGGTTATATAATACTTGTTTGGTGATCGTTGTTTAAGCTATTACCTATTCTGTGGTTTCACTCGGGCCGGAATGTCTTAAATGAACAGAATCACACTAACTTCTACAAAGATCATACCTACCTACTAATATTATAAAATATGCGTACCTAAGTAATTGTTGGTCTGTCCTTCAATCACGCCACAACAGACAACGAATCGACGTGATTTTTTGCATATGGGTATAGTTAAAAAGTAAAATAGGCTACTTTTTATCCAAGAAAATTAAGAAACATTAAAAAAACTTAAACCACGTGGACGAAGTCGCGAGCATCAGCTAATGGGGCTGATTCTATAGTGCGCAATCTCTAAACTAAACTAAAATGACAGAATTCAAAATATTGCTAACCCTTTCACAATACTCTCTGCAGAAAAGGACAGAACTAGGTTTGGAGGTGTCATTTTAGTTTAGAGATTGTGTTATACAGAATTGGCCACACTATTGAACATGATATAAAACAATACTATTAACCTATTGAGACATTAACAAAATCCACGGTCAATAAGCTACCTGTCTACGTTATTTCCTCGCTCGGAATGAGATCATCATAATCGATCTGCGACAACCTTCGAACCTACCAGTCTAACATTTTAATGAGATCTATTGTGACTTAGGTAAACACCACGCATAGGCGGAACGCGTACAAACTTCATAATATTAATGCTGTTTTTTAACATTACGTAATGAAAACCGTCGAACGCGCGGGAATTAGCGGTAGGGGGGAAGAAGGCGACGCTATGTAAAAAATGGTATTTTTTTTATCAACTACAAGTTAGCCCTTGACTGCGATCTCACCTGATGGTAAATGATGATGCAGCCTAAGATGGTAGACCCCTTCAAACCCACCACCCCTTTCAAACCCACGTTCCCGTACGGGAACGCCAAATTGCTTGACGGCACGTCTTTGCCGGACAAAAGACAACTTTTGCCGATTTGCCGACTTTTGTTAAGACAACAGCGATCTGTGTCAGGGAGGTAGTCAATGTCCATTGGCGACAGTAATCATCACTTAACAACTTCTCATGCCGATAGAGCCTCATCCTGCATACAATAAACATCAGAACTTTAGCAAAAATAAGGAATAATGTGATAATATTAAAATTCATACTTCGATCGCACAAGTAGTGCTGGTAATTGAGACGTAACCTTTCCTAACCTTGCAACTGAATGAGACGTTTGATTCGGTTTAACTGTTGCCACACATAAGGGCATTGTTCCAAAACTACGATCGTGTGACGTAAGCTTAACAGCCATATAGTAAAACTACGCCCACGCATTGTGTAGATTTGCGCGCTAATTTGTACAGAATAAAGATCTGGTACCCATACAATAAGTATAATATTTTTAATAACATTTTTTGAAATATGGGTTTTAAAATATTATATAATTTATATAAGTACCTACCTATATACAAACAAATAAATTATTAGAAAGACAAATTAAAAAGCTACTACTATTTACTAATTATATTTACAACTACGGAACCCTAAAAACACACGCCGTCGAAGTGATCGTTTAATGGGTATGGTACCCAAAACATGGCGTTATTACCTCGGGCTACGCCGTTGGGTTTAAAAACAAAATTAGACAAATAAGTGAAATCAGCTTCAGCACCAATTCATTATTTTTCGTTGATGCATTAATTACATTTACACCTGACTCGCAGTTTATTATTATTTATTACCTTTGCATTTTTTTACGAATTATTATTTGCACTAACATATAGATATAAAAATTAAAGAAAACAGCGCCCACGTGTCAATCGTATGTCGTAACTCGCAAGGAACTGGCATTTGGCGGCAAGGGCGACACATTTTTAGCGACGCTATAATATTATCAATCATAGACCACATTTATTTAAAAAACCTACTCGTAATAAATACACGCATTATTTTTTGTATGATGATTATGAGAATGAACGACATTAAGTATTTTAATTTCGCATGCAAATTCCAAATTTAAAATATAATTAATGTGCCTATTTTGCATTGAAAGTTGATAATTGAAGAGAGTGGATTTTAACGTTTTTAATAGATACAGGCAACACTGGCGTACCTCTTACAAAACGACAAAGCGCGTTTTTTCCAGTAGTTCATTCATTACTATTTGAAATCCGATATAACATTCGGATTTCGGGTATACCCGATCTGAAATAAATAATATAAATGCGAAAATTTCGGAACCGGCAGGATTTGAACCTGCGTCTCTCTGGGAATCGCGCCCTGAGCGCCTTGACCTCTCGGCCACGGTTCACTTACCTGCCAGTGACGAAATTTGAGATATATTATATATATGAGGTATATTTAAGTAAGTTTAGAAACTTTCCTCGTGTGTGAAGCACTGTAATAAAAATTATAAAATAAATGCGAAAGTTTGGATGGATGTATGGAATATGGATGGATGTTTGTTACTCAATCACGCCCGAACGGCTGAACGGATCTGGATAAAATTTGGCACAGAGATAGATTATAGTCTGGAATAGCACATAGGCTACTTTTTATCCCGGAAAATTAAAGAGTTCCCCCGGGAACCGAAAATCCTCAATCCACGCGGACGAAGTCGCGGGCATCAGCTAGTTTCTAATATATTCCAAAACTAGCTGATGCCCGCGGCTTCGTCCGCGTGGTTTAAGTTTTTTTTATTCCCGCGGGAGCTCCTTAATTATCCGGGATCAAAATTAGCCTATGTCACTCTCCAGGTCCTCAACTATACCCATGTCAAAAATCACGTCGATCCCTTGCTCCGTTGCGGCGTGATTGAAGGACAAACCAACAAACAAACACACTTTCGCATTTATAATATTAGTATGATAATTATCTAGTTTTTTACTGGCTTTACGGCGCTGGGTTCAGGCCTTTTGGAGCATGTGGTATTTTTTTTGATTTCTAAAACTAGATAGGTAGTTCATTTTAGTAGAAGTAAGTACCTGTAGCTGTTATTAATAAAGTGGTTTAGTGCAAAGTCGAGTGAAACATCTCAGCAAGCCATACCTGAAACAAAGAAAAATCAATTTAACTAAATAGGAATTAAGATTTCATGTTTCCTTTTAAAGACACTTTTCATCTAAAAAATTCACTTTTCATTTATTAAAAGTGTCTTTAAAAGGAAACATGAAAACACGGAAGAGAGTGTGTAGAATGTAATTAGGTCTTCAATAGTTTACTATAGACATCTACAGTTATTCTTAAAATCTCTAAGTTGCTTTGTTTGTCTAGTCTAGTCATCCTAAGCTGAAAATTTTAAGGTCTAACAAATAGAAGGAAATCGTAAACTGTGATGCTTTACATACATATTTCTAAATTAGCATCTAGGACATTAAAGACAAACCAGAGAAATGTGATTTATAAGCAAAAAATCAAGAACACAATAGTTATGTGGACCTACTCTACATCAATAAGCATAGACACGGTCCGTGAGTACGTAATAAAATATAATAGTCTACACAGAAAAGAGTAGGTACATTATCTACACATAAAAAATAAATTAAAAAAATGTATCTACTCTCCATGAAGTACTGCGTTACCTACTACCTATCAATTGCCTAAAGCTTAATTATTACAGTGTTTAATTTTAAATTAAAAGATCACCTAAATATTCTGAAGGGTGTTAAAATACATTTTATATTTACATTAGGTAGTTTAAATTTAAATATTAAAACTAAGCCAGTTTAGTTTAATAGCACAACGATTACGTAACATGTTTATTTTCCAGCTTACTAAGTACAATAACAAAATCGTAATAGCTCCTCATCATGTAGGTATAATTATCGCGCACAATACTCATTAGTTTATGATATGATAACGTTATATTATGTTCAAATTAATAGTTACTTTAACAACTGTTGTTATTAATTTTCCACACAACGTATGTATTATGTTACGTTTTTTGTTAGCAATAAAAACATAAACAGAGTATTGAAAATACAATGGGTATTCAATTATTATGAGTGCTCTACTATATATACTAAAATAAACTTAGTTAAAAAACTTTTTTTTGATGCTCTATCTATCTACGCTACGCTTCATGACACCGAATCTTTTAAAAGTCCTTTCTTTATGTTTTTTTATCCACTACAAGTAATCCCTTGACTGCGATCTCACCTGATGGTAAATGATGATGCAGTCTAAGATGGTAGCGGGCTAACCTGTTAGAGGCAGTTTTATAAAACCCAAACCCCTAATCAGTTTCTACACGGCATCGTACCGGAACGCTAAATCGCTTGGCGGTTCACGTCTTTGCCGGTACGGTGGTAACTAGTAACTACTCGTCAGTGTATTGCACAAACAACACAATTTACTACAATAATGCTGGGTTTCTCAAGTTTTTACATTATAAAAACTACGAAATTAATCAAAAAATCGAACAATGCTTTAAAAAAGCAACTAAGTAAATAGATTCGGAAAAAATCTAAGTACACCTAATTAAAGTGTTCAAAAAAAAAATTACTTACGTAAAAAAATATTAACGTAACGCAAACCTTTAATCAAAGACGCAAACAGAATAGTGAAAAAAAAACAAAAGTCAACAAACAACAAAAACAAACATGGCGGCGAAGCGTCACACCACTATCGGTCTCGGGCGCGTTATCACTAGCGCGTAGACGATCCATTTTTAGAAATATTAATTCAGTAATAACCGTTGTACAGTAAGCTATTTTTAGTGCGGCCTAGGCTAAAAATACGCGGACGGCGGCAGTGACGCTTACTTGATAATACTAATGTTGCTCATGTAATGTAAGTGTCGTTGACTTGGTGCAGTTTATTGGGCTCGCTCTTGACATTCACAGAATAGCGTTGTGGTTATCTGTGTGTAAAACGCCATGTACGCACAGATGACTTGCAGGTTAGGACGAAAACACACAACACAACAACAGGACAGACCGTCTGCCCGAAATGCTGGCATCATGGGAAACACGTTTCGTCTTGCAGTTCTGTGCAACTTCATAATCACATCGCTTAATACCACTAGAGAGGTTGTGCCAAATTTTCGCACTGGCGTTTTAGCCTCGTGTACGGGCACGAAACTAGCGATGGCCGAGCGACGGCGACAGCGGGGCGATGGGATCCGAGAGCTGGCGACGAATTTCGGAAAGGTCCTTTAGGCAAGCTGAAATTGTGGAAAAATATAATTTCGTTCATTGGCGAATCCAGTTCTGCCAGTCTGATAGAGCGTTTGCGGTTATTTCGCTACTGTGCAGCATATAACATTTGCAAAAAAACATGTGTTCGTGCCCGTACACTTAGGGTACGTTCTCACTGTGGAAACATCAGCACGAATTTTATTCTCGCAATTTATATTTCGCGTACGAATTTCACCTACATCTAGATCTAGTTTTTTTTAAATAATTATTGTGGTTATGTAGGTAAGTTTCCTCTCACTTTTCTTTTCCTATACTACCATATGTATCAAATCTTGAAAGTATTAACTGATGGAAAACAAAATATTACAAACACAAATAATTTTGCAAATATGAAATATAATTATACGAAATAGACCAATAAAATGGAGAAAAACCTACAAAAAATGAGTAAAGTATTTATGGAGTAGAGAGTAGAAAGTCATAAATAAATAGGAAGCCATACTAAAGTTACCAATATCAAATATTACGCGATTAACCTTTCATAATTCATGCTCTTAATTATTTAAGGCTGTACTGACTCTGTCGACAATATTATGGTAATAGTACATTTTGGTGTTCACGAGTGGCAGTGATGGCACGTTTGCCCTAGTTCAATAGGTAGGTACGTTAAACGCGAAAGCAAGCGAGAAAATATGTAGACTCCATTAAGGCTAGCATGCGCACTTACGAGTAAAATGATGTCTACCCGCTATCTCTATTTGTCTACCGAAGCTAACATGTTTACCTGTCTCGTTGCGTCAAAAGTAGAGACAAAAATAATAATTTATTATCCGTAGCATTGATGTCTACAATTTTAGTATTACTCATTCTATTTCAATGATCCGTGGTATTTTTCCTTACGAACCCTTACATGCCGAATATTTTTTTTTCTTGTAATATATACCGCATTTTGTGCATGTAAGGGTAAATGAAAAATTTGCCGGCAACGACAAGATCTCTCCCTCTCGTCGCGAGATAATCTCGTTGTGCGCATGCTAAGCACACATGTGTGATGATGATGATGATGTCCTCCTAGCCGATTTCGGCCACGGCGACTGCTTGGGAAGAACTCCTAGTATCTGGAGGGCATCTGATGTTCTGCCCTATTATGTGCCCTCATGTGGCTGGCATATCCTATTTTTGCTGCAAATGTACGGAAGCATTGTGGACATGTCAAGGCACCGTTTACGTAATTATATTGTATGGCCGCAGGTGGCCTGGCCTTCAGGTCTTCTCGCTTCTTATCAAGCTCCGACCTTCTCCGATCCTCAAACTTTGAGATTTTTGTACGCACCAGATTTCTCCATCCTTGGCGATTATATGCTTGGTCTTCCCATGTAGAAGGCTTGATGTTACATCTCTTCATGTGTCTTTTCTGAACATCTTTGTAACGAAGGAACTGGCCACCCGGCTTTCGCTTGCCATCCTTGAGTTCAGAATAGAATATTCTCTTCGCCATTCTATCGTCTGTCATCCGCGCAACATGCCCACACCATGTAAGCTGACGGTTCATTAGATATGACTCAATGCCTCCTATATTAGCTCGCCGCAAAACATCAGTGTTCCTTATGCGATCCGACCACTTGACGTTGAGAATATCTCGAAGGCATTTCAAATGGAACCTTTCGAGTACTTGCACGTGCTTACGGTACAGAACCCAAGTCTCAGAAGAATATAGTAAGTTTGGAAGCACAATTGCCTTATAGACGGAGATTTTTGTACACAGCCGGATATCATGTGACCTCAGTACCTTGAGTCGCAGTTTACCAAAAGCCGCAGCGGCCGCGCCAATCCTATTATTCAGTTCGGCATCAAGGTCATGCTTTGCGGTTACTGTGCTACCCAAGTATTTAAACTTTTCCACTTTTTTGAGAACGCTACCTTCAACACTTACTGTTATTGGCTCATTACTGCCGCCATGAACATTCACCGCCATAACTTCTGTCTTGTGCACGCTAATTTTGAGGCCAAATCGGCAACAAGACTCATGTAGACGAGTGATAAGATTTTGGAGGCCATCACTTGAGTTAGCAACAAAGCACAGATCATCAGCATACATTATTTCTGTTATTACGGCATAAGACACCTTGGTAGCCGCTTTTAGCCTAGCCAGGTTAAAAATGTTTCCATCAGTCCGAAAGCGGATGCTGATCCCTTCTGAAGTGTACTGCAGCGTGTCCTTGATCACGTAGGCAAAGTACAGTGCAAAAAGTGTTGGCGCAATAACACAGCCTTGCTTCACACCACAGGTAACAGGGAAAAAGTCTGACTTCTCGCCGCCAGAAGATATACAGCAGGTCATGTTGTCATGAAGTAGACGGATCATTCGAATAAATTTCTCAGGGCATCCTAACTTTCCCAAAACCAACCAAAGTGCCTCCCGCGGGACACTGTCAAAAGCCTTTTCTAAGTCCACGAAGCATAGGTACAGTGGCTGATCTTGCTCTCTACTTTTTTCTTGAAGCTGTCGAATGGAGAATATGGCTTCACAGGTGCCTCGTCCTTGACGGAACCCAAATTGAGATTCTGGCAGCAGTGCCTCCGATAGCGGAATGAGGCGATTTAAAAGAACCCTCGCAAATACTTTCCCAGGGGTGGAGAGTAGAGAGATTCCCCGATATGAGTTGCAGTCTGAGCGGTCCCCTTTATTTTTATACAGTGTGCAAACTTGGGACATCGCAAATTCCGGTGGCACCACTTCTTCTTTCCAAAAATTGACAAAGAATTGCCATACTGTTCGATGCAGCCATTCACCACCGTACTTTAATAGCTCACCAGCAATATAATCTACTCCAACTGCCCTGTTATTTTTCAAATCCTTGATGGCTGTGACAATCTCTTGTAATTCTGGTAGCTCTTCTAATTTGGACGCTTTGGGGAGATCCGCTATAGAACTGATGTATTGTAGATCTGCAGACCGATCAACATTGAGTAAATGGTTGAAATGTTCAACCCACCGTCGTAATACATCTCGCTTGGACGTCAGGAGTGTACTGCCATCGCTAGATTTTAGCGGCACGGCTTTGTGATCTACATTACCAATTAATTTGCGTACTTCACCGTAAAAAGCACCCAGCTGTCTGGTATCTGACAGCCATTGTATTTGTTGAGCTTTCTCCAACCACCACTTGTCCTTCAATTCCCTAGTTAGTTTACGTAAATCAGAGCTACTCTTTTTTATCTCCTCTGCAGAAATTCTCGAACCTTGGTTTAATAGGTTGCGATGTTTATTTAACGCTGAAGTTAATGTACTGTCGTTTTGGTCGAACCAATCTTCATTTATTCGCTTCCTTACACCCAGAGTATTGGTGGCACTAGCTAGAAGAGAGGAAGAAAGACGCTTCCATTTGAAAATTAAATCACAGTTTTCATCATTTAGCATACGTAATGAAGAATCTACTTCCTCTATATACTCTTTACGAGTGTCCAAACATTGTAATTTACCTATGTCTAAGTTGATAGGTTTTGATCTAGTCTGCCTTCGGGGGGCAGGAAGATTTAGCTTGATTTTTGTGATGACGAGTCTATGGTCCGACCAACAATTTGCACCACGCATTACGCGTGTCGTGGTAACTTGAGACACATCTTTCTGGCGCACTATAGCATAATCAATGAGGTGCCAGTCTTTAGATCTCGGATGCATCCAAGTTGTCTTGTATTTAGCAGGAAGTCTGAATAAGGTATTTGTAACCGCTAAATTAAATTGGGCACAAAAACTTAGTAAGAGTCGCCCGTTGCTGTTCATATTGCCAACCCCATGTCTCCCCAGGACTTTAGGCCACGCCTCGTAGTCTCGCCCGACTCTTGCATTGAAATCGCCCAGCAGAAGTATTTGCTCGCTTGGGCCTACTTTTGTCAAACAACGACTTAGCTCTTCGTAAAACCTATCCTTAATGTTTTCATCAGAATTCATTGTTGGTGCATAGACGCTGATTATATTTAAGAAGTTGTTATTTTCCAGGTGTAAGCGCAGTGAAATGACGCGGTCTGAGATGTATTGAGGACACTCTTGTAGTTTCTTTACAATAGAGTTCTTGATCGCAAATCCAACTCCGGATAACCTAGGTTCAGATGACAGACCACCCTTCCAGTAAACAGTGTAGCCGCCGCCCTGCTCTATAAGTTCGCCCTCGTCGGCTAAGCGAGTCTCACTGAGAGCAGCAATGTCAACACTATATCGGCCAAGTTCACGCGCTACAACCGCAGTTTTGCGTTCGGGACATAAATTTCCTTCACGATCAAGAAGTGTACGCACATTCCACGCACCGAATGTCATGGGAGTTATTTTCTTTTTGATACTTTTGCGTCTTCGACCACATAAGTTGGAATGCTAGGCAGCTGTGGTTACTACCTCCAATCTTGTTGAGGTGAGCATTTGTTTAGGACACCTTTTCTAGTCCCTTCCCCTGGCACTGGGGGAAGCAGTGCCTCCCTAAATAGGGCTGCTTCGTCACTAGAAGTGCTGCCGAATTCATACTGTCACCCCTATGCAGCAACAAAGCGACCACTCTCTTCTAGCCGCCTACGTGCAGACTTAGGACAAAGCCGGATTGCATTCAGTACCCGACCTCTCTACCATCATCTATCGCCGCAGGTCTTAACGTAATCGGAGTCCTTTAAAACGTGAAGCAGTCAGATGCGCAGGAGATATTAAAGTGCACAAACGGATGCGCATACGCAGGTGCACTCTCTCGTCCTTGCCTTTCTTATTCCGATGGAACGGAGAACCGCTACGACCGGGGAAAGGTTTGGATGCAGTATCTGCGCGACGGTCATCCTTGACCTCAACCGTCGCCCTTGGCCTTCAACAATGCCTTGCTGCCTCGCCGAATCCGCCAACTTTTGCTTATTATTAGCTATTTGTTGCCTTCTCCGCCGAATCAGACTTAACTAGTTCGCAGGAGGTATCTGCGCTGACTAATTGCGCTGAGGACATGGGTAATAAGTAATTAATATAGCTTATTAACCATGTCCCGCAGCATGTGTACCTATAGTAAAAGCACACATGTGTACCTATAGTAAAGCACGAAAGTATAGAGGTTTTAGCTTTATTTGCCACAGAACAAATAATGATAGTTTTTGTACCGTCGCGTCGTGAATGAGTTTCACGCACTTCCTAAAATCACCTCATCATCTTGACTGCCTCGTTGGTCTAGTGGTTAGCATGTTCGACAACGGCTGACGATGTCCCGGATTCGTGTCCCGGGGCGGGCCATAACAAGTAAGATTGGGGTTTTCCGACAAGAAATTCTCATTACTATCCCGGAGTTAGGAAGTTGGCGGTGTTTCACCGCCGTGCCTCGGAGAGCTTGTAAAGCCGTCGGTCCTGCGCCTGATCTCTCTCCGGTTGTGTCGGATTTTCCGTCCCATCGGGCTACGCGCAGATGGCTAATCTCTCTGGAGATAGGCCGTTGTGACCGAAATTCAGTCGGGAGGACATTATTATTATTAAAATCACCTCGGTCGCCAACACAGCATACGACGCCGTCACCAAGTATCTATGGAATCCTACCGAGGATATACAAAAACAATTATTTGCAAGGCAAATTAGTGCTCGTGGCACGTCAAAAGGTCCTCCAAAATAATATTATATCAGAACATTAACATAATGTTGCCCGCGACTTCATTTGATTTTCCGGGATAAAAAGTAGCGTAAAATTGCTGTATATCCAGGGGCCTGTTTATGTAAAACTAGCTGATGCCCGCGACATCGTCCGCGTAGATCGAGGTTTTTCAGTTCCCGCGGGAACTCCTTAATTTTCCAGAATAAAAAGTAGCTTGTGTTATTCCAGACTATAATCTAAATATAATAAACTGTGCCAAATTTCATCCAGATCCGTTCAGCCGTTGGGGCTTGATTGAGTAACAAACATCCATACATCCATAAATCCATACATCCATCCTAAATTTTGGCATTTATAATATTTATTTGATTGCTGTATATCCAGGGGCCTGTTTATGTAAAATTGATTGCTACAAACGTGTTACGATCGTAAATACGTCATCTGAT
The DNA here is from genome assembly GCA_917051295.2 of Erebia ligea. Taxonomy (NCBI): domain Eukaryota; kingdom Metazoa; phylum Arthropoda; class Insecta; order Lepidoptera; family Nymphalidae; genus Erebia; species Erebia ligea. The sequence continues at coordinate 15,380,316 of OU785226.1, forward strand.
TGGCTAACACTGTTTCGCTATTGGCTATCTATTGTCGCAGCAAAAATCACAGCAATTGTAACAAACGATTGATGCGTTTGCGGACCTATAATAGGGCTAAAGATAACTAGGTATATAGTCTGTGCCCTGCTTATAATCACGTAAATCCGTTCCTTTTTTGCGGCAATCTCGATTCTCGACCGAATGAAACTCCCCGTCTCCCTTTTCAATTTTATCAAGTTTTGGTCAACACAACCACACGTACAAAGTACAGACATTCAGTTCAAAGTGAATGACAAACCAACAGACAAAAACACATATGCATATAGAATATTAGTGCAGATTAGTGACTATACATTAGTAAATTAATCAATGGCTTACATAACCATTCGGACGGCAGCGCGCGCGACGTGCTCGCGCGGTCGCGCCACAAGGCCGCCCTGTCGACATTGACCGTGAAGTTACGACATCGTGTATAAAAAATACTTCACACCGTTTCCGCAATTCGAGACTACGCTCGAAAAGCAACTTTTCCACAAGAAACATTGTACGGAGGTCATCTATAGTGTAGGTACGCGGAATCTTTACAAATTAAACGCCTTTTTTCGCTTTGTATTAACTTTTTTAACACACTATACCTCCCTAGTGGAAAGCGGTGTGATCTTGTAAATGGAATATCCATCGAATGAAATATCCATCGAATGGAATCCTGCAATTATAGATCCAGCTAGGGATATTAGAATAATATTATATTCACTTCATCTGCATAATTTACAAAAGACAGCATGCGAGACCATATATTTCACTAGCTGATGCCCGCGACTTCGTCCGCGTGGTTTAAGTTTTTTTGATTCCTGTGGGAACTCCTTAATTTTCTGGGATAAAAAGTAGCCTATGTCACTCTCCAGTGTGCCTATAGCATGCGCCCAACGAGATTACCTATTTCGCGACGAGAGAGAAAGATGTTGTCGTTTCCGGCTAATTTCTCATTTACCCTTTAACATGCACAAAATACACTCTAAGCCTACGAGTATGTCACTCTCTAGGTCCTTAACAGTACTATTATACCCATGCCAAAAATCACGTCGATCCGTTGCTCCGTTGCGGCCACAGACCGATACGACATCTAAACGGCAATGTAATAAATATTGTATTTAATTATTTATAATTAATGTGACATTTATATGCAGTTATTATGCAAAGACAAAAGATAAGCAATATAAGCAGTGTGAGATAATACGTGGTGGAGTGTATTGTTTCTTGGAAATTAATATAGTGGATGTATAAAAATGATACAAGATGGTTAACGTACCTATACAAGTCGAGTATTGATTTTGTACTGGAAGCTGTACATCAACTTTGCCCGGCAAACAGTACCTTTAAAACTTTAGGGCAAAAACACACTGTCGCCGGCGTCGTACGGAAAACGTGTTTCGTTCTGTCGCGCTGCTCTGTGTGGCTCCATATAAAAGTGCGCGTACGGAATTTGGTGGGGTGAACTTGGGTCGCAGTAGCAAGACGATGTAGGGATTACACAGACTTTAGCAGAAGTCGGCAGAAATCATATAATACTAATATTATAAATGCGAAAGTGTGTTTGTTTGTTGGTTTATTGGTTTGTCTTTCAATCACGCTACAACGGAGTAACGGATTGACGTGATTTTTGGCATGGATTATATAGGTGAGGACCTGGAGAGTGACATCCTAGGCTACTTTTTATTCCAGAAAACTAAGGAGTTCCCGCGGGAATCATAAAAACTTCAACCACGCGGACGAAGTCGCGGGCATCAGCTAGTTTTTAGGGTTCCGTACCCAAAGGGTAAAAACGGGACCCTATTACTAAGACTCCGCTGTCTGTCTGTCTGTCTGTCTGTCTGTCTGTCTGTCTGTCTGTCTGTCTGTCTGTCTGTCTGTCTGTCTCCAGGCTGTATCTCATAAACCGTGATAGCTAGAAAGCTGAAATTTTCACAAATGATGTATTTCCGTTGCCGCTATAACAACAAATACTAAAAATTAAAAAAAAATATATATTAAGGGGGGCCCCCATACAATAAACGTGTTTTTTTCGTATTTTTTTGCTCAATATTAAAAACGGTAACAGGTAGACGGTTCAAATTTTCACAGAATATTAACTTGTATATTACCTTTCAAAATAAATAATTAAATATCAATAAAGTAAATATTAAAGGGGGGCTCCCATACAACAAACGTAATTTTTATTTTTAATACGTCATAAATCGTAAAACTTACTACAGGTTTGTACGGAACCCTCGGTGCGCGAGTCCGACTCGCACTTGGCCGGTTTTTAATAATTTTGGTTAGTAAGTAGTTTATTAGTGGATCAGTCATTCGGATAAGTCTCTCTCTGCGTCGTATTCCTCATTGCAGAGGGTCATGACACAATTCCATTAAGTAATTACATAATGGCAGGGGTCCTTCATACGACTCGACTAAGAGTAGGTATACTATTTCAACTCTTTACTAACGATTACTATCAGATGTTTGATAATAACCGGGATCGATGGCTTAATGTGCTATCCGAGGCACGGAGGAAAACAAACGAAACGTTTTTGCTCGACGTTTCTGATACGAACCGCTACGGTGTGGAACACCCTCCCAGCGCACGTGTTTCCTGCCACTTATAACTTAAGTACCTTCAAGGCAAGAGTGAATAGGCATCTTCTAGGCAAGCGCGTTCCAACCTAGACCTCATCATTGCTTTGCACAAAGCATGATTGTCGTCAAGCGCAAGCCTATCACCAACAAAAAAAAAATAAAAAAAAAAACGCTAAATTCAGACTTCCAAACCATCCGGTTACCAACTTCGGTCAACGTTGGTTAGCAATCGCAATCGACTTATATGCGTTTTCGCAATTAGGCCGCTCGTCCCTCGGCCATTCGGATAAGTAGATGTTAGGTTACTCAGCCTACTAACAGTAACAGTATAATAACATACAATATTGTATTTAATTTACATACTTATTACAATAAGCTACGTAATGTATTATATTAATGACTATTGTATAAAAAAAAAAAAAGAGCAACTGCTGAGTTTCTTGCCGGCTCTTCTCAGCAGAATCTGCTTTCCGAACCGGTGGTAGAGTCAAAACATGACGTTACATAAGAGACACCTGTATGTCCTACATGTTTTAAATAAATGAAAATGAATAACGTGGGCACGTCCGCAAATAATAAGGCATCGTTTCATTGAGTTTTAGTAGTAAGTAGATGCCTATGCCAAATGGTCTAATGGGATTAGAAATGCCATTAGTTAGAGCGTTAAACGGGTGCGGGCTGTCATATTATGCAGGGACCTTGCGGTAGCCTCGCTAGATGCACGGAGCTACGTTTTAGCCAAGTTTTGCATCAGGCTATCTCAGAGTTTAGCTTCACAGCTAGGTATATCCATACTAATGTAAATGCGAAATTGTATCTGTTTGTCTGTTAAAAGTATGTTTGTCTGTCTGCTACGCTTTCACTGCCCATCTGTTCTACCGTTTTTGAGGTTGCATTCTATACCTTTTTTTCCAGAAAATTCCAAAGAGTCTCCTAACCTAGGTTTTTTCCAAAACCTAAATGCAGAACTACTAAACTAAATGCAGTCCATGTAGGCAAAGTCGTGGGAATCATCGAGTCTATAAATAACGTGACCAGGTGATCGTCAGTAAGAGTACTTAGTTGCCAAAAAGTAGAGAAAAAGATGTTAAATTTTATCTTATCATTGATACCTATAAAGTTATCGATAGAACGAATTATACATAATCAAAGATTTAATTGTTCGACCATTGCCTACTTATCACTTATCATCCTCAAATTGATAAATAAATAATTGTATGGTTTGTTAATTGTTTAATTTGGCTAATATATTTCATAGAGGTTACTAAATGGATGAATCGGAATGTTCAAAGTTCAAACACATGCACGCCTATATATATTTTGTAATGATTAAACATTCTTACTAATAGGTATTAAATAAATTAAAATTGACAGATAACCATTATAATTCTATGTTAAACTTTCAAATTTCAATATTAATTTACATTGAAACAGTAAAAATACGTATCGTACCTCTAGTCTTTTATAATAACCCCCAAATAAGTAAGTCGTTGCAAAATAATTTAATGTAATCTCAGGTTTCGGCAGTTTGCTTTACCCCGTGTAAGTTTCACTTTCACGGTTATGTAACTCATTAACCTTCGTTTTTACTGGTTCTGTAACCATGAAATCATACTTACTAATATTATAAATGCAAAAGTGTGTTTGTTTGTTTGTTGGTTTATTGGTTTGTCCTTCAATCACGCCGAAACGGAACAACGGATCGACGTGATTTTTGACATGAGTATAGTTGAGGACTTGGAAAGTGACAAAGGCTAATTTTTATCCCTGAAAATTAAGGAGTTCCGCGGGAATCAAAAAAACTTAAACCACGCGGACGAAGTCGCGGGCATCAGCTAGTGTATACCTACTACCTAGTATAAATGTATGCGGTCTATCTTACTACACTAATACTATAACTAATATTATATCTAAATTTAAAAGTTATATGGTGTTTGTATGTTTGTTTCTCCTTCATGCTACAATTACTGAACCGATTTGGCTTAAATTTGGAAATGAGATAGCTTATACTGAATAATTAACATACCAATAGATAATCACCATCATGGTATCATGATCACCATTGTACAATTAGTGACGCGGATGCAAGTCACATTGCAAAGTATGTCGGCGGTTAGCTTCTATGTGAAAAGTACTAGTAGGTATACAACTATACAAATAATATAGGATCGTTCATTAAAGTAACCACACTGAAACAAGCCATCCTTTTCCACAAGGAACATCCTGAAAGGGATGGCACGACTCCATCAATTAAGTTTGGTTAAGGTTTTATGTTCGAGCGAATTGGTGTCAAGGATAATATAGAATCCAAGCGACTCAGCATTACGGGTTTACTATATTTTAGGTATAAATAAATAAATAAATATCAAAATTATAAAAAATAGGGACTAAAGACTCTTATGGTCTACAGAAAAAATAGCGCAAGCTACTTTGAGGTCTATAAATGTTTTTTTTTTACTACAACTTAGCGCGTGACAACGATCTTGCCTGGTGAACGTGAAACGTGAAGAAAGGATTGTAAGAGTTATTTATTTATAAGAAAAATTAGATTATAGACAGAAGTGGAAATTGAAACTACGTGATCCATGTATTTTTATATCCAGTAGATTCACTCGACGATTCGACTCGAGCACTGATGAAAGTTTATTTGAATAAAAAATATTGAAGTTTGAAGTATAAGCTTCAGATTTCTTTAAGTATCCTGTAACTTTGAGAAAGGAAGCCTTTGCGTAGAGCCTAACGAAATTATTCGCAGCCAGGGTATGAATAATTTATTATTTTAATAAAGTACAAATGAAATGTTAAAAATAGCCCGTTCCAGATCTAAAATTGTCAACAATTGCCAGCACGAGAGATGCTTCGTTCCAATTAACAAAAATGATTAAGATTATTAACATTAATCTGCGGGACGGACGGCGCCGCGTTAAGTGCTTCACTTTGAAGGTCTAACCCCACTACAGTGGCTCAGCGCGGCGCGGCAAGTACTCGTATTATTGGTACAATTATATCGCAGTGCATCTCCGTGCTTCGCGCTTCGTGTGTCGCTTAAATGGGCCCAGCTCCATACAACCTCATACAAAGCATACTTGCCGCCACGTGCCACGCCGCGCCTTGCATCTGTAGTGGGGCTAGACCGTTATGCCGTACTCTACATTCTGAGCACTTTTTGCGAGGCTTGGTCGTTACTTTTGTTTTAAAAGCTCCTGTTTTTTTAATTTTATACCAAATTCCTAGCGTATAGAGCTCTTACGTGTGTAATGCGTAATGAATAGATAATGAACGTGACCCTTTGTCCTAGGTAAACGACAAACGCGGTAATGCAACGCGATGCGACGCGACGCGACAGGAACAGACAGTGGCTGACCATTTACGTGGCCTACGTTGTTGCGTCGATAAGTTTATCATTTTCAATGGAGTCGTATCGCGTCACGTCGCTTTCGTCGCTCACCGGGTAAACAATCGGGTAACCGGTTGGGTTACAACGGGTTAAGCTAACACTCTGCATACTATGTGATTCCGAAAAACTATCATCTTCATCAACCTCCGACGGTCCACCGCGCACGCATTATGGAAAGTTAAAAGGCAGGGCAAAGAGAAACAAATTTCTCCGAAAACCATTGTTTTGTCTGCACATTTCTCCGAAATCCTGGAAAGCACGTAAATGTCTCCGTCTATCTGTGGCGTGCAGTTCATAGAGGCATAAAAGCACCGCTTACCCAAATGAAAATACGTCAATGCTCATTTTTCATAGGTAAATGGGTATTCTAACTAATGCCTACCCCAGTTTCGAACCCTGTGCACGCCACGTTTATGCTTGTAGTCGCCCCCACCGGAGTCTTCACTCTAGCCATCCAATCTCATTCCAGAAGTCTAGTAGACCGCCCCGGTTGCCAACGGCTCACCTGCGCTAGGCTGGGAATGCATCGTAATACTTTATCACCATGTAAGATCACAGTCAATGGTTAACTTGTCAAATTAAAAACTAATCTTAGTCACGGACGTCATCGAAGGTTAAACGCGAGGAAGTCAGCGGACAATGCGCGCGCGCATGTTTCGCAACGCTTTGCGTTACAGAACGAGGAAGTGCTCGGTTATCTTGACATTTTCATATCAGATGAACGATAGAGTTCTTCAGTGCTTTACTAGTTAAAAGTATATGAACGAATCTTGAGCTATGAAGATATCTTGGGTTTCGTCATGGAGACGTATCTCTATCATACTCAATACTACAATTATTGTAGTGTTGGTCAATAAACTATTATTTATTTTATTTATTTTTTATTTACACTAATATTATAAATGCGAAAGTGTGTTTGTTTATTGGTTTGTTGGTTTGTCCTTCAATCACGCCGCAACGGAGCAACGGATCGACGTGATTTTTGGCATGGTCATAGTTGAGGACCTGGAGAGTGACATAGGCTACTTTTTATCCCGGAAAATTAGGGAGTCTTTGTATATTTTCATACAATAACTTGTTAATTGTATACGAAATATCACACATTTAATATAGTCGTAAACGTCTAATTATAGACAAGTTATTTGGCTTACAATAAGACGACCTCTGGCGCAGTTTCGATCCCTGGTAGGGTCAATTTTGGAATTTATAATTACAAAATTTTCTCTGGTCAGGGTCTGGTGGGAGGCTTGGGCCGTGGCTAATTACCCTGCAGGCAAATACGTGCCGTCAAGCGATTTAGCGTCCCGGTACGATGCCGTGTAGAAACCAAATAGGGTGGGTTTAATATAACTGCCAATCCCTTAATAGGTTAGCCTGCTACCAGTTTAGACTGCATCATCACCAACACCAGGTGAAGTCCCAGTTAGAGACTAACTTTTAGTCGATAAAAAAAATTGGTAGGCGTAGGGACTAGGGACTGCCGATAGAAGTGAAAACGAATATTTAAAATAATTAAAATATAAACCTAAAAACTAAGGTATTAAAGTTTAATTACGAATGTAGTATATTTATATTTAAGACCTTTCGTCTTCGTAACAACACGAGGTGTAGGTGACGCGAATCCACAAGTTTACCCCCTACCAAAAAGTGCTCAACGCGGCAGAAGATTTCACTTCAAAAAGATACGCGCGGAATTGAGAAAGTCCTTTTAAAAAAGCTTAATTAACATCACAGCAACAAAAAGCTGCAGATTGGTATTTTTATACGGTCGTGTCTTCTGAAAGGAGCACGTCAGCTTACCCTTGCGGCTAGGCTACATGAGCTCACGACTATGGACCTTGAATCACAAAACTAGTGTCGTGTTAACCCGATACCAACGTGCGACGGCGACGTGATTAAAGCCTGATTGATATCTTTGATTGCAAAGATAAATTATTTAAGCCATAAGTATCTAATGATTTACTTATCTATATACTACCATCTACATATTATACTACCATCTACATAATATTATATACTACCATCAGGAAATACATGGTCGAGAGTGGCTAAGGACAGAAAGCAATGTTTGCTAATGGAGGAGGCTTTTACCGCAATAGGCGGTCCTTACAATGATACTAACATAGTTTAAGAAACAGTTTACTAAACTACTAATTCTTTAATAAGTTAATTTTCATTTAATTATTGTACTGTAATGTAAGAACATATTGTAAGGAAATAAATAAAGCTATATTATTATATTATACCATCAGGTGAGATCGCAGGGCTAACTTGTAGTGGATAAAAAAAATACTAGTTATTAACCTCTTAAGGGCAACCTCTCTGGATAATATTACTGAAAAACTTTCGGAAATCTGCGTTTAATATATTGAATAATTTATATTATCGATTATGAATATCTGCGATAATAATTGAATGTAACCATTTCTATTGAAATCGAAAATTATCTGCATAATATATTACTTATTAAGTGCTTACGACGTAATGTGTGAGAGATAATCATTATGTTTAATAATATTTTCAAATAAAAAATTATTTAAATATTTTTTAGCTGATGAGTGATGACCCGCAAGGATTAAGTTTTTTTTTTAATTCTGCGGGAACTTCTCAATTTCCCGGGATAAAAAGTATAGCCTGTGTCACTTGCCAGGTCCTTAAATATAAAAATGCAATAAATCACGTTGCTCTGTTGCGGCGTGATTGAAGGACAAACCAACAAACAAACATACTTTCGCATTTGCAATATTAGTATGCTTATCAAAATTATGATAATACGGGCAAATATTTAATAGTGTTAGGTACAAGCTTTTTGAGCGACTTCCAGCAGCAACTTGACAATATGTAAGTACAGAGGGTAGATGGAATAAAATAGCCTGATATGCTTATAACACGTTTTCAGTTCGATATTCAACTGTCATTGTTTATTCAAAGCATGACGTCATCTTATCAATACAACCTAATGTTAAGGTTGATATCCGATAATCGGGCGATATGTCACGATAACGTGATTACAGGTAGGAGCGGGCGAAATTTGGCCTTGATCAATGTTTAATTTATGTTTACCATTTACATTTTTCAATATATGAATAAGTTTAGGTAGGTCCTTATTATTAATTCGGAACATACTGTGAGAACTTCGGACTATCATGAACTTGTTATCAAAGGTTGCCTAAAAATCTGCTTGTAGTCAGTAAACACAAGAAGCAAATATTAATTAAGTAACTACATAGCTGATACCCGCGACTTCATCCGCGTTTTCCGGAATCAAGATCAAAATCATCCGCGTAGCCTTTATGTTATTCCGAACTATTATGAACTATAACTATACATAATATCCGGATAAACTCACGTGTTCTGTCGGAAAAATGCCCGACTAGTTTCGAACCCGTTCGGGGCCCTTATTCATGAGCCTGTTCGCGCGACGCGGCCGCTTCTCGACTGCTGCGTTTCGCATGTCGAGCAGCTCGGTGCTCGGGAGTCGTCGGTGCCCGGGAGTCGTCGGGAGAAGACACATTACCACCTCCCCCCCCACCTCAACCATCGCACCGAGCTGCTCGACATGCGAAACGCAGCAGTCGAGAAGCGGCCGCGTCGCGCGAACAGGCTCATGAATAAGGGCCCCGAACGGGTTCGAAACTAGTCGGGCATTTTTCCGACAGAACACGTGAGTTTATCCGGATATTATGTATAGTTATAATGAATATCACTCACGATAGTTTAAATGTTAAAATATTATGAACTATCTCTGTGCCAAATTTCATCCAGATCCGTTCAGCCGTTGGCGTGATTGAGTAACAAACATTCATTCATCCGATCCAAACTTTCGCATAATTTATAATATTAGTATAACATTATTTTAATAAAAATGTAACTAGCACAGGATACCTGATAATTTACAGAGATTACGAATCCTATAATACTAAATAAAGTAGAAATTGAAACAGGAAATACCGAACTGTTAGTTGAATAAAAAGTTTAAAATTACTTAGCTTAAGAGCTATTAAATGAAGTACCTAGTACCTACCTACCGTTTATCGATAATTTTCTTGAATAGTTTCCATTAATTCTAATAAACTGATCGCACATCTGGATCTTGCATCGTAAATCGTAGTAGGTACGCTATTATTTAGTACACTGCAAAATACTAAAAAAGCGCAAACTGTGATAAACGATTTATTTATTTCACGTAGGACAACTTAATTTGTCCAATCTCTCCCACCAGTTCGGAAAGAAGATTCCGCTGAGAAGAACCGGCAGGAATAGCAGTTGCTCTTTTCACAAAAAGAAAAATATTACAATTTGTAGGTAGATAATATACAATACACGCGTTATGTAACAAGTAATACACTGACTTGTGGGCGGCTGGATATGAAGCTGATTGCTCCCATACAACTTTGTCTTGTAGGTCTTCTATAGTGTATTTACTATCCTATCATGTCAAACGCTCACCTTTCTTGACATTTTATTAAGGACAGCAAGTCTGATTTGACATGTCCATACAATTTTGCCAGATATACGTATTAACATTGCAGTAAACGTTATACTCATAGAACTACGAATGAGATAGGTAGGTAATACAAAGTTTTGTGGTCTGATTTATGCGTAGATTTCAAAACTCTTAATAATTCTTTACTCAGTGATTCAGATTTGACAGTTAATGTGGTTAATATGCGACAAGCTTTATATGGACAGAAAAGTAGTTGCATTGTCCGAAGTAATTCATTTAAACATAACCCTACGTGGGAGAAGGTGCATAGGTCGTTATAATAAAAATACTTACCGTTACACAGCATTATGGCTTTTCAAGTAGTTTCAAAGTCTAGTACCTATTCAATGCTTGCTGTACTTAAAAGCCCCTTAATAAGTGTATCTACAATTGCTATAGTTTAACATGACGTATTTATATCGATTACGATGCAGTCATGTTTTTGTACTTGGTAATGTGATAGTTAGTAGTTACGGTTACATTTTCCACAGTACCTAGTGTTTTTTTCCTTCAATACTCTTCTGGGTAGGTACTGCTAGTAGGTAACTAGGTACCTACTCTTCTGGGTCATTGTACCATGATATTATTTTAAATAACTATTTTGCTAATAAAATAATAATATAATGTAATTATACTTCATACTAATATTATAAATGCGAATCACGCCGCAACGGAGCAACGGATCAACGTGTGAGAGAGGAGACGTGGAGAGTGACATAGGCTACTTTTTATCCCGGAAAATGAAGGAGTTCCCTCGGGAATCAAAAAACTTTAACCACGCGGACGAAATCGCGGGCATCAGCTAGTAATTAATATGTGTGCGCAAACACAGCTACACTCTCTAGTCCTTCACCCCTCTTATAGGCTCATCATACTATCAAAGGGATTCTCTTAAAGAAATAAGTTTAATAATTAAACTTATTAAATAATTAATTAAATAATTAATTAATTAAACTTAATAAATAATTTTGCAATAACCAAAAAATATATTGTAATCACATTATATAAACTCACAGATAATAAAGTCATTTACGAGTATAATATTATTGTCAAAAAATATTTTTTAAATGATAATTATTAATATTTACTTACTTATCTCCCTCAATTTGGGATCTTCTCAAAAAACCAAACCTTCCTTACCTAAAGTTATATTTGTTTTTAGTTATCTACTGTCCAAAAAAATACCTTTTGCCTGGTGGGAGGCTTCGGCCGTGGCTAGTTACCACCCTACCGGCAAAGACGTGCTGCCAAGCGATCTAGCGGTTCGGTACGATGCCGTGTAGAAACCTCTCTGTTAGAAACCGAATAGGGGTATGGGTTTAATATATTGTTATAATATAAGAAGGAATATAAGTAGTGTATACCTGACAAAATGTATCTCTTAAAATTTAGACTACATAACAAAGTTTGGCATTAATGATAAAACTGCAAAAAAGATCTCCGACCGCCATATCGGAGGATACCCTGTTCCCTCGTCAAGTGGAGGATTTAAAAAAAAATAAAAAAAATAGGTTAGCCCGCTACCATCTTAGACTGCATCATCACTTACCATCAGGTGAGATCGCAGTCAAGGGCTAACTTGTAGTGGATAAAAAATAAAAAATTAATACCCAAACACACTTATTTACGCTTGATATTTATTGCTGCTATCTAAAACAATTCTCTAAGCAATCATTTGCACATTCGATTGTAACTGGTGACGAATCTGAACAATTTGTTCGATCATAACAATCGAAAGTCACGAAATGGAGCAATAATCAACATTAAAGCACGGGCGGCCTGACATTGAAAACGCACGAACATTGTTGCTCGAGGCAAGTTTCAGGGGCTTTTCGGGGCACCCATCGATCCTCAGGGGTCGAAGTGGGTCACCCACTCGCCTCCCTCGACCTTGGCGAAGGCGCACGAACTTCGCCGAAAGCTTCCGAGGCGTTTCATTCAGGCATATTGTCAAACTTTCGGTTTTGGCTGATAGTTGATAGTGGTTGAACTATACTTGGTTATGAACTTATGACTTATGATGCTTAAGTTTCGCTTTCATATAAGTTTACTCTTACTATTTTAGTTGTACCTATCCTATAAACCTACATATTTTTTTTTGGGAGTTTAACCATGTTTAACATTTAAAAATCAATGCGGACGAAGTAGCAAGAAAGTCTACCTATAAAATTACTTACAATATTCCTACAACATTTACTTAATTGTCTCAAAACTCAGAAATGTATACAAACCATTCACAGTGCAGGGTCAAACCATCCGTCGTTTGACACCTTCGACGAATTAACCACGGGACGCGGGATATCTGCCATATTCGCCTTACCCCTCTAGCCGCGAACTGTGGCAGTTTCGCCACTATTTATGATATTGTGTTGTCATAGTTCCGGGTCGTCCCCGGGTCGGACTATAATTAAGTGCTGGGTTTATCTGACTAGAAATTCTCAGTACTAGCCCGGAGTTAGGAAGTTGGTGGTGTCCCACCCCCGTGCCTCGGAGAGCACGTTAAGCAGTCGGTCCCGGTTATTATCACTAACATGTTAGTAGTCGTTAAAGCCCGCCAACCCGCATTGGAGCAGCCTGGTGGGTCTAAGCTCTAATTCCCTCTCTCCTATGAGAGTGGAGGCCTGTGCCTGTGTGATAGTGATCGACTTTTTCATGCACTAGTGTCAATAATTGGACAGAAAAATGACAAAGCACTCTCCCCTCGCCCCGCAAAAGTTAATCAAACGTGATTTCATAAATTTTTCTTTCGTTTCCTATCCCGTGTTTATTTCATCCAAGTTTGACACTCATTCTTCTTCGCCTTTGCCACAGTTAGCGTGAACGTAAGTACGCTACTGGATGACGTAATGCGACAGTGAAACAGTCAATATTTGATATGCAGTCCCCATTAGTAACAGCGTGCGATAAGCCAAGTTCACTAATGAATCGAGGAAACAGAATTTGTTTGTCGCGGTTGGTCTGGTAACGAACACGAACCCATAAGGGAATTTGTTTCAATTTCGTGCTTAATAGTACGATAAATAATTTGGCAAATAAACACAATACCTAATAATAATTCAGTACTACAGTTACTACTAATTAAGGTACTAACATTTGGTTATAATAAGCTGCAAGAGAATACCTAATTTTAAAGCATGGGATAAACTGGTACACTTTTTAGCTATTCTTGATTATAATGCTGAATTCAGTTGATTTATAAAGCAAAAGGTCTTAAAGTATTGCGAACTCTAAGTTTAAAGTAATTCAGATTAGGATACTAGAAACTCTCACGGGGACACTGCACGCACAACAGATGAACAAAAAGAAGACGCAGAAGACATTAGGTACCTTAAGGTTTGCTACCTAGACATCAGACTATTTTAAATCTGTAAATTTTTATATAATATGTACCTACCTAGTTATGAATAAAATAAGTTTATATTGAGTATAATATCAGCTTAGCCACGAATAATGTGATAGGACCCTGGACCCATTGAGAACCAAGAGACACGTGGCAAGCTCAAATTTGATAGTATAAACGCAGCAAACGTTTTGACGGTTTCCTCGATGTTTCGATGAATATATTATGAATACTAAACGCAGTCTTTACTCACACGGTTAACCGTGCCGTATTAATGCTATGCAAAAATCCTGTTAAGTAAGTACCAACATTAAGTAACTGGGAAGCTTTGTTTATTTTTAAGATAACTATGCAGCAGACCTTGTTTGGTCCGTATTAAATTAAAGCATCAAATAATCTATACTAATATTATAAATGCGAAAGTTTGGATGGATGTATGGATGTATGGATGTTTGTTCCTCAATCACGCCCCAACGGCTGAACGGATCTGGATGAAATTTGGCACAGAGATAGATTATAGTCTGGAATAACACATAGGCTACTTTTCATCCCGGAAAATTAAGGAGTTCCCGCGGGAACCGAAAAACCTCGATCCACGCGGACGATGTCGCGGGCATCAGCTAGTAAAGAATAAAAATATAGGTAGCTATTTTATTAAGTAAGTATAGGACTTAACTGATCTAGGCGGCAGAAGAAAAACAACCAAGCTTAAATTTTGAATTATTCAAAAAATAACTAAACTTACTTAAATGAACTAAGTAAATAGTAAGTAACTTCTGCAAGTTGAAATCAAATACCCCGTGATTACAATAACATAATTTGTAATTCCTTAGCTGTTACGCTGGTGATGAGTAAAATATAAAGAAATACATAGTAGAATTAAGTAAATCTACATACAATAATAATGTAACAATCAAAACAATGACAACTGTAATGTAAAAAAGGAACCGCATTTCTTTTTGCGGGGGAGTAAGAAGTGATAAAGAGTAAGGAGGGGGAGACAGCGACAGAAGGTTATCAACGTTGATAAGAGCTCATCCATCACCCGCCGTATCTATTACAATGGGTGAAGACACTGAGTGCGGAATATTTTGAATTTGCTCACCGCATCTATCACAATACTGACGTGACGACGAAGAAATCCTTTTCGAAAACACACTTTAGAGCAATTCGAAAAAGTGAAAGCTGAAAAAAAATTCGGCTTCTCTATTTTATTACTTAAGTAAATGTCATTTAATTCAGCATACATAATGATATGGTAATTTTTTCCAAAAAATTTCTAGATTGGTTTTCTAGTCCAAAATTTACTTTTACTTAATTGAGGGAACAAGAAAAAGAAAGTTCATTTAGAATTAATCAAGGAAACTAAAAATGGCAAAATTGTATCCAGTGACAAGAGAAAAAAAGTTCCTTTAGAAGGAGACAGATTCATTAATAAGTAATTTAGAGTTCTAAAATATTTGTGGTAAGTAAATTACTATTTTTCAAACCTAATAACTCCCTGAAGCTTGGATCAGTGGTAGCCGTCCAACTGAATTTTTTGATAGTAATATCATGAAAATTAATAAGCGTATTAGATATGATTTCTTATCGTCAATTGTATAAGTAAAATAGATAATTTCACACCACACCATTATCTAATCTAAAACTATCAAAGCAAGAGCGGAGATAATTTATAATCATAATTACTTATCATTATAAATAAACAGCAAAAACAAGGTGAAATAGACAAAGTAATTTGCAATATGGCAAAAGTAACTTTCATTTAAAGGGCGCATAAAATACAAATACTAATTAATGAGTTTTAACTTTAAGAAATAAACAATATGAGCTGCTAATAAAAATATTATGCTCATTGGTTTAAAGTAGGCACAATACAACAGACAAACTTTTTAAGTTAGATGTACTTAATTGAGATCAATGATTTTGAATACTGGAGCTAAAAACTCCACGTGCTTTCAATGGGAAGTTTATTCTTATGACTCAGATTATTTTTTGGCGTTAGAACAAAACTTTATAAGATTCTGATACCTTGATTTATTTTAAGCGGTAAATTTATGCGATTAGATAAAGTTTTGTAGAGTATTGGGTAGAGTGCTGCCTAACTTTTGAAATTCTTTTTAAAAGTTTGTGTATTACAAAATTAATAAACTCTTGCTTCTTGTGATCATTGAGTTTGACGGATCACGGAGCACGCTCTCTGTATTTATTTTCATTTTAAATTCTAATTAACTTGTTAAAATATGCAGTTATTGTACGCATACAATGAATGAATGAATCTAGACAGTGCCAACAACCGGAAAACAAAATCTAAAGCCGATAAAAAGATAGACATAGTATGCCAAAATGCTTATGTATTCCACGTGAACGCTGCAAGATTGTTCGAGCCTCCCGATGTTACGCAATAACTCGTGACTCCTATTACAAGTGCCTCAAATATTATATGTTACAAGTCTTATCAGCCACCAAACAAATGAAGGCCTTTCACCGCTACTGATAAGGTCGCGAATCAAATGGCGCCCAATTTCGACGCTTCTTTATTTGAAATGAATACTAACACGCTTTTTCCTGCGTTTTTTCTGTATAGGCGCAAATTATCACTTTATTATTGTTTAACAACTCCATCAAATTAGCTACTGATCTTTAAATATAAGAATCAAAGTGTATCTGTAGTATTTATACATTCAAATATAATGTAACCTGTTTCCCATAAACTAAGTTTTTCAAACTTTGTTTTTGCGATACCGGCACTTTAATTTAATTTGCATAAGACTCTAATAACGAAAAATTTTAATGAGATTATTTAGCAGTGATGAATTCAAATGAACATAACTACCAACAAACCGAATAATATACCATATTATTCGGTTTTTGTATTAAATGAAACTATTTACGCAGCCACAAGTATTGGCAATAATTCGACCGATAATGGTGAAGGCAAAAAAAGAAAAACAGTTGAACACGCACATCGTGGTGCCCACGGAGCCGATGGCTTGCATTGGCGCAAAAAAGTGTATGTACACACACAGGAGCAAAAACTCCACAGATGTGCTCACACGCAGCGTCGGGAAAAAAGTAACCCGCGATTCTTGATCTTGTCTTTGCACAACATGTTTCCAGTTTCACTAGCATGTAATATGAAATTCATTCCTTTCTTTTTCGTTCATGAACATACTAAACGCTAATCCATTCCCCTGAATATTCTGTTTTAATTTCAAGCTGTTCTGAGTATTAAATACTTTCGCTCTGCAATTTTTCCTTATAAAGAGCGTCTAGCTCCTTGGAGCTTTACGCATATCAAACTTCTTACGATCTCCGTAAGACCTGTTTTCTCCGCGCGTTTTATTTATTATTTTGTATAAATTCTTAAGTCACATTATTCTGCAAGAACCTGCGCAATTAAACCTTTATTATCTTTAACCCTTGCACGAGCATGGAAACTGGTTTAATCACTTATATTTCTAAGATACCAGGCTAGAACTTAAACTCTTGTTTGTTACAACTTCAGATTATGTACTTAAAGAACCAGCCGTGACAAGGCTATTATCCGTCTCACGTAAATATTGATATTTCACATAATATAATAAGATGGACATACATACGAATCTATAGGAAACTTGTTTTGAGTCAGAATCTTCCAATATTTGTTAATTGTCTTTAAGTTTTAAACATAATGAAGTAAGTTTTAATTTAAATATTAATTCAGGTACTCGAATTCCTGTTCCGGTTAATATTTTGCACTATCTAGATATACCTACATGTTTTACGAATTTAATAAAATATGCTAAGCATGATATACGAAGGTCTAGAGCGAGTAACCAAGACTTCCGTTCTTGATATTGGCAACGTACAAATGCCATTATTATTATGATTAACTATCTGAGTTCGCCGCGTGGATTGAGGTTTTATGGTTCCAGATACGTTCAGCTGTTCTGGCGTGATTGAGTAACAAACATACATCCATCTATCCATCCATCCGTCCATCTAAACATTCGCATTTATAATATTAAGTAGTACAGATGAATTAACTTAAAATGTCGTCAATAGTGGAATTGTTAATTTTAAGTTGATATTTTTAAAATTATGAGTTACAAACCATTTGTGTCACCGGTTGGTACCGGATTCTACATATAAACCTAATTGAAGCGAATACTTCCCTACAATAAACGCTAGCACAAGTACCATCAATTGCTGAAGACTCTGTAGCTCTCCATACGTAAATTGTTACTTGCATTTATTATGCACTTTAGAATAATCGCTGACATCTAATTGCTTTATGAATTCATTCAAAATTACTAAAGGAATTTACCATACACCGCAATCGCATTCTCCAATCACAGAGAGTTGTAGGGCAGGTCATGGCTGAATGCGTAAGTACAAACGGATGTGCATACGATAACTTATTATCTAAACTTCATAATATAATTTGTATGTTCAACGTGAATGATGTGGTAGGGAAAGTCAATATTTGATGAGAGATTTTTATCTATTTCTCGAACAATAAACACTTTATGATATGAAACGTCCTCAAGATAATATGAACCATTAATGTTTGCAACGTTTATTAGCTCTGGGTAAGTAATTAGTAATTACAATAAGGTTTTTGAAGTGCACAGATATTGTGTTGATTTGATAATTGTTGTGTTAGTAGCAAAGGCTAGTCTGGCTCCTACACAACGAGCACCAGGCAAGCAGCGGATCGCAGTGGTATCACGTTACGCGGTGGCTGTTGACACCAGCGCCTGATTAATATTTATGATACGACCGAGCATCTCGCATGGCCGGTTAGTTCGTTTCGATGCGAATTAACTCCGTCCCGCTCACACCCACGTCATCAAATACATATCTGAAGGAGAAAAACATCGGCAACTCATATGCTAACCGCTTTTTCAAACACACGTGTGTGAGTAAGTGCGAATGAGAATCCCAAATCTTCTTAATTTTTGTACAGTTTTGTTTTTGCTTTCAGATTTTGTATTGGAACGAGTCTTGAAGGTCACGAATCACGATGAATATGCTAATCATCGTTTTTTACTATAATATATTGTGTTGATTAATATTATTTTTCCTTTCGTGTTCCTTGCAATCCTAAGTAAATGTTGTACTTACATCATTTTAATGATAAATAGTACTAAAAAATGAAGGTAATTGATTAAAAAGTAGAGTTACATGTACGAAAAAGGGCCGAACGCCTCGAACCTGACCGTATCGAGGTGACCCAACCGGACAGGCTTGAATGACGTACTACAAATCTGCAGCCCATAAAATTGTGCCCAATACGATAGAGCTCGGCGTATATTTTGCGCAAAATGTAGCACAATAATATTCTTTGAATTAAAGTATTTTCCTGGTAAAGGGAACTGTGGAACAAATAAAACGATAATTTCCTCTGTACACAGGGTACAAAATTGTGTGAAACAGTGACGAGTAGTTAACTACATTTAAATTACTCATTGAATGCTATTAGTCATATAATTTGATGCAGTCGTTTGTAATTAATTTACTTCATGCGCTCGTTTTAAGAATTCAAAAGACAATTCTCTGGTCGTAAATAAATAGTTGAGAAAAGCGGAAATCATTATCATTTACCATTGTCGGTGAAAAATATTAAGTAGTGTTTATACAGTCTGCTAATTAAAGTGAACTTGTGATCTTGTTTGGATATAAAACTGTTTAACATTTTGTTTGTTATCTAAACACTATTGTACATTGTACATCGCACACATCGTTATCATTTGTGCATAAGAGGGCCATTATCGTTGTTTGAATATTTTCCGTGAGCTCGTGCGCGGTGCGCCTCCAGCGCCGGCCGGCATTCGCGGCTGCTTCAAGGTCACGTTATCAAGCTGTCGCCGGCCAGCGAACGTCGCAAGATACGCGCCCCGCAATAATGACCTACGCATTCTACTCCTTCCTCTCTTTTAGCCACAATCACGTGACACTAGCACGACCGTCTTACAGGAACTCGCCAATCAGTACCTCCGCAATCTCTATTACCCAGCGGAGCTCTAATGCTCGCCCTCCTGACCACCAGCACCGCAATATCGTCTCAAATCGAATTAGCGGCGTGTTTACATATTATAAATAGAGCGCGTTCACGTGGCGCCGCTGCAAGATAAGCGTTCGAGGACTCGTGCTCCATCACTCACCGTGCGCTGCTAACATCCTCCGCGGCGAATCTCAAGTTTCTCCGTCACACTGACACTCGAGCGGGAACTAAAGCACTCACAAACGGCGCACTAAGTTCGGCGGCACACGCGAGGACTGCACAGCGCGACACCCACGACTAGAATGCGGGCGATACGGCGGCGGGGTGCGGGGAGGGGTTCGACAGCGACACACGGCTCGTACGAAGGCGCGGCGACTAGGACTGCGGCCGGGCAACAGCGCGCTCCCCCCCATTGGTCGGAAGCGGCGTGACGTCATGCTAACCGGCCAATGGCCGCCAGACCAGAGTCGCGCGAAACGGCCGCTTGGAGCGCTAGCGCGGAGCTACTCGCCCGCCCTACAGAGCTTTCTTCAGCTTGGGCGTATGCTTTGCGGGCGGAAAACACTGATAGAGTATCATTATGAAATTAAATATGTGGAATGAATGTCGGTACCCATAAATTTTAGGTAATTAGATCGTAATTATCGCAACACCGCTTTTGATTTTCCAAACGTACCAAGACGTTTGAGCGGTTTGTTAATTTACGTAGTTTATTGGGCAGTTGCCAGATAAGGTGAATATACCTATGCCGTAGATAAACACAATAATAAATCAGGGCTGAAAGCAAATTGATGGTGTCATCGGGAAAATGAATGATGTAGAGCGGGCTAATGCATGAACAATTTTGAATTAAGATATTAAAACTACGTCATGTTATGACATGATTTACCTGGAATTATATATACTGCACGCTGGTTTCCCAACGTTATATAGCAACATAATGTTAAAAGTCTATGCCATATCGTGCAAAGCTTTAACCCCTAGCTAGGTTATCGCCGCTTTTTTCGAACTCTATATTCTTGTAATTATTGTTATCTATGTAATTTCCAATAAGAGCATATAAGGTTAAACACGCATGTTAACCATACTATTGTATAGTAAGTTAAGTTTGGTTTTCATACAAATTATAAACTCATATTTTACCCCTTTTTGGGTTAAATTTTCAGAAATCCTTTAATGGCGGATACCTACATCATAAAAGCTATTTATATATTCAGCCTGATAGGTCCAGTTATTTGAGCTGTGAATTGATAATATAAGTAGGTATTAGTCGTCAATCAATCAGTCAACTTTTCCTTGTATATATCATGTAGATGATAATAATTAAATTTAAAAAATCTAGAGCTCAGAGCTTCATTAGAGAGCTGTAAACAAACCCCTTACAGCCCGGGGGAGCGACAGCTGTCTCCAAGCCTCAGCTCGGCCATTAAACACCCACGGATTTAATGGAACACCACATAAAAACCAACCTTACCTAAATAAACTTAACGTTCACTTTTCAGTGCTACTTGCAGGAATTAGATACTCCTCCAAGACGTTGTGGAATACGTGATAGGAAAAGGACTTTAATGTTTGGTAAGTACAATTTACTTTCGAATTTTGTGGTTGTATTGAACAGGAAGAAATCGAGATAATGTATGTTCAAGAATTTAGATAGAATTTTAGTGAGACCCAACGTAGTAAGTAAATTCGAGTAGATACTTAGTTTGATTCTGTATAGGGTTCCTTACATTTTCTCCTACAGCTTTTTATTACAAAAATACTGTTTTTTATTATAATTTTTTTACTGCTCGCCCACGATCCTTGGTCCACGTGGATTGGTTTTTAAAATTCCTGCGTAAACTCTGATTTTTAGGGATAAAAAACAATCTATTTCCGTCACGTTTAAAAGTAAGGTAGATACATGTATTCTGTGCCGTCACCGAGACGCAAGCTAATCTAATAGTCTATTTATCTGTCTGTTCCGTCTTTATAACCAATTTTATCGAAATTATTTACAGAGATAGATTTTATCATGGGGTCATTCCATTTCCATTCGTATCAAGCTATCCATACTTACGAGTACTTATTAGTTTATTTTTCCAAAAAAACCAAACATCGGGCATCATCTATTAGGGTAAGGTTGCCACTATTGGACCACTTAACTTTAAACTGCCATAACATCAAAAGTATGAGAGTATATGGATATATGATTCATCAGTTTCTTAGGGCTTATACTCAGGTATTCACAACTGTGATTTTAGATTTTTTACTTCGAGCATAATTACACATATTACAAAAAAAAAATTTGGGATGGTTTCCTTGTATGGACCACTGTTTCCTTGATTGAATCACCTAGTTGCTATAATCGGACTTAGGAAGTTTTATCGACTGGTCCATTCATTGCACCCAAGGAGTTTTAATAAATAAAAGGCTAGATTATTACTAAATTCAGTCTTTTTAATTGAACAGTCGTTTAAAGTAATATAGGTAATAATCAACTATAAAAACTCCTAACATATATTTTTAAGTTAATAATAACTATCAAATAGGCACCGATTTTTAATTGTAGCTACATTGTGGGTCCATCTTCCATTAACCACATTTTCTATGAGTAAAAAAAAACCGAATGTGCCACACAAATTAACACATTTTAACAAAAATAAAAAAGTAACTCGTAATACGTATAAAGAAATTATTAAAGATAAATTTTAAGTTTTTATTGTCAAATCTTCTTTTTAATGTTGCTTTTGGCACACCATATATCCTGCTAGCTTACTCAAAGCTAACAACGCTAATTTCATGCTGCCTTCATTCCGGTTATAATACTGGCCTCGTTTTGCCATGCTCTCAACGAAGCCTGCGGCGACACTGAAGGTTGAGGGGCAGGGTGCGGGCCGCGGGGTCCAATAGCTAGCATCTCGTCAATAACGACGATTTTTAGGACTGTTTATTTTCAAGAAATCTAAGTGGTCCAAACAAAGCACTGGTCCAATGATTGCAACCTTACCCTATGTATAATTTGAAAACTCAATGAAATAAGTATACAAATATTTGTGTAAAAACTTAATAACACAGAAAACCGTGCGAATAGTTTAAAATGAATATTTTCAATAGCAATTACAAAATAAAGTTTCAATAAAATGATTGCTCAAGAAGGTAAGGGTATATTTATTACAATAGGGAAATAACTTTAATACATAGGTACGTGTCGCTGTATGTGAACCGCACACGTGCGAATATTGAAGACAAAGGTGTAAAATTATAGAAATAGTCCACTAGATAAATTAGGTTACTCTTACTGTATTATTTGCAGTGCACATTTTATTTTTTTCGTTCTGAATACTTTTAAGCAAATTATTTTTAATATTTCAGTTTAATAGTTGTTTTTCAGCAGTGAAAAAAAACTACATGTCTGACTTCTCCACAATGTTCTCAAAGGTGTGTATAGTCTATCTATCAAAACTTAGCCAGAAATTAAGTTATGCTCCGTTAACATTTTTAATTGTAATCAAATTAAATAATTCTACATTTACGAGATCTATGTGTTTTCCACTGCATTCGGATAATTATAATAAGTAGATACATGTTAACACGTTATTACTATGTAAATTAACTTAAAAAATCATTTACAAAAAATAGCTGTTCAAAATGCATACAGTCACAGATCATGGAAAAGTTGGGGTATTAGTTGAGATTATTTTGAATTGATCTATGAGTAGTTCATAGTCCACATAGCAACTCAAATCAGTGCGCATAGATAGAAAATACTGCAACACCCTCCCTACTTCAGACCAGCGTTGGCTTTCAAACAAACATCGTTACACCATTTCCCTTTCATTCTAATAATTTCAAAACGTATAAATCTCTCAAGAAAACACGTCCGTCTAACAGTGAAGTCCGTAATCCGAACGCAGGAATCCGTGTGTAATCTATTTTTGAACTCCCCTCGGCGCGTGCGCAGGCAAGGAGAGGAATTACCGGGGTTTAATGCACTGAAATCGCAGTTTAACAACAGTACAGTAATGTTAGTTAATGCAATTGAATGCATTAGGACCCAGAGTTAAATCAGCGAGAATCTCGTTCTACTATTTAACGATGAGCGTGCGAAAGATGTCTAGGACATCACTTCAAGGGAAGTTTGTGAACGACGGAACGTGGTTCTCACCGCTTTTACTCAGGACCCGAAAGGACATCAGGACGCGCGTACTATATCTGTAATAAGCAAATCATTGACGGAGGTCGTTATTGGTTAAGTACTAGAGTCAGATCTCATCCTAATGTGACAATTATGACGATGCAATGCAGACTACATACATATAGAATCGTGCTAACCAGTTCATAGTTCAGTTTATTTAAGCCATATCCATATTATTGGCTTAAAATGCACAATATTGTAAAAGTTAATTTTTGTAGATCTTTAGAAATAACCAAGTGTTAACTAGCATTTTTTCGTTACTACATACAAGGTTTATTTTTTATTTTTTATCCACTACAAGTTGGCCTTTGACTGCGATCTCATCTAATGGTAAGTGATGATGCAGTCTAAGATGGTAGCGGGCTAACCTGTTAAGGGTATGGCAGTTATACCCATGCCCCTATTCGGTTTCTACGCGGCATCGTACCGGAACCCTTAAGGGTTCCGGTACGATGCCGTGTAGAAACCCGGCACGTCTTCGCCGGTAGGGTGGTAACTAGCCACGGCCGAAGCCTCCCACCAGGACAGACCAGGGAAAATTCAGAAATTATAAATTCCCAAATTGACCCTGCCGGAGATCGAACCCATTTTTAATACTGTCTATAATAAACCACAAGGATACCAACATTAAAACACCATAAAATTAAAATCAATTTATTTGTTGGAATGGGTGATTCCAACAAATAAATTGATTTTGATTTTATGGCGACATGTTGGCGAATGGCGATTCCCCACACGATATTTTCCGACTCAATGATTGCTAAGCTGCGACTGAAAATCGTTCGCGTTGATGCCGAGCGGCGCATGAACAATAAAATATGCTGAAGTGGATAAAGTGCATGCGGTGGACATAATATACTTTGAAGAATAGCTACTATTATATTATATTCTGTGCTCTAGTAGGTATCGAGGTTCGACTTGGAGTTTCCAAAAGGATAAGAAAAAAATATTGCGGGCTTAACTCAACACAATGTGCAATAAAAATGCAATACATTAATTATTATTATATTAAACTGATTAAATATTTTTTAAGTAAAAAACTTTTTGTACTCCAAAAAGCTTTAAAAGATATTCTTATTAACAATAACCTTCATCTCCTACATTACAGATTTTTATTAAATTTTAGGCTAGTCTTTTCCAGGGACACCTACTTATACAAATATCGACAAAATCGGTTGAAAATATGGGCTGGCAGACAGACAGATAGACAGACACACTTTCGGATTTGTGTTAATAAATAACAGCCATATAGATTACAGGTATAGGTATAGTGCGCGCACGAGTTGAATGCAGAGCAAATGTATGGTGACACATACATTTACTCTGCATTCAACTCGCGCGCGAACTGTACATTATATATTCATGTAATGTAAGCCATATTTTGTAGGTTTAGATTTATTATTAACTAGCTGATGCCCGCGACTTCGTCCGCGTGGATTGAGGTTTTTCGGTTCCCGCGGGAACTCTTTAATTTTCCGGGATAAAAAGTAGCCTATTCCAGACTATAATCTATCTCTGTGCCAAATTTCATCCAGATCCGTTCAGCCGTTGGAGCGTGATTGAGTAACAAACATACATCCATACATACATCCATCCATCCAAACTTTCGCATTTATAATATTTATATGGATAAATAAAAAAAAATTTTTTCAGGCAACTGTCAGCCCATAATTTGTTAGTAACAATCACATAGCTTAGCTTAGTAAAAAATATTAATTTAACCTACGGTCATTTTTAAATTAAATAATTAATAGGTAATTTTAAATGGATTTAGAATTTAATGAATAATTTATTTTCATTTATTACGCACATAGAGACAACCTTTGTCTCTTACGATAATATCAGAATTCGTCCACTGGTTTTTAGGGTTCCGTACCAAAATGGTAAAATGGAACCCTTATGGTGCGACTTTCTCCGTCTGTCTGTCTGTCCGTCCGTCACACTCGATTATTTCAGTAACTACCGAAGCTATCGACATAAAATTTGGAATAGTTGTGTATATTTGTGGCCCAAAGACACTGGAATTAAAAAAAATTGGAAATTATTTTTGTTCTTATTTAAAAAGGGGGGAAAATCGGAGGGTTGAAATTTAAAAGTGAGATAACTGTACTGTGTGGGGTATCATATGAAAGGGTTTACTTTGTACATTCTAAAACAGATTTTTAATTATTTTTAGTCATGATAGTTTTTGATTTATCGGGCAAAATGTCGAAAAAAATACCGTTCCCCCCCCCTTATCTCCGGAGTTTACCAATCGAAAAATCTGAAATAATTATGGTCAATAGGAATTTATGTATATTTTACAGGAAAACTATAGCCAATGCTCTAACTATCATAGTTTTTTTGATATTAACAGTAAACCTCTACAAACAAAGTTAGTTTTGCGGTTCATTTCATCTTGTTTTTAATACGTCATGAATCGTAAAACATACTACAGGTTTGTACGGAACCCTCGGTGCGCGAGTCCGACTCGCACTTGGCCGGTTTTTTCAAAAGAGCTCATTTAAAAAAATGTTTCTTTTTACAATACCTTATTTAACTTCTAATCTATTTTATCCTTAACAGTCCATTCGGTTTCACTGATGTCAACAATAATACAGAAATAATATTTTTTGTATCAAATTGTACATTTTCTAAAGTCACCAATGTGTTACGCATAATGGTAACCTTTGCCTGTCACACTACAGTCTCCCACAAGGTGAAATTGCAAATTATAAACAACATAACTCTCATAAGCATTCCAAGCAAATTTAAATCTTAAAACTAGATGCTATCGTCACAAATTTGTACGTAAATTATGTTGGATATAAGTCGACATTGCCAAGTCGTTTTTTGTCTTAGACCCACGTGACGATGCCACATGTTTAGGAAGATCACATCCCATACAATCCGGGAGATAACACCGCTTAGATAAGCTATGACTTTCTTTAAATGTAGATATAGGTAGGATTCTAATTGCAATAATTGATCCTTCTTGCTAGGAAATTGCTTCATTATAATATTTTAAAAACAACACTACGTACACTCTTTTTCAGACCGCTAATATTCAAAAAGGAAATCATAGGTATTCTCACAACACAAAGTTTTTAGCGTGAGCTATGGAGAGCCAACGCCTTTCCTCGCAAATTGGAGAAAAGTAAGTACTATACAATTCTCGGCTGAAATAGCAATAAAACCGCCTATTAAAAATGGCCTCGGCAGGCGCCTCGTCCTTTTAGAATAGCTTCTTCGAGAGTCGTCGGCTTCGCCTTGTCCATCCAATATTACTCAGTCGTGAATTGCTCTATTTCTGACTAAGAGCGAAAATCCACAGGACCAATACAGACCAGACAGGACATAACGTTCACACAAAAGAGAGAAATCACCTTAGTGTGTCTCTGCCCTAGGGATTTAAAGACTTATCTTTATCTTTCTTTTTCATATTTGTATCTTACAGGATGTAAGAAGATAGTACTTTGTATTATAATGATACCTTAAATTGACATGAATATCTTCTGACAATCTGAGTAGAGAATGTTTTATACGTAACTTTTCAAAAACTAATCAAAGTCAGTGCTGTGTCTGAGCATCATACTTAACCCATGATTTTTTTCCTTATAATATAGTAACCTAATCGAATAAAAACGTTTTGTGATCAAATAATAATATTATTATTAAGGAACTCAATGAAGTTTTGTAGACACGCTCTAGAATTTACATACTAATCTAGCTGTGTCTGCGGTTATAATTCAAAGAAGAATCATATTTCTAATAAGTAGGTACACTCCGCTTTAGCTGTACTTCTCATAAGCTACTCAGCACCAACGTCTACTGCCTACGCCCTACATACACAGCCCTACAGGATCAATATTCCAACCTCCAGTTGTAAATGATTCAAAAAGCGCAATAAAGTTAATGATAACAAAACAACACAAAAAACAAATGACAACAGCCAATGAATCAGAAATTCTCATGAAGACCCATCGGGGCCATATGTCCCGCACATTGTCGCCCCCTCCCTCGGCGCACGTAACCTCACCCCCTCTAAGGGAACCGCTGAAAAAATTGGACCATAACAAAAAATTGCACCTTTATTCCCTTATGTTTAGGATTCAATTTATCTTAGTATTTTACATCTTTATGGCATTGAGAGACAAGTAGGTTGAGGGACATAAGTTTTTTCCTGAAAATGTGTGTCGGAGTTCAGTGACCTCATTTCAAGTTTCAAGTTTCATTGAAAGTTTCAAATCTCGTTTGCTTTTTCGGAATTCGGAATACAGTTTATAAGTTAAAAATTGTCTAATTTAATCAATATTTTGACTTGATAAAACTTTGAAATAGCTTTAAGTATTTACTAATTGTCTACAGTACCCTAAAAATATTTATCTGTTTATCAAGAGGTACCTACCTATCAAACAAAATACACCGATGCTGAATCTACTATCAAGATAATGTTACTAAGAACAATCTATCTGTCACGTCTTGATACTTGATCGATAAGATTTTGTATCGAAGACAGTTGTACTTCTGAATATTTCAGTTATTTTCCAAAAATCATGGCGTTCAAAGTGCATTTACGAGGATTTTTGTTCCTAGTTTGTGGTGTGTTTTGCCAAACGGAAAAACTTTTGGAGCCGAAAGTGAAAATATCACAAGGAACTGTTGTCGGGACTACTACTCAGGATGGTTACTACGAATTCTACGGCATTCCGTACGCTGATTCCACATCGGGTGCCAATAGATTTCAGGTATTGTACACGTTAAATACTATCACTTCAATATTAGTTATTTACTTTTATGTTTTTGTATAGATTTTAATAAAATCAATGAATATCCATGTCAGGCTGAACTTCTTTGGCATTTTTAAGATTGCTGATCTAGACCATTACTAATAAAAAAATGATGATGATGAAATGATGCTGCGCAGCTCACGCCCGTCAAATATTAAATTGTTTCTATCATGTTGATTTTAAATGATGCACCTGTTTCTAGGCCCCTTCACCTCCACCAATATTTCGGAGTGAGTTCGTATCAAATAGGAAAAACGTTAAATGTACTAAGGCCGTGGGCACAGGTTCTGAAGGAACCGAAGACTGTCTAGTAGTAGATATTATTACACCAACACTGGATAGCACGAGGCGCTTGCCTGTTATGGTATGGATCAAAGGCACAGAATTTGATGCAAGAACAGATCTGGACCAATCTTTAAGGTTTTTACAGAAGGATGTTATAGTTGTGCGCTTGAACTACAGAGAATCAATTCTAGGATTTTTATGTTTAGGAACAAAAAGTGCTCCCGGTAATGCTGGGCTTAAAGACATAATTGCTGGATTAAAATTGATTCAAAAGGAAGTTTCATTATTTGGAGGAGATCCCAATAATATCATACTAGTCGGACATGGTAGTGGTGCAGCTGCCGTTGATTTAATAACACTCTCTCCAATGGCGGAAGGTCTGGTGCATAAAGTTATAAGCCAAAGTGGAACTGCGCTGTCCCCGTGGGCTGTAACGCGCAATAATTTGAAATATG
The DNA here is from genome assembly GCA_917051295.2 of Erebia ligea. Classification (NCBI taxonomy): domain Eukaryota; kingdom Metazoa; phylum Arthropoda; class Insecta; order Lepidoptera; family Nymphalidae; genus Erebia; species Erebia ligea. The sequence continues at coordinate 15,409,809 of OU785226.1, forward strand.
CCGTACAAGTAGCAGAAGCACTTGGGCATACGGTGACTGATATAGATACACTGGCGGAAGTTTTAACGCGGGCAAGTACATCAGCACTGATGGCAGCTATAAATGAACTTGATCTTACAGACAATTCATTAGCATTTGCTCCATGTATTGAAAAAGAAATAGAAAATGAAGAAGCATTCATGTTAAAGTCACCTTATGAAATTATCAAAGCTGGAGAGCAAATAAAAATTCCTTTTATGACAGGATTTGTAGATTACGAAGGTACGATTCGAGCGAATGAGGGTATCTATGATGATTGGCTGGAAAGAATGCAATTTTCGTTCACAGATTTCCTGCAATCTGATTTAGATTTTGCATCATATGAAGAAGAAGGTAGAACTTCAGAAGAAATACAAGTTTTTTATTTTGGAAATGGCCCTATTAATGAAACTCAAATAAATAATTTTCTACGCTACAATGGTGACACCATGATATTAGTATCTGCTATAAGAGAAGCTCGTATGCGAGCTGAGACATCAAATTCACCCGTATATTTATATCAATTTTCTTATAGAGGAAAACGTAGTGAGGAAGTACTATCCAGGCCGATACAAATAGAAAGAGCGGGTCATACCGAAGAATTGGTGTATATGTTTACCAACGAAGATTACTTAACTGATTTAGATCTTACAATTGGAGACATTCTTATTGAACGATGGACAAACTTTGCAAAAACTGGGTTGGTATTATTGATGCTTATTATGTTTTCATAATCTGTACACTAAGTATAATCAAATAAAATTGGTTAATCGTTTATTTCTTTAAGCATAGGTATAATGCCATTACATTCATGAGTTAGATCTTTTACATTAGTGATTATTGTTTTTAACTTACATAATATGATTATGTGTTTATTACTATATGTAAAAGGAATATGAAAATACTGATACTAATTTTAACCATTTCTGTGTTTACAGAGAACCAACAAGCGAAACTTCGAAAGTAACATGGCTGCCTTATTATAACTCTACTCAAAGCAACTATCTGAGGATACTAGACGATCAAGAAATAGTTGAAAGCGGAAACTCTAATTTAGATGTTAACTTTAAGGACCCTCATCCAACGACTATGGCATTTTGGGACAAAATTTATTCCGAATTTTTCGCAGATGCTAAGAGTTTGTGGTCTCTAGAGGATAGGAACGTCATAACCACAACGGACATGCCAGACACTTCAACATCAGACAACACCGCCACAACAACACCAGCACCAGACTCTGCCTCTACGGCAGTAGGTTATACATTTATTATCATCTCTCTTTTTGCAGTTTTAGATAAATTTCACGCCTCACTAATAATTTTATAGGAACTTATTTGATAGTTTTGATTGCTATCGATTAAGTTCTAATCTTAGATATAGGTGCAATAACTTATCTTTCTGAGATAAGATTCAGTAGAGGGCCAGCGATGGGTTGAAATGATGAACAGCAAATGTGAAGGAAAAATGACGCGAATGTAGGTAATGTGAACATTACTTAAATAATTAATATTGCTACAAAATACGCTTCGCTTCGAATCTGCTTCAGTGTGTTTTGGCCCTTTTTATTACTCTTATAGACTTACTTGGATTTTTCAGGAAACCCAAATTAAGTTGTGACGAGTCATTATATTTAATTTTATTTTTTTAATAATAGTGTTTTAGTGATGTTTTAATAATGTTTTAGTAAGTAAGAACATGACGTTATAAATATTATGTATCTATTACTAAAATATTCTTGAATTTCATTCCTGTAAAATGGTTTCAATATAGGTACTTTGAACATATAAACATCACAATCTCTTATCAAGTAACGGATTATTATTTTAGACCGGATGAACATACCTGTTTTTATCGTAAAATCTATGACATTTTTATCATTGTCATACTTAGTTGTTTTTCTGTTTGGCTATCCAACGCTATTTGCACGTATGACAGTTATTAAGTATATACATACTTTATAATATACACCTGTACCTGCTAGGTATATTGTACAGTTATGCCTACTACATTGACTAAGTTCTCATTATTCATAATACCTGTACAATAAAGTACCTACATCCATTATAAGAAATCAACTAATACACTTGGGACAAAAAATTATCTTGCCCACAAAAAGTCTGCGTTAATCTTTTTATATAGGGCCACACTAAAAAGATTATAAGGTATACATGGACCGAACGTTTTGCTCCTCCGATGATGAACTGTGAACTTTCATGCACTACCAATTAGCGTGTAGAATGAAGAAGGTGGTAAACAATGTTACCACCTTCTTCATTCTACACGCTACTTGACTCTCTGTGTCGTATTACCGAGGGCGGTGACCCCTTTCCATTAATCATATAAAATTGCAGGGGTTTTCTCGGGACAATAATATGATTGTGTGACTACTTTACTAGTGACAGCAATACTAAAAACTGATTAAAATCCATACTAATAATATAAAAGCGAAGGTGTATCTATCTGTTGCGCTTTCACGGCCCTCCTGATATAGAGATAGGTTGCATCCCAGAGGAGGATATACGCTACTTTTTATCCCGGAAAATGAAAGTGTTTCTACGAAAATTTCAAAAACCTAAATCCACACGCACAAAGTCGTGGGCATCATCTAGTTATCAACAAGTATCTACAGTCTGTTCCAATATAGAGATGGGCTTTTTTCAACCTCTTTTAAGTCTGATCATACCATCTTATCTGCCACTTGACCAATAGATTTGAGAGTATTGAAAATCGTTAAGTTTCGAGATAAGTATTCCCATCACTGTTAGTCAGGGCCCCAATCATGTAAGAATGGCCGATCAAACGTTAAAGATTTTCCTCAAAGTAAAATAAACCATAACTGAATTGAATTAGAGCTGAATTTCGTCTGCCCATTCTTATACGTTTAGGTATGTACGATACCCTAAACGTATAATAATGGGCAGACGAAATTGAGCTCTAATTCAATGCTGTCATGGTTTATTTTACTTTGACGAAAATCTTTAACGTTTGATCGACGATTCTTACGTAATCGGGGGGCTGATTGGATCTGATCAAGATTACGTGATCAGACGTTAATCAAATTAAAAAAAAAAGCTTAGCTATATTGGAATAGACGTTAAAGAATCACAAAGTTTAACTAAATCAGTTTAGGCAGTGTAGTGCAAGATGGGCACAGTCGCAGGCAAACGCAAGTTGTTATTATGCATATTAATTAGGAATGTTTACCAAAGACGGCGCTGTTGAGCGTAAAGCACTTATAGGGGAAGCCGTAAAAAGTGCAGCACTGCAGATTTAATGCTCCGTAGGGCTGCAGCTGTGGCAGATGTAAACATACGATTAAACTGCCCGGCATACCTATACTTTTCGCGATTGTTTGTATTAAAATTATGTTTTTTGAAATCATACTAATATTATAAATGCGAAAGTGTGTTTTTTTTGTTGGTTTATTGGTTTGTTGGTTTGTCCTTCAATCAATGCCGCAGCGGAGTAATGGATCAACGTGATTTTTGGCATGGGTATAGTCAAGGACCTGGAGCATAGGCTACTTTTATACCGGAAAATTAACGAGATGCCGCGGGAATCATAAAAACTTAAACCACGCGGACGAAGTCGCGGGCATCAGCTAGTACAATATTAAACCAACACGAGGGAGCTTAGTATCATCGCTTAAAGCAGTATTGTTTTAATATTATAAGTGCCATATTCTATTCTTCTTCCTGACCTGACCGAGACGTCCCTAAAATACGGATTATACTTAGGAGCGTCAAGAATATTAAAATAATACTTACTGCTTTATGCCATTCTGGTAAGTACCTACTGATTTCGGAAATCTAGTCTAGTCCAGTAGAAACTGCTGGAATGGCGAATCCGCACTGGAAAGCCCAGTAGTGTTGGCAGACCCCACACCGACGACCTCAAACGATGCCCCACAAATAATTGGTGGGCGGACGACATCAAGCTAGTCGCAGCGTGGTGCAAGACCACTGGACGTGGAATTCCCAAAAAGAGACCAGCAGTAAGTAGTCGTCTTTCGGTTCAGGATATGGAAACTTATGATGAGATCTATTCTTGGGTGCTTACCAATAACCTACTCGGTCTTGATTTAACGGTAATATAATCAATGCGAAAAGCACGGAAAACCTTTTACCTGCACTATAATGAGAAACACCTATAGTTAGATTTTATAATCGAGTAATTAATAACTTTATGGTTAAGTCAGTATTAGTCATTGACTTTTAAATAGGTATGCAGTGCACATGCATTATGCATTTGGCTGAAATTGCCGTGCACACGTGCTGTCCACGATTTTTAACGTTACCTACTCTTTAGTGGGGCGATATTATGTGGACATACCGTAATCGTTTCTTTCTTTAGTTCGTTGTTTAGTTTAATTGCTCTTAATACTTAATGTTAAGGTTTGACGAAGCAAGAAACTCGGTGCTTGCTTTAAAATTAAAATAGTTTTTTAAAAGCGCCATTTTGACGTGACAACGTCTTACAAATTGGTTTGCCGGGTGACACTTCAAGAAACTGCGTTACGCTCCGCTCACGTTATGCGCTCACAATGAGAGCGAGTGAGAGGCACGCGTCCCTTCCACTCGGGCATGGTTAGCCCGCCTAAGAGCGAGAGAGACAGACATAAAAAGTGAAAGGCACGCGTCCCTTCCACTCGAGCACAGTTAGCCCGCCTAAGAGCGAGAGAGACAGAGCGAGAGAGAGAGAGTGAGAGAGATTTCATCCTTCTTCCTACTATACGAATGAATATTCACATTAAAATTATTTTACCACTCAAAGTCGTTGTCACGTAAAACTTTCGCCCGTATACCGACTTTACAGGCAACCAATTTTTTTGGACAAAGAATCAGCCTAGGGTCCAGCGCGATAATGCAATCAGCAGTCTTGCCACTATTCCACTCAGGCATGATTACTATATGAGTACTATAGATTAAATAGGCTAGTTAGCTAAAAGTTGTATTAATAATAAATTACAATAATATTTAATTAATATTTTAGTGTAGATACATTTATTATTATGCTTATAAGCAGAAGCTCGCTCCAGAAATGCATGGTACTAAGGTTACATAATAAAGTAACGCTCGCTCAAGACATGCATGCGACATTGCTGGAGCGAGCGTTATAATAATAATTCATTAATATATTAGTGTAGACATTTATTAATAAGCTTATAAGCAGAAGCTCGCTCCAGACATGTATGGGACTGACGTTACTAAAAAAAGTAACGCTCGCTCAAGTAATGCATGCGGCATTGCTCGAACGAGCGTTATAATAATAATTCATTAATATGTTAGTGTAGATACATTTATTATTAAGCTTTTAAGCAGAAGCTCGCTCCAGAGTCCAGACATGTATGGGACTGAGGTTACTAAAGAAAGTAACGCTCGCTAAAGAAATGCATGTGGAATTTCTGGAACTAGCGTTTTTTTTAATGTTTCGCACTCGAATTATCCTCTGACGAGGTGTCAAAGTCCTTTTTGCAGCGAGTTTTGCTAGCTGGAGCCTAGCGTTATAAGCTTTGAACATGTTGGGCAATCTTATCCACTTATGGCTAACGGCACGCCTTACGCCACACCGCCCGTGCCGCAGCCGTCTCTCGCGGGCCATGTGGTCACATCCTGCGCCCCTCGTTCAGGTTACACTGACGGATATATATGCTACATAATTACTATAAACTATAAAATCTTGTACAATGCAATGAAATCTTTAGCTTATAAGAAAGAAAGAAAGAAAACGTTTTTTATTCGATAACAATATATAGATATAGCAACAAAGTTGTGTGACCAAATGCAGGTCTCCAGCTCAGAATCATGCTTAAGCAAGCTGCAGCGCTGGTTTTCAGTGGAAACCTTAAAAATGGTGAAGTAAGAAATAACGGTTTTTCGAACAATACTGTAGCCTAATGTAGACCCGCCGCTGCTTCGCAAGTGAAGGCTAGCCTAATGTTACGTTAAGGAGTTCAGACTTCCATCTCCGAATATAATTAATCAAATTTTGCCTGGTGCGAGGCTTTGGCCGTGGCTAGTTACCACTCTACCGGGAAAGACGTGCCGCTAAGCGATTTAGCGTTCCGGTACGATGCCGTGTAGAAACCTATTAGTTAGGGGTATAGCCTTATAGGTTTAATATAACTGCCATACCCCTAACAGGGTAGCCCGCTACCATCTTAGTCTGCATCATCACTTACCATCTGGTGAGATCGCAATCCAGGGCTAACTTGTAGTGGATAAAAAAATAAAAATAAAATTTTCACGAAATTTACATGGGTCCAATCTGAAAGTAAAACTCAAAAAAATCATCAAAATTGGTTCAGACTGAAATGGTACTGAATAACAATACAATGAACTGAATAATATTAGAAACCAACGTGGTTTGTCCATTGTCAGACACCTAGTACGATTGCAACCCCCTGTCAGACACTCTTAAATTATAAAACAACAGGGTGTCTGACAGGGGGTTGCAATCGTACTGAGATGTCTGACAATGGACAACGTGGTTTCTAATTTTATTCCAAAGCAAAATATAAAAAAAACGGAGCTTAATGCTTTATCGAATTTGAGGTGCCACCTTTTTTACCTGACAGTTTCCAAAGCAACCGCGATCCAAACTTCATAGTCGGGGATCGTCTATACCTCTATTAGAGACATAGGTACATGCAAAAAAATTCAGCTTTAATAAAATAACGTAGGTCTGATCGTCGCGGGATCTTTTTAGATTCCTTAATCCCATGACGTGACGTGACGTAGGGTGCTTGAAGTACTCGTAGGTACCTACTTATGACGTGTCTTAAAAGTTTAATGTCGAAATATCCTTACAGTCAATAAATTGAATAAATTAAGTTGAATCCAAACTAGACATTTTAGCATCATTTAGGCAAAAACACAAAATAAAAATCGTAATTAATTAAAAACTACATTTATTGAAATCGTATGCATTCCAAATTGGTCGCTCAAGAAGATAATTAAGACGCCAAACTAAATATTTTTTCAGACAAATCAATCAACAAACCGATTAGACGGAGAGGTGACAAAAACGCATACTTTTTTTACAACACAGAGAATAGTGCCTTCTAACGATCTGTTAATGATCTTAGAATAGAGTTTACGATTTTACTGAAGCTGCGTTTATGAGTACTCAACTATAAAGTAAACGAATATCATTAAACTGTAAATTACCTATGTAAACAAAGGCGACACAAGTTTAGTAAGTAAAAGTTTACTTGAATTAAGCTATTTACATCGGCGTCAAAAGTCAAAAGATTTTTTATTCAAATAAACTTTTACAAGTGTTTTTGAGACGTCAGCTAATAAACTGGTAACTGGGTTTATAAGAATAATCTTAATCATTCTAGTTTTTAAAAAAGGCTAAAGTAATAATTAAATAGTACTTTAGATAATAATAATAAAAAATTATAAAAATCTATACAAATAAATGAGAGAATAATAATTCTTCCTTCCCTGGGATGCAAATTGCAAACTCCTCAAATCTCTGTACAGATCAAATATAATATAATTTCATCCAAATCAGTTGAACAGATAGTTCGTGAAATCATAGCAGACCTAGAAAGACAGATAGACGGATGGACAAGCATACATACACACTTTCGCATTTATAATATTAGCATAGAAGTACCTATAAATGCAATACGGGGATTGATTGAGTAGCTTGCACGTTTAATAAAAAATATTAAAGCATCGAAAGGGCACACATTTAACTCTTAAAATCATACTAATCATACTATATACTATCATACTAATATTTATAAATGCGAAAGTGTGTTTGTTTGTTGGTTTATTGGTTAGTTGGTTTGTCCTTCAATCACGCTGCAACAGAGCAACGGATCGACGTGATTTTTGGCATGGGTATAGTTGAGGACCTGGAGAGTGACATAGGATGTTTGTTACTCAATCACGCCCCAACGGCTGAACGAATCTGGATGAAATTTGGCGCAAAGACAACACATAGGCTTCTTTTTATCCCGGAAAATTAAGGAGTTCCCGCGGGAATCAAAAAAACTTAAACCACGCGGACGAAGTCGCGGGCATCAGCTAGTCTTCAATATATATATATATATATATATAGTCCCACCAACTTATCTGGCCCGGAGGCCAAAGTTGGTACTACTTGATTTTTATGACTATGTATATATATGACTATGTATGTATGTATGTATGACGCTTTCACCGGGTCAGATAAATTTATGGGACGATACACGGACCATACTTATTGACCGAGCGAAGCGAAGGTGTCTGAGTCTACTTGGGTGAATTGGCACTTGTTCGTCCGTCCGTCCGTCCGTCCGTCCGTCCGTCCGTCCGTCCGTCCGTCCGTCCGTCCGTCCGTCCGTCCGTCCGTCCGTCCATCCGTCCGTCTGTCAGAGCATTATAACTTCTGAATTGCTAATCGTAATTACTTCAAAGAGCAACGGCGAACTTCCATACATCAATATTATTGAGAAAAAATAATTAACTATGTACACGTGTGAAAAAAAAATATTTTTCTAAGCGTCGAATATGAAGCTCACAGCAGCTAGAATTTTTTTTTATGAGACTAGAAAAAAAACATATTTCGTTCTAAAGTTTTGTAGGTTCTGTGGTAATGTCCATAGAGGTAATAAATCTCTATGGGTAATGTCACCTCTCGGTAAAAAAGGTAGAGAGTAGTATATTCCTTGGTCACTTCTAAAAATGACAACCGGAAGAAAGCCACAAAAACAAAGACAGATGCAGATGACAACCACAGACCAGTAAAACATTAGGCACAGCCACAGACAATCAGCATCAGTGCTGCCATAATATTCTTTCAATTATTACCATTCTGTTAGAGATTATTAAATAATGTATGAAAGAAAATTAACTTAAATACACTAAAATAAAAAAGCAATACTATTATTTATGCAAACATTGATTAAACGAAATAATTTCAATTTTAAAAACGATACAAAATAATCTACTAATTTAGATTTATTCTAGCTACTAGGTAGACTATACATAAAATGGTAACACTAAACTGAGAAACGGGAACTAAATAATCAAAAAAGATTCCCTAAATATTTTATTTTTTTACCTAGGTTCAATTAAATAAGGTGAATACTTGATAAAATTTAAAAAAATAAGCAAATTACTTGTGTACAATCAAGATTTAGTAAATGTGGTCAATAAAAATTTCGCCGTTGCTCTTTAAATATAATATGTAAACCGATGGCCTCCCGCCGAATATGGCTTAAAAAGTTATAAAAATCTTTATTTCAGGGGGGCTCTCATAGAAGCGAATGCGAAGTAAAATATTTTTATAGCGTTACATAGGGTTGCGGTATATCATTTTAAAGATAATAATTAGGAATAGGGTCCAAAAATATTTTTTTTTTAATTTTTCCCCTAAAATTGACGAAATGGGGGGCTTTCAAAGTGGTGATTTTCTAACGTCCAAAGTTGACCTCAGAACTCTCAATTTTCTGAACTCTCAAGCCTGAAACTTGATCAATTATTTGAATTATATCCTGTACTTGAACAACAAATACTAAAATTAGATAAGTATTATAAGGAAACGAAATTATTTAATTTTTAATGTGCTTCAGTATTATTAACAGAACTTCACAATTATGTCAATATATGGCGCTCTGTACAAGTTTATGGATACCGCGAGGTCTCAGTTCGGGGCGAACCACTAGTAATTTTTATACGACTGCCTGAAAAAAGGAGTATATTATATTGTTTTCAGGGTTCATGTATGTATGTATGTGAGTTTGTATATTCCACCATAACTTCTATACGCCTGAACGGATTTTGATGAATAAGGTATCGTTAAAATCCTTAGCTTATTCCGGGTCACATAGGCTAGTAAAATTAAAAAAAAAATGATAGGCTGACCATGGTCTCGCATCAAAGACTAAAGTTGTTTTTTTTTTTTCCAAAATGAGATTAACTATATTGTCATCATCAAGAAAATGATGAGTAGATTCTAAAAATATATAAGACTTTATTTCAATATCCAGTGATTCACAAAAAAATATCATTTAACTATGGCAGTCGTATTTTATATATCGGAGTTATATTCACTTGTAGTGTAGACGTATAAAATAATATGTTGTTTACGAATATAAACGTGTCTTGCAACAGGGGTTATATAACACGTTACATATGAAAACAAACATTACACAAACAAACAAACAACATTAAAGGTCACATGTATACCGTCCCACGAGTCAAACAACAAGTCATCAACAGTTAACAAGTCATCAATACATTATTCAGTGCCCAGCAATGCCAAAGGTTATTTACATGTAGATGAAAACCCTATCCCCAGTAGACACACGCAGTTTTGGTTTAGATCCATCCATACTTCCATGCTTCATATTATAGATGCGAAAGTGTGTCTGTCTGTCTGCTACGCTTTAACGACCTATCTTTCCAACTGGTTTTGATGAAATTTGGTATAGAAAGAGGTTTCATCCCGGGGAAGGACATAGGCGCCGAAAATCAAAGAGTTCCCGCGGGTATCAAAAAACTTTATTCCACGCGGACGAAGTCGCGGGCATCATCTATATAGTTTACTATAAAACTTATAAATAGTTAGGTATCTACATTAGGTTACATTATATTATGTTATCGTCGTTTTGAAGATTTATTTCATTTGTTAATTTTATAATTCTGTTGCATTTGTTTATAATATAAGGTTTTGAAGTATATTTTTTTAAGAATTGTAAGTAGGAAACCAGAAACGCCTCCGTTTGTTCCGTACTTAAACTAAGTACCACCCTCTATTTATTATTTCTAACTTGAACTTCAAATACTTATTAAAAATTCTTGAAGCGTGCCACATACTATATTTATTGGAACAAAATCGATAGAACAATTATAGTTCCTTCCGTCAGTACACAAATTTATAGAACTTCCAATCCTTGACCGAATCTCTGAATATCCTGTAACGAAAATATCGCGATCAAAATATATCTACGAGTAAAATTAACCTAATCGGACTTTTCACTTTCCTGGGACAAAGAATAGAATGGAATTTCAGAATAGGAAATGTTTTTATCGACGCTTTTATAACAACTGGGAAGACGCAAAATTGTTCGGAAATTGTTTGTAACATTGTAGTGGAGCTAACTTTAACTGGAACTAATTTAGTCACAATTTGACTACATTGTATTCTAGTGATTAAATTAGTTTAATCTCCACTTAAATTATTTTAAAAAACTTGAATTTGTTTCGAGCAACCCAGGGTATGTTATTTTCAGGGGACTTATCAAACTAATTGATACAATTAGAGCAAAATATATTGTTCATTTTCACAATAAATTTAATATCGTAGGTATACTCGTTTATATTGAAATGGTATTGGTATCAATACTAACTTTTATCAGTCTTATCTACTCCAAAGAGCAAAACATTATATTATCATTATGTAGGACGTAGGTACATAGTACCTACTATTATACCTATTCAGCGAAGTCTACCCTTGAATGTATCATTGTCTGAGAAAATTTCAGAGCCTACAGACCAAACCACTACCACTACCACTACCACTACAGCCCATTAACGTCCCACTGCTGAGCACAGACCTCCAGTCTCATAGGAGAAAGGGAAATAGAGCTAAGACCCATCACGCTGCTATAATGCAGGTTGGCAGGCTTTAACGAAAATTATAATGTTAGTGATAACCGGGACCGACGGCTTAACGTGCTCTCCGAGGCACGGGAGTGAAACACCACCAACTTGGAACTCCGGGCTGGCACTGAGAATCTCTTAACTGAAAAACCTAACAATACAGACCAAACAATACGATGCAATTAATGTAAAAAAAAACCGTTTCGTATCAATCTTAGTATCTTATCAACTTCTGCTGTTAGATCATGTTGGTAGCCTGTACATATAGCTAAAACATTGTAGTTATTAGGTATAATAAAAATCTGTGGCTAAAACATAGTGCAGTCCTTACTTTTCATCCCTCTTGTCTAGCCTTCAAGCTGTCAAATATCCTCTGAAAAATGTTCAGAACTTCCAGACCGCTGAATTATAGAGTCGGTTGTTCGACATGCTTTTAGATAAATGAACGTTTGTCTGCTCAAACACTTCTGGAGCTTAAACCGTCTTAGCTACTGCGATACGGTTTCTGAGTAATTGCTACTATATCGGTACTCTAGCAATTTAGAATCAATGATGTGAGGGATTACGTGAACCGGTGTGGTTATGATTTTAGGTCAATATTTCTGGAAATACTTGTGGATTGCAAAGTTGTTACCAATGTAAGGGTTTTCTAACTCTTCGTTGTTCGCTAACTTACGTTATTTAAAATAAATAAATAAATAAATAAGCCTTTATTTCCCAACATTTCTTACACTAGTTCTTAGACAATTATTTCTTATTTCTATTTCATGCAGTAGGTATTAATCACTTTTCTAAATTTCTCTTAAGGTATAGTTTTTTATAAATATTACATAAATAATTTTATTGATTGGATACAAATTTTTGTAGTTAATTACAAGTTACAATAGGAAGATATTATCTTGTTCATTCATACTATGCCAAACAAAATAATACGTAATTCCTAATTTATTATTTAGTCATTCTAATTAACTAAGTTTTTATCTTACATGAACTAAAAAGTTTGACCAGTAAATAATTAATTAAAAGGGAATTTTCTTTACTTCGTGTTCACGTTATTTTAATATTCATTAGGTACATGTGTTTTAGCTTATCCAATTATTATCATATTCTAATACTTAATAACCACTTTTGTAAAGCTTTCATTTTGTGACATATTTATGTGGTTAACTTGTATGGTGATGAAAAAAATCTATAGGTACTTTGAGTTTCACCTTAAAAATATACATCTTTATGTTATCTAGGAAAAGTTCTTGAAAACAAATTTACAAAAAATAATTATTATTTATCAGTGAACACTTATCTTAAGTTTTTATATAGCTATTACATATTATCTAAGTATCTTTATGTATTTAACATTATGATGATTTTTATATTATGATTATAATGATATAGTTACATTTTTATGCACATTATTCACTATGCACAAATACCTATTTAGCTAAACTACAATATGCCTTTATGTAATACTATATTATATTATATAAGTATTAATCTTAAATATAAGTTATACTATAGTATCCTTAGGTTTTTGTTGGGTCATCCTTCGCGGATGTAGGCCTCCTCCATCATACTTGATGAAACCGATCTTACTTATAAGGTTCCTCTTACATTCAAGTAAGGAGTTAAGTGTATTTTTGATGTGAGGGTGTTGGTCTAAGACTCCAAAACGTCATTTGAAAAAGTAAGAATTCTAAACACGTACAATTCAATCTTACGTTATTTACCTATAACTAATTAGTTAATTCTATATTTGGGTCTTTTTTAAAGAGCAACCATCGTGTTTTCTGCTGGCATTTCTCGGTAGTAAGGGCATTTCGAAGTCGACTCGATGATTCGAAAACACTTTTTTGAATACTACTAAGATTAACGCACATTAAAGTCGAGAAGCAATGGTATCGCACGCTCTTGCGTTCAAGTAAGTAATTCCATCGAGTTTAGGCTCTTTGGTTTTCCTCAGTAAGACTTATGGTCCTATCCTACGTAGTTTGATGCAGGATTTTTTTTCATCACTAGATTCAATCTTCCTCTGATGAAAAAAACGAATAGACTCGCTATTTTATTTTTCAAAAAGATATTTCTTTCTGAAGGCTTCTTTCTTTAAAATGTCTGCATAATCAAATCAATTTCCAGTCTCATTCTGAAGTCCACTGATATTATAAATTACTGTATTTTAAACCTGCTTCAATTTCTAATGATTTTATTATTAAAGTATCCCTCCAAGTCTTTACTTATTGATATGCAGAAAATTGACTGAGGCTCTCTGGCCTTTTATTATTTCATCAGATACAATTGTATCTGATGAAATCGCGAGACGTAAATTATTTGCAAGATTTACGTAACAATTTGTATTCTTTTGCAACACACTCACGGGAAAAAATATTATGGGCGAGGGCGACGCGATGCGACGTTAAAAATGTTGTAGAAATTAACAAAAAAAAAATGTTTTTCTGTCGATTTCCTTCGAATTTAGTAAATTCGCTACAATGATTTTAAGTAAAGTTAATTCAGTATAATATTAAATAATATTATACATTTTTTTACCCGTCTTCTCGGCGAAAATCGGTCGAACAGATGGGCTGTGAAAATAATAAAAATATAGAAGCCTTACAGTGAGACAGATAGACTGCAGTTTTTCACATTTGTATAATATTATGTATAAGTATGCTGCATGGATAATATTAGCCTCGTTTGTGATCATTACAGGAATTGCTGGTTTTCTGCTGTCACTTTCAATAATAAAAGGCCAGAGAGCCTCAGTCAATTTTCTGCATATCAATAAGTAAAGACTTGGAGGGACCCGTGCTTAGCTTAGAAGCTAAGCACGGGTAAGTTTGACGTTACGTCAAACGCGGCACGTGCACCAATTGCGTGAGCCGCCTGCGGCTTGTGTCCACGTGGATGTTGTGTACTTAGCGTGTGCCTAGTGCGAATTATCTCTCTCGGATGGAAAATTTTAGAGTACTTAAATTATTAAGTTCTAGATGATGCCCGCGACTTCGTCCGCGCAGGTTAAGTTTTTTGATTCCCGCGGGAACTCTTTAATTTTCCGGGATAAGTAGCCTATATCCTTCCCCGGGATACAAGCTAGCCTTGTACCGAATTTCATCAAAATCGGTTAAATAGATGGGCCGTGAAAGCGTAGCAGACGGACAGACCGAGGGACAGACAGACAGACACATTTTCGCATTTATAATATTAGTATGGGTATGGATATAAGTTGTGGCATTAGAAATCTGCTTTTTATTGTTCTGTGAATTAAAATGGCACGCAGAAACGCGAGGAGGTCTGGTCTGAAAAATGCGTACGTGACCAAAAAAGCGTTAAGCTCTTTTTTTCTCGCTCTAGTTTTTAGAGGATGACTAGAGTATTTAAATATTTGTAATTTTATTGTATATGTTTATCTTATCCATTAAAATAAAAAAAACGTATAGATGGAGAGAGACAAAGTACCTGTTTGTAATTATTTCAGTTAGTATTAAACATTTTGCCGAACATTCAAACTTTCACAATAATAATACTTAGTAAGATTAAGTTTTGTGCGACACAGAATGCGGAAAGGGGTTTGAAATTTGTATGAAAATCGAACTTAACGTGAGCGAAGCTGCGGGCATAAGCTTGTTAATATAGATAATACTATAGCTGATGCCCGCGACTACGTCCGCGTGGATTGAGGTTTCTTGGTTCCCGCGGGAACTCCTTACTTTTCGGGGATAAAAAGTGCCTATGTGTTATTCCAGACGATAATCTATCTCTGTGCCAAATTTCATCCAGATCCGTTCAGCCGTTCGGGCGTGATTGAGTAACAAACATCCATCCATACATCCATCCAAACTTTCGCATTTATAATATTTAATTGATTGATGATTATTTTCCCACAATACAAACGCTAAGTTCAAAATGCATCACCAAAAATATACCTTGTCCTAGATTTCGCCGGTGCTGCAGGTGAAGTTATTTAAGGCATATCAGACGCTGTAACATCGGATGTCGCTCAATTTTCATTAATAAACTGCCGGGTTGAGCGGTTTTCTGTGTTCCACTGTCCAGGAATAATTTCCCGTTGCACTTTCGTATCATTGCTATCGTTTGAAACTGTTAAAACGGCCGAATAGTTTTGCATTCGTTTTCACGCTAATGGTTTTTGTGGTTGAAACTTGTATTGGTAAAGTTGATTAATGCTTCGTTAATTATATCATATGGGCTTTTAGTAATTGAGTGGCTATTTCTAAGTTGAAAAGCGTTTTAATCATGTGTTATTGTTTTGTTATTTTTGCCTCCTTTCTATCGAAACTTTTCGCAAACGAAAATAGGCAGAATAATATTACAGCGTTTTTTTAAATTTAAATTATAATCTGTCTATATTCTCGTTAGCAGTTCGTTCGGGCATCGTTCAACCATTTGGGTTGAAACTTTTGGTTATCAATCAATACAATTGTTGTCGAATCTTGCACAAGCTCTGGCAACAAGGTTTCTCACATAGTAGGTAAGTACCAGCACCATACTAGGTGGACCGATGATATCAAGCGAGCCTAGGGAGCCACTAGATTTTGGAAGAACTCTTACCTATATTGACTCGATGCAAAAGAAAAAAAACTTCTAAAACAAGCTTTACTCTTAAAAGTTTCACTGGAACAAAATCACTCCAAAGAAACACGTTCAGGAGTTCATATTATTCCCCTCCATCTTACAACGCGACGGCCCCCCCTCCCTCGCCGTAATCCGTCCCTCTTCCGTTTCAGCCGCATCCGGCGCGACACCTGCGCGTGCGCCGTTCCGTCACAAGAAGTCTAAGAGTCGGTTGGATGTTTTTATATTAGGTATATTATGGCTTACCTATATGAAGCGGTGATAGCCTATTGGTTTAGACAGCTGGGGTCACGGGTTCATTCCACCCCTATAATAAATCTATATTTTCGGATTTATGAGCATTTTTACATAAAGTATGAATGTACAAAAATTTTATAAAATATTGCAGATTTAATATTTTTACATCTCCACGTACCAGAGGCCTTGCTGCCAAAGCTTACAGCCATATTGTTTCATTATTGTTGACTTTCGTGTTTTAGAGTTCTATTCCTTATTAAGGAACGTCAAGGATCGTGACATCAAACTGTCATTTTGAGTAATATTGCTTACGTATTGATTTAAGCGTAAGCAGTATTGCCCATGTTACTTTTTACGTATTCTACCCGGAGGAAATCTTACGGCCGTCTCCGGGACCAGCGTTGAGTTATAGCTTTTTAATTTTCTCCAACGGCTCTCTATAATGATCTTTTTTATTTTTCACTGTTGATGTGCGTGATGTATGGTAGTATAATAAGTTTGGGTGTTTATGGTTCACTATAAAAATGTTATGGCTGTTTTTAGTTACGAAATAAGTAAACACGTTAAACACTGGCGCCTAACAACTATACAATAAATAACAATAAATGTAAAGGTTCTCTACCCCTGTCAGTACCGTCAAGCGATTTTTTGTAATTCCGTAGGTAGCGGTAGGTACTAATAAATCTTATAGGCTGCATAACCAAATATCAACACATGCTAAGTTAAATATTTTTTGACCAAGGAGCAGTATCAAGTAAGTAAGACAAATTTATGCGGTTCAACGTGCAACATGCATCGCCCGCCCTCCCGGTTGCAGAAAAGCTAGCATACTGAGAGACATACAACCACACAGACATACAACCAGACTACAGTAACTCCAGCTCACTAAACCTTAGTACACACAAGCGGCTTTCAATGCAACTGTTCACAAACCAACTCCAACGCTGTTGCATATATAATTCAGGCCCGGATAAGTGGCAGAGCCATCCGCCTACTCCGTCCATATATTATTCAACCCCCGACTTGACACGTCGACGCCTGACGGCCCCACACTACCCCCACCCGCGGGGTGGGGACGTCAGTTCCGCTCCCAATTATGCAAGCTGAAATGTCACAGCCACTTAGCGGATGACCCTTAGACCTATTGGCCTTTTATTTTAGTATTTTGTGGATTCGGGTTAGGGCTGCGGCGGTTGACAGGCAAGGTCGATGTAACGGCAACTTTTTTTTCCTCGGCTATTTATGATTGGTACTGGAAGATGCCTGTTCATCACCCAGCACTCAAATTCAGCATTCAGGGAATGAGACATTTGGGGAATTAAACCAACTGATTGTAACGCTAGAAAAAATAATCTACATATTATGTATCTACAGTATTTCGGGTTCAATCTACGACAGGGTCAATGTTATGGTTTATAGCTTCTGAATTTTTTATGGTCTGGTATATTTACCATCCTACCGGCAAGGACGTGCCGCCGGAAGATTTAGCATCCCGGTACGATGCCGTGTGGAAACCGATTATAGGGGTATGAGTTTATAACTGCCATATCCGTGACAGGTTAGCCCGCTGCCATCTTAGGCTGTGTTATCATTTACCACCAGGTGAGATCGCAGTCAAGAGATAATCTGTAGTGAAAAAAAAATGTTTTTTTATTTATATTGTGTGAAATTGTATCTTTCTATGAACTTGCAATGTATTATAATGAATTATTAGGTATAGAAACTAAATCTGGCACGCAACAAAAAGTTTGCGTTAATTTCATTGCACTCAATAAATTATTTTCCCGTTCAAAAAAAAACATTCGCAATAAACACGCAATCAAAACTAACATTTACTTGAATAAAAAAATATGCTTAGGTCCATAAACTAGGTCATTCAAAGTAAAGTTTGCAATAATAAATCGCGTAGGTAGGTACTTTCCTATAGAACTAGTATTCATAGTCATCTAATTACCGTTGTAAGGATAGAATAATTGTCATAGTTAATTTTAATTGTATCCTTTGTGTTGCTGTCTATAATAACGGAATCGTCCTAAGCGCCATACGCTGCTTGTAATTATTTACTCCAGTTTATAATAGAAGGTACAAGAAAACCACCTATTATTTGCCTTTACATTAATTTATAGTCTGTGATTTCAAAATGACGTACGAAACTTAGTATGTATAAGGAAATGTAATAGCCATTTACAGTTATAGCTTACGTAAATCCGTGATCATAAATGACGTCTAGTTTTTAAAACAATGACGATATACTCACTATACTACGTGCTACTACCAGAATACTACTATGTACTTACTTTGTCAAAATTTCGGAACCTAAACGAACCTTCGATTTTTCTATTCCGTTCTTACGAGTATCTGTGCTTGTATAGGACAGATTTCATAGACAAGATGTTACATTTAGGCCAACTGGCGCAAGGCCGCTAAATGCGTCTTTAAGTTGAATTTTCTATACGTCTGTCTTTTTGAAGTCAACTCCGGAATAAACTTATCAAAAAGTGACCGCATCACAACGATTAACTAAATCAGTTTAGGCAGTGTAATTGTACAAGCGGCCATTAATTCAAAAAATATAAATTGTCAAGTAGATAGTCATATATATTTAGTTTAAGTTAACAAAGTTTCTTGAAAGTTGAAAACAACCGTCCATTTTTTCACCTGTCCCATAGAAACGCACTACTTTCGCGTGACTTTGCACACGAATTTAATCTCGTTTTTACTTCACTAATATGCTAATTGATCAAGCACAAAGCGAGAAAAAGAATTAATTTTCTTTTATTATAATAAAGGTTCAAAAGGACGTCTAAAAGGAAGGTCTGGGATGAAAAATGAATATGCAATTACCGTGAAAATAATTGTTCGTTTACAAGTAGATACCTCATATCCATATCCATACTTGTAATTATTGATATGTCTTGTATTATGAATTCTAAAGTGTGTCTGTCAGATTGTCTGTCAGTCTGCTATGCTGTCATGGCGCATCTTTTCAGCGGATTTTGACGAAAGGGGTTGTTTCATCTTGGGCCAGGTACTTGAATAGTTCCGAGCAAAAAAAAAAAAAAAAGGTACTTGAACAGTATTCCAAAAAATAGTATAAAATCATAGAAAACAAAATTTAATATGCTTTTTTGCAGTTTTACAGTGATTAAGAGGTACAAAAATAAATTGTTTAATTAGATACATTTGTAGAATAGCAACTCTCGCAGCGCATCCATCCATTCATCTGACTGCTGTTGGATATTTTAAGGTTAATTCCCATTTCTCAGGTTATTTTTATGTCAAATGTCATCTTATCACGTGTAATATACGTCAATGTCAAAATGGACGCATGTTGTTGCGCTTTTATTTTGCAAAATAATTTCGCATTGTACCTCGTAAATCGAACTTCTTCGTAAGAAATAAAGAAAAAAATATTACTATTTTATGACCCCGAACATTTTAAAATACCGTACAAATACCTGGCCCAGGCTCCATATAAATTTGAAACAACCCCTTTCGTACCTTTTTTCCCGGAAAATTAAAGAGTTCCTATGGGACTTTCAAAACCCAAAATCATTTAATCTTTTAAACATATAAAAACATATCCTGTACGTTGTCACATCAGGCACTCAAGATAAATCTATGTGTATAATAATTGGGTTTTTGACAACTAGTCAAATGAATAAATAAAAACGCTGAGCCAAAAATTTTTGTAGCTATATTTTTAAGTTTGTATGCTAAAGTGTGCTTATTTCCTTAGATATAATTAATTCCTTATTGTTTTATGATGCCCCCTATTAATTTTATGTTGAATAACCATAATAAACTATCGAATAAAGTGAAAAAATGAGCCCAACTTTGATGACGTCACAATTCAGTATTTCACACCAAACCCCCATACTACGTGCACGTTTTGACGTAAAAAAAGTTACTGATTTGACTAGTTATCAAATACCCAACTAGGATTATAAACACTAAAGACATCTAGTGACGTGACAAAAGCATCTCTACATTGTTCCCTCTTCACTTCATAACATCACATAATACCTCTCCGAGCTGAAATTCATTCGCCCTCAACGGATGCAGGGGATTCTACGGTGTGGCGCCGACGGGTCAATGACCGGGCGGATTTTTTGAACCACCGGCTGGCACCGTTTCCTGTCACAATTAGTCCTTTTTTGTTCACTTCAACGGTGTTTCGGCTTTCGGCTTCGGGGATGACGGAAATGTAACGTAACGATATGAGGTCGCAGGGTTAGTGACGAAATTTAAAACCATTTACTTATATAGATAATTCATACGTAGGTAATTCATACCATAGACTTATTATATTTACTAACGTATCCATACCAACTTGAATGTTATAAATGCAAAATGTCTGTCCATTTACTATGCTTTCATAGCTTATTTAAGCAACTGGAGATAGAACTTTTAAATGAGCACCAAGAGCTTGTCTATCAAATTAATTATTTTAATTTAGGTATTCATCGTTATAAAGATATGGGTCTTTTTTATTCGATTACTTAGTTTAGACATAGTCGTACCGCGCGGCGCGGCGTCGTACCGAAATGCTAAATTACTCCGTGGCAAAGCTAGGTGACCCAGCCTCTTTCTTAAACTTGAACGTGATAAGTGATGTCACGTGAAATCGCCGCATAAGGAAAACTTGTTTCATAAAATGAAACGACCTCACTGGCTCAGTGTTGAGCGCTGTTATCTTAGCTAGTTCGATTGCACCAGGTTCACTGATTTGGAAATTTATTTATGATTTAGCGTTCCGGTACGATGTCGTGTAGAAACCGATTAGGGGTATGGTTTTAATATAACTGACATGTCCCTAACAGGTTAGCCCGCTGCCATCATAAACTTCATCACTTACCATCAGGTGATATCGCAGTCAAGGGCTAACTTGTAGTGGTTACAAAAAAAAATCAAAAAAATGACCTTGAGCAAATATAGGTAGTTAAATCGAGATATAATTATCAGGAACTCCATTCGGATCTATTGCATTGCTAATTCAAATTGACACATCAGGCCAGACGGAAATACCTGTACCGTCTGGCTTTAGTGGGGTTGGGAGGAACCCCCTCGGCTGCTATTCATACCTCTAGCACACTGATTTGTCTGTGTGAAATGATTTTCTTCTATTTTACAATGCACTTACTCTTTTTACCGCCACGGTGGTAGATTTGTCTGCTGGGAGGCTTTGGCCGTAGCCAGTCGAGCGCGTACTCGCCAAACTACGTGTGTAGTTTGGCGAGAAACATAATTTTTGTATTTGTTTGTGCTTTTGTGAAAAAAAAAAAGTTGCCACCCTACCGGTAAGGATATGTTCCGGTACGGTGCATTGTTAAAAATAACTGCCATACCCCTAGCAGGTTAGCCCGCTGCTTCTAAGACTGCATCATTAGTGACCAGTGACCACCACGATGAGATCGCAGACAAGGGCTAACTTGTAGTGGATAAAAAAATACTTCCCCAAGAGTTGGATGCACGACATCAAGTGACTCGAATGTTGTCCTTTTGGATGCTTCATTCTTCAAGTATAGCCAAATGGCCTATACGGTCTATTAAGTACCTCTTTTCTCCTCATTCTTTTTTTCTACGTTCTACCTTTCAGGGAATAAACCTTTGCATTTCATTTGAAATTTTCTGTTGATGGTTTGCATCCATTTGATGGTTTGCATCTTGAAACTCTGGCGAAATAGGTAGGTAACCTTTTTTAGGTCAAGAAAAAATACTTTCTAGCTTTTGCAGCCCTTGTGAAGATTTTTTAAATAGGGGATTTTTTAAACGTGGTATGGTATACATAACACGTTTAGGTTAGGCACAATAATAATCATTATTATTTTCATTATGAATCCAGTTTTGAAAAAATGTATAACAGAAAGTGATTTTTATTTTATTTTAAAATCTACAGAACATGAGCAGTCTGCCATTGATGTGGGCCTTATTATGACAAAAGTCTTGCCATATCATTAAGTATTCTATTATGTACCTATGCGCGCTCCGGTTTATTAATCCTTTCACTAAAGGTTGTCTGTGAGAGATTGCTTTAGCAACTTACTTCTTTTTAATTGTATTATGTGTGTGTGTAAATGTATGATATCTAAATAAATAAAAGTATTACATAGCGACAACTATCAGAGACAGAAGTCGCCCTCAAAGCACGCGCAGTGTTGCGAACGATCTGCGCGCGTCGCCTCTCTTGCGCGTTTCCAGCGGAATCCTCGCGATCCAAGTATAAATAATCGTTTACCAATACGTCCGAAAACACGCAAACCACCGCCCGTAGTACGATATTTCAGGAAGGTATTCCCCCGTCCGTCAGACGCAACTACAGAACATCCTATTTATAAGCGTCTATGTATAAATTCACTAAAAGTTAACACCACAACACACGTAACGAATATAAACTCGGAAAAGCCTCTATTAATAATCGACCGACTGACTTTGCTACCAAAAATAATAGTCTAATTGTGAAAAGTTTATGCGAGATGGGTCGTGGACCGAGGCTATCTTGGGGCGGCTAAACTTAGTGGTGCGTACGGGCCAGATGGTAAAATTAGTGCAGAGTTTCTGAACGAGACGCCGTCTGCTCAGCTCCTCATGACGACACGGTCCATTCACTCAGCACACGCCAGCCACGGTGACGAGCGCGTAACCAACTGCCAAACTTATGACATTCCATTTTCGAATGTGCCGTCATATTGCCAGGTAAACTGCGCCACTGTGGCGGCTGTCAGCTGAGGCGAGGGCAGGTCTGATTTACTGCTGCTCTCTGAGCCCTGGGAGCACTGCTGATGAGTGAATTCATGAGAAGGCTACCTATTTGCGTGAGCGCCAGATTTGGCGTACCATGATTGTGTTTATGCCATGGCTTTTGGTAAGAAAGATGTTTTTATGACAGTCCTTTCAATTACTTTGAAAAGTGGGAAATTTTACAAAGTTCTTATTATGTAAGTCTGCATTGTTTGTGATCCACTGGGTTTGAAGAAGTTTCTACGAATAGGTCGCATTTACTAGGTATAGAAATTTGAGCAGGCGCACGACTTTTCGACACTTAGCCCATTGCTGTATTTTTACGCGACAGTGCGAAAAGGATTTTTTAAATATTCTAAAAAAAATTAACGAATTTTGGTAAAATTTTGATGTGGAATTTGAAAAAAAACTACGTGGACGAAAACGCTGGCATCAGCTGGTTCATGTATAAAATCACGTCAAACCATTGCTTCATTGTGGCTTAATTGAAGGAAGGACAAGCCAACAAAAAAACTTTCGCATTTATCCTTCCTTGGGAAGGATAAATCTTGTATCTCTGTACCCGCCAATATCTATTGAACAGATAGGCCGTGAAAGCGTAAGTATATAGCAGACATACACACTTTCGCATTAATTATAACTTTAATTTGGATAATGTTACGCCGTGGCCGTCTTTAATGACCAAGTTAATGACAAAAATTGGTAAAGGCTTTAAAATTGTTGAACACCGCAAAATGTGGTCGAGCGGCAATTCAAAGGGTTTCAGGGGCGGGTTGTTTCATTCCTGTAATGAGAGGGAAATTAAGCTGAACGACCAGTGAACTTCAACAAGAACATTGGTTTAGAGCGCTGAGCATAAAATAAGTAAGTAAGTACCTACCTACTTAATTTTCTTTTCTTCTTCGTTCCTTGGTATCCACTATCCACGGTATAGTAAATCTATATGTATAAAAGCGAAATACCACTCACTCACTCACCCACTGACTAATCACGATATCTCAGGAGCTATAACGCATACAGACTTGAAATTTGGAAGGTAGTTTTCTTTCATGGTGTAGACATCAGCTAAGAAACGGTTTTGAGAAAATTCACTCATAAGGGGGTGACATAGGGGTTGGAAGTTTGTATGAAAGTCCTATATTTTTGAAGTTAGAGATTTGAAAACCCTCTATAGATAGGTTTTTGCAGCGGAAAAAAGTTTTAATCTCATAGTAAATCAGACATTGTACGCGGACGAAGTCGCGGGTATATAAAAATCAATGCTCTATCCTAACAGCGGGCACTACATTCTATGGCAACGTTAATAATCTGGGGGCAATCTGGAATTAAATTAATGTCGAAGATACCTACTAACATTATAACATTTTTTAAATTAAAATAATATGAATTGGTTTTCTTAGAAATATAATATATAGGCACTTAGGCAGGATTCATTATAAATATTTTGTTTCTTACTTATTATCTCAAAGTTTAATAAATGTCTTAAGTCCAATAGCTTTCTTGCTTTTTTTTCTGCTTTCTTCCAGCTCGCTAGTGAGTTAATAGTCAAGGCAATGGGGCGGTTCGTTATATGGAGACCCCCGCACTAAATCCTCAGTCATTGAAACTTGGCAGGGTTGTAGTATGGTATGAACCAAAACTTATACAAAAATATCCAAAAAAAACCATCCGGAAGTTAGGTTAGGTTAACTCATTGAAATAGAATGAGTACTAAAATTCTACATCAATGGGTTAACTTAATATTTTTTGACTGAATATTTTCTCGATTTCTTTTTAAAATAATAGTAGGTTAATATATTTACACTCAAAACCGAAATATCAAACGAAATAATCATGCAGAATATCGATATTTAAACCAATTTTATTATCAAACCTAAACTGCATTTACGCGATAATGTACCTTCCTCGTTTAACAATTAGGTAGGTATAGCATAAAAAACCTTACTTCCTTTCTGATTTTTAATTGGCTATTTATAATATGCGTTTCACTCATAATACTTTATCATACTGTAAAGTTTCGTCACCTGAGGAATTATTGTTGGGGTCCACTAGCTTTATTGTCTAGACTATAAGGCATTCAAAATATAGGAGGCTGAAATGTAACCTGGGATACGTAAGCTTAAATTAAACTATGATTTTTGAGCATTGACTTTTAGGCATAATTAAGGAGCGACAGAAGCAACGCGACGCGACGAGATACGTCACCATATAAAATGACAAACTTGTCTACGCGACAACGTAGGCCTCATGAAGGGTCAGCTACCTACCTACTGATAGAAAGAAAGAAAGAAAGAAAGAAAGAAAGAAAGAAAGAAAGAAAGAAAGAAAATCTATTTATTCTCACCATTGTGCCACACATTACAATACTTACCTTAATGTAAATGTTACCATGGCGCCTTCAGTACTTGAGCATTAAACTCATGCCTAGGGGCACCCTGACAACACTTGTCGTGTGTGGCACAACCTGAAAGAAGGCATCAGCTCAGCATAATGCATAATGCCTTGCAATAAAATATTACTAGAGCATTCTGCGCTGATTTTCAGCTGGAGCCCTACTCCAGGTGGTGATATTAGTAACTATATCTAACTAATTATTACTACTTAATCAATTATTTTAGTTATACTTAAGGGCTGTACATGTGAATAAAAAAAAATTGTAATATATATTCTAATTATATAGTTTTTTATTACAGTGCTTCACACACGAGTGTGTCGCGTGACATAACTGACGATACTGAAATGACGACCACGGCCTCTCTGCCAATATTGTACTAACAAAAGCGTAACTATATCATACAGCAAATCCATACTAGAATATTATTAATGCGAAAGTGTGTCTGTCTGTCTGCTACGCCGTCAGGTGCCATATTCTGTTCTAGACATGTATAGAACCATAGTATATTTTGACAAAATTGGGTACAGTGATAGGTTATATTCCGCGGAAGGGCATTGAGTACTTTTTACCTTGGAAAATAAAATACTTCCCAGGCACGACTAAAAATATCCTGGTTCCGGAGGAATTTTTCAAAACCTAAGCCCACGGTTACGAAGTGACCGGCAACCTCTTGTTGGGTGATAATATTGTGAAATTTCTAATGTTGTGGTTGAATAGGCTCAGACATGATTCCCCCAACATTCCCCCAGACATACCCGGGGTATGATACCCCTAACAGGTTAGCCCGCTACCATCTAAGACTGCATCATCACTTACCATCAGGTGAGATCGCAAAAATAAATAAACCAAGGTTCAAGTGCAGCGTTAGTGCAGAGACAAACCAAAGCCACCCGTTTTGCTTAAAAAATCCTACGTCTATCCTTACTGCCATACGATTACCCATTCTAATTCTAGTTATATTCATACATCCATCCATTCATACATATTATATGCGAAAGTGTGTCTGTCTATCTGCTACGCTTTTAAGGTCCACCTTTCTAAACGAATCTAATGAAATTTAGTACAGCGATACTTAGGTGGAATCCCGGGGAAGGGAAATCAAGGGGATTGTGTGGGAACCCACAGGAATCAAAAAAACCTTAATCCACATAGACGAAGTCGCGGGCATTATGTAGTTCTGTATAACTAAGTACCTACTCATACAGAACTTTAACTGTTGTGGAAGTCCCTGCAAGAGACCCCATGTCCAGCTGTGGTTTATCGGTTGACAACGAAGACTAATTAACGTTATGATTATGAAATCATAAAAAATATTACACGGAAACACTGAAAGTTCAATATTTCATCTACTTATGAATTCATAGTTTTTTACAAGCAGCTACGCTCGTATAGGCGCTAGAAATATTTTCGTCTCGGAAATGACACGACGCCCGACGACGCTATGGTATGTTCGTTGGCTTGGACCAACGCCAGCGTGTGCACAATCCTCATTATGAAGGAACTAGAAATTTAATTTGCTATAATCCGCAGCAGTAGGCAAATATATGTGGTACAGTGTATCTTGCACTTGCAGTACATCTTGCACTTGCAGCTTGCAATATTCACCACGCCACATAAATCTTCCAAATTATTCTCAACGTACGTTTCACTCCGACACCGGAGCATCTTCAGGAGATGTTGACTCGACAATGCACGATTGTAAAGACTTTACAATCGTGCATTGTCGAGTTCCGCAAAATCATCGTATCATCGTTCGTGAATCATGGACTTCCGCAAATTAACGCCTGCTTCTATCCAATACAATCCTCATATCTCTAGTTTTGTTTAGTAAATCTATACCAATATGGATGGATGTTTGTTACTCAATCACGCCAGAATGGCTGAACGGATCTGGATGAAATTTGGCACACAAATAGTCTGGAATAACACATAGGCATACTTTTTATCCCGGAAAATTAAAGAGTTCCCGCGGTAACTCAATCCACGCGGACGAAGTCGCGGGCATCAGCTAGTTGGTAATTAGTTTTGTTCTAGTATGTTAGCAACTATTAGAATGACTAAATAATAAATTAGGAATTAGGTATTATTTTGTTTGGCATAGTATAAAAGAACAAGATAATATATTGCTTATGGCATCTTCCTATTGTAACTTACCTGTAATTAACTACAAAAAATTTATCCATTCAATAAAATTATTTAGGCTTAAGAGAAATTTAGAAAAGTGATTAATACCTATTGCATGAAATAGAAATAAGAAATAATAAAATTGTCTGAGAAATAGTATAAGAAATGTTGGGAAATAAAGGCATGTTAGCAACTACGATAGCACAATGGCACACCTCTAACACTC
This sequence comes from Erebia ligea, assembly GCA_917051295.2. Taxonomy (NCBI): domain Eukaryota; kingdom Metazoa; phylum Arthropoda; class Insecta; order Lepidoptera; family Nymphalidae; genus Erebia; species Erebia ligea. The sequence continues at coordinate 15,437,740 of OU785226.1, forward strand.
TCACACACAAGACTATGGTTACTGAATGTTACAATACGTTTCAATCACCGTAGCCAAAGTGCTACGAACATAATGGAGGCGACTTTTGTATATTTTTCCTAGGTATATTGAAATTTGACGTAACACTTAAAATAATCCACTTATTACATTAAACTATTACTATATTTTATTCATATACAGTAATAATAATAAATTATAGCCCCTTCAAATATATTTATATTGTAGACCAAATAAATACCGCGAATAATAATACCGCGTAGACCGCTCAAAGAAACTCGTAGGAAATGTGTGTGTCTTTCTTAATTCTTTCCAAAAGGTTTACCAAGTTTCCAACACCTTTCCCGTTCATACTACTCGTAAATAATAGATTTAAAGAAGTCTCTCTAGGTAAGTTCTCCGTGAATAATCACTTACGCTCATAACTCGTAGGTACGTTCAGTTAATCTTTAACTTGAAATATCTTCATCTTCTTTAACGACTATGTTAAACAGCATCTGTTAAGTCGAGGTTATTATACTATTGATGATTTTCTCAATGACAAAGTTGCATGGATGCAACCGGCTTCACATCCAGCAACCCACAAGTCAGTGCAATACTTGTTACGTAACGTATGCATCGTATATTTTTTTTTAAACTGTAATATTTCTCTGTTTATGAAAAGAGGATTGCTGCTAGAGTTTTTGCTAGCTCTTCTCAGTAGAATTCAGCTTTCCGAACCGGTGGTAGATTCTTGCGACTTATCACAAGTGGCACAAGTTGTCCTGCGCGAAATAAATTATTTCATTTTCACTTTTTCAATTTATGAAGTTCAGGTAGACATTACAATTTCTTAGGAGCTCTAACCCCGGCTTGGTATTTGGATTGAGTCTTACCTCTTCGTTGTTCGGTAACATTTATCAGTTATTCATGGATTCAAGAGTGCGCCGTCGCTCCCACTCGAACTTCGAACAAGTGTCGGACATGTTTGTCGGCTTCTGCTTGTAACACTTTGATTTTGTTCGCTTTGATTTTGGAGAATCTCATTTGACTTTCATAGAGCTAAGCCCGTTTTGCCTATAGCGCAAAAACCTTTATAATATTACTATCCAGTCATTTTATTGACTTCATTAGTTTATGTCTAAACCTCGTATCAATAAACCGACATCAGCTTTAAGAACGCGTTTGTTTTGTTTGTTTAAAAGTCTTTAATGCACATAAAATACAATGTACAGAGGTATATTATAGTCTTCCAGTTAACCTTTGGTAGTGGGGACAGGATTGAAAAACAGTGCGTATAAATAATATAAAGAGAAAATTTGGGGAAAGAAGCAACATACTTTGGTAGGTCGCGTTCTCAAGTATCCGCCAATCTATGCTTAAGACTGGTATTAAATAAGAAGTTCTTAGTTGATGTCGGGGTATTTATACGGACCTATAATTTCACAGATAAGGCGAAAGTTATAAAATAAAATGTCATCCTGAACGAACTTTGTGTCTGTCGTCAGAAGTTAGACATACTAACCACTAGACCAATGAAGCGATAGTTATAAGTTATATAGTTATAATGACCCACTTTTCCTTTAGTGTGAAACCTAACGTTTTACTACACTAGACAGGGTAAAACGTACACGCAAAACGTCCGCGTCGGAGAGGTCAGGGAGTAAATGTTTTGTTCTGTAGCCTAGTGTGCGCGCCCCGTATAAAAGTGATGCTACCCGTGGGCGTTGTACCTGTCCCGTGTGTTTTAGCCCTTAGAAAATAGACTTCTTGGGGCAGCGCCCCTTCTTCAGCGCCTTTCGCGAGATATCTCGTGGCATGGCATCTAAAAAAAACAGTTAGTATGATGGCTTTACGATAGGCATCCAAAGACAGGGACGGATCTTGCGGCCAACTTATTATTTTTCACAATAATAAGGTAGAATAAAATATAATCTTTAGTAAATACTAATTCTTGGCATGGGATTATAGTTACTCGCGAGTAGGTACATGCCGTCTGGTCTACATGGTAGGTACCTAACCTACTCGTAGGACACCGAACGCAGCGCTTGGCAACAACACGTTTATTACTGGGAGCCAAATGGAACTTCAACAAAGCAATATCTAAAAATAATAATATGTATAGGTGCCATACAGAAAATCGAATTTAATATGCCCTATTACGTACTGTAGGGGAGGTTAGCTCTTTCCCGATGGGTTAATATTGACGCGTCGCGACTCTTCTTAGTACTCTTGTTTCTTGTAGGCTTCATCCATACAGCCGGTACTCTCTGGCCCTTCGGGAAAGAGCTAACCTCCCCTACAATTGGCGCCCACGTTGGGCGCCAATTGTAAGGAAAGGGCCCCACGTTGGGCGCAGGAAAGAGATTACTCTACAGTACAGATTTGTACAGATTTGTATAGATAAATTTTATTTTATTTTTGAATATATTATTTCGTGGAAAAATAAAATTTATCTTACAATAGAAAAACTGATGTTGTTAATCTTTCTTATGACTCCCGCACTTATCGAATAATGTCTCTCATCCGTATGTCATCGCTGGGAACACGCACTGTCCGAAGACTTTGGTTTTCAGGCACTGAGGAATTTTAGACGAGAAGACATTTCGATGATTCCCGAATGCTGCCCTGCCGAGCTGGAGTCAACGGCTGACCTCTCATCGGAGATTTTAGATTTTAATTAATAATTATTCCAAAGTAGGTTTAGATTTAATCCCTCCCTGTTACTTTATTAATAGGTGTGTAGTCTACTGCCTTATCTCTCGTCACTGTAATCGGCTCATTAAAACTTAACATCAAAATAGGAAATGTGAACGAACGGATGATGGTTGAAGCTAATCGCAGATTACGGTTGCAACGCACGCACCATCTCCGCACCGCACACTCGAACCGCACACGTCAACGACGCACTATCAGTACTAACTAAAATTTCCGTTAGTAAAAAAAAAGCCGCGCATAAGAAAATACTAAATAATAATTATGTGAATGGTTAAAACCCGCTTTCAGAAACGCCGGGTTATCCTTTTAACTCAGAGTTTGCTGCTACTTTGATAGAATTCGCATACAACTTCTGTCATGTCTGCAGCTTGGGACCCTTACGTCTATTGGTTCTTCAAATTACCATCTTTGTTAATTCATCTTCGCAATTCGTTGAGCTTAACGGTCACTCTGCCCCCTACAGTGTTGCCACCTCAGATTTTTTTAAGGCGCTAGGTCAAACGAAAAATGTCGCCAGATTTCAGAAATTTAGCTAATAAAAAAACCACCAAATTCCGCTAAACTTTTGAACTTGAATCAGACTAAAGCTAAAGAAACCCTTCGTCGATTAAAAACTATAACTTCAAAAAATGTTTAGGGCCAGTTTCACCATTTCTCTATTAAGAGATATCTATTAGTTAAATGACAGTTTTGAATGAATAATTCGTTATATAAAGACTAAGGGAACTCATGGACACGGTATTTGTATTCTATAGGCAGTAAAATAAAACCACATTAATATGTTAATTTTTTCATCAGAAGAAAGAAATTAAAAAACAAAAGAAAAAAGTTAAAAAATATGTAATTTAAAATTCTAGATTATCAAACTGTGATAAATCTTCTACAACTTCATCATCAGTAATTCTCGTAGATGTCGACGCTACTGTCGACGACGTCGACGTTGAAGATGTTGATGGCTGTGGTCGTGTGGTTTTGTACGAGTATTTTGTATTTTGGCCAATAGCTGCTATCACATCGCTCGGTAATTCATAGTTGAAACACTTTGCACTCTTTCCTATACCTTTGAGCATAGTTCTTTTTCTTAAGTGGAACTTCCATTATAACTATAACTATTTACAGTTTTAGAAGTTCACATACAGTTACAAAACACTCACAAACACAACACAATCAAACTTAAAGACTTTTCAACTAACTACAGGAACGGTTATTACGGACAAAGAATGACATAAAAAGAAAACATTAACAAACGACTTCGCCGAGGAATTCCCCGGTTATAGAGTACCTAAGCCGAAAACATTATGAAATTCCGGAATGTTAGGGGATTTCCCTATCAAAAATATGTTGCCAGATTCCTTGTTGAAAAACCGCCAAAAAACACTAAAAATAATAAAAGCGCTATATCATGAAAAAATACCACTAAACGCCTTAAAAAAGCACCAGTTCTGGTGGGAAAACCACCAAGGTGGCAACTCTGCCCCTATCAAAAAAATAATTGTCACTGGCTTGCTTTTTTTGATAACCACATAAGAGAATAGGGGTGCTGGTTCGTCTAAGGATTTATGCACCATAATTACCTACCGAAAAAAGTACTTTTTTCGGTACACTAGAAAACCGCACATCCGAACGGTTCGGATGTGCGGTTTGCTAGTGTACGATTAGTCTTATACTCGCCATCCAAATGGGAAATGTGAACGAACGGTTCACGGTTTAGGCGTAGAGTAAACAAACACAGCTTTGTGCTTGAGCTAGAACTCTATTAGATTTCCTCTTTAACACTCAAATCTGTGCACGAGTGTTTGGAAGTAGTGTTGTACCTACCTAATATGAATTATAAGCTTACTAAATATACATACAAATAGACATATATTTGTTTAAGATCCCGTTGGAATTCTTTGATCTTCCGGCATAACAAAGTAGCGTAAGTATGTCACTCTCGTGTTCAGTTACTTTATCTTTGCAAAAATCACGTTGATCCGTAGCTCTGTTACGAGCTACGGCGTGATTAAAAGACAAACCATTACATTTTTCACTATAGAAAGATAGTAATAAGTCATTTCGCATTTTTTTATTGGTAGTAGGCACTTCTTCGATTTCATGTCATTATCGACCGGTGTAAAAAAATTTTTTTTTTTTTTGAGTTATTGTTTTTTTAAGTTGACCTTGACAAAGGGGTACCTTCATTTATCACAGTGATGAGGAAGGCCTCTCACCAGGATCTCATTCTCTTGGAGATATAAGGTGTTTGGTAATTATTGTGGTCATGGTAATGAAAAATTGTGACATGGTAATGAGGTCCGGGATATGGTTATTAGAATATGCATATGGTAATTTGGTAATGATAATGGTGATGAGTAATATGAATAAAACATAAGTGTTTGTGTTATAAAAATCTATAAGAAAATGTGGAAAAATACAGAAATAAAACTGAAAGAACAATTATATTATCTTAATATCTAAAAAAAAGTATAAATGATTCAATCGCGATTCGCAAAATTCAAAAGTCAGTCACGAGGACAACATAAATAGATTCAGTAATCTTCTTATCAAATATATAGTTAGATAGAGTAAACGTCTAAGTATATTATGAATATTATCAAAATAACTCTATATTCACAAAATCTTTTTAAAATTGTGAAAGAAATTTAATTACTTGTACGAAATTTAATAAGCAAAAGTCAGTCTTGTCCACGAGATCAATAAATTCAGTAGACTTCTTATCAAATAGATAGTAAGCGTAAAGTAAGAGTCCATTAGAATAATTATGATCAAAATAAATCTTTTTAAAACGGCATGTCAAACATACTCATACAAAATTTGACAAAAAAAAATCAGTCTCGATAACGTGATCAATATATTAAGTAATCCTCTTAACAAACCTACTTAGATTTACCGCGTAATCATCGTCGTAAGCGTCTAAGTATACTATAAATACATATTATCAAAAGAAGCTGACTGCGCTCAAAGTTATTTAAAAAAAAACATGCTTTAGTTACCAACATAAGGTTAAAAAAATTATAAGCAAAAGTCAGTCTCATTGAAAAATCATTTTAAACTAGATCGCTTCAGCAATAAAAATAAGACTAAAAATAGCCTAAGCCTCCCACCTCCTGATGGGAGGCTTCGGCCGTGGCTAGTTACACACAAGTTAGTTAGCACAAAGACCAAGCCAAGCGATTTAGCGTTCCGGCACGATGCCGTGTAGAAACCGAATAGGGGTATGGGTTTAATATAACTGCCTACAGGTTAGCCCGTTACCATCTTAGACTGCATCATCACTTACCATCAGGTGAGATCGCAGTCAAGGCCTAACTTGTAGTGGTATAAAAAAAGTCGATCTCGTTGACGAAATCAACCGATTCAGCAAAGTTCTCATAAAATTAATAGTTGTTTATAGTAGGTATAAGTATATAATAAATAGTATTAAAATAATACTCTGAACTGAAACTCTCTTATACACACAATTTAAAATAACATGCTTCAGTGACATGATCATATAAAAATTTAAAAACAAACGCCAGTCTTCTTGACCACTTAAAAGATAGAACAACAAAGTTTTTGAAAAATTAAGTAAACTAGTATCTCAGTGTTGACTAGCATTAAAATGACTCTGAACTAATTTTAAAAAATAACAGATTTCAGTGATGGAATAAAGACACAAAGCGCTTCGGACGTATGGATGGAACGTCTACGACATAGGGGTGGAAACTCGCATGACGTCTTGCGGCACGGTGGTAGAAAGGTGAAGTGAGCACACTCTCCGAAATATCTATATATATATATAAATCTCGTGTCACAATGTTTGTCCTCAATGGACTTCTAAACCACTTAACCGATTATAATAAAATTCGCACACCATGTGCAGTTCGATCTAACTTGAGAGATAGGATAGTTTATATTTTATAGATTAGGATTATTAGTGCTACCCGTGCGAAGCCGGGGCGGATCGCTAGTATCCCATAAAATACCGGCACGCCGGCTACATTACAGCGGTGATCCAGAGTTTGAAATTTCGCCAGAAGAGGTGAATCTTCGCCAATCAACCTCCTAGCTCGACGATCTACGGCATCAAGAGCCGCCAGCTGATACTTAGCAGAGCCATCATAAAGGTGACTGCAGTACTCCATGCACGACCGAACTTGGGCTTGATATAGGGTAACCAGTTGGCGTGGCGTGAAGTACTGCTTGACCTTGTTAAGTATACCAAGTTTTTTGGTGGCTGTCTTGGCTTTCGCTCCCGAAGTTGATCTTAGCCATGATGTCGAGGCCTAGGATATTGGCAATCGGCAGACGGCAAGGATATATCTCGAAAAGTGGAAGTCAAGATGAATAGACTCCGTTTTGCTGTGAGTAAACATGCCTGCGTTTTGGTTGCGTTAAACTCCACCAAATTGGCAACACCCCAATTTGAAACGAATTTCAGGGTAGAGTTCAACCGCTGAACCATCGCCTGTCTGAGTTCATTGGTACCTGAACTACTTGCGCGTGAACTGGATATGTATCTCTCCATTATAGTGATGTCGTCTATGTACCCAAGGATACCGGGTTGCAACAGATCATTGATGTGCAATAGAAATAGTGTAGCGGAGAGAACAGACCCTTGAGGAACACCGGCAATAATAGCCATAAGATCTGACACGCAGCCATCAATGACTACTCTGAAGGATATTTCACTCAAGAAATCAGATATCCAGTCACACAAGCTCGGCGGGAGACCGAATGCTGGAAGCTTGCAAAGAAGGGTGAACCCGGTCGAAAGCCTTAGAGATATCGAGAGATATTGCAAGCGCCTCTCCATGTTTCTCTATGGCTTCACCCCAAATATGGGTGGCGTACACGAGTAGATCACCGGCAGACCGTTTTTTACGAAACCCGTATTGGCGGTCTGAAAGTAGATCAATAGACTCTAGGTACGCCAAGAGCTTCGTATTTAAGATGCGCCCCATACTCTTACAGAGTAGTAAGGTAGTATTAAACTTAAATCTGTCATCAGTTTCTACGCTACATCGTACCGGAACGCTAAATCACATGGCACGGTACGTCTTCGCCGGTACAGTGGTGGGTGGTAACCAGCCTCGGCCAATGCTTACCGCCAGATCAGACCGGAGACCATTTTAAAGATTATAAAATGCCAAAATTGCCCCTGTCGGGAATCGAACCCAGGAACTCCTGTTTTTTGAGACCGAAGCACTCACCACAGGAGCGCCAGGGAGGTCGTCAAAACCTAGAAGTTCCCATACATTCAAGCACTAATCTAATTACCTAGCCAATGCCTAATTACCATGTACGTAAAATGGTCATGGTAATAATGGTAATTAGAATCATGGTAATTAGGATTGGTTAGTATTTAAATTTTTACTTGATAAGTAAGCATAGTATTTTTTTAAAATGTGCTTTGTTAGAAAGTAAAACATACTTAAAATATAAAAAAAATACAAATATGTAAAGGTGATAACTACTTACGGTATAGTGAGAGTTCTATGAATGAGGGTTTAAAGTTGACAAAATGAAATTTCTGTTGGAGAATGCGAAATATTTTCGTAACCCAACGACGAAGACACCTCCGTTCTACACGAATTGCTCAAGGCTACTGAATTTGTTCGTACAACGTGACGACGATGCGGATTTTATGGATATGTGGGTAGTTACGTTAGTGTTTGTATAAGTTCACATGAATGATTAAAAAGTCGTGGGACAGACTTTAGTCACTAGTAAAAAAATAATTTAAAGACGTAGTCTCACGCTGCTGTTGGTATTTAAAACATTAATTATTCATTATTGAAATATATTTTTTTGAGAATTTTTAATCCAGTATATACTTTAAATAAATAGGTTTGTTATCCGCGACATGAGCAGTGGGACAGTCATGGAGGTTAGAAATTGGAGGTTTAAAATTTTTTTTTAGTTGGATCTCACCTCTTTTATGTTCTTTTTCTTGATGGAGAGTGTAGAGGACACTGTCTAGTGTCTACAAAAAAAATTACATAAGCCAGAGTTAGTTTTAACCTACGTTCTCCAGCTTGGGACATGCTTTTTACCACATTTCGAAGAAGCATCCTATAATATTAATAAGATTCAATGCGACGAATAGATTAGCAACTTATTTGAATGATAAAAGTCAGCTTATCTATGAAATTAGAATTACCTGCTTTAAATTATATTCTAATATAAAAAAATTAAAAAAATATAATTTATTTATGACTACTTATTTAAAAGTTTTTTTTTAAACAAGCCTCTTTATTGAATCATGGGATCATTTAATTTTTCACCGGTGGCTGAAAAAAAATTATAATAATATGTAAAACAAAAATGTGTGTAATAGTGTATACTTTGTGGATGGAGATCACAAATTATGTATTAATTTCTAGGAGATTAATTCATGATCAAATAAAATGACTCTTGATTATATTGATGCAAATGGGGCATTTGCCTTATAGCATAATATTTGCATTTATAGAGTGAAAGCTAAAACGTTGAAATAAAACAACTCTTTTGAAACTCTAGACATAATAAAAGTGAAGTTTACGCATTGGAAATCAAGACTCCCTGTAAATCGAGGCGCGATACCGCTCGCGTCGTAGGGCGGGGGGCATGAGCGCTTGCCGCCCAAAATAGCTCGCACGTGCCGCGGCGGCTGCCCACGCGCACCCAAGATGGCCGCCGCCGCCGCATACGACGCGCATGTGTGCGTGTGATTTATGCAAGCGGGGTATGCTCTGCTCGTTTGGAAATTACCAATAAATTACCATGAAGGAACTAGAAATTTAATTCGCTGTAATCCGCAACAGTAGGCAAATCTATGTGGTACAGTGTATCTTGCACTTGCAGCTTGCTATATTCACCACACCATCTTCCAAATTATTCTCAACGTATGTTTCACACCGACACCGGAGCATGTTCAGGAGATGTTGACTCGACAATGCACGATTGTAAAGACTTTGACTTTACAATCGTGCATTGTCAAGTTAAATTTCTAGTTCCTTCATTATCATGGACTTCCGCAAAGTAACGACTGCTTCTATCCAATAATAAATTACCAATCGAGTACCCCAGCCATACATACGTACCTACGCGAGTTGTTTTTATAAACCCAACTAGCTGACCTGACAGACGTTGCCCTTTCCAAATTTCAATAAATTGAGTTCTTAAAAAAAGTACAAAGGATAAGCACATTTAGTTTTTCCCGAATTTTCCAATTTATAAGCAGCTTTTCCTTTTTTTACCTTATTCGGACTATAACAAACATGCCAAATCGGTCCAGCCGTTCTCAAGTGATGTGCTTACCAAAGAACAACATTAAATTTTTATTTACTTATATAAGATTTAGTAAACTTATGTATAGGTACCTACTGCTTGTTTTTTATGCTTTTGTATTACTCAAATATTCAACCGATTTCAATGCAATTACATTCAAAGCTAAAAGATGGCTTCTGATCCTTATTATTTACTTTGAACATTATTTACCGATTTGAAAATTAAAAAATATTGATGACGCAATTTTTTCGAAAATGGCGTTGTTTTTTTAATGGTAACTTTCTTGTGGTTTATTTAAATTCCCTTCTTTTTTGTTGACCAGAATATTTCATAAAAGTTTTCATAATCTGTTTCTATTTGGCTAGAGCATTACGTACAAGCATACAGCTCGCATAACAAGAATGATAATCATAAAATTTGAAGGAAAATAGCCCTAATTAATAGCAGTTGAGGATTTTTTATTGACTAGATTTTTTTTTTTAAATTTGAAAATCCATTTAAATAAAATTTTATTCCTTAAATTAGAATTGCGAAACATCAATGAACACATCTGCTAAAAGTTGCCGCTGATTGCTGATTAACACAGAAAAAAATAATTAAATTAGAATGAATTAATAAAAATGCGATGTTGCCTTCAGGCCCTATATGTCTGGCTGAATTTTTACTGTTTACTGTGAACCTTATCGTATTTCACACACGCGCGAAATGTACCCATAGGTTTGTTTTACGTTGAAGCGTATTATAGAGGTAGGTGCGAAATATAATATACAGTACTACCAGGATGTTTGTATGTTTCAGTACTCCATATTGACGTCTACTGCGCTGAAATTAATAAAATTAGTACCTAAGTCCATGTTATTTAGGTACCTGACAGTTTAACCTAGCCTAGCTTGTAATATGGTTGTTGCAATCGAAGAGTCCCACACTGAACATCTTGTACCTACAGATATTTGGTAGAGTAGGTAGGTATGTTTATGATATTAGATATAGTCGGTAGTTCCTACAAAATAAATGTATCAGTATCTTTGTTTCCTAACAACACACAGGTAGGTACTGTAAAATCCATAAGGATGCCCCCCACTTCTCGTATTTTCATTTACTTAGTTAGGTAAACCTGTCTGTAGCAACATCTACTCGTAACATTATGAAAAATAATGAATCAATACTTCAGTATGTCCTGTAGGTAACATAATATTATTATCCTTTGCACATGTTCCTGACACCGACATTTTTCTGTATTACAACATCGATATACAAACCTTATGACAACAGTCTCGCGTGAAATGTGCTCGATAAAAATGAAATATTGCTGAAATACAGTATAAAACTTGTATAATACGATTGTACTTAATAAACGAGTAGGTATACTATTTATTTACCCACTGGGCACAGGCACATTGAATTGCAAATACTATAATTATTATTGATCCTAATGGCTTCGTCATAAAAAGCTTATCATATATCGGGGCGGAAAAAACGGTATAATTTTTTTTATATTTTTTATTCTTAAGGTTCACTAGCGATTTTTACATATTATGATATAAGTTACATAAAGTTACAGGACACATGCCAATACATGTAAAATCATATTAAAGCGAACACTACATGCATATCTCACAAATAACATGGTCAAATATAACTCAATTTATAAAGTGATACAAAAAAAAGGCGCAGCAAAAAAAAACTTATAGAAAAAAGAAAACTTATAGAAAATTTTTTTTAATTAAAAGTACTTATTTTGCTACGTATAGCTGTGAAAAGAAGGATGTGCGTATCTTTAGTTATTCCTTTTAATATGTCGATGTTATGCCCTGAATCATTTCGCCAGACAAATTGATTTGCTCAGCAAGAGATCAAATGCGTCACCTGACGACAATATGTCTCAAAAGATAAAATTAAAACGGGGTTGCAGTAAAAAAATATCTCGGTATAATTCACGTGGGTTATTATTATGTATGTGTTGATTTATTTCTGAAGGACAAAATTCGTAGAAGAATAAATTCTGGCTAATATTCGATATAAAAGCGACCTCGAACGACCTAAAGCCCGCTGGTAAGCCGCTAGACCAACGAAAGTGTTTGGTCTGGTCTGGGCTTCGATCTGGAGGAAGATTTAGGCGACTGTCTGTTACCACTCTACCCGCAAAAACGTGCCGCCAGTCGGTTAAGGGTCTAACCACATCTATCAACACGAAACCTAGCTATTGTAGCTTATGCTATGTATTAAAAGTGAAAAAGACATCGCACGCCGACGTGATTCGACGGCTACCGACGCGGAAACAGTGTTTTGCCGCGCTTTCACTCTTAATGCCGTATGCACAAAGCTCACATAAAGCTTTTCTGACCGACTCAAGCCGGCTGCACGTCAATAGGTTTGGTGAGACCCTAAACCTTCCGGTACGATGTCCCGTAGAAACCGGACGTAAGGGGTAGGTAGGACAAGCTACAATATATTCAGTAATATTATGTCATCGCACAAGGCGGCAACGGTGCGATTTCCGCATTTTTTATGAAGTACCTACTGGAACCTCGCTCTTATAACCTGCCTCCCAGTATTTTCTCGGAATTTAGTAAGTTTCAGAACTAGCTTCGAGTTGAAAACACTCAAGTTTTATAAAAAACCAAAAATAAAGCGTGCAGGCCTAAACCACACCCTAAATTGTGCAATCCTATTAGGTATGATGTAGATGCAGTTCCTAATGTAAAACCGGCAGAAGACGTCAATAGATTGCAGACTATTAGTCAGGTATGCAGTTTAAAGGTTAAATTCCATTTCAAAATGGATGGCCCGTTAAAAATCTAGGTGAGAACAAAATAACGTCCATAGTTCCAAGAAAATACAGAACGTTACTTAAAATGGGGTTCACTGAGCTCCTATAAACTATCAAATAACATCCTTTCCTAGGTATATCTACAGCTAAGTATAGGATTCTTCATAGTTAAGTGTCAAAAATAAGGTGGTGACAACAGTATATTAGAGTTTTCCAGGATTTTCACCTCAGGATTTTGAAAAGGAACCATACCTATTTATAAATGATCGATCACTCAAAAAATGTTTCAATTATTAAAGAATGTGAATCTTAAAGTTTTGGGAAGAAACTATTATTAATTCATCTGTTGTTATGGACAATTTAACGGATGGATTAATTTATAAAATGATAAATGATTTAGACAATTTAACGGATGGTTTTAATGATAAATGATTTATTTATTTCACGCAGGACAACTTGTGCTATCAAGAATTCAAGACTCTACCACCGGTCCGGAAAATTACTCAACCAAACGAATATTTTCTAACCTCGCTTTCTTTTGAATATGACACAAATTTTCCTCTCCTAATTTCCTATAATTTATTGTCCTTCATACCTTTTCGTGTACGTACAATAACGAATACTTAGGAAGGGAAAAGTACCTATTGCGTAAGAATTCCAACGTCAAAGCAATTTAGGTACTTCGGCCCAATTATTCTAGTATGTACCTACATAGACTCCTTGTAGGAAGACTTTCTTTTCCAAGTAGGTACCCATTATTTCTCCCCATTCCATTATACCTACTTGACATGTGGTCACTACGCGTTGCGATCACGCGTCGCGGCGCGCGCGCAGCTAAATATAGAGCAGTCTCCCGCCGAGACGTGGACCGACACTGGAGATTTCCAACATTCCTCCCTTTGGTGTTGTTTTTTGAAAATTTGAATTGTTGTGCACATGTCATAGTGTCTGTGTAGACTTGGCTCCGTGGTATATAAAAACAACTGTCTCGTTGGTTAGCATGTTCGACTGCGACTGAAGAGGTCCCGGGTTCGAATTTCGAACCCCGGGTCGGGCCCTAATTTTAAGTATGAGGTTTTTCTGACAATAAATTCTCAGTACTAGCTCGGAGTTAGGAAGTTGGCGGTGTTGGGAGAGCACGTAAAGCCGTCGGTCCTGCGCCTGATCCCTCTCCGCTCGAGTTGGATTTTCCGTCCCATCGGGCTATGAAAGTAAAGGAACAGAAAGTGCACCTGTGTTTGCGCGCACACTTGTGCACTATAATATCTCCCGCCGAGATTGACTGTGGCCGAAATTCGGTCGGGAGGACATTATTCATTATTATATAATTGAAACAACTGAAACACATTCTGGGGCGTCCATTGGCGCTCAGTGCCGATATCAGAGTTAAACGACTGAGCGTCCGGCGGCACTGAGTGCCGCGTAATGGTGTCGGGTTACGGCGCGAACATTTATCGCTCTGTCGCAAAAAGTACTGCGTCTATCTCTTTTCTACCACTTGGTTATTGCTCTGGAATACGGAAGCTAGTTTGATGTTTGTCTTTGAAATTAGAAATTTTTATGTCGAATTTGTCTTTGGTTCCGAAATTTCATGCGCGGAGCAGATGTTGTTTTTTTTCTGTGTTTCGTCTTTGGGAACTTTGGTCAATGTATTTTTAGGTACAGATGTCTGTGGAAAGCTTTTAAAAGTGTGTAAACTAAGCCTAAATATTTAATCTACGTACGATTTACTCTGTATTTACTCATTTTTGACATCAGTGGTGTTTTGAAGTTAGATGTCGGTTTGTGAATATCGGGATTTTTGTTTTGTTGTTATACTCTCGTAATATTTATTCTAAACGAATAAAGTGCTTGTATATTGTTTTTTAGCATCTTGAACTATCAGAGAATACATAATAATTACCAGTGAAACAATAAATCTGTGAAATAATTAGCTGGGACGAGCGTAAAGTTTGCATTTTTTATGCGCCGACCGAATTAATGGGTATGTTAATTATTTTTTTTTAATAGTTTTATCGTTGTTTTAATTTCTTTGTGTTACTAATTAATTTAGACCAGGTATCGAACTTTGCAAATAATATTAGTTGAAAAATGTGTGAAGTACAATTATTTTTTTATAATTTTTTTAAAGTAATAAAATGGTAAATAAAACAAAGGTGTCATGTTTCATCCAGGATTGTTTTTATTGCATATTATTTATAAACATAAAATAAATACAGTCATTTAGGAAATTTTATCTAGTTTCTACAAATATATAATTTAAACAAGTTATTATAACTTTTAATATTTATTTTTATTATTTTAGGGAAATAGATAACAGATAATAGGCAATTAACGGGAAGACGGGAGGGGGTGGACGCCCGAAGGTCTCGCGGCAATGATTGCCGGCGGGACGCCTGAGTGGATTTAACATAATATTGAAATGCGTACACTAAGGCCCACTTGCACAAGGACTCTTCAATTGGTTTAGTTAAATATTTTAATGCTGTCCCTTTTTGACAAATGCATATTGTAGTTGCCAAAAAGGGACAGCATTACAGAATTTAACTAAATCAGTTTAAATGTCCTTGTGCAAGCGGCCCTAAGAGAAGAAATACGTAAAAACGCTTGAGACTAGTAGAGCAAGCTGGTAGCCCGCAGCCTAATTAAAAGGTTAAAAGGATCCGCAGTTGAAGAACTGTCCTATTGCCACGCCAGCCAAAGCCTTAAGGAAATAATTTCTCGATGGCTACCTCCCAATTATAAATACACTGAAAAAATCTGATAGTCCATATACTAACTGATTACAGATTTTTAGCTTAGAAATAACAAAAAAAATAAAACTTATGGAGAAGGCCACGGACGAATTCTATCACATTTAATTACCCTAACCGAAATGAACCTTCAATTTTTCTTTAAAAATAATATAAGAAGTTTAGATATGCACGATTTTTATCGAATTAATTAGTTAAAAATGGACTGTCGTAAAAATTACAGGATATCATTCAATAGCCGAGCAGTTTCAATATTCCCTAAAATCGGATGATTTTTGGGTAGGGTATGAGCTTTGGACGAAAATTCTTGAAACTTGTAATTCTACAACATTGTCCTAAAGATTGGCCTATGTTAGCTTGTTAAATTATATTAGACTAGCTGATGCCCGCGACTTCGTCTGCGTGGTTTAAGTTTTTTTGATTCCCTCGAGAACTCCCTAATTTTCCGGGATAAAAAGTACCCTATGTCACTCTCCAGGTCCTCAACTATACCCATGCCAAAAATCACGTCGATCCGTTGCTCCGTTGCAGCGTGATTGAAGGACAAACCAACAAACCAATAAACCAACAAACCAACAAACAAACACACTTTCGCATTTATAATATTAGTATGATTTCTGACTTTTTCGACATCAGTACAACGCAAACATCTTTTTTGGATGAACAGATGGAAAGTTTCTAGACGTTTCCAATTATATCGACTCGAAAACTTTATAATCTGCCAATACTTGGCCACATTGGTCGCAAATTTTTTTGACCTTTGATCTTTGAAAAGTTATTGTCATCTTTCATTTCGGTCCATCGAAATCATTTTGTACGAGCGTTCTAAACTTTGTCGCCCGCAAAAATGCCAGTAATGATTATGAGCATTTTCTCAAAGATTAAAGGGAGCTTTGGTACAGTTTTGCTGACGAATCCCGCTAAGGATATAAAGTCAAAACCTTATTTTAAATACGTATTTAAAGTTAGTAGCATAGAAGCTCAGTACTAAGTGTACTGTGCTACTATGCCACTCAACGGATGTCGGACGTCATAATAATACGGGCGTAATGGTGATAATAATTAAATAATGATGATGATGAGGATGATGATGGTAATGGTGATTGATTAAAGTAGGTATCTTAAAACTAAAGAATAAGCAAACAGCGGTGTTCCTGGTGAAATGCTAAGTGCAGTAAGGGAACTAGTAGACAGGTAACGGAGGAGGTTTTAGTAATTTGTTTGTAATTTGTTGTACTGATTAATTTGTAAACTGTTGGTCAATAAAAAAATATTTATTTATTTATTTATTTATTTAATTTATTAGAGTAACTTCGGGCATGCCATTGCTTTTCAGGTAGGAGTCAGGATTTCCCTCCTCCAAAGAAAAATAATCTCAGGAGTGTTTTTAAAATTGAAGATACAAAATATCTAAAGACTATACATACTAATATTATAAATGCGAAAGTGTGTCTGTCTGTCTGCTACGCTTTCAAGATCCATCTGTTCAACCGATTTGATACAGGGATAGGTTGTATCCCGGCAAAGGATAGGCTACTTTTTATCCCGGCAAATTAAAGAGTTCCCGCGGAACCTCAATCCACGCGGACGAATATGTATTTAAAGATTTAGATTTTTGTTTAAAATCCAGAGAAAACTCTTTAGGTTTCGGGATAAAAAGTAGCCTACGTTATTATCGACCTGTTCAAATCCAGAGGAAACTCTTTACGACGTTTCGGGATAAAAAGTAGTTATTCTCCAGGTCGACTCGGACAGATACATGCGGAGGAGAGATTTTGTTTTGAATAAGTCGCAAATATAAGTAATTTTGAAATTTTTAACTCAGTTTTGATAGCCCTGAGTGACACGTGCGCCGTGCGCAAAGTAAGCCGAGATCCTTTGGCAGCTGCGGCTCTGTGACGCCGCCACACCACACCGCACCGCTGACTCAACTTGCGCGTCCGAATTAAAAAAACAAATTTAAGTCGAATCATCAAAACTACTTCAAACAACGTCAGTTTAAGATTCTACTTAGAACCTACTGAATTTGTGAATGTGTGCCATACTCCTGTATGGCAGTTTTTTTTGTTAAATCGTGAACCTAACCCTAATTGGTTTCTACACGGAATCGGTGCATCCTAGCATCCAATAGGGAGATAGACCATGGACATAGACCTTCGGCTAGAACTAAATCGGGTAACTCCACTTTACACCACAGCGCCAACCAGACCAGACTTTGTTTTTTCTATTATTTATAGCTTTTTAATTTTTTATCCAAAATTGGCAAATATTTTCAACAGGAATTGCTGCAACGTGCAAATGCAGTCCTCTGTCTGTACCAAGTGATTCATATCTTTTCTTGAAAATGAAGGCCACTTTCATTCATAATCATTGATGACAGATATTGTGACTAATGTCTGAAAGCTTCTTAGCAAGCTTCTTAGCAAGCTTAGGATGCAACTTCGATTTGCGATTTTGGTGACTAGCATACTTGAACCACCGACTCCATACTAATTTTATAAATGCGAAAGCGTGTCTGTCTGCTACGCTTTAACGGCCATCTTTTCAACCGATTTGGATGAACTTTGGTATAGATATAGGTTGTATCCGGGGAAAGGACATAGGCTACATTTTATCCTGGAAAACTAAGGAGTTCTCGCGGGAGTTAAAAAACTTATTCCACGCGGACAAAGTCGCGGGCATCATCTAATACTTACTAAGTATTACCAATTACTTGAACTTCGATAGGCGATGTACTTAGAAAAGCTCTGCACTCTACAAGGAAGAAACTTTTTTTTTTTATCCACTAGATACAAGTTAGCCCTTGACTACTCTCTCACCATCTACTATCTCACCTGATGGTAAGTGACGATGCAGTCTAAGATGGTAGCGGGCTAACCTGTTAGGGTTAAAACTTTATTACAATAAGAGTTGATGAATTAATTAATTCAACATACAATTATTAATTCACTACCTACTTAATTACGATACTAAAATTCACAAATTTTATACTGAATGAGAAAATGTAAATTTTGAAGTAGATACCTAAATTGGTAGGTAAGCATTACCGACGATATATCATATAATACCTATAGTTCGCGCGCGAGTTATCTACTCTCTCTGCATTCAACTCGCGCGCGAAATATACCTAGTTGTCGACTGAAGCGGATAGCAGTGGTTGTTTTGTCGACCAATCAGATTTTTGAGTTGACGTGATAAATTCTCACGCCTTCTATTTCTCCTATATTTGGTGTCCGTTTCGCACTTGTTTAGTAGTCAGGCATCTTTACGTATCTACGTAAAATGTATGCGAAAAACATAAGCTACGCGCATCATAGTTTAAGATTATATATCTGCGTGTTCCTTTGTCTAGTCTGAAAATTCTGACACAGAATGCACCTATACCTATCTTCAAATATATTCAAATTGTCATTTGTATTTGCGCCGCATTTTAAATGAATTACATTGTGACATAAAGACGGTGATTCTACGTAATGACTTGGTACATTTGGCACGATTTTCGGCACGTCATATTTAATACATTTTAGTGTTCCGCACTCATAAAGTTCGAGTGGAAACTCCTCACTGTTGTCTTTGAAAATCATATAATAACTTACTATACGATGACTAATATAAAAGGACGAGCTACATCAAGCGAGTCGCTAGGATCCACTGGATCCAGGAGGCGCGGATTATCGAACTCCCTACAAGGGATTTCAGCCAGCAGTGGACACGTCTATCGATTGACGACATCGAAGACTTCATCAATTTTTATTTGCGCTTGACGAAAGTTGAATGGAGGTAAGGCGCTTCTCTGGTTAACTTGAGACTCAAGTTTTTTTTAATTCACTACTAGTTGGCCCTTGTCTAAGATGGTAGCGGGCTAACCTGTTAGGGTATGACAGTTAAACCCATACCCCTAATCGGTCTCTATACATGGCATCCTACAGGAACGCTGAATCACTTGGCGACACGTCTTTGCCGGTAAGGGTGGTAACTATGGTGGTAGCCACGAGCGAAACCTTCCACCATAGGCAAACTTTTAGCCGCTGCTTACCTTTCCGCTGCGGATCGCCTAGACCCAATATCAACCGTATGTCAAGGTAATATGAAGCTAAGATTTAATTGATTAAAAAAACTCGGCTTAATTCAGTCTGCCTTTATGCAATTTCCCTAACTGTAGATAATAAACACTTTTTATAATTTCTAACAGCCCGGGCGATATATAAAATACCAGCTGAGGTCCGCGACTTCATCCGCGTGGTTTAAGTTTTTTATTTCCCGCGGGAACTTCTTAATTTTGCGGGATAAAGTCGCCTATGTCACTCTCCAGGTCCTCAACTATATCCAGAGCTATATCCGTTGCTCTATTGCGGCGGTATTGAAAGCCAAACCAACAATCAAACACACTTTCGCATTTATAATATTAAGTATGATACGGAACCTTAAAAATATTCACCTCTCTCTCTTTTCCCAATTAAGGGACTCAATAATTCTCTTTAATTTGTCCCTAGAGATAGGAAGCTTCCTCCAGAACGAAATGAATGATTTGCAGATGTTTTAATTATCTCGGGTACGATGTCCCATTTGTAGCTATTTTATGATTATTATTATCTACCGTTTAGGAACATTCCTATTCATCGATCTAGACTTATTTTGATATTTTTAGATGTTATTTTTTACGCTGAAAATACTTAGTTCTTGAATGAAACGTTAACATTTCAGAACCTAAGACATTGAGATATGTATATTGAAATTAGATCGACTGCGTATTTGAAAAAAGATGGCATTTTAGATGGTTTTCTTTTCAATTTAATTTTTATTTCGGTCGTTTTCGTGCTATATATTTTGAAATACCAATAACCCTGTAATATAAAATTTCTTACATGTTACCATGCAAATGTTAAAAAAATAAGAAGAATTGAATGAAATACTTTTAACACGACTGTGTTCGATCGATTGTTCCGATTAAGAAATGTTGACCCTAAAATGTGGGAGGGTGAGACAAAATGATTTGTCTTGTGGGCAAAAGTCACTTTTTTATGGCAATGCAAATTCTAGTTTTTTTTATTCATTAAAGGCTTACGCTTGACCACAATCACAATTGATGGAAAGTGATGATGCGGCCTAAGATGGGACGCGCTTGCTTAGAAGATGCCTATTTATTCACTCTTGATTTTAAGATACCCGGATTGTAATTGGTAGGTAAATCGCATAAAACCGGTCAGTTCTACAACTGACCCTCTCCGAGCGTGCCAGATTTTCCGTCCCATCATCCATCGAGCTACAAGAGTTAAAATATAGAGAGTGCACCTGATTTTGCGCATACACTTTTACACTATAAGATCTCCCGCGCTTATTTCCGTGGCCGAAATTCGGACACTTTTATGATAGAGAGTCAATCAGTATGTCATTATATGCATGCCGGTATATTATATGATGCATATAATGAGAACTGCAACCGATGTTGTACCTAAATAAGAACTTAACCCGAAAGGAGACTTGTACTCAGTCGTGAGCCGGCAGTGAGAATTTCCAAGCCAGACCAACATTTCAGTAGATAACACGTAGGTACTCTGTCTAATCACTTTTCAAGTGCATATTGCATTGTCATTGCACCTGCCGCGGTACTTCAAAGCGAGCGGAGCCAAATACTTGTAGGGGCTGAAGAACATAGATTATTTCTTCAGAGATCAATTTAGGTATACCTATAGGGTTGCTAGTTTATGAAAATAAAGTATGATGTTGCCAATAAGTTTGAAAATATCCATTCCATTCCATATCCATTGCGGAATTTTAGTGTAACTATTAACGACCTTTTTTTAAAGGTACTAACGTAATTACTTACCTAAGTACGTACCTAAGTACATTCCAACGGACCTATTTAAGAGAAAATATGGTGAATCACGAATCCTTTTTCCACGCTTTATAGTTTGTTTTCGTAGTTTTCGGTATTTTTGTATATCACTACTTTGATTATTAATAAAAAATATGGTTGAGTTTGACGCGTTACGGCCACATTAAATAAATGCGCGTTACACACATTTTTTTTATTTGGCTAATTAAACTGTAATAGCTAAAGCATCTACTATCATCGATCGTTTAAAACCCAGAAAAATTTATCTGCTTAATAATTGAAAACATAGATCTATATACACATTAAGTACCTACCTACCTACTTAACTTTCGAGAAACTTTAACTAAGTCCATCGTACAGTTTCAATCACCGACATGGCAGGGAGTGGAGGGGAAGGGGGGTGATCTTTTGGCTCCGTGCCAGGCGGCGTCTCTGGCTACGCGCCAAATCGGGAGCGTAGTGGAAAAAAATGGCCGTCGCGCATCTTTGATATGCGTCAGAGGCGCGCGCGCAACGCCGCATGAAAGGTTGCCTACGCCTGCTTTGACTGAAAAAATATACACTTTTTTAATCTGTTGACACTCGCCAATACCATAGGTTTAAACCTGGGTCTCTTGTAGGAATCGCCAAAGAATAGGATCTTGTGCGGAAGCTTCCAGATACTTGTAGGTCTCCCATCATCATCATGCGGTACCATCTCCAAACTGAAGCCGAATGGTCAATTGGAGAAAACTTTTGCGGTCATGTGCTATTTTCTTTATGTCTTATGTCACCATTTAAGCATCTTGGAACCTGAACGCCTTTGATTAGCATGGTTACGAACTTGAATTGACACTATTATAATAGTATATACGAGTACTTGCACTAAGTATAATTCTACTACACTAGCGGCACGCTATGATGGCCGGTTGGACAAACGTTCCGTATTAATTGATAACGACTTTGAAGGAAATAATTGTATTACTTTATTGACGATAGCTATGACGATAGTGATGTGCAGAGATTCATAAATTTAAAAAAACTTAATTGTTTTTTGTTCGAGAATAAATTGACCTATTGTAATGTGTCAACCGGCCATCATAGCGTGCCGCTAGTGTAGATACAGAAAAAAAACTTGCGTCGTTCGCTTTGAAACGATGTACTTACAACCACGACCGGCGAAAGGTTACACTTTTAAAGTCGACGGGCAAACAGCTTTATAATGCAGTCATCTTAAGGAACGGGCAAGTAGCTAAGTATTATCTTTAAGCAGAAGAATCAGTAAAGTAGGTATAAGTAATCACATGCATAGACAATATTTTTACAAATATTACACCTGTTTATAAAAACATTATTAGTAAATTAGATTCAGATCACTGTGGACAATTAATTCAGTTTGAAAATTTGAAGAAAAATGTTTTAAAGCGTAGAATAACTTTTGTGCCAGTAACGTTGGACCGCATTGAAAAAATGCGAACAAGCCTTACAAAGGAACTCCCTTTTTTACCAAATGGGTTGAGTCCTAATGAAATGTACACCATATTCTTTAACACTTTCAGTGAAATATTCAAGTCAATATTCACCAGCAGAACGGTCTTAACTACTGATGCAAACGTTTTTAGTGAATGGGCAACAAATGAATTACACAGAAATAGGCAAAAATTATATGAATTGTATGCAGAGCGACAGTATGATACTAGTGATGAGTTCAAGGAGCATGTTCAACTATTTTCCAGGAAGTTTAAAAGAGATTGCATTGTGGCTAAAACTAAACATATTCAAACTAAGATAAAAAATAGCTCCAACGTAATCAAAACTACTTGGAACATAGTGAATGAAGAAACAGGAAGAGCAACACCGAAAAATTTTGAATTTAAACTTAATGTCGGTAATACATCTGTAACTTCGGACTCCGAAGTTGCTTCAGTTTTTGAAGGCTTCTTTACGGATATTCCTGTTTCTACCACAGAATCGTTGAACTCCTCACCAAATGCAGCTCTTACTTTACTGGAGGATAACGTGCCTGAATGTAATAACGTTTTTAAATTCTGTCACGTTAACTGCACTGACGTTATTAAAGCATTCAAATTAATTAACAATAAGAAAACAAATGATTTGTGGGGCATTTCCGTTAACGTTGTAAAATCATTGATTGATATCGTTGCACCCGAGTTAGCATTAATATTTAATAATTGTATTGATAGTGGCGAGTTTCCTGACTTAATGAAGCATAGCAAAATAATTCCTCTATTCAAATCAGGTAGTACCAGTGACCCCACTAACTTTAGACCTATATCTGTACTACCCACTTTCAGTAAAATATTTGAAAAATTAATACTGATTCAATTGCTTAAACATTTTGGTTACAATGACTTATTACATAGTAAACAGTTTGGATTTACACGCGGTCGCTCAACAATCGACGCTGGTGTTGAGTTAATTCAAAACATATTCGAAGCCTGGGAGGAGTCACGTGATGCACTTGGCGTTTTCTGTGATTTATCCAAGGCTTTTGATTGTGTTGATCACGAAACATTAGTCAGGAAATTGCACCATTATGGAATTAGGTGTGTAGCACTGAATATGATGAAATCCTACTTAAAAAACAGGATACAAAAGGTAGACGTCAATGGAAAGCGGTCTTCCGGATCGATTGTAAAAATGGGGGTTCCGCAAGGTTCAATTTTAGGGCCTTTTCTGTTCCTCATTTACATCAATGATCTTCCTTGTCTCGCTAAGGATAATCATGGGATAGTATTGTTTGCTGATGATACATCACTTTTGTTTAAAATTAATCGTTACGAAGCAACTCCTGACGAAGTAAACAATTCTCTCACTAAAGTGGTACAGTGGTTTGAAGCGAATAACCTACTCCTTAATGGAAAAAAGACAAAGTGTATTAAATTTACATTACCTAATGTCAAACAGGTAAAAACCACTGTACAACTTGATCATGAGGAATTAGATTTAGTGGATACCGCTGTTTTTCTCGGAATAACGTTGGATGCTAAACTCCAATGGGGCCCTCATATAGATGACTTGTCGAACAGACTCAGTTCTGCTGCATATGCGGTTAAAAAGATTCGCCAGTTGACAGACTTAGAAACTGCGAGATTAGTATATTTTGGTTACTTTCACAGCATTATGTCATATGGCATATTATTATGGGGTAATGCTGCTGATATTCATTCTGTTTTCGTGCTGCAGAAAAGGGCTGTTCGTGCCATTTACAACATGGGACCTAGAGAGTCCCTAAGAACTAAATTCAAAGAAGTTAAAATTATGACAGTCCACAAATAATACATATTTGAAAATTTAGTATATGTGCATAAAAACATGCATAAATTCAAGAAAAAAAGTGACTGTCATAATGTTAATACAAGAAATAAGAATAAAATTGTTGTGCCCTCTTCTAGACTTTGTAAAATTAGTAATTCATTTGTCGGTAGCAGTATACGTTTTTATAATAAACTCCCAGAAGACATATTGGAGATGTCTCTCAACAAGTTCAAAGTTTTTGTAAAACGGAAACTAATTGAAAAGTCATATTATAGTGTAAAGGATTATTTGAATGATAGGCAACCATGGGTATGAATTGTTCCAGCGGCTAATTATGTTATATTAAAAATATAATTTAGTAATTTACTATATTTGTGAGATGGTGATAATAAAAAAAAAAAAAACCCCGGCTGAGTTTGTTGTGGGCTCTTCTCAGATCAGGGCGCGTTTGGAACCCTCGTAGCTTTAGTCATAAGATACCGTTGTTAATTATCACCATCAATTCTTATTCTTTATAAACATGACGTTCAGAAGGTGTACTTTGTAGGTACCAATTTTGAATAAAGATGATTTGATTTGATTTGATTTGATTTAGGAGCCATATTATTTACTACAGAAGTTCTCAAGATAAGTAGCCGTAGGTATATGATTAAGAACCTTAATAGCTATAATATTATATGGATGGCAACGCAAAGGCAGCAAAATTACTTAATAAAATTATTAGGTATTCCGTACGAGTGATATAGATTCGCTTGACGATCCAAAAGCACTTGTAAAATTTTATTTGAATAAAAAACTGGTAAAAACTCCATTCAGTGTCGTTGTGTTTTAACTAGGTTAACAGACAAGCGTGTATCGTATTTCTAGTAGTAGTTCGTAGTTGTGTCTGAGCCAAATCTTGAGCTGTCGAATCAAATTGCTGTCAAAGTACAAAGAAAACGCATTAAACACCTACATTATTGATATTACTTAAATGGCTTCCGCTGAAAAGCGCTGAAACTAATCGTTAATTTGTCGTTTCAACTGATAGGCCCACTTCTGGACTGGTCATAGCTAGATAATATCTTTTGTTTTTACACAGAACACTGTTAAAGGCCGGCTCTCTCTGCATCGTATTCCTCATTGTTGAGGGTCGTGACCCCTTTCTATTATTCACACAATGGTAGGAGGTTTCTTGGGATAATAATGCGGTGGGTTCCCAGGACGTTCCGCATACGAATCGACTTATGAGTACTATTTCAACTCTTAGGTTTCTAACGATTATTATTATCAGATGTTAGTGATAAGGGCGCCTTCAAATTTGTCGCAAAGTGCCGCGCGGAAGCAGCGCGGCTGCAGCGCGGCTGCAGCGCTGCGGTCGCAATGCTTTGTAAATCCATATAAATAAACAACACGCGACTGCAGCGCTGCACCCGCGCTGCGGCCGCGCATCAGTTCATCGATCGACTAGTGACGGGACTGCGCACGTATTTTTGTTCAAGTCTAAACATGAACGAAAATCAGGTAGAAGAATTTATCGATGAGGTTGAGAGTCGTCCAGCAATATGGGATTCGAAGTCCGACAAGTACAGCAATAAAATCGAAAAGAAAAAGGCTTGGGAAGAAATATGCATTAAATTTATTGACAATTTCACAAACAAGACTCCAAGTGAAAAAAAATGAAGCATGTAAGTATAATATTATGTAGTGTTAACACAACTACTTTATATTTTCGTTGTTTCGTATTAAGTAATAGTAACACAGAGCAGTGTTTCTTCGTCAGAGTCCATCGTGAAAATAAATATAGGTACAACCCTATGATGTTCGAACCGCGCGACAGGAGCGCGGCCGCAGCGCTGCAGCCGCGCTGCGGCCGCGCTACGCTTTGCGGCAAATTTGAAGGCGCCCTAATAACCGGAACCGACGACTTAACCTGGTCTCCGAGGCACGGAGGAAACAAACGCCAAATTCCGACTGCCAAATTCGGTTACCCATCCAGATACTGATTTGGATCAACGTTGCTGGGAATAAACGGGATTGAAAATATAATTGTACAGTCGACGTCAAAATTGCATATAGAATAAGCAAATAAGTTGCTTTGCATGCGGTCGGACACCCACACACTTGCAGTAGTATAATATAAGTCGTTCAGCTTGTAGGTATTGTAATAGCCGAGTAATATCGATAATTTCACACCTCAAGTAAGTGAGCTCAATGGCGAGGTGTGGAACTACTTGGATTGCACACCGCAACTGTTGCTGGTTCAAATCTCGACCCCGTGTAAGTTTTTTTTACTTTTTTTATTTGATGACTGATATTTTTATACCAGCAATAGCATATGCGGGTAGTTTAAAAAATCTCTGAACAGATATGGCCACTGAGTACTGACGGAGACGGAAGATTTGACACTCGTTAGTCGTTATTAGCAAATACTACAAAATTATTATAATTTACTAAGTTTTGCTGTTTCTTATCTTCAACAATAATGCAGGCTTATATTAATATGCAGAAGAGGATGCATATTATTGAGCTAAATAATATCGGATACAATATACTTAGCTCAAATTTGCAATGAAACTGGTTTCACTGTGAGTATTGTTTTTATTGTTAAAAAATGTGTGTTCATAAACTTAGGATTAGTTACATAACGTTTTATTAGTAAATATCTAGACAAGATACTTAGTAGTTTCAAAAGTGTTTATTTTAATCTCGCTGTTTGGTTTTTAGTGGACAACCAAGTGTTGGGTGTCGCATCCTGACGAAGAGAGTAATGCTTCACAACGAAGACATAATATTATAGATGAACAATATGAGAACAATATCTGCATACCAACTGTCGAGTTCGCGAATATGTTCGATACTTAAACACCAGCGCCAAAGCTGCACATTATAACAAATGGAAGTGATGTCCAGCTGTTGATGTGCCACAACTATCATTTGTGCATGATAATTGTTGTCCTGTGCATCGATCACATATAGTGCGTAATTGGTTTAATCAAAACCCAGACAACAGTTATTCCCTGGCCAGTAAGATTCACCAAACTTAAATCATAGAGAATATTATGAGGTTTGATGGTGCAAACTGGTGGGTTATGTGAAATGAAAAGACTGCAGAGGAAACGGAGGCTCACTGTATGGAATTATGGGAGAATATATTTAGAATAACGGATATCTATCCTAATATTACAAACGGATTCACCCGGCGGCGCTTGCTTGATGTTATTGAAAAAAGTGGAGGTTTTATTAAATATTAATACTTTTAAAGCTATATAAAATTTAATTTTTAAGGCTTTAAATATGAAACATAACGTTTATTCTTTTCCTAACTTGTAATAATTATTATTAGTATATCTTATCAAAATTAACAGACAAAAAAGCAGCGCCGCCCTTTGCTTACTAGATTTTTAAGGTTTAGCTTCAATTTTCTTTTCTTTATGAAAACGATTACTTAAGCTATAACCTTAAAAAATGATAGAAAAAGTAGCTGAAGTTATTTATTACTTTTGAGAAAATGTAACATGATAACAAAGAAAATAAATGAAAATAAAGTCGATTATCTAATAAAAAGTGTTTCTTCCAATTTATTTTGTTTGTTTTATTACTTATTGACTCATAATAAGCAATAATTGACACCACTAACATAGTTATAGCTTTCCTCCCAAAATAACTAACTTTGTCCTTAAGTATTATCTTGTTATAATTAATGTTTGCGTTTATAAATGGAAATAAAGATATATTATAATAAAGAATAACAAACAGACACAAAACACATAAACAAAACATAAATTTTGTTTGTATTCAAAACAAAATAAAAACTGCTGTAAGAGATTCGAACCTAGGTCATATGATGCGTCGTAACTCGTATACCAACTATATTATCACGACACTGGGAGTGGTTACTGTAAAGTGATGAAATAAACAATCAGAATAGACAAGGTGATTGAATAGGAATATTTAGAACCTAATGCTAATGACATAAGGTTGATATTGTTGACAGTTTATGGTAATGCAGGTAGTATTGAACTGAAATCGTTTGAACCTTACGGTGTTGATTTAAGGTTGATAATATTATTGACAGTTTATGTTTATCAGTGTGAGTGAGCACGGAGTTATTCACAGCATTGCTTGCAAGCGGTTTTAGCCTTAGAGCTATGTATGGACTTTTGCAGTCGACTGTACATAAAGACGATCGTAAACATTTACACTCGTCAAAGTTTATGGATAGGACGAAATCAAATAATAAGAGCACTGAAAATCATTGTGCCGTTTACGTGACACCAGTTTCGCCTGTTGCGCCTTGGCATCGTTCCAGACACTTCGGTTTTTCACGACAACATCGAGTGTTAGAATGCCCTCTATTACGTTTTAATAGGGCCTCCGTTAATAATGTAACGTTTTAATTCTTTTTTTTAAGACGATTTTTGGGATACCTTTTTCAAAAACCAACTGAAATAGTATCATCAACACATTAACATGGGATTTTAATAACTATCCACAACTGAGTATTGCCACAGAACACGATCTTATGTCGTCCGTCCATCCATAATCGTCAATCGACTTAGTAAGGGTAACCCCAGATGTGGAGGGTCAGCATACGGGGTCGACATTTCAGCACCTTAGGACCCCTCGTTTATTAGGTCTTCTAGCCAATCCATCTTCGTGACTCTATAGGTACCTCTATTTCCTTACAATTGATGAAACTCGTCGAGTTTTCCCGGCTGAACGAATAATGAAATTCATTATACCGAGATAAGTCTCCAATACATGTGAAATCTTGGCGCGCGGCCAACTTCGGAAGCTGTAGGGAGGAAAATTTACATGTGCGTGTGCTCTGAAAATGTACATTCGTCTTCAATAAAATATGGCATTTTTAAAGACTATAATCGAGTTGATCTATTTGGACGAAATAAGCCTAGGGATCAGACAGAATAATATAAAGTCTATAAGCGGTACGTCCACATCGTTCACTTTTAGGAGCGCGCACACTAAGCGGTAAGACAAAATGTCGTGATCTGTCTGTCTGCCTTCCTGTCAATTGCTACCGATTTGATGAAATTGGGTATACAGAGATAGATTGCATCCCAGGGATTGACTTTGGCTACTTTTTATTCTGGAGTTTCATGGACACCATCTAGTTCGAAATGGATCTGGTAAAAAATAAAAAATGGATCTGGAAAAAAACCTTGATATAGTTTTGCCAAATGTCAGCGTAGGTACTCTGTCGCAATATAGAGATGATGACAACTCAACCAAATCAGCAACTCTTTATCAAATTTAAAAACGCACTTCTATGCTTCTAGTATGGAACTTTGTATGAAATACATAGTTGTAATGTCATCAAATTTCAACGCACTTTTTTCATCTATAGTTTAAAATGGTTGTGGTGAATATTAAATACTTAGAGGGTTTTTCGGAAGACCCTCTATTTAATAATCAGTAAGAAATAAATTTTTTGACAGCATCTTCCCTATTATATTCACTTGCAGGAGAAATGCAGCGCCCACGCAAACATTGCACTTCCGTACTGTCTCCACCATTGTCCACTCCGTGCCTTTTTGTCTTGGTGTTAGTTTAAGTTATTTGTGCCGAGTGTACCTGGTAAAAGACGATGACCTCGAATGCATGTCTAGCCAAATGTCGGCGTACCGGGCTGGTGTTACGTCGCTAACACACATTCGCTTCGTAAAAACACTAAATATTTCACGTGCAAATCACTATTTAACCACCTTACCGCAGCGTACTGATATTGTTTCATTAACTTTATGAATGTAGGCTCAAAGGGCATAGCTTGCCAGGTGTAATGATAACTTAACTCACATCTATACATATCTATAAATATAATAATATAAAAGGAAAAGGTGACTGACGCACAGCTCAAACCACTGGACGGATCGAGCTGAATTTGCCGTACAGATAGCTTTTATGACGTAGGTATCCGCTATGAAAGGATTTTTGAAAATTTAACCCCTAAAGGGGTAAAAATATAGGGGTTTGAAATTTGTATGAAAATTGAATCGAAGCTGTGGGCTAAAACTAATTTTACTTAAAGCATTTATTTAATTTATATAATTTCTACTTTTAATATAAGTAATTCAAACACTGATATATGCACAACTTAACCCAACACTGTAGCATGAAATTTTACACAGGAGCTCCTTTTGTACTAGGTGAAGAATTACTGAAAGAATTTTCGAAAATTCTATCTGGAGGGTGTTAATTTGTATTGCATACTTGAGAGTAGGTATTTTAGGTTTTAAAGCAGGAGCTTATGTTAGTCATCGTGCTCGGTGCTACCACCAGTAAGAGCTCACAGCAACATGCGAAAATGGCCAAAACAAGGGACGAAATGACTTTTCAAAAGTCTAAACACTATCCGCCAGTCTCTTCCAGATGATTAGGTTATAATTACTTACCTATATTTACGGCTAATGTTATTCTAATTTACTCCATATTGATTTATATCTCAAAATAATATTATCTAAACAGAAACAATAGGTACTTGACTTGTTTTTGTTTACGAATTTTTAAGTGGGATTCCGGGTAATACTCTTCACGATCAAATTAAGCTAGGTAATTCAATTATGTAAGTATATTTTGTGTAGTCTTTTTTTCTTTTTAGGGTTCCGTACCCAAAGGGTAAAAACGGGACCCTATTACTAAGACTCCGCTGTCTGTCTGTCTGTCTGTCTGTCTGTCTGTCTCCAGGCTGTATCTCATAAACCGTGATAGCTAGAAAGCTGAAATTTTCACAAATGATGTATTTCCGTTGCCGCTATAACAACAAATACTAAAAATTAAAAAAATATATATATTAAGGGGGGTCCCCATACAATAAACGTGTTTTTTTCGTATTTTCGTAAAAACGGTAACAGGTAGACGGTTCAAATTTTCACAGAATATTAACTTGTGTATTAATTTTATAATTTTTATTACAGTGCTTCACACACGAGGAAAGTTTCTAAACTTACTTAAATATACATATCAATAATTTCGGAACCGGCAGGATTTGAACCTGCGTCTCTCTGGGAATCGCGCCCTGAGCGCCTTGACCTCTCGGCCACGGTTCACTTACCTGCCAGTGACGAAATTAGAGAACTTGTATATTACCTTTCAAAATAAATAATTAAATATCAATAAAGTAAATATTAGGTAAAGGGGGGCTCCCATACAACAAACGTAATTTTTTGATATTAACAATAAACCTCTACAAACAAAGTTAGTTTTGCGGTTCATTTCGTCTTGTTTTTAATACGTCATAAATCGTAAAACTTACTACAGGTTTGTACGGAACCCTCGGTGCGCGAGTCCGACTCGCACTTGGCCGGTTTTTAAAAGAGCTAAGGAATAAGTTTAGATAAAAACAACTTATTTTCAAACAATTCTCCGAATTACTCTGATATTTTCTGTAACAAACTTCTATTCAATTCTTCTATAAGGGTGAATTTCCCAACAGCAAAATTTATGCGGCATGGATGAAATCGGTAGTGCAGAACGTTACTATACAGTTCTAATATTTTTTTCTAGGTAGAAGAGGTAGTTACCTATGTACGAGGCTGTAAATATTTCTGGATTAGGATTACAGTTTAAAAAAAAAAATTGGTAAAGCTCCTAATTTTTCATTTCAGTGGCTGTCACTGCAACATGTTTCTGTGTAATTTTCCTCATAAAACAAAAA
Organism: Erebia ligea; assembly: GCA_917051295.2. Classification (NCBI taxonomy): domain Eukaryota; kingdom Metazoa; phylum Arthropoda; class Insecta; order Lepidoptera; family Nymphalidae; genus Erebia; species Erebia ligea. The sequence goes on from OU785226.1 coordinate 15,469,956, forward strand.
ATATTGGTTACTGAGGTTTATGGCTACCTTTATTTTAATCATGAATAGTGATAGTATAATCCCAAAGTATTTTTTTAATAATATCTACCCAGTTTAATAGCAGGAAAGTAAAAATGAATATGTCACTGAAAAATCTTTAATTTCGGTGACAAAAAGTTTATCAGGTATATTTTTGCTTAAAACAACTCTAGCTCCCCACGCGTGCGCTTAAAACTTTCGCAACTGTGGCCTCTATATGTTGATCGTGGGAGGACGTGCGCCGCTTGCCTGCGTGTTCCCGCCAAACACATAAGTATGTCATATCGGTGACATGGAACACATTTCTTTTCATTTCCGTGTATAGGTATAACTTGTCTTGCAATAAGCTAGTAAATTTATTTAAGTATTCATGAATGGGCTAATGGTACTACGTTTATTTGTGTAGTATTCCTTACATCCTATAATAAATAGTTTTCTCGTTATGTTAATTCTTTTCCTTGATTTTAATTTCGGTGTTTTCATTTCGGTTGATTCGGTGGCCTAAACTGACCACCGAAATGACAAAATACTCACCGAAATGATAAAAATTCTCATTTCGGTGAGTTTTTATCATTTCGGTGTATAATTGTTTCATTTCGGTGGATGTTTTTATCATTTCGGTTGATTATTATTTCATTTCGGTGAAAATCCAAGCTAGGCGGTGAATTTTTCACAATCTTTGAATACATTTTGCTAATGTGTTTCCAAGACCTGTACTTTTGTGCGATTTATTGTCGATCCGTTTCTCCGTTGCAGCGTGATTGAAGGCCAAACCAGAATCATATTCATAGCCTTTATTGCTGAATAAATATTTGACAATGTTATGTTGTTTTATTTATTAAAAAAATTATTTCTGAACATCAGCTTGTCCTGCGACATAGGCCTCCTCCAGAGCCTTCCAGATCTTCCTCTCCTGTGTTGTTCGGCGCCATGTAGCACCAGCCACCACTCTTAAATCATCTTCCCATCTTTTCCTTTGCCTTCCTTTACACCTTTTCCCATCCCTCGGATACCACTCGGTCACTTCCTTAGTCCATTTTCCACCACTGTCTCTCATCATCTTCTTCTGTCGGACCGGCAGTACGTTTTTCGGAAAAATCGGTCTACAGGAGATACACCCTTTAAAGGCCGCCTTTTGTATCATGTCTGAGTGTTCTTCTTTCTTTCTATTTTTTGTTTTTTTGGTGCAAATAAAGAGTATAATAATAATAATAATAATAATACACTTGGGGCGAAGCCATTGAGAAACACGGAGGCACTCGCCGTATCTCTGGAGATATCTAAGGCATTTGACCGGGTCTGGCACGGCAGTCTTCTCAGTAAGCTCCCAGCGTACGGGATACCTACTGGTTTCTGTAACTGGATATCTGACTTTCTGAGGGAAAGGTCATTTCGGGTTGTCGTTGACGGCAGCTCATCTGACCTAATGGCTATTAATGCCGGTGTCCTGCTGCACATCAACGATCTCCTCAAACCCGGAATCTTTGGGTACGCTGATGACAGCACTGTTACGGAGATATACATGTCCAGTTCTAGAGCCAGTGCTACTGAGATAATTGAGCAAAGAGAGGCGTTGGTGAATCGCGTTAGCTTGACTCTTGAGGAGGTCTCCGATTGGGGTGACGCCAATTTAGTCAAGTTTAATGCCACCAAAACACAGGCGTGTTTATTCACCGCGAAAAAGAGCCTCTTCACCTTGGCTCCAAATTTCCAAAGTATATCCGTCCCGATCAGTGATCATATTGAGCTCTTGGGTATTGAAATCTCATCCAATCTCAATTTCGGGAAATGCATCGAGTTAAAGGCCAAAACAGCTGCCAAAAAACTTGGCATCTTGAACAAGGTGAGGCGGTACTTCACACCGGAATAACGCCTCGCTCTTTATCAGGCCCAAGTTCGTTCTGGCATGGAGTACTGCTGCCACCTTTGGGATGGATCCGCCAAGTACCAACTCGATGCATTAGACTCGATCGATCGCCGGGCCCGAAGAATCATTGGCGATCAATCACTCACGTAGGCGAAACTGCATTGCTTACAGCACCGACGCAATGTCGTTTGCTTATCGGTCTTTTATCGGATATACTTTGGAGAATGTGCTCAGGAACTTTTCAACCTTGTTCCCCGCTCACCGTTCTACCACAGAACAGCAAGAAACCGTTTGCGTTGGCATCCTTATGTGGTTGACGTCCAGTCAGCTCGAACGAAACGGTTCTGTTCTACGTTTCTAATTCGAACCGCTAGGATGTGGAATGCCCTTCCAGCACATGTATTCCCTGCCACGTATAACTTAAGTACCTTCAAGGCAAGAGTGAATAGGCATCTTCTAGGCGGGCGCGCTTCAACCTAGACCTCATCATTGCTTTGTATTAAGCGTGATTGTCGTCAAGCCTATCTTGCAATAAAAAATAAAAAAAATGTGTCCAGTCCAACGCCACTTTAGCCTTCTTATATGCTCTGTTACATCTTTCACTTTGCTGCGTTTTCTAATAGTTTTTAGGTTTATTCTGTCTTTCTTTTTTATGTTTATCATACTTCTCTCCATATTATGTTGACAAGTTTCTAGTTTCTATGTGTTCGCTTTCGTAAGTGACCAAGTTTGGGTTCCGTAAGTTATACACGGTATTATGCAAGTATCAAATACTTTTTGCTTTGCATTTACTGGAAGTTCTTTACTTTTCATAATTTCCTTTAAAGACCAGTATCGTTTCCATGCGTTAATTATTCTATTGGTTTGTTATTAACTTTTATAGTAATTTGGTCTCCATTTGTCATCAATTTAGTTGTCTCTGTATTCATAGTTAGACCTACCACAGCACTCTCTTTTTCCAGTTGTTGTAACATTATTTCTAGTGTGTTAGGATTGTTGGATATTAGAATAAGGTCATCTGCAAACCTGAGATGGTTTAATTTTTTCCCATTTATATTATTAAGTCCATAGTTATCCCAATCTAGATTTTAAAAAACCTTCTCTAAAATGGCTGAGAACAGTTTAGGGGATAGAGGGTCTCCTTGTCTGACTCCCTTTTTTATTTGTAAATCTTCTCCTTCTTTCTCTAGTCTGAGTCGTGCTGAACATTTTCTATTTATCTCTTTTATTAATCTAATGAACTTAGGTGGTACTCCCTGTTCTTCGAGTGCCTGCCATAGGTGGTAGTGTTTTATTGAGTCAAAGGCTTTGTTATAGTCGACAAAGCCTAGGTAGTATTCTTTGTTATATTCATTGCATTTTTCAATGTATATGATCAGTTGTGGAGTAATTGCATCTGAATCCGGCTTGTTCTTTTGTTGGACAAACCAACAAACTAACAAACCAATAAACCAACTAACAAACACACTTTCGCATATGATTTCAACCGACTATAACGAGATTTGATTAAATATAATCCGATTTATTTATTTTAAAGTACCAGGTGAATGCAAAGTTGAAACGCGATCTACCAACTATAATTGACATATTTTTTTAGAATGCCGAGGCTAGCATTGACTGCAGATGAAAGAAAGGAAAGAAGAAGATTATGTGAGCAGAGAAGAAAAGAAAGAATGCTTATATTCGTTTTCGGTGGATTTTAATTTCGGTGGATAGGTTTTTTCATTTCGGTGGCTAGTTATTTCATATCGGTGAACGAATTTTTCATTTCAGTGGCATCACAAATTTAAACACGATTTTTCATTAGTTTATTACGACATATTTTGATGGCATTAAATAAGAGCTTGAAGAATATCAAGAAGTACAATAAACTACTGTTTAAATTTGAGAAAACTTGATAATACGAAAGTTCACCGAAATGAAACAAAAAAACGCCTTTGTTGAAATTGACCCATAAATAGCTTTTATGAGAAAGCGCAAACAGCTTAAGCCACTTCAAGAACCCGTTTGCTCTGCTTTCTTTTGTTTTCACATGAGTATGTAGTACCTTGATGAAAAAGTACACAATTTTAACGTAGCTATCGTGAGTGATATTCATTCCACCTCAACACCCCTCGCAGAGAGCTTTACGGCAGGCAGCCCGCAGTCGTTCAGCTGCCGCGAACTGGCTCATGATTAAGGGGTCAGGGGGATTCAAAACTAGTCGGGCATTTTCCGACAAAACACGTGATTAGTAGCCGGTATACATTTATAGTTAAAATAGATACAATACTGTTGTGTCGCATTGGGTTAATCTTGTTAAGTAAATATAGTAGTTAGGTATGGTACTTACTTAAAACTTTAAAATTCATACTAATGTTACAAAAGCGAAAGTGTGTCTGACTGTCTGCTACAATTTTATCTAATCTGTTCAACCTATATTGACCTTGATGATAGGTACAGCGATACTCAGCTAGCATCCCGAAGACGGAAATATGGTACTTTTTAAACCCGGAAAATCAATGCTTCCTATCCTACCTACTAGTTACTACTATTACCTATTCTGTGCTACTAGACAGACTTTCGCATTTGTAATATAAGTATGGAAAATGGGATTCTTACCGTTTCGTGAAAGAGGCCATTACAAGTACTTAGATATAAAGGGTTTTCTTATTGAACAAATCGTTGATTTTCCATCGAATATAGTGGAAATGACATTAGTGATAATAATCGGACGGGCATGACTGTTTCAGCAATAATATTTAGGTTTCCCATGCCAAAAACGTGTAGTGGGCGTACTTGATGAAGGGTGACCAAAAAATTGCCCCATTAATGTTCAGTCCCGTAACTTTTTGACTCTTTTTAGTATAAAATTGACAGGTTCTACTCATCATCATCTTAAGCTGGAACAGCTAAGTAAGCTTCGTCATCAGAGGTCGTTTGAAGCAGCTTTTTCTCAACTCTGAACTCTTTTGTCTCTGCACTCCATCAGTCTACCGCCAGGTCTAGGTACTTCAGCACTTTGCATGCTTTGCATATATCCTGTTAGGTACATGTGTCCAGTGTCTTGAATGTTGATAACGGTTTTGGATACGATCGGCTGTTATACAACTTTCGTAGAGCTTTATACAAGTAACGAAAATAATGCACCGAAAACCTGAGAAATTATATTTTCATTCAGGAGACTTCGCGTTGTATATTGCTGAAAAGATATACCAAACTAATTTATTTTTAAATTTAGCTGGACACTTGTTATAACCGGAGAGCCTTTTCAGAACCGGCCGAAACATGGTCTTCCCACTTCTCTACCTACTTATAATATCTAGAAAAAAAATGTATAAGTAAAAAGGAAACAACTAGGTACATTAATTCGAGGTCGTCGTGACGCAAACATATCAGCATTGAGTGTAAGAGCAATCAAATCGATTCACTACATTTCTGCTTGACATTTCTTACGTCGAATATTATTTATTTTCATCATACCTATTCGAAAAATGCATATTGCCTTCAGAGGATAGCGGGAGCAAAGTGTAACTTGTAGGCCCATGGGACTTTTCATTTCTCTGTTCTGATTGGTCCGAAGTCACGTGATCAATTTGTTGATCGGATATACGTCTTTACATTTTATTTAAACTTTAAATATACGTCTAAATAATGTCTATACAATTACATAGAAGGTTGATAGGAGTATCTTCTGATTGGTGCTTAAACGTATAGGTAATGTCCATACATAGTAGGTTGATACTCCTAGCTTTTTCTCATACGTAATGATGAAAAATAGTGTGTGTCACTCGGGGCCAAATTTATTGTTCTCGGGCGGCGTATATTGAATTCCTCGCTACGTTCAGGATTCTACTTTAGAACCCCTCGCTACGCTCGGGATTCTACTATAGAATCCTTCACTTCGCTCTGAATTCAAAATAGCGCCCTCGGGGAACAAAAATTTTCTTTGGCCCCATGTAACACAAATAACTATTTCTATTGAAGGAAAAGTTACGAAAAAATCTGATATTAATACATTTAAGACTTTTCATGTTGTTTCAAATAAGTCAAACTACATCTAGGTGTATGCTTGATCAGGGGGTACCTAATGCCTGTAGTATATCCATCCACATCAATCGGTGAAATGTTTTGTTGATTCCCCTAAATATTTACCAACTGCTCAACACGTTGGTATCTACTCGATAGAAGACGTTATGTAGCGGAATTCCATAAGAAATGGCCTACTTTCGTGTTACATGAATGAATCTATTTTATTGAAGCCTATAGGCTCTGCGTGATTGATCTGCGTTTTCTTTCCTGAGGATACTTCAGTAGTAGAGTCACAGTTATAGAGGTTTGAATACAGCTATACTAAAAAAACCCTACAAAATACACAACAAAAAATATCGGTCAGCTTTGCGCCTATCTCCTTGAAATTGACCACGTTTTTCTTTTGTTGAAAAATCTTGAATGTAAATTTTATATTATTTTATTTTTTATATTTTTTATACAAGTTAGCCCTTGACTACGATCTCACCTGATGGTAAGTGATGATGCAGTCTAAGATGGTAGCGGGCTAACCTGTTAGGGGCATGGCAGTTATATTAAACCCATACCCCTATTCGGTTTCTACACGGCATCGTACCGGAACGCTAAATTGCTTGGCACGTCTTTGCCGGTAGGGTGGTAACTAGCCACGGCCAAAGCCTCCCACCAGGCCAGACCAGGGAAAATTCAGAAATTATAAATATCCAAAACCTGCCGGGGATCGAACCCGGGACCTACGCACGTTAAGGTCATAACAAGGTCACATGATAATGACATGTTCTATTGAAAGCAAAATATATTCGAACAGATTTTGTATGCGATAGGTACTACGTATTATTTTACAAATAATACCGACTGCAAAATCGAACTGTAAAATAAAGCGATTTTGACGACCTCCCTGGCGCAGTGTTGAGCGCTGTTGCCTTAACGCGGGAGGTCCCGGGTTCGATTCCCGGCAGGGTCAATTTGGGAATTTATGCCCACTGCCCACTGGCTATATTGGGTATAGACTATTAGGATTATTAGAGTGTTACCCGTGCGAAGCCGGGGCGGATCGCTAATAGTGGAATAAAATAAAAACTCTTGGTACCTACTATTATTTCTTTGTTATTGTGTTTTGGTAGGGAACAATTTCCCGGTATTGAGCCGTAACCTTTAGCGGCCGCCGCGATGATTGCCCAGCGGCGGTGAGTAACGCTGGCGGCCCGCCAACATCTCGACCTATATACCGGGCGTCTACAACACTTCTTGTCTATCCAGTTGGGTTGAAAATGTTACCATTATTATTCTATGTATGGTTTTCTTTTCTCCAATCATCCATGCTATCGCGAATCGTCATCAATTCCAAGCATATACCTACTAAGGCCATGTTTGACATATGGTACGAGTAGGGTTACCATATGACAGGCGTTTGCCGCATTTGACAGGCATTTTAAGGTTTAGACAGGCGTGCGGCCGGCATTGGTCTGAGACAGGCATTTTTAAATTTGGCGCGCATAAATTGACTGTTTGACGAATACGAAGTTCTAAAAGAATATTGTAGAAGTTCTGATAACATTTTTTATTCACAGTGGTGCAATTTTCACAAAAGTAGGGAAGTGAATGGTGACATTACAGAATTCATGAAAATCTGCCAGTTTGTGTTCTCTATTTTGGCACACAATGCGAACGTAGAACGTACGTTTTCTCTCGTCAACGCCCAGTGGAGTAAAGAAAGAAATCGGCTGACAATTGAATCAGTAAAAGCAATATTGATTAGGTACACAGGAAAATTACAAAACTGTATCCTGTGAAGATTTTTACGTTTATATATTAGAAAAGAAAGAACTATTAAAAAAAATAATGTCCTCTGACAAATATCAGTAATAAATATCCTTCTTCATTATTATCTGTTAGCTTTTAATTATTACCTACAGCGTTTTGCTTTAGACAGGCATTTTTCTGAAAATTCAGGCATTTTAGGTACCATAAACAGGCATCCCTCTATTTACATATGGTAACCCTAGGTACGAGTATATTCTTAACATGACGGGTGACCGAATTTGGAGGTTCTTTAGCCTATTCGTTTCCTCCGTGCCTTGGAGAGCACGTTAAGCCAACGGTCCCGGTTATTATCACTAACTAGCTGATGCCCGCGACTTCGCCCGCGTGGTTTAATTTTTTTTTGATTCCCGCGGGAACTCCTTAATTTTCCGGGATAAATAGTAGCCTATGTCACTCTCCAGGTCCTCAACTATACCGATGCTAAAAATCACGTCGATCCGTTGCTCCGTTGCGGCGTGATTGAGGGACAAACCAACAAACCAACAAACAAAAACACTTTCGCATTTATAATATTAGTATGAAGTATGATATCTGATAATAATCGTAAATAAACCTTAGAGTTTAAATAGTCGGGTCGAGTCGAGTCGTACCTACCTGTACCTATGCTGAAGGCCGTGGAAACTGGGAACCCGCCGCAGTGATTAATGGAATAGGGTCACGACCCTCAGTAATGAGGAATACGACGCAGAGGGAGATTGTATCAAACAGTTTATGACCAATATTATTTTATTCTAGTGGAAATAAATAAAGAAATAAAGTCAGGAATTTCTGTCAGATAAAGATCGGATGCGGGTCGGATGGCACCTTCGATCATCCATTTTATACCAGAACTAGCAGATACACCGTCAGACTGAGAGGGGCAGAATTTTGACGACCTCCGTGGTGCAGTGTGTAGCGCTGTTGTCTTAACGTGCGGAGGTCCCGGGTTCGATCCCCGTCAGGGTCAATTTGGGAATTTATAATTTCTGAATTTTCCCTGGTCTGGCCTAGTTACCACCCTACCGACAAAGACGTGCCGCCAAGCGATTTAGCGTTCCATCCAGTACGATGCCGTGTAGAAACCGAATAGGGAGGTAGGTATGGGTTTAGTATAACAGCCATGCCCCTGACAGGTTAGCCCGCTACCATCTTAGACTGCATCATCACTTACCATCAGGTGAGATCGCAGTTAAGGGCTACGTAACTTGTAGTGGACATAAAAAAAAAACTGACAGGAATTTTCGATTGCAAGCGTCCGGGCTTGCTCGTATCACGTATGCAGTGGCGGGAGTGTACTTTGGTGTTCCTTGGGTGCCGCGTTGACGGACAGTCGTGGTTAAGGTCTAGCCCCACTTGAGATGCACGTTGCGGTGCGGTACGTACCGACAAATATTATTTGTATGAGGTTGACTGCCTCGTTGGTCTAACTCTAGTGGTTAGCATGTTTGACTGCGGCCGACGAGGCCCTGGGTCCGAGTCCCGGGTCGGGCCATAATTAAGTGTGGGGTTTTTCTGACTAGAAATTCTCAGTAGGTACTAGCCCGGAGTTAGGAAGTTAGCGATGTTTCACCCCCGTGCCTCGGAGAGCACGTTAAGCCGTCGGTCCCGGCTATTATGACTAACATGATACCTAATAGTCGTTCAAGCCCGCCAACCCGCATTGGAGCAGCGTGGTGGGTCTGAGCTCTGATTCGCTCTCTCCTATGAGAGTGGAGGCCTGTGCCCAGCCATGGGACGATAATGGGCTGTAGAGGGAGGTTGTAGGTGGCCGCGTCACGCAGTGCATCTCCGTGCCGCGTCGCTTAAGCAGACCCAGCTCCATGCAACCTCCTACAAAGAATACTCGCTGCTACGTGCTGCGCCGCGCCGTGGCTCTGTAGTGGCGCTAGACCTTAATAACTTCCCGACTTCTATACGAGTAAACTACGGCGGGAAGGTGATGACGTAATTCACTCGCACCTTGGCCAACGCGCTGCCATTCATTATCATTAATTAGTTATCTTACACAGAGAGAAACTGGGATGTAAAGATGTACTTACAGCACTTGTTACTAAGTGCCTACAAGCAAGTTAATAAATTTCCCTGCTAACTAGAAAGTAAGTAGGTATTGTAAATGCAAAAATTTGTTTGTTTGTTGCAATGTACCAACAAAAGTTTTCTAGACAAATATCTGGCATTATGTGTATGTGAGCATTGTAGTTTCGGGGACAAAAAGAGCCCGAGTCCTTCCCCGGAATACAGCAATACAAAACCCATCTTTGTACCAAATTTCGTCAAAATTCGGGGCGTGAAAGTGTAGCAGACAGACAGACGGAAACACTTTCACATTTATAATAAGTAATTAGTGGATTTAATGATTGATATATAATATAAAGAGATGATATCCGTATTAGATTTGGAAAAACAACGATTTTTGCTGGAAAAAGAGCGAAGTTCCTAAACACAAAAGCCATTCAAATGAAATAATTCAGTGTGGTGGTGAAACTGGAGTGCGATGCAGGCGTGGGGCGCGTCACACGCGGAGTGGGCGGCGCGCGTCGCGTGCGCATTTGACACCCGCCGCTCTGAGTACTGACGGTGTGAGAAGTGATTAAACTATAATAATAATAAATAATAATAAAATCTCTTTATTTGAAAAAATTACATTGGTACTTTGTATAATTTGGCCTCTATCTCCCAAAAAAGTAAGAACTGTGTTATGGGAGCTAGTGCCTTCCCTACTATGTGTATTAGTTGCTTTTTTTCAGAATATACTAATAAACTATGTGTATTAGTTGCTTTTTTTTCAGAATATACCTACAAGTGCGCTTGACGACAATCATGCTTATTACAAAGCAATTTTGGCACTACTGTATGCCAAAAACCAAAAAAAGAAGAAGAATACAAAGCAATGATGAGGTCTAAGTTGGAGCTCGCTTGCCTAGAATATGCCTATTCACTTTAGATTAACCAAGAACAAAAAGCTTATTTCGTTATAATCTGCAAAACGGACATAATATCTCAATAATAAGTTTATTTTATTTTTATACCCGTATTGTCATTTAAATAATTTTTTTTTTCAAAAGAGCAATCACCGATTTTCTTGCTTGTTCTTCTCGGTAGGAATGCGTATTCCGAACTAGTGGTAAATTCACACGACGATTTAAAAGCACTTGTAAAAGTTTGTTTGAATAAAAAAAAACATTTGAATTTGAATTAATTTACTAGTTTGTAATTATCATAGTAATATACTATACTTAGCGTTACATACTAATTACTATAGTAGGTACCTACTTGAATATATTATCTGAATAGTATAGTAGGTACCTACCTAAATTCCAAAGCTTAGTCAAAATCTTTTTACGAGGCATCGCACTTTTACAATAATTACTTATTTTTATTATATTGAATTGCCATGGATTTTAATATTCAAATTCGTTTCCCGCGTAAGTGTACAGCCGCTCGCGCTGCGTGGGCGCATGCCATCTACGGACTCCTCTCCGCGACCCCTCTTTACCGCCCGCCCTGTACCCGAGTGGCTCGAGTTTCGTTCCATTCTTTTTTTTTTTTCTTCCCAGAGGAGGAGAAGAAAAATCCCTTATGACGACCGGTGAAGGTCGTAGTGTATCCGGCTCTATTACCATTTAGCCTCAGGTCGCCCACCGAGATATCAAATAAGTATAGCAGCAACCAGAAAAACTATATGCGCTTCAATACCTACAACGGAAGTCCCTACAAGATAATCTATATGTCCAGCTGTGTAGGTACGCCTATCGTTTGAGACAATGAGTCGTAGTTTTTTTTTTTTTTTAATTTATTATTTTATACCTAATATGCACAAACAAATACAATACAATTGTATCTCGCCAAACTACATATATTATAGTTATTATTCGTAAAGTTACTATGTACGAATTTCTTACATAGTAACTTTCCTTTTGTCATCATGCTTGACCTTCAGCAGGAACTGTGAAAAAGTAACACCGGGGGCCTTGATATGGGCCGTGTAGGAGAACCCACGCGGTCGTATTCGGGGAAATACTCGTAACTGTTGAAATACAAATTCTAACACTATAGCAATAGCGTCTACTTTTAAAAGCGGTTCATTGATGAGTAACACATACTGCATGACGTCACTCTGAGGAAATTCTAGGCAATTTTATCGAAGTTGTATAAGACTCGTTAGCTCAGTAGGTTAGAGCGCCGATATAAAAATAATCTTGACCATCGGAGGACGGAGGTTCAAATCCTTCACGAGTCAGACTTTTTGGACTTAATTTTTTTTTTAAACTGTTCAAAATTCAAATATTTTTTACTCAAATAAACTAGGTATTACAAGTGCTTTTGAATCGTCAAGTGAATCTACCACTGGTTCGGAATGCCTTTAAATGAATGTTGTATTATCATACTCTTCAACAGATAAAAATTTTTTTAGATAAAGATCATTATTTGCCGAAATGTACCGGCTATGTTCTCGCATCACTTTATAACGCCTGGACCGATTTTGATGGAATTTATTGTGGTTGTATGAGTGGGTCCCGGGATGGTTTATATTCACAATTGGACCCGGTAGGGGGCGCTGCAATCGGGTTCTAGGTTCGAGGTAGGAAAACGTTTGCCGGGCCCACTAGTATAAAATAATTATTATTTTACTATATTTTGCCAGTGACTTCGTCCACAAGTTAGCCCTTGACTGCAATCCCAACTGATGGTAAGATGATGCAGTCTAAGATGGTAACGGGCTAACCTGCTGGGGGTATGGAATCGGTTTTATACACGCCATGGTACCGGAACGCTAAATCGCTTTGCGGCATATCTTTGTCGGTAGGGTGGTAACTAGCTACGGCCGAAGCTTCCCACCAGGCCGCTCTAGTACTGCGGAAGTCCCTACATGATAATCTATGTCCAGCTGTGGACGCCTATCGTTTGAGACAATGATTCGTACCAACTACCAAGTAACTTTCCTTTTGTCATCATCCTTGGCCTTCAGAAGGAACTGTGAAAAAGTAGCATCGGTCATTCATGATGGGCCGTTAAGAGAACTCACGCGGTTGTATTCGGGGAAATAACTATTAAAATATAAATTCTAATTCTATAGCAGTAATACATGACGTCACTTTGAGGATACTCTAGCTAATTTTATCGGAGTAAAACACGACTCGTTAGCTCAGTAGGTTAGAGCGCCGATATAAAAATAATCTTGACCATCGGAGGACGGAGGTTCAAATCCTTCACGAGTCAGACTTTTTTGAATGTTTTTTTAATCTATTATGGATCATACTCTTCAACCGAAAAATAAAAATAACTGGCTGATGCCCGCGACTTCGTTCGCGTGGATTTAGGTTTTTAATTATTCCGAGGGAACATTTTGAAATTCCGGGGTAAAAAGAAGACTATGCCCGTCTCCAGGATTCTAACATCTCTGTACCTAATAATTTTTAAAGGAAATGGTATTAGAACTCAGAAGATATTTAAAAAATACGTACCTACGTCTTCACCAGGCCTAAACAACGAAAATTCAGTAATTACAAATTCCCGAATTGACCCTGCTGAGTGCTGGGTATCGGACCAGGGACCTCCCATTTATAAGTTGTGGCCAATTGTGTATAACACAAACTCTAAATTTAACTAAAATGGCAGCTTTAAATCTAGTTCTGTCCCTTTCCGCAACGAGTGTTAAGAAAGGGTTAGCAATATTTTTAATGCTGTCATTTTAGTTTAGTTAAGAGATTGTGCACTACAAAAAAAACCTCAATCCACGCGGACGTAGTCGCGGGCATCAGCTAGTATAGTTATAATTTCTTTTTTACTAATATTAACATTTAATAAACTTCCAACAAATTATGAAAAAATGACGATAAATATGTTTAAGAGTAATATTAATAAATGGCTGTTGGAAAAATGTTACTATGACATAAAGGAATATTTAGCTTGACTTGTTTAAATTTTGGCTTTGTTTTATTATTGTATATTTCGACTTTTCATTTATTATTATTATTTTACTATGTTATTAATTCATGTGTGACATTGCTCGAGTACTAATTTATTATTTTTGTTTAAACATTGTACTAATAATTTAATATTTTAATTCCAAAATTACTAAATACTTACCTGAAATTTGCTTGCTTTAGTTGAATGTTATGGCCTCTCATTGTTATTTTTTACCATCAAATATTTTTGTACAACATTCTTTGCAAATAAATGATTATTTATTTTATTTTATTTATTTTATTTTTAGGTATTGTAAGATTATCGATGATATTATGTCTGTTAATAAAGATGTGTACCTATGTATATATCACAATATTGTATTAAGTAAAATATTAACTCGAACAGTTTGGTCATAAAAGTCTACATACACTGTACACAGTCGCGGGTGGTTGAGCATAAACACGGAGTTCACGCTAACGAAATTGTAAACCGACGTTAATCGCTTGGTAAAGTAAACTTTTCAGCGGAAGTGACGGCGATTATCGGTTAACACAACAATGTTGACGCGCCCTTATAATACGGGTGGCGAATGGTATAGGAAACCACAATTTTTAAGGATTCTATTCGTCTCTACTATCATCCAGACTTCCATCCTACTAATATTATAAATTTCGAAAGTGTGTCTGCCTGTCTGTCTGCTACGCTTTCCCAGCCCATTTTTTCAACTTTTGTTTATTTTGAATAATTAAAGAGTTTCCGCGAGAATCAAGAAACTTAAATCCCCGCGGATGAAGTCGCGGGCATCAAATAAATATTATAAATGCGAAAGTTTGGATGGATGTATGGATGTATGGATGTATGGATGTATGGATGTTTGTTACTCAATTATGCTCCAACGGCTGAACGGATCTGGATGAAATTTGGCACAGAGATAGATTATAGTCTGGAATAGCACATAGGCTACCTTTTATCCCGGAAAATTAAAGAGTTCCCGCGGGAACCGAAAAACCTCAATCCACGCGGACGAAGTCGCGGGCATCAGCTAGTATAGTAATAAATAGAAGCTCTTTTTAAAAAGGTGCTATAGGTAGATACTTACTTAATATACCTGGCAAATATCCTGTCTCCAAATAATTTTATGAGAACCGACGCGGTCGTATTCGGGAAAATTACTATTGAAATACAAATTCAAAAACTGTAGCGATAGAGTCTACTTTTCACTACTTTACTTTTAAGTGTTTCATTGATGAGTAACATATTGCATGACGTCACTTTGAGGAAATTCTAGACAATTTTATCAGGAACTAAATAAGACTCGTTAGCTCAGTAGGTCATAAACACGAAGTTCACGCTAACAAAACTGTAAACCGACGTTAATCGCGTGGTAAAGTACTTAAACTTTTCAGAGGAAGTGACGGCGATTATCGGTTAACACAACAATGTGGACACGGCCTTATAATACGGGTGGCGAATGGTAGGCAACCACAATGTTTAAGGATTCTATTCGTCTCATCGACCATATAGGCTGTATGGTCGATGATTCGTCCCTACTATCATACTATAAATTTGCTAAAGTGTATTTGTTTGTTAGTTATTCATTAAATCACGCCGCAACAGAGCTAATAATGGGTCTACGTGATTTTTTTTGCATGGGTATGGTTAAGGACCGGAGAGTAAAATAGGCAACATTCTATCCCGGGAAATGAAAGAGTTCCCCCTGGAACTTTTAAAATGTATAAATCCACTATACAGATTTTTAAAATGTGCCTGTTTGTTTGATATAATTTATTTACTCACTTAACCAACGGATTTCAACGAGCAGAAGAAATTATATCTCTTTTCTTTTAATTCTTCTTTGCATATTGATGAGACGATGACCCCGCGCAATCATACTATCATAGCATTAACGGAAGGGAGATTCACCCCGGAAAATACAAGGTTCGAAATTTCTAACAGGATTTAGGAAAACCTATTTAAATTACCGCGGGCGGATTTGCAACCTAATTATCTTATTACGTAGACATCGCGATCGCTTCAAAACATATTATTAGGTACTTACCTATATTCATAAATAAAAAAATAAAATTGTATAAGTAGGTACCAGCTATACAATATACATATTAGGTATATGACATGCTAAAAAGTGAAATAGTAGGTATCATTATCTTAAAAACAAGAAGTAGAAAAATGCTTGAAAAGTAAAAGATTCAACCATATTATTATTGCTTCGTAAAATCCATCATCTATATTAAATTTTCACTCCCCAATATTTTTTCCTAATGACGTGTTTACATAGAAATTTCCTTTGGCCTTGTAAAAATTACTTTGAGAAATACGGTTTCCAAATCCAATCTTTGTATTGAGAGGCAAAATGTAGACTAATGAAAATTAACGATTCTTGTATTCATTGAAATCAAGAGCTGATCATAATAATATTTTAATTTTTACCATACTTAGTAGCTGTATTTATATGGCTGGCTAGCTTCCCGATTTTACCTCCTTCGGTGTTCAAATCAAATCAAATCAAATCAAATCATCTTTATTCAAAATTGGTACCTACAAAGTACACCTTCTGAACGTCATGTTTATAAAGAATAAGAATTGATGGTGATAATTAACAACGGTATCTTAAGACTAAAGCTACGAGGTTGAATTTTCAAGTCCTTTCTTAGCGGAGGCCTACGTCATAATAGCTATCTGTATACGCCAAATTTCAGCCCGTTCGGTCCAGTGGTATGAGCTGTGCGTTGATAGATCTAAGATCAGTCAGTCCTTTTTATGTAACAGACTAGATAGCTTTTGCACGCAGCTTCGCTCACGTTAAGTTCAATTCAAACCCATATACAATTTTAAAACCCTTTTTGGGGTTGGATTTTCAAAAACCCTTTCTTAGGTTGCCTACGCCATAAATGCTATCTGGGTGCCAAATTTCAGTCCAATCCATCCAGTTTGAACTTTGCGTGGATAGATAGATCAGTCAGTCAGTCAGTCAGTCACCTTTTCCTTTTATATAATTTAGAAGATTTAAAAAGTAAGTACACAGTTACCAACAGACTGAAACCAAGTATTTATTTGAATCGATATGCTACACCCAAGCGACGTCAGATCATTTTCAAGAAACGTAGCGTACTACAGTCTACAGTCTACGCTTACTGACGCTCGACGTAACCCGATCTGCGCTCGCGCATTCCGTATACGGCCAGTGGTTAGCGACGGCCAATCACAGCCGGCCACTCTCCGCCCAACTCTTTATTGTATCTACAATAATTTATAGGTCGCACACTGAAACGCAACTGTGAAACGCGATCTCAGCTCTGAAGGCACGTACCTAATAATGATTGATACTATTGACTAAATAACTAAAATGTACTCATGGAGCTTAGATTGATTGATTCAGAGGTAATTGAGTTTTCTCGATGTGGACATGGCATGCATATAATTAGGGTAAGGGTTAGGATTAGGGTGTAGGGGTGGGGTGTAGGGGGTGTCCGCGTCTTTTACCTGCTAGCTGGCCTTTTACCAAAAGGCGGCGGGTTATAAGTTAAAAATCGTCGACATTCTCGAACTCCCACCAGTGGCTCCAAGAAGCTGTATTGCACGCAGCGGCCACACCCCGGTAACCACGTCGGCTCGTGGGCTAAACCTGGTGGGGGGACTTGTATGCTGGGCATACAACAGTGCGCCTAGGCATGGAAGTGTACTCTCAGCGTACAAGTTTGCCAGCAGTTGCTCCCTGTGTAGTGCAAGAAGTCTACCCCGGTGATGAAGGCATCTCAGCGCTGATAAGCACCAGAGACTGGCAGAGTCGGCGGGGTAGCGAGGCATTGGTGGAAGGCCTAAGGCGGCGATAGGAGACAAGGTTATCGTCGGCTAGACACTGCAACCCACTCTCTCCCGGTTGTAGCGGTTTACCGTTCCATCGGGTCTCAGGGAGTGTGGTCGAGAGAGTGCATCTGTGTTTGCGCGTACACTTATGCACTTTAATATATCCTGCGCAATTGACTGGCTCTGTTATTACCGGACTCCGAAAAACATCAAGTCCTTTGGCGATGGGTAGAGGTAGAGAAGCTCGGAGGTGATGCTTTCCGAGTTTTGTCTGATACCTGCACTAAGGCGGCTTAGGGAGAGTGGTCGCTCTTGCACTGCATTGGGGTGACAGTGCAGTTCGGCAGCACCCTCTGCGACAAAGCAGCTCTATTTAGAGGGGCACTGCTTTCCCCGTTTAACCGGGGAGGAGGCTAGAAAAGGTGCCTCAAAAAAGTGCTCACCCCCCCTAAAATAAGGAGGCAGTAACCACGGCTGCCTGTGCATCCTTATGGTCGTGGTCGAGAATACAAAAAAGCAAAATTGAGAACATCATCTATGACTTTCGGCGCATGGAACGTGCGCACACTCTTGGATCGGCCAAATAACTTGTGCCCTGAGCGTAAAACCGCAATCGTTGCTCGAGAGCTGAGACGCTATAATGTAGATATAGCAGCACTGAGTGAAACTCATTTAGCTGATGAAGGTCAGCTAGTAGAGCGCGGTGGTGGTTACACGTTTTACTGGAAGGGTACAGCTGCTAACGAACCCAGAAGATCCGGGGTTGGGTTTGCAGTTAAAAACGAGATGGCAGCAAGGCTAATCGATCATCCCATTTATACATCCGATAGGGTCATCTCATTGCGATTGCGCTTGAATAGCAATAACTTTTTAAACATAATCAGTGTTTATGCGCCCACACTTGATAAGCCTGATGATATCAAAGATAGTTTTTATGAGGAGTTGACTCGGGTTTTATCGAAAATTTCAGCTACCGAGCAAGTCCTGTTACTGGGAGATTTTAATGCTCGAGTTGGGCGTGACCATGAAGCGTGGCCGAAAGTACTTGGTCGGCACGGCATTGGAAACATGAACAGCAATGGGCTGCAGTTACTTAGTTTATGTGCTCAATTCAGCTTATGTATAACAAACACCTTCTTTAGGCTACCTGCTAAGTATAAGGCCACGTGGATGCATCCAAGGTCAAAACACTGGCACCTAATTGACTATGCAATAGTCCGTCAAAGGGAGATATCGCAGGTGCAGGTTACTCGAGTTATGCGAGGAGCCAATTGTTGGTCGGATCATAGGCTTGTCATAACTAAATTAAGGCTGCGATTGCGCTTTCCTAGCAGAGGTAAGAAACCTAAGCTACCTCACCTGGATTTGGAGAAGTTGCATAATCCAGACGTGCAAGAAGAATATGTGCAGGCCGTTAGTAATCACTTGAGAGCGCTCGATAGTGACAGTCATGAAGATTTAAAATCCAACTGGAATACTCTAACAGCGAGTATACGGGCTGCGGGATTGGATGTATTGGGTCTGAGAACCAAAGTTCATAAGGACTGGTTTGATGATAATGACGTTACAATCTGTAACTTATTAGCCAAACATCGAGACCTCTTGAGACATGACAATGCAATGCATGATCGGGTCATCAAAGAAAGAATCAAGAACAGTTCAATAGAGGTACGAAGGCGCACTCGGGAGCTGAAAGACCGGTGGTGGCAGGAAAGGGCACAGTATATGCAGTGGTTGTGTGACACCAATCAACTAGGTGCCTTCTTTGCCGAAGTGCGAAATCTAGTTGGACCCCAGCATCAGACGAGTGCTCCAGTAAAGTCCTTGAATGGGAGCTTATTAGTGAGCAAAGAGGATGTACTAAAACGCTGGGTTGAACATTTTAATAACCTGCTGAACGTCGATCGGTTAGCTGATCTAGACTACATTAGATCCTTGCCTGAACACCCAAAAGATATGTCCTTGAATAGCCCACTTACACTAAGTGAGGTGGCTATTGCTATCAAACAGCAAAGAAACAAAAAAGCTGTTGGTGTAGACGAAATTCCTGGAGAACTCATTAAATATGGCGGGAATGGGCTGCAATCTAAAGTCTGGGAGCTCTGCTCACGCATGTGGGATGAAGAGCGGGTACCGGAAGACTTTAAAGTATCCAAGATTTGCACGTTGTATAAAAACAAAGGTAGTCGTGCTGATTGCAACTCGTACAGGGGTATATCGCTGTTATCAGCCCCTGGGAAGATTTTTGCCCGAGTTCTCTTAAATCGTTTAGTTGGAATTTCGGAAAGAATTCTTCCAGAGACCCAGTTTGGGTTTCGCCCTAGTCGAGGCACCTGTGAAGCAATTTTCTCGATTCGTCAATTACAGGAAAAGAGCAGAGAACAGTGTCAGCCTCTGTTTCTCTGTTTTGTAGACCTCGAGAAAGCTTTTGACAGTGTGCCTCGTGAGGCTTTGTGGTTGGTACTCGACAAGATTGGCTGTACGGAAAAGTTTGTAAGAGCATTACGGCTGTTACACGATAATATGAGCTGTTGTGTATCAGTTGGAGGCGAGAAGTCTGAGTGCTTTTCGGTAACTTGTGGAGTAAAGCAAGGTTGCGTTTTAGCGCCTACACTTTCCGCCTTGTACTTTTTCGTAGTAGTCAACGATGCCTTAAAATGTAACGCTCAAGGTGTATCTATTCGTTATCGTATAGATGGTAAGCTGTACAATTTGAGGCGATTAAAGGCCGATACCAAAGTCTCTTACGATCTTGTCACAGAAGTCCTGTATGCGGATGATTTGTGTTTCGTGGCGGGTACCTCAGATGGCCTGCAAGAGCTTGTCATGAACCTTCATAATTCATGCGTGAAATTTGGTTTAAAAATTAACATCGCAAAAACTGAAGTAATGGCAATGAACACCGTGGATTCAGTTGAAGCTCCACTGAGGGTATTGCTTCAAGATACTGAGCTCAAGCAGGTTAACAAATTTAAATATCTCGGAAGCACCTTAACATCTAAAGGGGATATAGACTCTGAGATAACAAGTAGAATTAGTGCTGCCTCCGCAGCATTTGGTAAACTCCGAGAGAAGGTATTCCGATCGCACGGAATTAAGCTGAGCACGAAAATCAACGTGTACATGGCGATAGTATTACCGAATCTTCTTTATTCCGCTGAGACTTGGACGCTTTATCGCAAGCATATTCGTGTTCTGGACAGGTTTCACCTCAAATGTCTTCGTGACATCCAAAACATCAAGTGGTCTGATCGCATTAGAAGCACAGACGTGCTGCGGCGGGCAAAAGTCAGTGGCATTGAGGCATACCTTATGCGGCGGCTATTGCGTTGGTGCGGACATGTTGTGAGAATGCCCAACGAAAGACTAGCCAAGCGCATCTTTTATTCCGAACTTAAGGACGGAAAGCGGAAACAAGGCGGTCAGTTCCTTAGATATAAAGATGTGCAAAAGAGGCATATGACTAGATGTAAGATCGACTTCTTTCGCTGGGAAAGTCTGGCTGAAAACCGAGGGGATTGGAGGCACTTGGTTCAGCAGAATATCACCGAATTCGAGGATAAAAGGAGGCTAGATCTGGACATTTACCGTGACCAACTTAAAAGTAGACCACCCTCCAATATAACTTACAATTATGTTGATGGTACCCTGTCATGTCCTCACTGTGCACGTTTATTCCGTGCTAAAATAGGGTACATCAGTCACATCAGGGCACATGAGCGAAGCCCTTATTCAAATTTAAATACCTAACAGAGATTCAGTCGCTGTTGCCGAACTCGGCAAAGGAAACATCATAATTAGGGTACCTACTAATTAAAAACTTAATGACTACAGCGTACCTAACTTAGGTTTAAAAAATATATTAACTATATATAATCGCCGGAAGTTTCTTTTTGATGGGTTGGGATACTATCACAGAAGATATCTATAGTATTCCGATATCAATTTGCGAGGGATAACATTCTATACAACGGTCCGTGGCATTGATGTAGAATTTTAGTACCTATTCTATTTCAATGGTCCGTGGTGACCAAGATTGCTTCTCACTTGAGGTAAACTAAAAAAATGTTGATTTAAAAACCTATTTTACTTGTAGAGTTTAGTTCAGTTCTGTGAACAAATGATACAGGTATCATTGGATAGGTCTACCCAAAAAAAAAACCAGACCTCCAGGTGATGAGATGACAGTATCTACGTCGCGTGTAAGAGAAAAATTAGAGCTGTATTAGATTTTGATGAAATAACTCCTCAAACACTACCAACGGGTATATTTATTGGAGTCGATGAACAAAAAGAAAACTGACGTCGCTTCGATGTTCTAAGAACTGCAATATCTTTCAATATGAGACAATATGAGTCGCAATCTGTGCAAATCCTAACCAGCATCCTCCCTGGCGCAGTGTTGAGCGCTGTTGCCTTAACGTGGGAGGTCCTGGGTTTGATTCCCGGCAGGGTCAATTTATAATTTCTGAATTTTCTCTGGTCTGGTTTGGTCCGAGGCTTCAGCCGTGGCTAGTTACCACCCTACCAGGCAAGACGTACCGCCAAGCGATTTAGCATTCCGATACGATGCCGTGTAGAAACCGACTAGGGGTATGGGTTTAATATAACTGTCATACCCCTAACAGGTTATCCCGCTACCATCTTACGCTACCATCTTAGACTGCATCATCATTAACCATCAGGTGAGATCGCAGTAAAAGGCTAACTTATAGTGGAATAAAAAAGCATGCGCTGTTTCACCTTTTTATATAACTATGTGCAACTAGGTCACCAGTCATCACTCCCATCTAAATATAACTTACTTCAACAACAAAAGCCTGCATTACAGGACGCATTGATATAGAACTTAAAGGGCGTTTAAATTCACAAATTCAAACCCTTTTATAAATCCAAATTGCTATAATTTCACCCGTGTATATTTGCCTGACAGGAATAGCATGATGATTGTCGATTATCAGATTGCGTGTATATTTTTTCTTATACAATATGTCATAGGAAATGGACTATACTATAGGATATACGAGTAGGTACGTTAACTTTTCAGAACTTTTTATCACGAAAGCATGGGAAATTTTCTATGTAGCGCTAACATTGACGACCTCCTTGGTGAGCACTGTAGTTTTAAAAGCGGGAGGTCCCTGGTTCGATCCCCGGCAGGGTCTAAATTGACCCTTTTGAATTTATAATTTCTGCATTTTTTCTGTACTGGTCTGGTGGAAGGCTTCGGCCGTGGCTATAGTTACCACTTACGGCATAAACGTTCCGCCAATCGATTTAGCGTTCCGGTATGATGTCGTGGAGAAACCGATTAGGTCTAGAGTTTGGGTGTAATATAACTGCCATACCTAGTCTTAGTGCCTAGTGCTTAGTGGGAGATTTTCTTCCCATTCGATAGCGACAACGTTTACTACGATTTGTATGGAATTGTCAAGCGCTTGACAGCTGGCGCTCGATCAATTCTATATTAAGTTACAGTCCCACAAACTTATCTGACCCGGTGGCCAAAATTGGAATTATCTTTTATGCCTTTATTTTATTTTATTTTATATACACTAGCGACGCTGACACCGGGTCACATACCTAAGTTTGACGGACTATAAATGGTATAGTTAACGTTGTCGCGATCGAAGACGTAATTAGACTCCCACTCGGGCTGCAGGTCAGCCCGCTACTATCTTGAACTGCATCATCAATTTTATCAACAGATAAATAAATAATTTTTTTTTTTTTTCATAAACATAAACATTTTTTTTAAGGTAACATCGTAGTGTAGAGCTAACTTATAGTGGATACACACACCCAGCTAGTTCACGACCATCGTGAGTTGGCACCTTCCTTCAGAGCAAAACTCGCAGCAAAAAGGTCTCTGACACCTAGTCAGAGGATAAATTGGGTGCGAAAAAAAAAAAAAAACTTATAGTGGAATAAAAAACAAACTTACCTATCTACCTACTATTAGGTACCTATGTACCTACGCGTGGAGCTTTGTCCACTTGCTAATAACCATAATAACGTACCGTAAGCAAGCTTCTAGGTAGGTACATAATGTATTTCTCGAGATATCTAACAAACAAATCAGCGTTAGTCTAAAGTACTTACTGACTCATAATATTTATAGTTTGCTGTAGAACACGCAAAACTGAGTCATGAAAGTAAACTTTAGCGCAAAACATTTTGTTACACCGCGCCTACCTATAGCTACATGATCATATTATACTAAGTACATAATACATACGTTGCAATATATGTACTGCAATGTGGTAAAATTTTCATTTTATTTTTTGGAAATTGAAATCAAATCGCTTTTTAATACAGTTTCTATAAGTACAGTTTTGAATATAAAGAATCGTGAAGATTCGTGTGATCTAATTCTAAGTGGCCTTTAATAGTGGTTAGCAAAGCCCTCTAAGGACTCCCTTAAATGTTGCAGCAAAGAACAAAAGCTGCATTTATCAACCAAAGTGGAGTAAATATTAATTTTGGAGCTCATAAAATTTTGCACGTTTTTTTTTTTTTCACCCAACTTAATACTATCCTTACAGGTTACCTAATGCGATAGAATAAGCCTTACATTATTTACAATAGAAATATACGAATAATAAAAATATACTTAATTAACTACATTTACATACCTACTTAGAACCTAACTAACTTTATACATATGAAGCGGCTTTTGTGAACTCGCTCAGTGAGCAGCTGAATAGTTGAATGTGATGATTGTTTGAAATTAATATTGTTTTCTTTCTAATAGGTCATCAGGAGTTTCGTAAATTTCTTGAATAAATTATTATAGGATTCACGGTTTCTGAAAAACATAAAAATTTATTAGGTACAATGACTTCAGTATTAGGGGATGTTATTGTGATTTATACTCGTATGTTTTGTTTATTATTATTATTTATTTATTTATTGACAAACACTTTTTACATTTACCTACTTGGGTTCTTAACACCCTTAAGCCTCGTCGACTTATCTGAGTGCTGCACATTCCTCTAACATAATATATTATGCGGATATAATAAAAATAATATAACTAATAAGCAATATACAATAAATAAGTACTTAGCACAATACAAATTATATAGAACATAAACATGACAAGATCTCCTAAACTGGCGGCACTCGTAAAAAATTAAAACATAATAGGGTAAGTATTTTAATGAAACATAGTTCGGCAATCCTCGGCTTCCGATCGTCAACATAGGTACATTGTATATGTACATTTCTATAGGTACATTGAATCACGCAGGTAGGAAAATTAATGAAGTGTTTTCTTTCCACAATTATTTATTATAATAGATATTATATTATATACCTTGGGAGGAAGTAGATCAACAGCACACATCATTGCATTGGTACATCAAGAGTTTCTGAACTAGATGTTTTCACAACACTGGTTGGGGCTATAAGATCAATCATTCCTTCGACCACTTCTGTAGGTTCAATTAAGGTAGGAGTTAAAAGTGTTCGTTTTATAGTAAGTGTGATTGGAGGCAAGATATAGCATGGTTCGCTCTGAACACCAGCTGAGGCAGATTGGATTGTTTCTAGTGACGGAGTCTCGGTCACCAATTCAGAGGATAATACAGGAGTCGGCTTGACATCAAATCCGCTGGAGAATGACACAGATGTACCATCCATAGGTAAAACTTTTGTTGCAAACGAAACTGAATACAAAAATGCTGTAAACAAAAATATTAGCAACCGTTTTAGTCCTTGTGCCATTTTATTTTAAATTGCTCAACTTTATGAATAGGTACACGAAAGCGTAGGCCGACTGATTAAGCTTGACTGTTTGGCTTCTACACGAGATTGTGTTGTTATATATTATTAACTTTATTCGCATCCATTTCGGCGTAAATTATTTTATCAGTTTTAATTGTCATAATAATATTTGTTGAAACGCTCGTATTCCACGGAATTGATTAAGAATGTTTATTGTTTTTGTTCGATAGTGAGAAACGTTTGGTCTCCATGTTCATGCTGATAATACGTGATCTCTGGAACTCCACTTCAATATTTTAGGTTTCGGATTATACGTAAAGCTGATCGGACTGTTAGGTGTTCCTTTGTTTGGATTTTTTCCACTAAACCGCGAAAACTGAGAATCTTCCAACTGTAAATTGCATTTGCAAGAACCAAGTAAGTAGACAGTGAATTTCGTGTTTCAAATTTTTCAATTATGTTCATCAATAAATTGATGAATTAAGAGTAAAATATACGTTACTTTTATTTACTTAGTGTAGAGTGTAGACTGTTGCTGGAAACGAATTATTGTTATCTCTAAGATCTGAAGTGTCAAGAAAAAAATTGCTCTTGCTATAGTTCTTTGTTCGTAATATTATATTATGAATAGTAGGTACATCGGTGCGTCCCGTGCGCGATGCTCTTAAGTCATAAGGCTCATCCTTTCGCGAATTCCTGCTCATTAGAGAAAATTTCAAAGTTTTTTTTATCCGCGGTATGCTGACATTTATATTCTGTCCAACCATTTATTTTACTTTTAACATGAGCACGCCTATGAAGTTTCATAATTATAGATAGGCAACCATCGACAATACTACTTTGGCGATAGACTTTTTATTTAGTTAGTCATTTAAACGCTTGGGTATGTTTATAAAAACAACAAAAAATGTAGAGCAACGATAAACATCAATGTGTCAAATCGATTAAAACTTTATTCATAAGGAAAGTCGATTGTTATCAAAAATCGAATGAGTAACACACTAGAACATCATTGACTCGAGCTGCCAAAAGTAAAATAAATAATTGGATAGAGAATAAACGGACAAAATCGCGATGGGAATAGGTATAACTAACACTAACTACTTAGGGAAGGATCAAGGAACTAGACATTAATTTATTTTCCGGTTTTCCTTTTATCAGTTATCCGTTTCTACGTGAGCGACAAAGGCGACGCCGCGACTCGATACGACGCGACGCGACAGTATCAAACAGTAGCTGACCCTTCACGTGGCCTACGTTGTCATGTCGCGTAGACAAGTTTGTCATTTTCTATGGCGTCGTATCGCCGTCTCGTGGCTACGAGCCTTGACGTACCTACCTACTATCATCTAAGAGCCACTACACTACGACCTTCACCGATCTGTTAACCAGATGAAACACACTTTTTATTTTTATTTAATAATACATAAATACGCCTAAAATAGCTTACCTATCAAAATCTTGACCAGGCTATTTTAAAATTACATAATTAATTTTAATAAAAAAAATTTGACAGGTTTATTGTAGGCAATGCCGACATTAACAGATCCGTGAAGTTACCTATGGACTATGTTATACCTTAATAATGGTATGGTGGTATAACCTCACGGATCGGAACCGCTTGAGATATAATAGGTAATATATAAAAATATAGGTAATTTTATAACAAACGCGATGGTAAATATAGCATTGCTTACAATAAACCTGTCAAAAAAATTTAATTAAAATTAATTATTTGTTATAATATTATAATTTAGCCTGGTCAGGATTTTGATAGGCAAGCTATTTTAGCCATATTTATCTATTATTATCTAAATAAAAATAAAAAGTATGTTTCATCCGGTTAACAGATCGATGAAGGTCGTGGTATTTCCGGCTCTCGGACCACTAGCTGTATCGAGGCTCAGGAAATTAATTTATCGGCAAATAATACTGATTGTTATTACTTATCTGATACCCGCCTATACGGATTTTACAATGACCCTGAACTACGTCAGTCACATTTCCGAGAACGGAGTAACTCACGATACATTGTTTTTTAAAACTAAGCCCTGTTTGATTGAGATTAGGTTTATTTTTCCATGCATCACAATAATGACGTAATTACACCGTGGAAAACCAAAACCTGATATTCTTCGTTCATGCAGCGGGCTCGTTAGCTCAGTTGGTTAGAGCGCCGATACCCATCCACTTTATCGGAGGGCGGAGGTTCAAATCCTTCACGAGTCGTACACCAAATCTCTTTTTAAAAATATTTTGAAAAGATGGGAGCGTTTCTTCCTATTTTGACCGATTAAAATAGGATCGTGGTCCTATCTATGTATATTTTAAACTTATCTATACTAATATTATAAATGCGAAAGTTTGGATGGATGGATGGATGTTTGTTACTCAATCAAGTCAGAACGGCAGAACAGATCTGGATGAAATTTGGCACAGAAATAGATTATAGTTTGGAATTAGGTATAGGTACATAGGCTACTTTTTATCCCGGAGAATTAAAGAGTTCCCGTGGGAATTACGAAACCTCAATCAACGCGGACGAAGTCGCGGGCATCAGCTAGTTGTGAATAGTAGGACAACCTGTGTCACTCATGACAAGTCGAGACTACCACCCTTCACTGGATCGGAAAGCAAATTCTACTGAGAAGAGCCGAATAGAAGGTCCTTTTTGAGTTGTGTGCCACACGTGTGTGTGCACACACACATAAAACGACTGTGATAGTTCTTTAAGATGATTTGTGAAATGGTGATAATGAAAAAAAAACCCCGGCTGCGTTTTTTGTGGGCTCTTCTCAGACCAAGGCGCGTTTGGAACCCTTGTAGCTTTAGTTCTAAGATGCCATAATTGATTGTCACTATCACGGTGATACTTACCTATTTGACGTTCAAATACTTAATGTACCTACAGTGTACCTAATTTAAATAAATACCTAAACATTGAATCTTGAATGATCTAGGTCTCACTGGAAGAGCTGTGCTGCAAGGCAAGATTCCCTTAGCAAAGCAAGTAGTTTATAGGTCCATGGTAGGTATGAGATTTATTTTTGGAGCAATATCCTTAGATACCGATAATAATAAGTAAGTATATTATTTTTTAAAAGGTTGCAAATTATAAATAGACGTATTGTGTACAAAATATATTCACAAAATGGCTACATTATGAAAACGCTTATACTGTCGACTTCAAAGCAAAGGACTAATTTCACATCATTTTCATATTGAAATAGACAGGAAAATAATATGAAGGTACAGTACGCTGTACAATGCTCGTGCCATTATTTATCAAACAACACGTCTTTTCTTTGTGAAAATAATTGTTGTATTTAGCGTCAAGCGGTATTAGGTAATATTTATTAGTACAGACTACAAAATAGTATATCTACATTTCGGTACCAACTACAGAGTAGTAAACACATGCATTTATTGGAGACTAGCTGATGCCCGCGACTTCGTCCGCGTGGTTTGGCGGGACCCTCGAACCCGATTGCAGCGCCCCCTACCGGGTCCAATTGTGAATATAAACCATCCCGGGGTCCAGACAAACCCAACAAAAAAAGAATTAGCGAAATTGGTCCAGCCGTGTCCCGCTCTGAACCTCGAACCCGATTGCAGCGCCCCCTACCGGGTCCAATTGTGAATATAAACCATCCCGGCGTCCAGACAAACCCAACAAAAAAAGAATTAGCGAAATTGGTCCAGCCGTTCACGCGTGATGCCGTGACCAAGGGAAATAGGGATTCATTTTTATATTATACCCCTATTTCACCCCTTCGGGGGTGGAATTTTGAAAAACTGTGAGACACATATGTTTTCATTTTCTACCCGCAGCTCATATATCAAGTTTCATGGCTATAACTTGAGAAATTAAGGACTTTCATACAAACTTTCAACCCCTATTTCACCCCTTTGGGGGTAGAATTTCGGCATAAAAAGTATCCCATGTCCTACCTCGTAGTATGGGCTCAAATCGTGCCAAGTTTCGTTTGAATTCATTCAGTAGTTTCGGCGTGATGCGCGGCCAAGATACAGACAGACAGACAGACAGACAGACAGACAGACAGACAGACAGACAGACAGACAAAAATGAAAAAAATTACAGATTTGGCTTCAGTATCGAATAATGAGTGCCCTCCAAAAAAAATTTTCAAAATATCTTCAATGTACAGAATTGGACCTGTTACAGTTTTATTATAAGTATAGATGTCTCTCAACAACTTCAAATTTTTGTAAAACGTAAACTAATTGAAAAGTCCTATTATAGTGTAAAGGATTATAATATGAATGATAGGCATGGGTATGAATTGTTCCAGCGGCTAATTATGTTATAACTATAATACTAGGTATATTGTTATAATTCGTGTTAATTTAAGCAAAACAAACTTGGGTAGAAATGCTGCAATAAACCGTCTTGTTCATGTTTACAACGAGCTTGCCTGTGTACAAGATGACGTCGATATTTTTTGTCAGGGTCCAAATACCTTTAAAAAAGTTATAGCGTCGGCTGTCTCTGCTCTGAAGGACAAATCGGCCAGTCTTAGCTCGTAATTTTAGTTAGTTAGTTTTGAGATAAGTTGTATTTATAAAATTAGTATATAGATTAATTTATTTACATTAGTAGTAGTAATAGATACATTGTTCCTTTGATTTATATTATTTTTATCATGTAGTTACTCGTAGGTACTTGTGATCGGTTGTTTCTTTTTTGTAATATCTTATTTTTAATAGCTGTGTATACTTGTAAGTGGCGTGCCACACGGGAAAAGACCTTATGTACTATTTTTTATTTAAGCTTTGTGTACTCGCCGTTGGTATACCGAAATACAAAAATAAAATAAAATAAAATAAAATTATAAATCTAATTAAGTAATTTACGATATTTGTGAGATGGTGATAATAAAAAAAACCCGGCTGAGTTTGTTGTGTGCTCTTCTCAGACCAGGGCGCGTTTGGGACCCTCGTAGCTTTAGTTTTAAGATACCATAACTGATTATCACCATCATATTTTATAATTAGTAACTGGACGTCAATGAGTGTACATTGTAGCTAAATTGAATAAATATATTTTGACTTCAACTTTGAACACTAAGTATTTCGCTAAGAAACAGACAACTTCATGGAAATGTTTTATGTAGGTAATTATACTTTCATTTGTAGGGGGCTATTAGGGGAGGGTTTGATAGGGGAGTGCTACAGTTAGGAAGAAAGATTTCTGAATGCAGATAAATCTTAGAGCTTATTATATTGTTACAACTGCTTCCGATTACAAGTGGCATGGAAAAAACACTTGATCATCAGCACGTGGGCGACCTGTGATACTTGGACTCGGTCCTTATCCAGCCACTTGAGGTTTTATGCCTCGTACAACTCGGCTACTTGTATTTATTGCTTTGAGTTCTATACTGATATTCGAGTACAGGGGCCATACTGCCAACGCTTAAAGCAATACTTAAGCAATATTATTCAAAATGACAGTTAGATGTTACGTACCTTGATGTTCCTAAAATAAAGATTATAATTCTATAACACGAAAGTCAACAATAATGAAACAATATGGCTTTTAAGCGTTGGAA
Source organism: Erebia ligea (assembly GCA_917051295.2). Lineage (NCBI taxonomy): Eukaryota > Metazoa > Arthropoda > Insecta > Lepidoptera > Nymphalidae > Erebia > Erebia ligea. The sequence goes on from OU785226.1 coordinate 15,500,688, forward strand.
GTACGGCCCCAGAAACGCAACAAAAGAGAATGTTTCATTTTCATTATAATTATAAGAGGGACGAGTGGCCTAGTTGCGACAACGCTTATCAGTCGGTTTCGATTGTTAAGCAACGTTGTCCCAAGTTGGTAACTAAATTCCAGGTAAGGCTGCCTTTCCACCAGAGACGTGAGAGGTAGATAAGTGGTGAGCGAGGTTAAGGGTGCCTTTCCACCAGAGATGTGCTACGTTGCTACCTACGCTGCGGATGTTTGTCAAACCCACTAATAGGAGCGCTTGATCTAACTTCTAGCGATCTAAGCTATCACAATCAAGAGCTCCCATTGGTTGGTCTGACACACATCCAAGCGTAGCAACGTAGCACCACAGGATAAGTAAAAGTACGTAGCACATCTACTCCTAGGATTGGTAGTGTGTTAATATCCTATGTCCCCACAGTGGGGCAGAGGGTGTCTACAGTGTTGCGCCATCTCGAGCGGTTAGAAGCTACACCCTTGACCTCATCCCACGTCATCCCTATCCTCGCGGCCTCCGCCAGAACCGTACGTCGCCAAGTTTGTTTGGGTCGACCACGCTTCCTTTTTCCCTGAGGATTCCAGTCGAGAGCCTGCCTCGCAATATCGCTAGAATTGGTAGTATCATGGATAATAACCGCAATGCAATGACCAGAAGAAAAAACTATGACTATTTCGCGCGTTGGTATAAGGAGGGCAGTATGGCTTAACCTCCTTAGAAGGCCCCTATTAGCCCGAAAGCGGTACTCCTATAATCTCAAGTAAGATCTTCCGACAAAGACGCGCGGGTGGCGAGGACGGCGCCGGCGCACCTCCGCCCTCCCGACTGCACTTCACATTGAACATGTTGGGATGTGAACGGGACTCTTTTATCAAGTGCACTCATTAAAACATTAAGGAATTAGGAGGGGATCGACGTTTGGTCCTGTCGTGCTTATGTGCGCGCTACATCATACTATAATATTATAAATGCGAAAGTGTGTTTGTTTGTTGATTTGTCCTTTAATCCCGCCGCAATGGAGCAACGGATTGACGTGATTTTTGGCATGGGTATAGTTGAAGACCTGGAGAGTGGCATACTTTTCATTCCGGAAAATTAAGGAGTTCCCGCGGGAATCAAAAAAACTTAAACCACGCGGACGAAGTCGAGGGCATCAGCTAGTCAAATAATCAAATAAATATTATAAATGCGAAAGTTTGGATGGATGGATGTATGTATGGATGTATGTTTGTTACTCAATCACGCTCCAACGGCTGAACGGATCTGGATGAAATTTGGCACAGAGATAGATTATGGTCTGGAATAGCACATAGGCTACTTTTTATCCCGGAAAATTAAAGAGTTCCCGCGGGAACCGAAAAACCTAAATCCACGCGGACGAAGTCGCGAGCATCAGCTAGTATTATATAAGTCCTAAATCGATAAAATCCCATCCCGTCCGCCATATTAAATTTATTTATTATTTTTTTTCGTGTTTTTCTCAACAAACCCTTTTAATAGACCGCCATCTTTGGGAGTCCGCCATATTGGATTTGGAATGACGTCACTTGCTAACCAACCTGTGCTGCATAACTACACGTAAGTAAATAGTTTGGATAACAATATCCAAACTAAACGTGTATGCAAAATATCATTTCATTTGATTGGGCTAGCGAACCCACTAGCTAGTAGCTACCTCATACCGGCAATATATTGTGGTTTTCTTGTGATTTTGACTTTGAAACGTTTAAATTTCGCTGAAGCTTGGCGCGCGGAATAAAATGACGCGCAGGTAATATTGCATATTTTCCTTGATAACGCAAATTAAGTGAATTTTAATGATACAATTTCCTTTGCCTCTCAGTGCTAATGGATTCATACGCTATGTACCTACCTATCTACCTACGCAATAGGTACCTAAGTAGTAAATACCTAAAATAACTCAATAACAACTCACGTATGACGTAGGACTTACTTCTATTTACCTAATAAGTATACTCTCTCAAACTTTCGCTTAGCAATGTAGGTCTACTTTTTGAAATTCAATGGAGTTAGCCTTGACTGCAATCTCAATGGTTGGTCGGTATTATACACTTAGGTATTAGGTAGGTAGGTACCTACTCATAGAATTATAACGCGCAAGAATGGGTATCGGTATATGTACTATAAATGAGAAAGTTTGGATGTTTGGTTGATCACTCCACAACACTTCCTTCACGCCAGAATTACTAAACCGATTTGGCTGAAATTTTGTAACGGAGATAGCTTATATCCTGAATAAAAAAGAAAATAACCCAGCAAATTGACGAGTTCCCGCGGGAATCAAACCTCAATCCACGCGGACGAAGTCGCAGCCATCATCTATAGTTCCTTTATAATATAATGAGTAGAGATCAAAGCCAGCCCAGCACAGCCTACAGTGAATGTAATGATGTAATTGTTGGCGCTGTCTGGAATGGATCATAGAAACCGACTTATGGTTAATTTATTAATTCTAATTTGTCTACATACTTACTCATCCTAGTGAAAACGGCTGCTTCTTCTCGTTAGAATTGTCATTCCGAACTAGTGGTAGATTCAATGATTGATGCAATTTTTGTATAATAAGGCTGCAGTGACACTAGGTATACTATTTAATTAATACTTTAGAATTCCTACGCGATATCGATGAATTCAAAACCATAAATTAGTTAAAATAAAATTTACTAATTAGAAAAACACTCTCATAATCTTATTGATACAGGTATCATACTCAATGACCTATACTCTATATTTATCGCAGCTTGTATAGTGAGCGGTTGAAGCGATCGCACCGTGAACAAGTTTCATGGGTCAGCTACGGGCAGGTGCTCAATGCGCGAGAAAGCTCACACCTCAGCGGGCCTTTGTAAGTAGGTATGCCTTTGCGGCTTTTACCCGACTGCGCTTTTTAAAAGAGCAACCACGTAGTTTCTTACTGGTAGGAACGGCTGCTTCTTCTCGGTAGAATTGGCATTCCGAACCAGTGGTAGATTCAATGATTGATGCAATTTTTGTATAATAAGGCTACAGTGACACTAGGGTAGGTATACAATTTAATTAATACTTTAGAATCTTTACGCGATATTGATGAATTCAAAACCATAAATTAGTTAGTTAAGATTAAATTTAATCACGAGAAAAACACTCTCAGTATCATATGAATTAGTATAGTACAGAATTAGTCACGTAGTTTCTTGTTGGTAGGTATGCAGTTTCTTCTCTCTAAGAACGGCACTCTGAACCAATGGTAACTGGTAGATAATGGTTTGGATAATAGGGTTACAGTGACAATGACTAAGGCATACAATCCAATTAATTCTAAAAAAAATTCAAGTTTTTTTATTCAAATAGACTTTTTACAAGTGCTTATGAATAGTCGAATCTACCACTGGTTCGGAATGCCATTCCTACCGAGAAGAACCAGCAAGAAACTCGGCGGTTGCTCTTTTGAAAAAAAAAATTTACAATATCAATATAATTTGTAATTACATACGTAACCTCTGTCCTTAGCATTACTGGAGCGATTCAATTCCATGCTCCTTTGTCATTTACGTAATCTTCAACAGTATAATAAGCTTTTTTCAGAAGCATACTTTTAATGGACTTTTTAAACTTGTGTAAAGGCAAGTTTAAAATAGGTTGTGGAATTTTGATATAGAATAGAATGCTCATTCCCACGAACGACCTTCGGACTTTCTTGAGGCGGAGCGATGAAGTCACTAGCCTATGGCGGTTAATTCTTTAGAATCCTGCCCATCCAACCTACAATGTTTAGGTTTAGTGTTGCTAATCGTGGAAAGGTTGAATAATTTTCAGGTATTTCACCTGCTGACCGCCAAACTTCAATAGGTAAGTGAAGATGGCACCCGATGATGATGATGATGATTGAATAATTTTACCACCGAAATCATGACCAATTCGTGGATATAAACATTCAAAACGTTTTCAACTTTTCAATATTTTACTTTCTTTCTTTTCAATACTGGTGTCCCAAGACTAGTTCTACGCCCCATACAAATTTGAACCGTGGGCAAATTATTAGATAATGATAAATTAGTTAATAATAAATTATTAGTAGATAATGTTTTTTCAAATTACGTACTTAAATCTAATAGATAGGTTTCATCCCGGAAAACCAGAGAAACCGCAGGGGAATTTAAAAAACCTAACACTATACGCGGAAATCGTGGGCATTACTAGTTTCAAATTATACCTATAGAATATCTCAGGAAGAAAGGGCATTACATTATGAAGTACCTGCTAGCTGATGCCCGCGACTTTGTCCGCGTGGTTTAAATTTTTATTGATTCCCGCAGGAACTTCTTCATTTTCCGGGATAAAAAGTAGCCTTTGTCACTTTCCAGGGCCTCAACTATATCCATGCCAAAAACCACGTCAATCGGTTGCTCCGTTGCAGCGTGATTGAAGGACAAACCAATAAACCAACAAACAAACACACTTTCGCATGTATAATATTATTAGTATATAGTATAATATTAGTATTAGTATATTAGTAGGTATATAGTATGATATAATAGTTAGCTAATAAATTACAAATAAGCGATATTGTCATCTAATCTGAAAAATTATCCTAAAATAAAGATTTTCAAGAAAAAAAAAAGTCTGACTCGTGAAGGATTCGAACCTCCGCCCTCCGATGACCAATTTTAATTTTATATCGGCGCTCTAACCTACTGAGCTAACGAGTCTTGTGTACTTAGTGATAAATTTCGCATCAGTTTCCTCAAAATGACGTCACACCCTAGTACCAGTACCATACTATCTACCTATATCTAATCTTCAACCATTGTACGACTAAACACGATAAATGCCCACTCATTTTCCGCCTGAAGACGAATTACGAATTGTTTATTGATTCCCCTGTTCTAATGCAAATCGACCGTCGAGGACAAAAGGGATCGTGTAAACAACTTCCAGATTGTTCAATAAAGAAACTTTGTATAACGGAATACTGTTTTAGAGGAAATGCGATGATTGCGCTTCGTAAAGTGCTTCGAATGCGTCCGTGGAATTTCAACAATGTACGGGACTGCAGATATGATATATGTATAGATATTATTAAAATCATCGTCAGCTATCGCTGACGATGATTTTAATATAATAGTTAACAATTTTTTTTTAACTCCTCCACCATAATTTTTCGTTTTACCTGGAAATGTAAAAGTTAGTTAATTTTAAAACCAAAAAATAAATACAAGGGTTTTCACATAGGTCTAACCAATTTTGTTGAAACTTTGTAGAGACAGCTGACATGCTGGAGGCTACTTTTTATTCTGGAATAGGTCATCATCTATTTTTAATTAAAACGGAGATAAATATTCACAAACCTTACGAAAAATACCATTAAATAAACAACAAACTTGATATAAATGCAATATTTATTGAATTACATCTCATTACTGGCGAGGAAAGCTCAGGTAATTGATTGAGTACCTTCCTTGCGCGTAGGTGGCGTGGGCCGGTTGCCATGGTAACACCCACGCGTCCCCCCTCTCCACGTTTCCCCCCGCATCTCCCCTTCTCAGCATTGACCCGGGAGACCTTGACCCTACAGGCTTCACAGCTGACAGACGCGTGACGCCCGCCCGCCCTAACACATAGAAAACGAATACATCCGCCGTGAAAGAGTACCTAGGAACTTCACGTAATATTTTTCAGTACTACAAAAAACGAGTACATACTACGTAAAGCTAAACCTATCTAATAGATACCTAAACTGACCTACCTTAGGTCGAGTTGGATGACAGGAGCGGTTTTTTCTCACCCAATAGAACAAATTGGGTTACACAAACCAGTATTCACATCTCACACGGAGGATCAAAATCAAGGGATAAAATCGAGAAAATGCTTGCTTTATCGAATGGTTCAATAAAACTTTCAGTTCTTATTCTATGTTTTCAGTCCTGTACTTTTACTTACCAAAGTTTTAAACAGCTTTGCTCTCTGTCTATTTATGATATTTAAGGAACAGGCTTCGCGTAGAGACAAACATACAGCAACAGTATGTTAACAAATATGTTAATGGCGATTCCTCACTAAGGTAATTAATTTTTATTAGGTAGGTTTTTTTTTTTTTTAGGTTAACCATAATGTGATAGCTGAAAAGTAGGTAACAATTATTTTATTAATTATAGGTAAAATTACCTAATCTGTTATGCGATCGCGTTTCTTTTTCTTCCGAAAGTATTATATCGCGTCAGGGTTGTTGAACTTGCAAAAAACAATGAAAGTGTTTGTCAATTGCATTTGCAAGCGCTACGGCAGTTCCCATTACACCGTTGACCGTACGGGATGTTCAACTGGACGATGGAGCCGGATGTTCACACCCGGAACGTGATACACAGAATGCGCGCGTACGAGTGCACGTTTTGTGATACAAGGAAATGTATGAAATCCATCTAACATGACTCCGAGTGCATGCACGACTTATATGTGTGATGTATGTACGGAATCCCGATTCGATATTCCGAATCAGGATTTCGAAACGGAATTCCGATGTATGTGGCGGGCTATGGGTATATTCAGAGAGAAAGCTATCTCCATTCCAAATTACAGCCAAATCGGTTCAGTCATTGTGGTGTGCCAGAAACAAACATCAAAGCATACAGACATCCAAACTTTCACATCATTTACTTACTAATAAAACTTCTAATTTTATAAATGCGAAGGTTTGTATGGTTGTTGGTTTGTTTTTAAATCACGCCGCACAAAAGCAACCGATCGACGTGATTTCTGTATGGATATAGTTGAGGACCTGGAGAGTGACAGAGGGTACTTTTTATCCCGGAAAATTAAGGAGTCTTATTCCACGCAGACGAAGTCGCGGGCATCTGCTACTTGTTAATACAAGATTGAGGACTGTCCGGGAAAATACTCGTCCATCCCAGCATAGTGGGGCTGGGAACTTGACGTAATTCTTAAAAACCATTTTCATCATAAACTCGTCAACGGAAGAAGTCTTACAATCTTGAGTTAAAGTTACAAAGTTCCTTTGCAATCTCACTCGTAACTTCAGACTGTTTTTAGCGAAGGCCATTCTTGCGATTTGCATTAAAAATATCGCAATCGAGACGGTCTTTGAAGAAACTTAGAAGAAACTCTTTTTTTATTTTTAGACTTACTTACGATTTCTCAATTAGGTACTAAGTACCTTGTGTACCTACTACCAAAACTGAACCGATTTTTTTTTCTCCAAGAATAATTTAAGAATGGCAATGTCGGTATGTTTTTGTATTTTTGATTATACCTATTCGTCAAATTTATTTGCGGGATGTCTGATGATGGCGCGAAAACAGGGCTATTCTTTGCAATTTTTATAGAGTTCTTAAAATTATTAATTTATTGAAAAAAGCAAAACTTATGGACATGGCACGGACGTTTATGGTGCAAAAATATTTTCTCTATGGTAATCATCCACGGAGAAAACAAGAATAATACGATTGTATGGGGAAACCGATTCCCAATTCCTCTTAATTCCCGGCTCCATCGTGAGATCTAAGTTCCACCAGTTGAAGTCACCATGGTTTCAATTTATATCCACCTGTACAGCGTTCAAGCGATAGATACAGACAAAGACAGCGCTCAACACTGCGCCAGAGAGGTCGTAAAAAAGTTTATCCTAAGATAAAGATTTAAAAAAAAAGTCTGACTCGTGAAGGATTTGAACCTCCGCCCTCCGATGATCAAGATTATTTTTATATCGGCGCTCTAACCTACTGAGCTAACGAGTCTTGTATACGCAGCGGTAAATTTCGCATCAGTTTCCTCAATATGACGTCACACCATAACGTGCTACTCAACATTACAGGATTTTAAAAATAGACTCTATATTGATAGAATTCGGTTTTATATTTGAATGGCTGGATTTTTCTGACTTCAATCGCGTGGGTATTCCTGCCTACCTAAAGTCAAGGCCAGCTAGTAAGCATTATATAAATAGGTAGGTAGGTACCTATAATACGAGTACTTATCAGTGGATTGCGTTGTAGCAACATTGACCCAGGTCGGTTAGGAACCTGAATCCTGATGTGTTAGTTGCGGGTCCGAATTAGCTGTTAGATACCTACCTCAGTAAATTCCTTAAGGTATGTCCATTGTCCAAAAATAAAGCGGCAATCTTGCGCGGATGCCGCGTGTCGAATGCCGCGCTGTCATTGTAGGTAGGTACCTACATCTGCCGCGCATTATATTCGTCCTCAAGTCCTTACTAGAACGCGGCTGAATTATGTCCTGCAAAGGCAAACGCCGGGTGTTGATACCGCGAGCAATTTTCTAGATCAGCCCCTCGATTGTGTAAGGAAATCGTAATCGTATTCGTTTGTCAAACTTATAATTCGACCTGTAAGTAGGTAGGTATATGGAGTTCATAGGTGCCTGTTGTCAAATGTATAATTCGACCTGTTTATGGAGTTCATAGGTGCCTGCACGTCGAAAAGCATGTATGAACTCCTCAAACAGTTCGAGTAATACGTTTGAAGCTGTCAAATGATTACGATTTGCTTAGACAATTGGGCCTCAGATGACAATAACAAAACTTTTTTAATTATCTACTTATATTTTGTAATTTATTAGCTAACTATTATAGGTAAGTAGAAGAGAATATGATATTATAGGTATAGGTAGGCTAGGTACAGACTTGGAAGGTAGGTATACCTAGGTACATATAAAATGCATGATCTCACGACACGCTCAATACACCTTTGCATTACCTTTGTGGTTTCACCTAGGCTGACGTAGGCTGTTTTATCCATACCTATAATTACTTGTCAATGGCACGTAGTCTACAATAATTTAGTTCGGCACAGGTTGATAACTAAGTATCGCGTTGTGCGTCAATATCAAACTGCCAATATTGTTTCTACCTACGTTCATATGTATGGAGATGGCTTTTACATTTACTAGTCATAGTTACATCATGTTTGAAAGTTCTAGTTACCACCCTAACGCGTCGAGGCCATACCGCCGAGCGATTAGGCGTCCCGGAACGATGCCGCGAAGAATCCAATAAGACGTAGAAATGGGGCTTATTAATAACAGCCAGCCCTTCCAGATTAGCCCGCTACCATCAAAGACTGCGTCATCATCACAAAGTAAGATCGCAGTTTTTCACCTTTACAAATCTAGGCATACCTACATAAATAAAAATCAATTGCAAAATCTCTAAAATGGCTGACTGATTTTGATGAAATATTTTGTTTGTTTGAGTGGGTCCTGGGATGATTTAGATTCACAATTGAACCCGGTGGGTGGCGCTGCAATCGGGGTTTAGGTTCAGGACAGGACAAACTTAGATTGTCGGGCCCACATTTAATACCCACCGCAGGTGTTGGATTGGCAAAAATGGAAGAGGCCTAAGGTATGGCAGTCAATATAGTGTTCGGAGACCATCCAAAGATGAACAGACGACGACGAAGCCGCTGCAGAGGTATTGCAAGTGTAGAGGTATACCTAAATGTCGCTCCGCTAATCAAATTGTAGTTAAAAACTTCGTAACAGCATAATATTATAATAATAAAACTTAAACTTAAATACTTATTAGTTTATTTGGTAACAGTCGCTTCCGCACCAAGGATACCAACGCACGGCGCAGCGGGGGGTGCAACGTGCCATCCCCCGGCTCGGCGATGTCTACCCCCGCCTTACCTTAGCCCTGCGATATAGCTAAAAAGCTATTCTATAGGATACAGAAACACGTACTACACACGGATACAGTATTTTCAGTATTTCCATCGATTTATTGGTAAGTCAATGCAGTATTTCTCTTTCAGTCAATTTCAGCGTTAACATTTTGTATCAGTTTGGTACAAATATTAAGGTATGTACCTACCTACCTACCTATAACATGAAGTATAAATTATTATCAAATCACGATTTCTTGAACTGACCGAGGGTCTTACTTCCAATTGTGACATACGACATCTTACTGTGAGGCAGAGCAGCTGATATCTGAACTATTTTTACATTGCAGAAAAGTGGCATCCAATCAATTTATAAACTCTGATCACACGAATCCCTTCTTGAAGAATTTAAAGAGATTGGTATATTTACGTCGCCTTCTTAGTACCTATAATATCTCTTACCTATCGTGACAGACAAGTTGTCCTTTAAATAAGGTGTTTTTTCTGTTTTATTTTTTCGTTTTAATTTACGAGTATGTACTATAACTATATTCCTCCTAGCTATAAATGGATATCGGCCCTAACAAACCAAGGTAAGAGCTACGACCGTGAACATGAATTGGCTGTCCGCACAACAAATAAGCTTATGGAAATTCACGGGCGGAAAATTGTTTACTTCCTACTCGATTGGACTTGCGGCGATTAGATTAAAGCTCCGTAGTTCGTAATAAAGCATCACGTGTGGTGAATACTTAATTAGCTTTTACCTACATGTAGGTGACGTACTTACTTAAGTGAAGTGACTTTGTAGGGTACCTTATACCTAGTTTGAAATGCCATGACTCATGATGCAATAACTTTAAAGAACCCTGTTGTTTTAACGTGCGGGGGTGCCGTTGGGTCAATTTGGGGCTCAACAAAAGGGTCAATTTGGGAATTTATAATTTCTGAATTTTCCCTAGTCTGGCCTGGTGGGAGCCTTCGGCCGTGGCTAGTTATCACCCTACCGACAAATACGTGCCGCCAAGCGATCTAGAGTTCCGGTACGATGCCGAGTAGAAACCGAATAGGGGGAATCGATGAAATTTGGCACAGGGATGGGTTGTATCCCGGGGAAGGACATAGGCATTTTTTGTATCCCGGAAAATTAAAAAGTTCCCGTGGGAATCGGAATAACTTAGTCAACGCGGGCGAAGTCGCGGGCATCATCTAGTTATACATATAAACCTAACTAAGAAGGCAGGTTGGTCCAAAAAGCAATCGTGCTTCGGAGTAGCGCGATTTTAGGTAAAAGGTTTCTGTGCATCGAGCATATCGAGTCAAGGATAAATGTACCAGTATTATTCATCGTAGGTACATAGTAATGCTTGCATTTGGACCTAGTCAGCTCCGAAGATCTTCAAGAGTATAAAATTAGGCTATGGTGCATATAAACGGGGTAATATTGGAGTGACTAACCCATGCCAGTAGAATCTATTATGCCAGTCAAAGTGTAGTATAATCTATGGTAGTATTGCTTATTCACGATTCTAAGTAATATCCTGCTGTATCTTTTCTTGCACTGCATCATGATTTACCATCAGTGGGAACCTGCCAACATGTTTAATTTCATATAGGTAGCAAGGTATTGGTGCTAATTTGGTTGTACACATAAATTTAAAAGAAGATATTATATCGTTTAATTGAAGCTAGTAGGTTTTTCAAGCTCGTACGTTTCTATGTTAGATTGTATAGTACCCTTTAACCTAACTATTAAGATAATATTAAGAACGAACAGTTTTAAAAATTAGTTTACTTATTTTCTGTATAAAAATATTAGCACCAATATCGGGGTCAATACAATGAAAGATTACAATTTAAAATACATTTTATATTTTTGCACATTTTCAATATACATAATCAGATCTACAATATTACATGTTATTGAGGTTCATACAATAGGAATGTCACAGTTTTTACACAGCTTAGCAAGCATACAGTTCAGAAACGAAGGTAAAACACAAAGCAACGGACCTAGAGTTGCGCCCTACAATCTTCATTGGTGTGTAATGTGACCAGTATTTTTCAAAAAAATATGTATCACAAAATAGATCAATCTCAAACAAATACAAAACAGTGACACTCGAGGAATTCTTTGGAGGTTGCCTTATCGCGACTTTAAGAGCGCATTTTGGTTTCTGATTATAGCATAAAGCCGTTTTATTTTGTGCAATTTAAGTTCAGACTTCGCGATTCAAATATATTTACTAGATTTAATCTAGCGTGTTTTATTTTTATAATGTTTGTTCGCTTTTTGTCCTCCGACGTGATGATCGTGCGTTTTTACCTGCTTTGCTCTCGGACGATTCTTAAGGTCAAATTCAATCACCAGATAGTGTTGACAGTTTTAAGAACATTTTTTAAAAGACTATTGAAAAATCCAACTCTGATTTAGCTAGGCATCCTGATGTCCATGTATAATCCAAAGATGTGTATTGTAGTTTCTACACTGTATACTTGCTACGCTCTGGTTTAGGCTTTAATTTGGACAGATAGAGACATATAAACATTTTATTTAATTAGTAATTAATTATTAACACATCCTATAACATTTAAGGCGCACGGCAGTACACCAGGCCAAGTGCCGGCCTACTACATGTATGTCTTTACACGAAATATTTCATTAAACTTACATCGACAACAGCTTTAAGTTAAGAGAACATGGTCAAAGATAATTTATATATTTTTTTTATTACTTAAAATAGATTTTATAAATATTTTTTTTAAGGTCAGTTCTTTTGACACTAAGATTTTAAAGCCGCGATAAATTGATATTTTCTTTGAATACAATATTATTTCTTTTGATATAGATATAGGCATTTGGAATCGAATTTTTAAATTCGTAGAATAGGTAGGTAAATATCCTTAAAGCTACCGAAATAAAGAAATAGTAAATAATCCAAACAAAACATTTAATGCTTATTAAAACATCTAAGATGTTGCAAATAATAAATTATAATTATTGACAAATTTAAATTGACGACGATATTATTTAAAGAGTCAAACATGAAATTTTTAAGATGTCTATCTCAAGGAATATGTTCTTCTGTCAATCTAAAATAGAGTTATATTTTGGATCAAATTGACACAGTTTTTTCATATTTTTGTGTTTAAAAACACACAGATTTTAACTAAAGATTTTAAAATTAAAGTTAAGAATTAAGACGCAAAGCATTTTCCTGTAATTTTTCATTCATTTGATATTTATTATGACATTTACCTACTTATATTTTTTAAATAACTATTCATAAAAATATTACTCTTATTCTTATTTTACTATTATAATATTTACAAAACATCAAAAGTCCGTGCAACGAGCCATAGTCATTTCAAAAATAGAGTTTACGTTTAAGTAGAATATTTACTTCATTATAATATTATGATTAATTTAAATTTTAAAACGATAAAATTTATTTTTTAACTTTTTTAAATAATTATGTGCATTTACGGATAAAATACATTATTTTTGTTAAGCAAATAAAAAGTGAAAATTAACAATGCACTACATTTTCACGACATACCCATTTGAAAATATGAATGTTTTTTTGTGTGTTATTAATTAATAACATCCTTAATATTATAAAAAAATGATTTCATACTATTCATCTAGTCGTAGTAGTTCAATAGTCTTCCATAAAACTTATCAGTAGGTATAAATAGTTTTTTAAAGTAATATTATTATTAAAGATCATGTCAAGTCTTCCAAGGTTGTGACTAGATAATACATAATTAAGTTTAAATAATAAATATACATTAAACAATAGATATTATACATACACAATTTTTTTATGATTTTTATGATGCCTTTGCATAATTTATGCTACAATAAACACATCTATTACTATTCTACTGTATACAATTAAAAATACACCAAGAACTACAGTGAGCATAAAAACAACAATACAGAGCTAAGTAATACCGCAAATATTTTTAAAATCACTACATGTATTCAGACAATACATCTCATAAGGTGTATTTACACATTCGCCAATGAGGGCGCACGTGAGTGGCGAGCCACACGCAAACTAGGTGCCTCGTGGAAGATTTTCACCTATTCAAACGCGTTACAGTTAACTGTTAAAATTTGTATGGAATTGAACGAGCGCCATCTGTCATCAATGTGGCTCGACAATTCCACAAAAACCGTAGTAAAATTTTAAGCGATCGAATAGGTAAAAATCTCCCACTAGGCTTGTTGTGTACTCACACATTTGTCTCCCGTCTCGTCTTGCAACCGGTCATTATGTAGTCAATAATGAGCAACATATCGATGACACGGCGAGTTGCGCCGCGATGGCGAATGTGTAAATGTAGAGTTATGTTTTTTTTTTCAAATACAATAACAATTATATATAATAACATTTTTTACACCATAGGAGAGAAATATTCTTGTTTGTTTCGCTTATCGTCAAGCTAAATTAAGAATGAAATCAAATTCGATAATAATCGAACGTTTACAAACTATAATATAAACAAATTCAAATATAGCGAAAATCGAATTTAATACTAAATATACTTTCAATACTCAATAATAGGCATAAACATTATATCTACCTAGACTAGTCAGTAATAAAAGGTTATTACTGACTAGTTTGAAATATTACTACTTATATAATTTAAATAACAGAATATAATTATTATAAACTAGTCAAGCATAATATACTCGTATTATTAAATTATATTATTTTTCATAATATTATCATAATAATTACTGAAAGTAAATGTAGTTAACTAAAGATGAAATATTGCATGGCATCTACTTCACTATCAGACACTTTATATTTTATAAATATAAAGCTAAGTAATAAATAACAATTTTAATTTTGATATTTCAGTTTGTGCTTTTTTTTAGTTTAGTGATTACAACATAGCCACATTGTGTATAAGGCGGCGTGGTATCAAAACATAGGGAATGTCTGGACACACTCTTACACATTCTAACATTTTCAATTATTTTGAAAATCTCAGTATACTTTTGACAAATGTGGCCGTTCCAAGTCTAGATAATAAAATTACGGACTTCTTCGACAATTTTCTTATTATAATATACCTACCTAGCTTTTGATAGAGAAAAATGACAAGGAAAAACACCAGTTGTTTTCGCAAGAGTGAGGGTAAGTCTGGATACCACGCAGCCTTAACCTCAAATCTAGGGAATGTCTTTGGGAGTGATATAACTTGAAAGGAACCTACTGGAATGTCACACAGTCTTCTTAGATGAAGTTGAAGTCTCTTTCCGGGATGCGGTCGAAGTTCGGCGGCGCGCGGCTCCAGAATTAGTAGGGAGAGAAACAATACTTCTGCGAGAGTGGGGTGCCATCCTGAACCCAGTGCATTAGGTAGAAGTTGCTAGACACTAATTTGTCAATTTAAAATAGTTTAGAGATTGCAACATAGCGTAAGTCTGGATACCACGCAGCCTTTACCACAAATCTAGGGAATGTCTTTGGGAGTGATATAACTTGAAAGGAACCTACTGGAATGTCACACAGTCTTCTTAGATGAAGTTGAAGTCTCTTTCCGGGATGCGGTCGAAGTTCTGCGGCGCGCAGCTCCAGAATTAGTAGGGAGAGAAGCAATACTTCTGCGAGAGTGGGGTGCCATCCTGAACCCAGTGCATTAGGTAGAAGTTGCTAGACACTAATTTGTCAATTTAAAATAGTTTAGAGATTGCAACATAGCGTAAGTCTGGATACCACGCAGCCTTCACCACAAATCTAGGGAATGTCTTTGGGAGTGATATAACTTGAAAGGAACCTACTGGAATGTCACACAGTCTTCTTAGATGACGTTGAAGTCCCTATCCGGGATGCGGTCGAAGTTCTGCGGCGCGCGGCTCCAGTAGTAGTATGGCGGGCCGGGGGAGAAGCAATACTTCTGCGATAGCGGGGTGTCGTCCTGGACCCAGTACATTAGGTAGAAGTTGCACATTTCGTCCTTGTTTGTCGCCCTGGGAAAAGGGAAATTTGTATTATTTTAATGGACAGACCACACTATTTTTATACTCTGCATTTTCGAACAGGCGGTTTTTGAAGCAAATCATCTAAAGAAGACCCAAAAAAAAACCGGTCAAGTGCGAATCAGACTCGCACTCAAAGGGTTCCGTACACCATATAAATCATTTTAGTATATAGCAAGAAAGATGTCATAACAACACGTAAACTGTGATATAACTGGCTTACATATGGGCATGGCACTAAGCTGGTTGTGCCTGACAAACAATTCGACACCCTACGAGTACAGAACCATGCTTTCTTGCCAAATTTCATGATTATAGGTCAACAGGAAGTACCCTATAGGTTTTGATTTATTGGCGACTTTCAGAATATGCAAAATATGCGGCATAAACGGCCATATCTTTTGATTGCGTTGAATTAGAAGCTTGAATTTTTACAGCTCCAAGGGACCGCAGACCGTAGGGAAGTATTTGATATGATTTCAACTTGATACCTCCACGCGTTCTCAAGCAAAGGTGGTTGACAGACGGACAATGAAGTGATCCTATAAGGGGTCCTTTTTTCCTCTTTAGGTACGGAACTCGTCGTGGTCGTCGTCAGCCAATAGACGTCTATAGGACATAAGTCTTGCACCGCCACTTGCACTGCCACTTAAGTGTCGCAACGCGTCGAGCTATGTCGGTCACTTAAGTTTATCAGCGGATCAAAATAACGCTCACCCAATGCGGACGGGATGCATATTAGTGTTGTTCATGACGCATCTAGCTGCGAGCACGTCGCCCTGAGCGATGGGAGACTGACTCGCGACCGGGTAGAACATCTGCGGCTTTTGTGGGTTTTGTGAGCCAAGCAATTGCCACATATCGCCTTTAGGAGAGCGACGGACCACGAAACCGGAGACTTCCGTACCTGAAACCGGCATACAAAGTCAGAGTCAAAATATGTTTTGCACAGTACACTTTATGAACGTCAAGTATACAAAGTATAGTCCTACCAACTTATCTGAACCGGTGGCCAAAATTGGAACTAATATTTGTGCCTATTTAGTTTTTTTTTCATATTTACCTACTAGCGACGCTGTCACCGGGTCAGATAAGTTTGTGGGATTATATAAGACGATAATGATAATTAACGACGGTATGATAAAACTAAAGCTACGAGGGTTAAAAACGCGGCATAGTCTGAGATGAGTTAACAACAAACTCAGCTAGGCTTTATTATCACCATCGTATATTAAAACATCGTAACACATGATCGTCGTACATGATATTATCTTATACTACAAAAAATCGGGTGTAAACGGAAGTTTTAGAAAGGTAGGAAATCACATTCAGACATAGAGTGACAGAATTTCGTATTGAAAATTCTGCCAGTTTCCTCCGTCACGTGCCTGCCCGCTTAGACACAGCATTGCTCTGTCTAAGCGCCTTGGTCGAACGACTGCTAGGAAAAAACGTATCTTCTTAGAATGTGACAGCTGAAAGCCTCAATACGAAGAACGAACCAGCAGAAATGGCCGCAACGCAGGCTACTGTAGCTAATATTATAGAACAGCACGAAAAATCCGGCGATCAGCAAATCTTCGTATCGTATTTAAACGGTTTAAATTTTTATCGAAATAATGGCCAGTCATAAAACTTATATTAATCCATAGATACAAACAAGTATTTTATGAGCCAAAATCTCCTAAAGCGTCAGGTTTCCTAGATAATGTACCTACTCCATACCGAATTTCGGCCACGGTGGCCATACTCTAGAGAGATAAGCCATCTGTACGGGAGATTTAACAACGCAAACACATGTGCACTCTCTGTTCCTTTACTCACATATCCCAATGGGACGGAAAATCCGACACAACCGGAGAGAGATCAGGCGCAGGACCGACGGCTTTAAGTGCTCTCCAATGCTAGTACTGAGAATTTCTTGTTAAAAACCCAATACTTAATTATAGCCCGACCCGGGACACGAACCCGGGACCTTGTCAGCCGCAGTCGAACATGCTTTCCACTAGACCAACGCGGCAGACTTGACTTACCAAGAGCGTGAGTGTGGGGTCGGAACGCGAAGGGATGTATGACTTTGTCCTCATTGATAGTGCAAGCCGTCTCCATGTGCTCAACTTTGTTTGGTGGTATGACCCCGCTAGTTCCCAGTAAAAACACTCCAGCTTGACGCGGCATCCTATATAGAAGAACAAAATATAGTAAATTATTTGGTTTACAGGATACATTATTAGAATTTTAGTTTAGGTAAGCGAAAAGCGATGAAGGGGTGATAAGTGATAACCTAGTGGTAGCACCTCCAACTTTTCGAAGTTATGTGCGTTATAAATTAAATATCACTATACAAGTTTCAATTTTTTTCTAGAATAGCGAAATATCGAGAGAAAAGAACTTGTGTTCAAATGACACCACATGGCTTGTTTGTATATTCCCTAGCTGCATTCGGTTGGAATAGTAATCATTTTCATGGATGTAACTTAAAAAATGGCAGACGTTCAAACAAACTTTCTTCCCCTTTCAGGTGTGAACATTCCGAAAATCTATACTTACATTTTAATTATTTTTATTACTCACAAAATTTTGTGAGTGTCATATAATTTAAAAATAAAAAACTTACTGTCACAAGTGTTAGGCTGTGCGTTGATAGATCAGTCAGTCAAGTTTTTTATAAGTGTAACTTTAAGGTGCCTTATACGGATTTCATGATGTGTCATCCTTTTCCAGGTACACTTTAAAGAATCGGGAGTCACAGCTGTGGGGATGTCATGGTATCAAATTAAAGGTCATTTCTTCATCTCTCGTTTGACCTTATAAAAATGCACACTCCAATACAAATTTTCTGCATAAATACGTTTCTCCGAACGCAAGATCTGCTGAAAATGACGAAAAATGGGGTCCGGATAGGTACCCATAAAGCTAGATCCGCTGCATATTTTAACTTGAATATTAACAATAAAGTGGGGCTTATATAGTCCTCTATCCATGGTGCAAAGCATTAAGCATACAAATAAATACGTTTATAGTTTATGTGGCAAAAAAAAAATGTTTCATACATTTTTCTATGAAAAGAAGCCGAGCGCTAGGCGTTTGGCGCTCAGTACGCGCTGAGACGCGCTCGTGGACGGGTGGGTGTATCGCTTTTTTGCACGAAATTTATTACGACAAAATGAACACCGTGTTGTGTACTGCCATAGAGATATAATATTCTCTATGTGTACTGCGCTTAGAAAAACTTGATACCGACATCCACAAAGAAGGAAGTTCTCAAGTGTAGGCGTATTTTTTTTACCCGATTACGGCAAAGCCACAAGGAAAGGGTATGTTAGGAATATATATGTATTTATGCATGTATGTATGTATGTATTAAAAAAAAGTGAGCGCCATTTTGAAATTCTTTGTTATCGTACCGATTTCGTTCAAAATCGATATCTGGGGTTCCCTGGGATCACAAAACAGGAAACTGTTACCAAAATTTTAAAAAAGTCAGCGCCATTTTGTTTTTTTTTTGTTATCGTACCGATTTCGTTCAAAATCGATATCCGGGGTTCCCTGGGATCACAAAACAGGAAACTGTTACCAAAATTTTAAAAAAGTCAGCGCCATTTTGAAATTTTTTGTTATCGTACCGATTTCGTTCAAAATCGATATCCGGGGTTCCCTGGGATCACAAAACAGGAAACTGTTACCAAAATTTTAAAAAAGTCAGCGCCATTTTGAAATTTTTTGTTATCGTACCGATTTCGTTCAAAATCGATATCCGGGGTTCCCTGGGATCACAAAACAGGAAACTGTTACCAAAATTTTAAAAAAGTCAGCGCCATTTTGAAATTTTTTGTTATCGTCCCGATTTCGTTCAAAATCGATATCTGGGGTTCCCTGGGATCACAAAACAGGAAACGGTTACCAAAATTTTAAAAAAGTCAGCGCCATTTTGAAATTCTTTGTTATCGTACCGATTTCGTTCAAAATCGATATCTGGGGTTCCCTGGGATCACAAAACAGGAAACTGTTACCAAAATTTTAAAAAAGTCAGCGCCATTTTGTAATTTTTTGTTATCGTACCGATTTCGTTCAAAATCGATATCTGGGGTTCCCTGGGATCACAAAACAGCAGTCAATCAAAAAAAAGTCAGCAGTGAACTTTTTAAAATTTTGGTAACAGTTTCCTGTTTTGTGATCCCAGAGAACCCCAGATATCGATTTTGAACGAAATCGGTATGATAACAAAGAATTTCAAAATGGCGCTGCCGTTTTTTAAATTTTGGTAACAGTTTCCTGTTTTGTGATCCCAGGGAACCCCAGATATCGATTTTGAACGAAATTTGTACGATAACAAAGAATTTCAAAATGGCGCTGACTTTTTTAAAATTTTGTTCATAGTTTCCTGTTTTGTGATCCCAGGGAACCCCAGATATCGATTTTGAACGAAATCGGTACGATAACAAAGAATTTCAAAATGGCGCTGACTTTTTTAAAATATTGGTAACAGTTTCCTATTTTGTGATCCTACGGAACCCCAGATATCGATTTTGAACGAAATCGGTAAGATAATCTTTTATACATTATTTTACAATCTCAAAAACTGAGTATTATTGTAGCCGCGAGTATTGTTTCGGCGCATAAATAGGTACATAATATTTACCGCGGCCAACAGCGTAAACAAGTACCTAGTAAATAAATAATCGTCTAATATTTTCAAGTAACAAAATTGGTTAGTTGGCAATAAAATCGAGCGTCTCTACGCTCTATAGCTCTACGCTCTCGTAAAGCGTGCATATATATGCTGTAGTGTGACGAGTTTTATACCTATAGTTGAGTTTTTTACCTATAGTTGGTCGCGGGGTAAATGTTTAAAGGGCCTTAAGGACTTTAAGAAATTAAACTTACCTTGCTGTTGTATACTCCAAGAAGACACCGGAATTGTCAGTTTTTCCCTCTGAAATTTTTAAGAATCGATTTTAATGCCTTATCGATTTTTATGGCAAAGATTTAATTATCGTTGCCTGATAAACACTTATGATTCTTGCAGAAGACGAAAGAGGGCTCTGACCTTGATCTTGCGCAGTGGATGATTTATAGATACTAGAGATCGTCTAATCTAGGGCCCATATTAATAAAATTACGTCAGCGCAAGTGTCGGTCAATTTTTGACTGACCTATTCCTACGCCTGTTCTTAGCTGAATGTTTATTAATAACTGCCTAAAAATGAATACGCCTCCAACGTGTTCAATCAATCAATCAATCAATCGTTTATTTGCAAAAAACATTGAACAGTTAAGATGACAAACTATTTAAAGAACAAACATGTTGCGTCATTGCTAACGTGCATAGGTAATTAATACAAAATCTAAATGAATCAGTAATCATTAAATCATAAAATCATTTTTGACGACCTCCGTGGCGCAGTGTGTAGCACTGTTGTCTTAAGGCGCCAGCGGAGGGCTAATTGCTCATACAAACGTAATACCAAAATAATTAGTAATTCGAGCATATTTCCTCCATATTATGCGATTATTAAGATTGAACTTGTATTTATCTAGGTCCCTGGATAATTATTTTTCCAAAATACTTTCCCAAAATTAAATGTAAGCACATTGCGTTTTGCATGTTTTTGCGACATAAACGACATGTTTTCTCCTTATTTGTTTCATATTAAAACCAACGATATCTCACGTACTAATTGATCAGGAACATAGCCTATATTGTCAAGTTACAGAATAACAACACGAAGTTAAAAACACAACAATTTTTCATTCATCATTTTTGGTATTCACGGAACAAGACTAAATGTATAACAAATTCTGTACGCTCATATTGCTATCGCGCTTGCACGCGATCATGTGTTTTCAGCCAAATAGGGATAGCAATATACCGGCAAATTTATATTTGCGGTTCGAGTAGAAGTTGCGAGCGGCGGTCGCCGGTCCCTTAACGTGCGGAGGGCCCGGGTTCGATCCCCGGCAGGGTCAATTTGGCAATTTATAATTTCTGAATTTTCCCTGGTCTGGCCTGGTGGGACTTCGGCCATGGCTAGTTACCACCCTACCGGCAAAGACGTGCCGCCAAGCGATTTAGCGTTCCGGTACAATGCCGTGTAGAAACCGAATAGGAGTATGGGTTTAATATAACTGCCATGCCCCTAACAGCCAACAGGTTAGCCCGCTACCATCTTAGACTGCATCATCACTTACCATCAGGTGAGATCGCAGTCAAGGGCTAACTTGTAGTGGTTAAAAAAAAAACCTAATCCACAACAACAATGTATACGTTCACATGATGTACCAGCACTACAGTCGAAATTATCGACTGTAGCTTAAAGCTGAGGGAACGCCCTATTCAGCTAGGTCACGTAGGACGTACTATAATTAGTATTTTAGGTGGGTAGCTGATTTTCAAAGAGCTGAGAATTTGTTAATATAAACAATAATTATTTTTAGTCAGTTTTGAAAATAATTCCTGGTGCTAATTAGATTAGATCAGATTATTATTTTTGACTGGCTTTTGCACGCGGCTTTGCTCAAGCAAGGTTCGATTTTCATACAAAAACAAACCCCCAGATCAGTCACTTTTTTCGAATCGATTATTATATCCAGAATAGATTTTCATTTATTTAAGCTCAGGGTATGAAAATTTATGGGGAGTAAAATCAAACTTTCTCCGTTACGTTACTTTATGTTCACGTTTCCATGGTAACACGTGTTTATGTCTCCATGGTAACACTTTTCGTTCGTAAGGAGTAAACTCCAGTCGTGCGTCGGAGCTGACACACACAATTTTTATTTTTATTTTATTTATATTGACATTACCTGGGAAGGCCTTCATATAGTGCACTTGCAGCACAAGATACTTGATCGGCGAGTCGCGGCCAATGAGGAAGCCAACGTCGGGCGGCATCTGCAGGCGAGGCGCGTCGCGGGCCCACGCGTATACTATCTGATGACGACATGAGACTTGAGTTATCATCATCATCATCCACCACCACCACTACAGCCCATTAACGTCCACAGGCCTCCATTCTCATAGGAGAGGGGGAATTAGAGCTTAGACCCACCACGCTGCTCCATTGCGCGTTGGCGGGCGCTCATCATCATCATCCATTTTATATCGCAAAATTTTGACAACCTCCGTGGCGCAGTGTTGAGCGCTGTTGTTTTAACGTGCGGAGGTCCCGCGTTCGATCCCAGCAGGGTCAATTTGGAAATTTATAATTTCTGAATTTTCCCTGGTCTGGCCTGGTGGGAGGCTTCGGCCGTTGCTAGTTACCACCCTGCCAGCGAAGACGTGCTGCCAAGCGATTAAGCGTTCCGGTACGATGACGTGTAGAAACCAAATAGGGGTATGGGTTTAATATAACTGCTATGCCCCTAACAGGTTAGCCCGTTACCATCGTAGACTGCATCATCACCTACCATCAGGTGAGATCGCTGTCAAGGGCTAACTTATAGTGGATAAAAAAATAGGCTTGCGCATGATGACAATCATGATGTTATTGATTGATTAAAACAGTTCTCTTTGGTATGAAAAACTAAACTCAAGCAACACTAAACACGAGTAGATGACAATGGCGGATTCATATTTTTGACGTTTTATGTAAAGTGTCAATTTTTTACAAGAAAAATAACACGGTGACTCACATCCATAGAAATAGTATGTATATTCATACATACTATTTCTATGGATTAGTATTAGCTCTTAATATTAGCTCTCTTTCGGCTCGCGTTTCGTGCGTTAGTGATCCTTCTAGTTGTAATACATACTATTTCTATGCTCACATCACTTGTCAGAAATGACATTTAACACATTTCACGCCTACTGCCTTCTCTATGGATGAAGGGCGCCATCTTGGAAACGCATCGAAAAGCTTAAATAGGTTTTTATTTTTTGCATTTTATTTAGCTATTGTAATTTTTTTTTTTTTAATAAAATCTATGACTTCATGATAAAGTGTATAAACGCGCCACCTACCGGGTCCAATTGTGTTTTCATACCATCCAGGAACCCATTGAAATAACAAAAGAAGAAGGTTCATTTTGGGTGCAGTCTTGCTACACCCAAAATGAACATTTTTCACAATTGGACCCGGTAGGTGGCGCTGCAATAGGGCTCCAGGTTCAGGGCATTACAACGGGGCCCGCTAGTCTTTTATATTATATAATAGTGAAAGTAACAATGTTCATACGTGGTATCCAACGACATCACACGGCCTGTTTTATTTATGCTAGCACTAACCTGTGATCCGGACTGACATGGGCTCGCCGTAGTGTATTTATTATCTATTTCATTGCTCTGCATTTCACCACAGCTCCTGCGAGACAAAACAATACACAATCTATATTAAACAAATAATATGAAGAGGTGACAGTGGTTACGACACCGGAACTCCTGTACAACAAGCACCTCCAACTTTTCGAAGTTATGTGCGTTTTACGAAATTAAAATATTTCTTTTTTCAAACGGTGAAGGAAAATATCGTGAGGAAACCTGTCACGCCAGAGAGTTCTTCATAATTGAGTATTTGACAACTAGTCAAATCAGCAACTTTTTTCCAAATGTCAAAACGCGTGCTTAGTATGGGATTTTGTATGAAATTTTGAATTGTGACGTCATACTTTTTTACTTTAATCCATATGTTAAAATGGCTATTCAACATAAAACTAGCAGGGGACGTGGATACTACAACTTTTGGGAGATCCTCTATTTAATAATTACTAAAAAATAATTTATTTGAATAGTTGTCAAATACCCAATTATTCTCGAAGGAGTGGTCTGCCGCACTTGGCCAGCTTAGTGGATTATGGCCAAACCGTTCTCATTCCGAGAGGAGACTAGTGAGCTGGCGATGAGTAGATAAGAGAGAGAAGAGAGATAAACCAATAATGTTTACAAATAAGGCTCGTTTGTTTATGACTTTACAAATTGTGTTATGGATTTTAAAACATTACATCATCCATTGGACTGCCATACAATAGTTTATATACAAATGATGTTGTTCCATGTTTGTATTGTCCACTTGTTATGGAACATCAATAAGCAATATTGAATCATTTGAGCTGGACTGTGAACAGCGATGTACGTAGTAAATAATGAGCCATACACATTGACTTGGTGTTAATTCCATCATCACCAATAGCCAATATCGCATCCTCTCTTGGACAGAGGACTTTACTTTGATGAATTACTTCAATTCGAACTTCATCCCTCAAAATTCCGAGTAAAGCCCTTTATTGTATAATGATAATGTCCTCCCGACCGAATTTCGGCCACGGCGACCAATCTCCAGAGAGATTAGCCATCTGTGCGGGAGATAGGTGCACTCTGTTCTTTTATTCTCATAGGCATAGCCCGATGGGATGGAAAATCCGACACGACTGGAGAGAGATCAGGCGCAGGACCGACGGCTTTACCTGCTCTCCGAGGCACGGGGTGAAACACCGCCAACTTCCTAACTCCAAGTAGTACTGAGAATTTCTTGACAGAAAAACCCAAATAGGTAGGTACTTAATTATGGCCCGACCAGGGATTCAAACCCGGGACCTCGTCAGCCGTAGTCGAACATGCTAACCACAAGACCAACGAGGCAAACAAACAAACAATCATACTAACCATACTGAATCATTAGAGCCGGGTTGCGAGCACCCATACAATAACATGTGGTGAGCTGTATGCATCGAGGCGTTTGGCTTGAATCCCACTGGAAACAGAAACATGATTTCATACAGTGAAACAACGACCTTAAATACATAGACGGGCCCTATCAAACAAAGAATGTGGGCGTATTTTACTAACGCCATCTAGTCTGAAAAGCGGGACAGCGCTATGGCGGGGACAAGGACAGGCTTATACAGGTGTGGAGCACACTCCACAGGTCGGACGCCCTATTTTTTTCTATGAAAGGGCCCATCTAGTACCTACATATATATCGATGCAGTGAAAAGAAAAGTCCTGACTCTCAGGCTCGGCGCAAACCACCACAGCCACCGGTGGCTAGCGGCAAGCAGTTAACATTATTTTTAATATTGGATAGAAGCAGGCGTTACTTTGCGGAAGTCCATGACAGTGAAGAAACTAGAAGTTTAATTCGCTATAATCCGCCACAGAAGGTAAATCTATGTGGCACAGTGCGTATCTTGAACTTGCAGCCCGCGATATATTCTCCACACCACATAAATCTTCCAAAATACCCTCAACGTGTACGTTTCACTCCGACACCGGAGCATCCTCACGAGATGTTGACGCTACAATGCACGATTGTGAAGACTTCACAATCGTATAATCGTATAGGGTAGTGGAACCAAAAGATGAACGACACCCAATAGATGAACGGCCGAGCGAAAATTCAAAAAAAATAAAACATCCCGCTATTTATTTATGTGCATTATTTTTTTCCGCACGTGGCAACATTATTTCTTCCCGATTCCCTAACAAAATCAACAGCACAGACTACAGTGTATAAACGGATCAACAGTCACAGCTTCGACGCGCTCGTAATTCGACGCTTTGTGAGAGTTCCCCGCCAAAAAATTGTTTTATATGGAAACCTTCTTAAGGTAAGTGTTTTTCAAACTTAAGGATTTCGGCAATTTAAAGCAATTATATACGATAGATTTGAGTAGTTTTGGTTGGAGTAAATCTTGATATACACATTATTAGCCGTATTTTTTAAAAAAAAATACTGTTCAAGTAATGGATTCGATTTTGTAAGCTTGATCCAATAGATAAACGCCGTTCAACTAATGGAGAAATGGCATATTCTTACACAGGTCATAACATTAATTATATTAATGCTTAGAGACCGAAACAAAAAAACGCAAATTAATTTTAGTTAATTTAGGAATTTAGTTACCAAAAGTTGAACACATTATTTTGTGTTTTGAGGTTTTATTTCAGTATGAAATTTTGCGTTGTTCAGTTTAAGAATTCAGGTCCAAAAGTTGAACTAATGAATATGAATTCGTTCAATTATTGGGTATCGCGTCTTAAACTGAACGAGTAAATTGCCGCCCCCGTCGCCGCCACAACATGCCAGGCCAGGGTAAGAAAATTAGCCAGTTAATAATTAAAAATTTGTTTTCCCGATGTCGTCAGTCGGGGTCAAAACGCGCCGACATATTGTAATAAGATAATAATAATGTTAAAATAAATGTATTCCTATTAAAATGCTAGTTCAACTATTGGGTTCAAACTATTCATAATTAGGGCTCAGTGTTCAATTATAGGGGTAAGACCCTTAACTTCTTACAAAAAGCAACTTTAAAAAATATATATTAGATAAAAGAGTTTCTTTTTTTAATCAGTTAAACCTTGAGGATATGTGGAATCACAAAGAAAAACCCAGCAAGCTTCAATGTCATTAAATAACTAATCTGAGCTGTTCAAAGTTGCCAAAATCGCTTAAGCGTTCATTTATTGGTTCCACTACCCTATACCTACTGTGATTGTGACTGGCGGATTATGGCGAATTAAACTTCTAGTTTTTTCACTTTCAACATTATTTTTCATACTTTTTGTATAGACTCGCCGCATACGTGTGGTCAGTGGCGGCCACGCGTTTCAGTAGTGTTATTAACGCGACAGTTACCGGTGGCTGACGTCGGCGGCCCGTTTGCGCCTAGCCTTATCGATGCCCAGCCCAAACTTGGACCTAGACAGCTGAAAGGGGTTTGAATGTTTTGCCTACCAACTGTTCCACCATTTTTTTCCAAATAGCGGCCACTCATAAAACCTGTATTATTCAATTCAAAATTCAAACAAGTTTTTTATTCAAATAAACTTTTACAAGTGCTTTCGAATCGTCGTTATGAATCTACCACTGGTTCGGAATGCCATTCCTATCGAGAAGAACCAGTAAGAAACTCGGCTGGCATTAACCCCATTATTGATTTTCATACAGGTTTTATGAGTGGCCCTTATTTCGAAACGGTAGGTAGGCTTCCATACAAAAATATTCCAATCCTTTTTGCTCATAGGTTCCCTTTATAATCTAGATAAGGAATAAGGCCGGATTTTTGAAACTTTTATGGAAGCGAAGCCGTGGGCGGTCGTTAGTTGATTTATTAATTAATATAATCAATCATTGGTGATTGTTATTGATGGATTGATGGATGGATGGATGGATGTTTGTTACTCAATCACGCCCCAACGGCTGAACAGATCTGGATGAAATTTGGCACAGAGATAGATTATAGTCTGGAATAACACATAGGCTACTTTTTATCCCGGAAAATTAAAGAGTTCCCGCGGAAACCAAAAAAACCTTAAGTCACGCGGGCGAAGTCGCGGGCATTAGCTAGTTTTGTATACTTACAAAGCCAGCAGCGCTCGAAGCGGAAACGTAACGAAATTAAAATCGGTGATACTGAATTTGTGACTTTAATACAAGTACATTTCAGTTCATTTTACTCCAAAGTGATTCGACGATTAATCGATTTTAAAGCTGAACTTCAATGAAATTTAATTATTTGTGGAACGGGTTAGACACAGGCTTTTGGAAAAGTAGAGAGCAGGCTCAGAATTAGTAATATATACTGAAATACTGGTTATAAAATAGTAGTTTGTACTTACCAACATAGAAATTCTTCTGCGGTGCAATTCTTATAGGAGTGCAAAGGTACAGCTCATCCTAGAACAAAAGATATTGAGTATAATTTTATAGCAAGTAAAGGTTATGTTATGGTTAATGTTAATGCTTGATATTTTGTATTGATTTGTCATAAAAAAATATGTACTCATTTAAAGAAATAATATTGTACTTAGTACCTAGAGTACAAGGTGTATCAAATAAATATTATAAATGCGAAAGTTTGGATGGATGGATGTATGGATGTATGTTTGTTACTCAATCACGCTCTAACGGATGAACGGATCTGGATGAAATTTGGCACAGAGATAGATTATAGTCTGGAATAGCACATAGGCTACTTTTTATCCCCGAAAATTAAAGAGTTCCCGCGGGAACCGAAAAACCTCAATCCACGCTGACGAAGTCGCCGGCATCAGCTAGTAGCAAATAAAGATTTTTGTGCATTTTTAATCAACTACAATTTTAGCCCTTGACTGCTCTGGTCTAGTCTAAGATGGTAGTGGGCTAACCTGCTAGGTTTATGACAGTTATGATAAGCCCATACCTCTAATCGGTTTCTAGTTACACAGCATCATACCGAAACCTCTCACCAGACCAGACCAGAGATGGTCTAAACTCCCACAATATGGCTACCACTGATTACATACAGACAATAATATATGCCAAGTAACACTGTACACATTAATGCCAAATGCATTGGCCAATGTGTGTAAGGTTTTACTTTCCAGGTACAATCATAAGGAGTTATTAATAGCAAGATCATGTTAATGGCATCTCAAGGCCACAGTATCCATTAAATAGAAAAGTAATAATCCTACACGTTTATGATCCATTAACTATATTAGATATTTGCCAATAAAACTAGCTGATAAAACCGAAACTGAACAAATATGCATGTATTCCACCCACATATTGTGAAATTGCTCTTTCTATGTGGGTGTACCCTATAACATCAATCGATAAGTTGATGAGTAGTTAAGATAACGTTGAAGTGTTTCATTTAAGGCCAATATCATCAAATGAAAAAAGTAATGAAGTTTGAGAACTCTAGGTACACTATGGTCTTTAATTGATTGCTAAATGAGATCACACATGATGCTAAGTACTTGAACTTGAAAATGTTTGTTTTCAACTGTTCGCAGACGCACACATGAACAACTTTTTTGCCATTATGCGTAAAAAAGCATTGTCTCTCCTACAGCGACAACGGCATCCTGAAGATATTTGCTGCCAGGCCCGACTGCCTCATACTGCACCACTGTGTGGACATAGCTATTGGATGATTATAATAATTTGTACCTACCTGCATTAGTAAACTAACAATACTAACTTAGTAATTAAGGAAAAATTGTTACTAGCATAATACTAACAAATCATGTATGGAAACGTTTGAAATAAACGTCTATATATTTATTTATTTATTTATTTAAACCCCAAGGCAAAAAAGGGGGTTAACATGTGTTAACATAAGTTTAACATGTGTATCTATGTGTCTATGTATCTGTCTGTGGCATCATAGCTCCCAAACAGATGCACCGATTTTAATTAAGTTTTTTTGTTGGAAAGGTGACTATCAAGACACCTTTCAAATAAAAAATGTTCAATGATGTTACTTAAAACTGCATTGTGGCAGAGCACCATAAGGCAGAATGTTAACTAACTATTCTAGCAACATTTCTGTGTCATCAACTTAATTACAAATTATTTATGTACTTACAAAACTATTTGATAAAATGAATGAGGAAAACTTATTACAGAGATATCAATAAACTACTGAAGTAAGTAATTTGGTATTAATTGAAGTAGGTATAACGATTCTAATATGACTGCTTTAATATTATGTTGTTAAAAAGAATTTATTTTAAACCAGCGATGGCAGTGACCTTGCCCATGTGGAATAAGGTTTTTTGATTCCCATGAGAACTCTTTCATTTTCCAGGATCAAATGTACTCGTAGCATTATAATTTATGCTATTAAATTCAGGGTACCTACTAAATTAGCCAGCCATAGATATAAGTTTTCTCCATTCAACATTTCAGCCAAATTGGTTCAATTCATTGTGGTATCAAGTAAGAGTAATAGAAGAAAAGCCCAATTCCATCCATCCAAAAGCTGTAACCCTATATATTAGTTTACCTAGTCCTATTCAGAAGGTGCGTCTTCTAAACAACGATATATTGCTTACTTACTAATTACAAAAATAGAAAAACTCACCTTATTGGGCCAAACGTTCGGCATAAGAAATTCGTACGAATCAACTTCATACGCGGAAAGACCACGGCAATTAATTGAAATAGTAAAAAGTATAGAAACAAGAAATTTAAAGGACTTCATAGTTATAATTTTCGTATAAAAATATGGTAAAAATCCCGCCAACGAAGTAGCGACGTGCGGTAAATCCCGTAGCACTTGGTGATAGCTGATAACTGTGCTAATTAATTGAATAAATCGAACTACTTCTGCGGTTTTAAATAACGGACTCACAACAATACTCCAGTCCTCGAACGGCTGAGTGCCGAAGGCTGAAGCGACAAGTGTTTATTTATTTCACATAATCTACGCATGACGGATCGATAACATTTTTCATTGATGTTGGGTGCGTTCCGAAATACACTGAGAGCACTGAAAGTCCACAGTAAAGAGCACTGCCAGTGCTCGCAGTGCTTATAACGGAACACACACGTTGTTAGGTACTCAACTAACGTCATTGAGTTGGGATGATACTAGTAAAAAACTCCCTTAATTTAGGGTAAAATCATAGGAAGCTTGTCGTGACTATGAACGGAAAAAGAAAACAACATAAATAGCGATAGAACTACCGCTGTGAGGTTGAGAAAATTATATGGTGGAAAAATAATTAAATGAATAACAGCTACTATACAAATATTATAAATGCGAAAATTTGAATGGATATTGTATGGATGGATGGATGGATGTTTGTTACTCAATCACGCATCTGAATAATATTTGTGTGGAATAGCACATATAGGCTACTTTTTATCCCGAAAAATTAAAGAGTTCCCGCGGGAACCAAAAAACCTCAATCAGCTAGTTATTTATCATATTATTTTATAAAAATATTGTCAAAGGCTGTTGAAATTATAAAATAAATCTGAATTCGGAATTCTAAATAGTAGTCCAGGCGAATTAGCTTGTATTGAAACGAAAAAAAACAAAATTGTTAACAGGATGGGAACAGTTGGAAATGGTGAAGTGGCGTATACTAAACGTAAAAAAAAAATGCGTGAGCAGGAGTGTTTCCAGATTTATTTAGGGGATGAAAAGGGGAAGAATTTTGGATTATTGCGATTTCCGGCGAAAGTTGACGTCGGAGAGAAAAGTGACAAACAGAAAAGTTGTAGATCATAAAAAGATCTACAACTTTTGTTTGAATGATTTTTTCACATAACCTCAAAATCTCCAAGTAAAATGCGAAAAACCGCTTTTATCGTTTTTTATTTTTCATTTACACAAAGATAATTTTATTTTGACGAAACTTGGTGAAAGTATACCTTTTTATGTCTGAAATATTCACAAATTTTTTCAGATAAAAATATTCAAAGACTTCCGAGATAATCACGTTTTTCGGCACAAAAAAATATTTTTCAAATTAAATTTCTCCTTAGGAAAATTGTCGTAGCGACTTCTTTCAAGTCGCAATTTTTTCGTTATGAGTTATACTTTCTTGTGAAATAATAAAAAAATACAGTCCCCATTTAAAAACATGCTCAAAAATTGGAAAAATCAAAAAATGAATTTTGCCACCATCTTTTTTTACTAAATGTTAATAACTTGTTTAAATTTTCAAATAATTCTTAAAAACTAATTGCACTATTCAATTGTACGGAAAAAAATACAAGAGATCCTTAGTTTTATTATTTGATAAAAAACCCTATTTTATATTTACATTAACAATTAGTAAATTAATGAACCTACATTAATCTAGGTTTTTTTTAATACATTTGTAAATTGGTCATCTCTTTCTTCAATATCGCTTCTATTTGTAATTTCATTATCTTCTTCTTCTTCAATATCGCTCGGATAACCTGAGGATTCTTCTGATAATTGATTTTCAGTGATTAAGCAAAGGCCCGGCTGCTCCTTTTCAGCAGCATTATCTTCGGATTCATCGAAATCTTCTGAAATTTTTTCAACATTCAAACAATTGTCTGAACCACGACATTTTGTACATAAATCAGTACATCAAAGCCCGTGCTTTCGACAACCACATCTGTTGCCTTCACAACCGGTTTCACAGCTACAAGAAATTATTTTTAATAATTCGTCAGATATGACAGAATCTTCAGTAAAACGTGGCATGAGAATTTTCAAATTATCGACAATAGCTTCTTTCCAGCCCCACCTTGTTGGTGTTGTTTCGTTAAATTATTATCAAATTATGCAAACAGGATCGTCCATACTGCTATTCTGTAATACATATAATCAAGTATATAAGTTTACGCCCATACTGCTAATCTGTAATACATATAATCAAGTATATAGAGAAAAAACATTTAAGGGGGACATAACCTAATAACTAACTATATATAATAAAGTGTCGCAATAACAAAGCTTATATTGACTGTGAAGACGCTACAAGAGGCGTTCAGATATTTAATTCAAATAATAGTTTTATTTATCATACTCCAAATTTGTATGCTTGTATCAATAAAATGCCTTGTTGTATCAATGAAATTCCGTATTGGGAATAATGGCGACTTCTGCGTCTCCAGCTGGCTTGTGATGCGTGTGAAACGACACTGTGAGGCAGTCCGATCCTCTCCTTGGGTACCCTACTACCCTGGGACCGGCCCAGCTGTTCTATATAGCTGAAAGAGAGGCGGGGGACTAGGAGGAGATGACAGCGGTTCCTGTATGGAATCTAGTATACTAAACACGGGCAGCAGGAGATTTAAATGAAAAATCATTTTTCGACTTTATATGTTCATAGTAATACTGTTCAAAATTGAAATATCTAATCCAATATGAAACAAAGAGTCTTTTGTATTTTTTTCCGTACAATTGAATAGTGCAATTAGTTTTTAAGAATTATTTGAAAATTTAAACAAATTATTAACATTTAGTAAAAAAAGATGGTTGCAAAATTCATTTTTTGGTTTTTCCAATTTTTGAGCATGTTTCTAAATGGAGACTGTATTTCTTTATTATTTCACAAGAAAGTATAACTCAAAACAAACAAATTGCGACCTGAAAGAAGTCGCTAAAACAATTTTCCTAAGGAGAATTTTAGTTTGAAAAATATTTTTTTGGGTCGAGAAACGTGATTATCTCGGAAGTCTCTGAATATTTTTATCTGAAAAAATTTGTGAATATTTCAGACACTAAAAGGTATACTTTCACCAAGTTTCGTCAAAATAAAATTATCTTTGTGTAAATGAAAAATAAAAAACGATAAAAGCGGTTTTTCGCATTTTACTTGGAGATTTTGAGGTTATGTGAAAAAATAATTCATACAAAAGTTGTAGATCTTTTTATGATCTACAACGTTTCTGTTGTACACTTTTCTCTCCGACGTCAACTTTCGCCGAAAATCGCAATAATCCAAAATTCTTCCCCTTTTCATCCCCTAAATAAATCTGGAAACACTCCTGCTCACGCATTTATTTTTTTTACGTTTATTATACGCCACTTTACCATTTCCAACTGTTCCCATCCTGTTAACAATTTTTTCCTAGTAATAGTGTAACTTGCCTGGTCTATAGGTAGATAATATGGCCTTATTTAATAATAATTATTGATGCTGGTTTCCGTAATGGTCTACTGGTCGGATTCTATCTATATTAAATTAAATAATATCGGGGGATAAAAGATAAATCGGGGAAAGTAGCGATACCAGAGCTGGTATACTCTTTCGTTCATCAATTAAGCATGTGATGCACAGTATAGAATACCCTATTTTACGTATAATTTTTTTAACTTTATTTAAAAAAACTACTAATATTATTTTATTTGTTTGAAATCTTTATTTATTTCTCCAGTTGCAGTATATTGAAATAAAAAATATTTATTATTACAAAACCTTAATAAAACCACTGACATCTATCGTCAGTTTGAAGTTTAGTGTCGTCTTGTGACATAGTATAGTTTAATGCTCACAGATGGCGCTGACCAAAAATATTTCCAAATACCTCATAAAACTCACAATAGATGTCGCTGTCAATAAATTGTAATATATAATTTAGTTTGATGCACACAGATGGCGCTTACTTAAAATAATTCTCAGATTAATCTGTTCCAAGTCCTGTTGTAAAATGGGAGTGGGCTAACCTGTGCAACGCTATACCACAGAATAGGTAATAGTCGAAAATAGAAGTGGTAAAATGATGTGTGTAATCTAATTTGTGGACAAAAGTATCGAGTAATTGGTAAAGTCGATTTTCGTAAAATACTAGCTTAATAAGTACCGAGTACAAAAATACTCGGTATCGAAACGAAAGTATCGATACTACTGGGGGAAAGAGAGTACTCTTTCTCTAAAACGAAACTTCGCAAACAAACGAACGAAATTTCGTTAGTTCCTCTCCTACATAATATTATCTATATGCTCCTCTCTATTTGGTTTTCGTACACGCAGACGAAGTACGGATCCATAGAAAATTTTCGTGACCGATTGGATTGAACGATTTTGAGTGGGTCTATTAACAGACTAATTAGTTACGTTCGTTTGCGAAGTTTCGTTTGAGAGCAAGAGAGTAGACTCCCCAGCCCAGATACTTTTTGCGGATCCCTACCTGTGGGTAGGTATAGCAATTATAATAAACCTCAGATTACCTAAACTCTTAACCGGTTTCTAGACGGCATCGCATCAGAACACCAAATCGCTTGGCGGCACGTCTTTGCCGGTGAGCGACGAAAGCGACGCGACGCGATACTAGGTACTCTGCAGAAAATGACAAACTTATCTAAGTACTTACGCGGCAACGTAGGCCACGTGGAGATTCAGCTACCGTTTGTTCCTGTCGCGTCGCGTCGCATTGCGTTTGCATTATGCATTGCATTGCATTACGTAGGTTGTCCATTACTCTGTATTGAAGATTATAAATGCGAAAGTGTGTTTGTTTGTTGGTTTATTGGTTTGTTGGTTTGTCCATCAATCACGCCGCAACAGAGCAATGGATCGACGTGATTTTTGGCATGGGTATAGTTGAGGACCTGGAGAGTGACATAGGCTACTTTTCATCCCGGAAAATTAAGGAGTTCCCGTGGGAATTGAAAAAACTTATACCACGCGGACGAAGTCGCGGGCATCAGCTAGTAGACCTATATAAGTAGGTATCTGAGGCATACCTATAGGTAGGCAAGAATCATACCACATTGAACGAGGCAACAAGCTCCCTTACTTTGTCAAAGCTCGGTAGAACAGAGCTGAGTGCACAAGCAAGGAACTTTGTTTACATTTATCTTTCTTACCAACTATAATACATCAAGCGAGTAAATGGAAGTATCTTGTAGTAATAACGCTAGCTGTCAACTCGCAAAACTAGTGATGGTAGGTTTACAGTGTTGCCCGCAGTGAAAAATTCTATTACGTTTAGCAATATAAATTGACGTCGGAAAATTCGTGTGGCGGCAAACCGTTCGTCTACCGAGGTGAAAGGAAAACGAAAACACAATGGGGTACTAAATCGAGTTTCTAGATGCTTACCCTACAGAAGACCTTTAGGTGCAATATTCACTGAAAATATGAAAAACTATTCCTGTAGTAGGTATTTTATATTATGTATAAGTTAAATAAATCGCCGCCGAAGAATCATAATGAGGCTCAAGTAGGTACAATCTATACTTCTATAGGTACATCTATATCCATCTATATATAAATTATAAATGCAAAAGTTTGGATGGATGGATAGATGGTTGTATACCTATCTGGATGGATGTTTGTCACTCAATCACGCCTTAACGGCAGATCGGATGTCGATGAAATTTGGCACAGAGATAAATTATAGTCTTGAATGACATATTATAGGCTACTTTTTATCCTGGAAAATTAAAGAGTTCCCGCGGGAATCAAAAGACCTCGATCCACGTGGACGAAGTCGCGGGCATCAGCTAGTAGGTAGTTGATATTACAAAGCTAGCGGAATATAATGGGTACTTGTAACCAGTATTAATAGGTATAAATTGGGTTGCCTATCCCAACATCCGTTCCCATTTACCAACAAACAGCATAAGGTCACGTGTAATCTCCGTCACATTTGCTATCACACCTCGGAGCTCTCGATTCACGGGCCGGTACGTGATATGCGTGGAAATTTCCCTGAAAACATTTTCCCTAAGATCTGGGGCCGTACTAAGTACATTGCTTAAAGCTGTATTATTTTAAAATTGCAGTTTTATAAGACATACGTTGATGTCCCTAAAACAAGGTTTATAATGCTGAAACAAGAGCTTCAACAAGATTAAAAAAAAATACTGTTTTAAGCGGTGGTAGTAAACCCCCTGAGCGAATTTTGTACGGAGCTTTATTTATCTATTTTTGTGAATCATTCCATGAATCAGCAGGACGTACTCGTAATTGAATCCTTAAATACAGCCATACTTAATCTCGTCATATTATTGTAATAGCGAGGTGTGTTTTTGACTGTTTGTTTAGAGCAAGGAAACCAAGCAACCTTAATATTATGTTATGTGATTACAGCCGCCCATGAACATTTTCAGTGCTAGAAGAACCGCCGATGCGTTGCCGGCTTTTAGGAAGAGTTACCTACTCTAGAGTTACTACAAGCATAGCATAAGTGACTTTAAACTTTCTTAAATAATATAAGGCCTTGATTGAGGACTTAATAAGCTCCTCGTAAGAGCTTGGAGGAGCTTATTAAGTAGGTAGGTATATATTCTAGGTTCTTCTCTAGGTTAGGATTCTTTAATCAAAACTATGATTATATAATTATTTAATTGATAAATATAATTAGACTATGCATGTAATTAATTATTAAATTACATATTTGTCTCCAATTTACTGTCGAATCAAGCGCTAACGCTACAGATCCATTTCGAGCATTACTTGTTATCCTAGTATCCAATAGCATCATGGCCCGCTCACCCACAAAACCAATAAGGTCACGCGTAAATCCACGTCACATTCGCTACGTGTTACACCTTTGAACATCCGATATATGGACCGGTACGTGATCTGTGTGGTAATGCGCCAAAGAATATTACGCAGATCCGTCAGGCAGTAAAGGGCAGTCCCAAGACTAACGGTGGTAGGGGTGCCACTAGGCAACCGCTCAAGCAACAATTAAACTGCAGTCGACAGTGTAACTATCGGTAGTTCTAGAACTGAATTATATTTTTTATGTCTTCTGTGTGTGTGTGTATGTGTATTTTTCCATGTTCGATATAGGTTTCTTAATCACAAACATAATCCATATTAATTAGTATTATAAATGCGAATGTGGGTCTGTCTTTCTGTCTACCTGCTTCGCTTTAACGCCTCATCTTTTCAACCGATTTTGATGAAATTTAGTATTTTAAGAAAATTGGAAAATGAAGAAGTTCTTTCTTGAACCAAAAAAATCATGCGGAAGAAGTCGCGGGCTTCATCTAGTAATACATATTCTTATAGTGATTAGAAGTTGCTTACCTACCTAGTACACCTACCTACCTACTTGCTCCCTCTGTAATGTTTGTCAAGTTTTACTCTGTGACATATAATTTCAGATGCGCAGGTAAATTTTCTACGTAGAGCCAAATAATGTAACAATAAAATAAATCAATAATACAATATCCTTATCGTTTTAACCATAAATTTGATATTGATAGAACATTTCCGAGGCAATTTGCCGTCAATGTAATTTAATATGAGATAAGTAATGCAGAATATACGTAAGTACCTACGTAGATAGGTATGCGAAATAGCTTTTTGTTCTATGACTCTGATAAGAAAAATTATTGAATAAAACAACACACCGGGAGGTACTTTTGGCATCCTTAACCAAACCATAGAAGCTTTTCCTTGGTTTAATATTAAATCCAATCAATGTCAACAAAATGCGATATGCACTCCCGCTTTAACATACCTATGCATTACTGGCTGATGCCCGCGACTTTGTCCTCGTGGAATAAGTTTAATTAACTCCTTAATTTTTCGGGATAAAAAGTAGTAGGTACCTATATATTATCTAGAACTCTGGTGCTAAACTATACCCATGCAAAAATCACGTCAATCCGTTGCTCTGTTGCGGTGTGATTGAAGGACAAACAAACACACTTTATGATACACCGCCATCACACCATACCACCACCACCACCACTACAGCCCAATAACGTCCCACTGCTGGGCACAGGCCACCATTCTCATAGGAGAGAGGGAATCAGAGCTTAGACCCACCACGCTGCTCCAATGCGGGTTGGCGATCTTTAACGACTATTATCATGCTAGTGATAATAACCGGGACCGACGCGCGACGGCTTGACGTGCTCTCCGAGGCACGGGGGTGAACACCGCCAACTTCCTAACTCCGGGCTAGTACTGAGAATTTCTAGTCAGAAAACCCCAATACTTAATTATGCTCCAACCCGGGACTCGAACCCGAGACCTCGTCGGCCGCAGTCGAACATGCCAACCACTAGACCAACGAGGCACCATACCATACCGCCACACAAATCTATCAAAGCACTTTCAAATTTCAATGTACGTTTCATTCCCATACCGGCGCATCCTCAAGAGAAGAGGAGGATTATATTTATCATGGACTTCTGCAAAGTAACGCCTGCTTCTATCCAACATAAAAAATACGCAACAACCTATAATAAGTAATAAAAGCTTTGCTGTAGCGTTTTATGAGCTGCTAACTAAATTCTGAAAACAGAGTAGGTAACTCCAGACGACCTAAGTTCATGCAACTTAGTAATTAAGATTTTGCGTACTTAATCCACCGTAATAGATGGTAATAGGCCGGAGTGGTAACGCGTGGGTTATTACTACTTGACGTTCAAGTTTCACTTGCTTCAGCGCTAATGTGTTTTGAATTGCTTAATTATATTGAAACAGTTTGGGTATAATTTGAATGTAATATTTTACATGAGTTGTGTTTCGTAGGTAGGTGTTATCAAAATGGAGACCGCGTACCGGTAAGCGCAGTGTAGGATTACCTACAGCCTGCTGGACCGATGACCTAAAGAGGGTGGCGGGAAGCGGGTGGATGAAGAAGGTGGATGACCATGTTTGGTGGCGCGCTCAGTAGTCAATCGAAAAGGCCTTTGTCCATCAGTGGACGAATACAGGCTGATGGATGGATGGATAGATTATCTTATAATTATATAAAAATGAATTGCTGTTTGTTAGTCTGGCTGGTTAACACCCCTCTGTTTGTAGAAGTGAAAATTTAAGAAAAAATATAAAATGAAATTTTTTGATTCCCGTGGGAATTATAAAATTTCCCGGGATAAAAAATACCCTATATTATGTCCTTCCCAGTGATGCAACCTACCTCCGTACCGAATTACCGAAAGCGTAGCAGACAGACAGTTGTACAGACACACTTTTGCATTTATAATATTTAGCATGGATTATATGAATGGAAAAGTTAAAGGCTAAGGCCATAGCTGGTCATATTGTGTAAAGAAGCATTTTGAAGAATGTAAAGAGTAAATGGTAGAACAGTCTATCAGGTTTGTAATAAAAAAATAGGATGAGAATGACGCATATAAAAATATGTTTATGTACATAATAAACATTAAAATGAATAAATATTATTTCCTAGACAAATCCCTAAACTTTCTCATTGATGTAATTCCCCACAGTAAAAGGTCTGTTCAAGATATTTATTGGTTGTCGAATAGAACATAAAATTTTCGACGTTTCCCTAAGGCTATGAAAATCCCCCTCTCTTGCAATGCCATGATTTATAAAACATGAGAGGTAGCGATTTCGATTAAAACTCTACTTTTACTTTAGATGCATTGATTTTTAATTTTAATGAATAAGTACTAAAACTATGTGTATTAATACCACTCCGGGTTGAACATAATAATTAAAAAAAAAGCACAATCTAAAGGTACAATTGTTTTTTCCCAAATTCAACGCCTTGCTGCAGTGCCGGCCATCAAGTGTATCAAGTACCTATATGAATAATATTCAAAAGCTAGAATCTGGAAAGTGCATTGAAATTTTATGACGTCACAACTGTGAATTTCATACAACTTCCATACTAGAAGTGCGTTTTTAAGTTTGGTAAAGAGTTGCTGATTTGATTGAGTTGTCTCATGCCTATTGTAAGATAAGAGCGTAGATATCTATGTATGTATATGTGTGTGTGTATGTGTGTTAGTGTTAATAGTTCATTTGATCGTAAAATATAAAGAAAATCGCTCATCGCCTTTACTTTAAAACCAACGTCTTGTCCTAGGTCAATTCGGACGTAAAAAAATCGGAATGCTGATACAAAATATCTCAAAGGTTGCAATCGTGTTGCATCCCTTACAGATGGCACGACGCCAAATACCGATCCCTTTTTATCAATGAAGGGGAATCAAGGGGAATAATACGTCATGCCTTGTTTCTATAGATAGCGTGTAAACGGTCGGACGATATATTGAATTTTGGAAAATGTCCATGGAGATTTTAATGTTATTTTTATAATTTAGGGTTGTTGTTTTTTCCCCTTTTTACACGAAAATGGACTTCATTTCACGAATTAAAGAAAAATTACTGAGTGATTAAATAAATCCTTAAATAAAAAAAATTAACAATTTCGCATAGTGCAATGAGAATTGCACTGAAATTAAGATAATGTTTTTTTAAAATGCATTTCTTATAATATTTTCACCGTTGAATGCAATGACAAAATGATAGAAAGTCAAATGGTTGGTAAAAGCATTTATTACAACGAAGAATAGGTACTCACTACTTATTAAGTAGTGCATACACCGTAAAATAAACACACGGTAGGTACTTATTTTATATAAAACAAGTTATCAAATAAATATTATAAATGCGAAAGTTTGGATGGATGTATGGATGGATGTTTGTTACTCAATCACGCTCCAACGGCTGAACGGATCTGGATGAAATTTGGCACAGAGATAGATTATAGTCTGGAATAGCACATAGGATACTTTTTATCCCGGAAAATTAAAGAGTTCCCGCGGGAACCGAAAAACCTCAATCCACGTGGACGAAGTCGCGGGCATCAGCTAGTAAGAAATATTTAAAGCTTGATTGGGAAAAAAGTTTAGAAAACTTTTCCTTAAAGTTGGAATTTTTCGTAAGCACGCTACACTTCACGTCATATTATAATTATTGTAATCTATGAACAATAAATAATTGTAATAACAGGACCTCTAGGAATTTACGAGGGTAAACTTTATCCCACGTAAATAGCACTGAAATGACATAAATAACTTACTCTGACCCCGTTGTGTGGAGTTTTTCCTATCGCAATGCTGCATTATTATTTGTCACGCAAGGTCATTCTATAGATAAAAGAAAAAGTCACAGTCTAGAAAGAATCTTCATTTTTCATTATTCTACTTCGTTAACAACTTCTAAGGGTCACTGGTAGAGATCTTGTAGAGAAAAGGACTTCCCTATTCATTAGTTTTCTTAATTTTTCTACGTTTTTGGGAAGGTTTTGGGGTCTCGTCGTTACGATAGACTTCCACTTTTGGACATTACTTAATGCACAGTTACAAAGGAAGTGCGGCAATATTAATTTTCGCACTAGTGCGGTAATACAATGGCCTCCATAAAATAACATCAGCTATTTTAAAGCCACCTTGCCTTTGTCGATGTATATTTTAAAGTATACTAAGAGTTAACATAAAAATATATTGGCCCCACTATAGAGGCGCGGCGCGGTGTGGCATATAGCGGCAGGTATTCTTTTGTAATGAGATTAGCTGGGCCCATATTTTAAGCGGGAGTTGCACTGCGCGACGAGGCACGTACAAACTCATACAAATAATATTTGCCACTAAGTACGTGCATCTCAAGCGGGCTGCGGGACTACATCTTTTTACATTACACGTGTTCAAGAAATAAACCTTTGTTAGTATGGAAAATGAAATTTGTTACTTGTTTCATAAAGAACTATTCCCCAATAAGTAAGAGACTGATTTATTCATACTGTGGTAGAGTGGATTTTTTAAAATGCGTTGCGGACAATTTATGTTAAAATTGCGTGTTTTATGGCCGTTTGGGCCGTGAAAACATCTGTCATAGGTTTAACTGGTCACCGCGGGTCAGTAGGTTAACTAAAAAGGTTCTACGACCGCAGTAATTCCTTGATAATGTGTTAAAATGAGTGATTACTGCTTAATAATTGATAACGCTTTTTTCCTGTAAGCAAAGATGTAGGTATTTGGACGAATTCCCTGGCACACTGCTAGGTTATTAAAAGTAACAGGGGACGTACTTAGATATTACGACTTTTGGTAACCACTAAAAATAATTTACGTGACCAAAATTCAGCAGTTAGAATATATTTTATCATAATTCAAAATTCAAATGTTTTAATTCAAATAAACTTTTAAAAGTGCTTTTGAATCGTCGAATGAATCTACCACTGGTTCGGAATGCCATTCCTACCAAGAAGAATCAGCAAGAAACTCGGCGATTGCTCTTATAAAAAATTAATTTACAATTTTATTAATGTACTAGATGATTCCCGCGACTTCGTCCGCGTGGATTAAGTTTTTTGATTCCCGCGGGAACTCCTTAATTTTCTGGGATAAAAAGTAGCCTATGTCCTTCCCCGGGATATATCCTACCTCTATACCAAATTTCAGCAAAATCGGTTGAAAAGATGGGCCGGGAAAGCGTAGCAGACAGACAGACAGACATACACACTTTTGCATTTATAATATTAGTATGGATACTATACTTAAGTAACCGCTGTTCTTAGCATTGCTGGAGCGAGTCAAATGCTCTTTTTTCATTTATGTAATCTTCAACAGTATAATAAGCTTTTTTCAGAAGCATATATCATTGTTCCCAATCATTGTTCCCGAAATACTGCCA
Source organism: Erebia ligea (assembly GCA_917051295.2). Taxonomy (NCBI): domain Eukaryota; kingdom Metazoa; phylum Arthropoda; class Insecta; order Lepidoptera; family Nymphalidae; genus Erebia; species Erebia ligea. The sequence continues at coordinate 15,543,907 of OU785226.1, forward strand.
TACAACCACAGAATAGTTAGAATAAGTTTAGTAGATGATATAACAGCTAGTTAAGTCTGTCGCCGCCATTATTAAGCGAGTAGGTTCTCAATAGGCTGTAGACACCCTAGGCCGCGTAATTAGCACCCTGCGATCTGCCCTGTCTGAAAGATATTTGAATAACGCGAGGGAGGAACCGGTTAAGCTAGGAGCACAAGGGTGAGAAATAAAATACATAAAATATTAGCTGTACGAGATTTATTGGCGACACGTGTTTGCCGGTAGGTAATTATGTATGCCGAAGCCGCCCACTAGTGCAGATCACAGAAAATTCAGAAATATAGATTTCACTCGAGGAGGAAAACCTAAATCTTTTTCAATTAACGCTTTTAATTTTCAGGAGTGAATGGGACATGAATTTAGGCATGTTTTTTTGGTAACGCTACAAAAAATCTAGAGACTCAAGATATCGCAGTTCTTATAGTTTATAACTAAAATGGCTGTGACACACACACATACCGGGCAATCGGACTTACACGGACACCATCATCATATTTTTTATGTAACTGGACGTCAATAAGTGTAGTGTGCCTACCTAAATTGAATAAATATTTTTTGACTTTGACTTTGATGGACGGAAAGAAAGACTGGACCATTCAATAAGGGTCCCTTGTTACCCTACGGAACCCTTTAAAGCTAAGTCCTGTTTTATTCATCAGTGGTAAGGTTTTGCTTATCATATTACTATGTACCTATACAACTGAAACTCTTTCCCTAATAGAATAGTTCTCTAATCTTGTGATCTTCTGAACATAAAATTAAATCTCCAAATTCAATATACCACTTTGTTCTATTTAGATAAACTTCAGGGACATCCCAAAAGTTAAAGGACTGACAAATTTAATAATTGCAGCTTTTAGGCTGTCACTTTGATTTTAAAGGATGTCACATTAATGTATCCTCAGCCTAAAATTGTACACGGCGTATACCTACAGCAGGCGGCGTTAACGCTCCTCTGGACGCGTTAATTGAAAGTGGATTGGAGGTGACAGCGTAGAACGGGTTTTCGATTTTTAGGGTTCCGTACCGAAATCCATACTTCTATACTATATTATAAGTACTAATATTACAAATGCGAAAGTGTGTCTGTCTGTCTGCTACGCTTTGACGGCTCATCTGTTCAACCGATTTTGAAGAAATTTGGTATAGGGATAGTCTGTTACCCGGGGAATGACATGGGCTACTTTTTATCCCGGAAAATTAAAGAGTTACAAAAAACCTTAATCCACGCGGACGAAGTCGCGGGCATCATTTATTGGTTTAATATATTTATCCATAATGATACCGAGTTGAGATGATACTTCCTTCGTTCATCTTGTTTCAGTTACTTACAACGCTATCGACTTTTAAACAGATTTTTTGTTTTTGTAAAGATTACAAAAAAATACTATTTGCACTAATATTTATATCCGGAGTGTGTACTTAGCGAAAAAACGAAAATTCGAAGCAAATACAAATTTTAAAATAATTAGGAAAAGTGCCTACTAGTCTTTACAGCAAGTCACGAAGAAAGAAATTTAGAGGAAAACGAAGTCTATAACTGGCACAGTTTTTTAAATCCGCAATAATCCATTACGAACATACTTAGCTCTAAGTCCTCTAGCTCGCTTTTAAAACGGTAGTTTAATTAGACCAAATAACTATTAATAATACTTACCACCACTACCACTACGGGCACAGTCCTCCACTCTTATAGGAGAAAGGGAATTAGAGCTTAGACCCTGCTGCTCCAATGCGGGTTGGCGGGCTTTAACGACTATTATCATGTTAGACTATTATCGACGGCTTACGTGCTCTTCGAGGCACGGGGGTGGTTCACCACTAACTTCCAACTCCGGGCTGGCACTGAGAATTTCATAACTGAAAAACCCAATAGGTACCTAACAATTTTTATACCCGACCGGGAATCGAACCCAAGACCTCGTGATCCGCAGTCGACCGTGCTGCTAGACCAACAAGGTATTAATTATAGTACTTAATAATATATTTTTCCTTCCTTTCCGATCTACCGAACCCTCGGTGACTCACTTGACTGGAACTTGGCCGGATTTTTTGCAAGGCAGTGTTTGTGCTCAAATTTTGTATAGCATTGTTTTGTATTGAAATGCGTTCTTTCAATTCCATGTACGATAAATTACGGGTATACTCGTACTTCACTGAAATTGCGCATGAATAAGGAAATGTCGACATTGCATTCAAAAGGCAATTTCCAAAACAGTCTACTTACCAGAGTTGTAAACCAGACCGATATAATGTTATGCACCAATTTTTGTTAGACTCCTAAATAGTTTATCGATCTTACGATGAACCTTTTTTAATCCATACTAATATTGTAAATGGTGTCTGTCTGTCTGTCTGTCTGCTACGCTTTCACGACCCATCTGTTCAACCGATTTTAATGAAATTTGGTACAGGGATAGGTTGTATTGTATCCCGGGGAAAGACATAGGGTACTTTTATCCCGGAAAATTAAAGAGTTTCCGCGGGAATCGAAAAAACAGTCCACGCAGACGAAGTCGCGGGCATCATCTAGTACAAAAAAAAAATACAGGTAAGGTATGTTGGGGTAAGAACGGACGGATTTCAGACCCATTGAAAAGGTTTTGTAAAAACTCAATTTTCTCGATATTTATTGAAGATAAATTACTAAAATATGGTGCATGTGTTTAATTTTTAAACGTAGCTTAGGTTTCAATTTTGTTTATTTTTGTAAACTCAACAGTTTCTGCTTTATACGCATGTAAAGACAAGACATACTTTTTTATGGCTATGGTTAAAAAAATGTCCTTCGGGGGCAAGATCGGACGTACTTTCAAACCCATTTCTATGGCTTTGAGAACAAGGTGTATAAGAATAATAAATCCGATCTTAAACGCACTACAATATATAAAAAAATTACGTTTATGTAATTAAAAACATGAATGTTCCAATCGATTTTATTTTTTTTTACTTAAAGGCATCCGATCTTACCCCCAGTGATAAATTTTTTACATTTTGTGATTCTCAAACTTTGCTCTCATCATAAGATGAATTATACAGATCCGCGGGAAAGATCGGATGAATAAATTTTTTGCTAGTTATTAATAATAGCTAATTTTAATTTTGAATAAAAAGGGGCAGAAAACGATTTCAATGTTCGAAGTAAAGACATCAAAAATTCTATCTATCCTTTTTTCAAAATTGTAACGTTGTTCCCAAGCATAGAAATAGCTAAAACACAATTTTTTATATCCATTATAAATAACATAAATAAAAATAAAAGAGAAATATAAAAACATAAATAAATAACATAGTAAAGTAAATGACAAATAAAAATTAATGCCGTAAATAAAAAAATAAAAACGATACCCAAGATCAGATTAATACAGACATTTTTAATGTTATTGGGCTCTTTTCTATATCTGTACGCTTCTGAAGACATTTCCATTAAAATCTCGAGATCAAAATAGAATAATCCTTACACTGTACTTCCCTTTATCCTTATTACTGTTTTAAGATGAAAAATATTAAAAATATTCATGTTATAAAAGTTTGACAATCCCTGCCTCATTTTGTACAGGTAAAGACCGGATGGTTTTAATCCGATCTTTACCCGAAAGGAGGAACATCGGATATCTGCTAATAGACATCCTAGGCGTATTCTGATCACATCTATCTAGCTATTGCTACTTAAAACCTAGTATTGACGCGAAATATTAGCAAAACAATCTGTATTTTCGCCAAAATATGAAACTAAAAGGGAAAGGGAAAGATCGGATAGAAGAAAAAAAGACAAAAATTACCTTGTTTTTTTAAATTCACCATTACACACGTACGGTACGTCGGAGCGACTGGCGCGAAACTTAAGTAGACGCATAACAAAATGGCGTTGAACATAATGATGCCAACATTAAAAAATGTGGTCTCATTCGCGGGCAATTTGATGTATACGGTCTTACCCCCTTTCCGCTCTTACCCCAACATACCTTAAGTACAATATATAGATAATTCTATTTATCTAAGTTAACCTACTTTGTATTTTAGAGATTATAATATGATATCATTATCCCGTTTATCCATAGCAAAATTAAATCCAATAATCTTAATATTTCAGAAACTTGGAAGTATGAAACTGAACACCCTTACCCAAACAAGGCCCTTTGAAACAAGATAGGGCACTGGCTCTATGTATAGTCGGCTAGAGGCTGTATAATTGATTTAAGATGATCGTAAGCCATAGAGACAAGGGATGCAAGGGCCGCAAAAGCCGCAAAAAGCGCACTCAATGCATTAAAAAATGCACTTAACATTATTACAATAACATTATTAACAAAAAGAAAAAGGTTTCAATACAATGCATTGAAAATTCCTGTAATGTTAGTAGCAAAACTCAACACTGAAAATCTTTTCAATTTTCTTTTGAAGGCCATAAATAATAGTACATTGTTCACCGAGGGGAGAAAGTGACCGATTACTATCGAGGGTGTAGTTTGAGGCCCGAGGCGTAGCCGAAGGGCCGCAATACACGCGAGGTAGGAATCGTACTTTCTACCGAGTGATACATAGTGCTTTATACTACACCTGCGAGGAAAATAAGCGATAATTAGTGATTAAACGAACTTACAAAGGTTTAAAATAATAAATAAAATAAATATTTTTTATTTCAGGCAATTTTACAAACATAAAAAACAAAAAACAAAAGAAATCCTAAAAAAAAAAAAAATAATAAAAAAAAAAAAAAAAAAAAAAAAAAATAAAAAAAAAGGTTTAGGTTAATAGTTAATAATAGTTAATAGTCCTTAATGAGGTTAGGCTAGCTAGCTTTAATTTCTAATGTATTGTTTTCAAAAAATTTAAAAAAAAAATTTAAAAAAAAAATGACGTTCTATCATAACTATATGAGTCGCTTCATTCGAAGCTTCACTATCACAACTAGACTACATTTTGAGGATTATTTCAATATAGATTTCGATATCGACAATCGACATCGATATCGACAATCGACATCGATACCGACAATCGACATCGATACCGACAATCGACATCGATATCGATATCGACTATCAATATCGGATATCGATATCGACTATCGATATCGATAATCGACATTCACCATATTATTTGACTTTTCTATGTCAAATATGGTGAAGCTGCTTCTAATATTATATTTCCTTAAGGTAAGACATCCAAATTCTCAACTTCCATACCATATTTACTTAAAATTAAAAAACAACAGCGCGTTAGAAATGGATTTTCATACAGTTTTCTCCCCGCTTAGCACGTTAGAAATGAAATTTCATACATCTTTTCCTCCCGCTTAATTGGTTTGTAGCAATGACGTACTTTCTACCTCGTTTTGACCAAAGCAAGAGGGTACTTTCCGAGCGGGTGTAGTATAAAATATTTTTCTGGGAAATGGAAAGCCGGACGAGTATAGTTCCACATAAAAAGTACCAGTGTGTAAGAAACAGGAAAGCAAATCGCTATATGGAAGTCACTTAGATTTCAACTACGTATAATATAAGCGCAGCCTATGTAACTAGCCAAACCATGGACATCAGCAAAGAAATGGTTCACAAGTCTTGGTCAATCTATGCGTATGAGCGGTCATAACCATAGATTGACCGATAGGTACTGGAACGTGGTCTTCAATCCATCAGCCTGTATGCGTCCACTGCTGGACATAGGCCTTTTCGAGAGCGCGCCACCAAACACGGTCCTCTGCCTTCCTCGTCAACCCGCTTTCCGCCACCTTCTTTAGGTCATCGGAACAGCGAGCTGGAGGTCGTCCTTATAATGCGCTTGCCGGTACGCGGTCTCCACTCTAGAACACGTCTGCCTCAACGGCCATCGGTTCTGCGACAGATATGACCCGCCACTGCCACTTCAGCCTGCTAATCCTCAGAGCTATGTCGGTCACTTTAGTTCTTTTACGAATTTCCACGTTCCGGATTTTATCCATGAGAGAGATGTTCTTAGTTGATGTTTATTTATTAATACGAGCCTTTAGTGATCTTACGGGGCCTAGGATTCCTGGTAGAGGCTGTATTTAGTAAAGTACCTACATAATGTCATTAATTATTATACACGGGCTTTTACATAGCTACCTATTGTAAATACACCGTTACGGCTCTTGAGGTTCTGGCTCTTGAGGTTCTGGCTCTTGAGGCCGTCAAGGTTCTCTGTTAAAGGATATTTGATTGATATTACCCACCCGCTTCACCGAAAACGAAAGTAATATTATTATACATACTTTTAGCTAGCTCTACCTATTGTAAAATGCGCCTGTTACGGCTCTTAAGGGTCTGGCTCTTGCGGATCTTGCGGCCGTCAAGGATCTCTGTCAAAGGCTGTATAATTGATTTACCCGCCCGCTTCGCCGAAAACGAAAGTAATCAAATAAGTATTATAAATGCGAAAGTTTGGATGGATGTAAGGATGGATGTTTGTTACTCAATCACGCCCCAACGGCTGAACGGATCTGGATGAAATTTGGCACAGAGATAGATTATAGTCTGGAATAGCACATAGGCTACTTTTTATCCCGGAAAATTAAAGAGTTCCCGCGGGAACCGAAAAACCTCAATCCACGCGGACGAAGTCGCGGGCATCAGCTAGTATTATTATACACGGGCTTTTAACCAGCTAGTAGCTATTGTAAAATGCGCCCGATACGGCTCTTGAGGTTCTGGCTCTTGCGGATCTTGCGGCCGTCAAGGATCTCTGTTAAGGCTGTATAATTGATTTACCCGCCCGCTTCACCGAAAACGAAAGTAATGTTATTATACACGGGCTTTTAGCTGGCCGGCAACCCGTCTAATCGTGTTATATTGCGAACGAAGCTCTATTAACGGGGCTTTGATATTTTTAAACAACATTTCGCCATGTACACCGCTTTTTGTAATAACTCGATTAAAAATTGTATACTTTGGAGTGCGTTTTAAAAATAAATTAAAAGGTAGTACCTATCTAGATATTTATTGATTGTATATATATATATATACAATCAATAAATATTATATATATATACGTATAGGTAATCTATGTTTTTGATTTACTACATGATGCCCGCAACTTCGTCCATTGGGGTGAGGTTTATTTTTATCCAGGGAGTAGGTACTCTTTGATATTCCGAGATAAAAAGTAGCATAAGTCGGGGTTCTTAACTAATTTTCCGAGATAAAAAATTGAAAATTGAAAATTCTTTATTTGCAGAAACATTTTTTACAATGAGATGTTATTTGTTATTAGGTATATAATCATTACTTTATTTTTTGCATTGTTAAAATGAATCTAAATATTTCTATACTTCAATCGGGGCTTAACTGTCAAATATTATAATTTTTTTTTAGATTAGGTACGGATTACGGAATAAAATAATTTTGCACGCCAAACCCGGCAGGATACCACATTCTGGCAAAAATAAATGATTATGATTTGTTATTTTTCCAGTAGAAATGTTTCACCTTATAATCATTCATGCAAAATTACATTTGTTTATAATTTATTATTTGACCTTTCCGTAAGCCACCTTTTAAGTCTTTTAAGTTTAAAAAGTAGCCTATGTCGCTCTTCAGGTTCTTTTAAGTATATCTACCGGTCTACCCATGAAAATCACGTCGATTCATAGTTCTGTTGCGGTGTGACTGAAGGACAAACCAACATAATAATTAATACTATAAACACTCATTCGCATTCAATAATTTTATGATACATAATAGTAGGAAGTAGGTTCGTAATTTGTATGTTTCGAATAAACTTTAATTTGATTTGATTCAATTTTTTTTTGGAAGTTGTATAAGCTAATTAATTAATTCTGCTTTTTAATAATATTATCATTCTAATAGATATCGCATCTTTCGTAATTCGCTATAAAATGTTACAGTGTTAAGCATACAATCATCTGTAATGTACCTATACAAATGATTTACAATATATTATTAACTACAATACATTGATATACAATTTTAGTGCGGTACAATACAATATTTAATCAGCTGCTACTGAACTACTTTACAACCAGTTTGAAAAATAAGCAGACCATAATAAGTTTCCGTGGTGTAGCGGTTATCACATCTGCCTAACACGCAGAAGGCCCCCGGTTCGATCCCGGGCGGAAACATAGTTTTTGTATTTTTGAAACATTTTTGAAAACACAACACGACAACAAAATGTTCATTTCAAAATATGTTTATCTATCTTATCGTAACCTATGCGTTCGCGTATCGTTAATCTGATCCATTTGAAAGTTTGTACTGTTGTTGTTTAACACTTGCGCGAAGGTCGTCACTCCAACGCGCCTTGAGCATTCACGTAAACGCGTCACTTACCTACTTTTATAATAAGTATGTAGCGTGCACACTAGCGCGACAGGACAAATTCCGGGTCCCTAGATCTAAGTAGGTATAACTGGGTACAATGCTTACCTAAATATAATAATTTATAGGTTGCGTATATCACGCAGCCTATAAATTTATAATATTGGACTAAGTTTTATGAAATTATTTTCTATAACAAACAAAATAAAAATAACAACTATAGTAAAATAATAATAATATCTCAAATTAATAATGAGTGTATTTATCGATAAACTTAATTCGCGTTATTTCCGTCTGGCAACTCATTCGAGAATCGTGAAAATCATTCACTTCAACAACTCGCGGGCCAACCAACCGTATATTTAAAGTTAAATGCACCGTTTAAAATAAATAACTCCCACGGAGCTTATTCCTTTTTTCTGCAAACATTTTGGTGATAAAAAACTTAAACACTACATATTATTATAAACATTATAAAGGTCAACTTTGGACGTTAGAAAATCGCCACTTTGAAAGCCCCCCATGTCGTCAATTTTAGGGTAAAAATAAAAAAAAATATTTTTGGACTTTATTCCTAATTATCTTTAAAATGATATACCGCAACCCTATGTAACGCTATAAAAATATTTTACTTCGCATTCGCTTCTATGAGAGCCCCCCTGAAATAAAGATTTTTATAACTTTTTAAGCCATATTCGGCGGGAGGCCATCGGTTTACGTATTATATTTAAATTTGAAGTAATTACGTTCAGTAATTCAGAAGTAATAAGGCTCTGACAGACGGACGGACGGACGGACGGACGGACGGACGGACAAGTGCAAATTCACTCAAGTAGACTCAGAGACCTTCGCTTCGCTCGGTCAATTATCCATACGATTACGAAGCGTACAATACGAGTACGAAGCGAAATGACTCTACCTTTCCTGTTCGTATCTTGTTTGAATACCACAATGCAATAGCTGAAAAACTCATGGTACATCAGTAGGGGCTAAAACAAAATTCAATCCTAGCAGACAAAAATTCGCAGAACACACTAGCGCCACAGGTCAAAACGTTAAAACTCTTATATACCTATGTCTTTTCTTTTTAGTTTAGTGATTGTGTGGAAGTTGTCACAGTGTCTCTTTCGGGCTTTATAGAACACGTAAGCTTGCTGAGTTTCTTGCCGGCTCTTCTCAGTAGAAGTAGCTTTCCGAACCGGTAGTGGAGTCTTGACTTATCATAAGTGACACAAGTTGTACTACGTGAAATAATTAAATAATTTTTATCATCAGGATTTCTTGTTCAGTATTACCCTACTGGGATCTTGAAATGTATAGAAATATTTCAAGATTATATTATAAGTAGTAGAGATTAATACTACTTAGCGCAATTCTTTTTACTTCTTAAATAGTGTGCAAGTAGTAGGAAACAAAAGTCACCAAGATTTATTGTGAGTCGTAAAGTTAATGGGCGCGACAAGAAAAAAGTTTTTGCGGGTATCTTTACTCACAATGTCTTTTGTGGAACTTTTTAGGATGACGCGACAAACTTTATCGTTAAAGATAAAGGATGGCCTAGTAATGGAAGCGTAGAAACAGTCTGTGATTCAATTCTGTTAAAAAATATCCTTTTGGATACCTACCTATTTACTTTGTCTCCGAAGAGCGTTCATTAAAGCGGGGCTTCCACCTCAAAAGGGTAATGAGCGGGAAATGGCTAAGCGGAACGGACTCTGTGTAGACAAAAAGGTTTAAACTTCCACTAACAAAGAATTTTGACAGTTGTTTCCTTAATGAGCAGGCTCAGGTTGACTCTTTTTGAAGTCTTTTTGCTAGCTCAGCTCTTTCCGCTCTAGCTCTTTGTTGGTGAAAATGCTTGTAAGTAATAAATATGCAGTTTTCCCCTGCGAGTTAAGCGGAGTCCACACGGAACTCGCTCCGTTTCGCTCGGTGGAAACCTCGCTTAGTATCTGAGGTAGAACGTAATACTTGTCTTGTTTACAATCCATGGTCAATCAAATAAATATTATAAATGCGAAAGTTTGGATGGATGTATGGATGTTTGTTACTCAATCACGCCCGAGCGACTGAACGGATATGGATGAAATTTGGTCAGAGATAGATTATAGTCTGGAATAATACATAGGCTACTTTTATCCCGAAAAACTAAGGAGTTCCCGCGGAAACTGTTTATCTCGGAAATTGTATGAGTTACCGAGGAAATAGAAAGCCTCATCCACGCGAACGAAGTCGCGGGCATCATCTAGTAAAAATAATTATCTTATGTGTTTAGAACAGAACGAAAACAGACTACGAAACTACTACAAAAAGTCTGGTTGACTCACTTTTATATGGAGCTCCACACAATAGCGCGATAGGACTAAAGTGGTTTACCTCTTGCACGGATATTCCACGCAAACCTATTGCCCTGTCTGGTCCCTAGAGTATTTTTGAACTAACTACAAAAAGAAGTTTACTACATGAAGACTGTACGTGATCGTTCGCAGTGTATACAGTACTAGCTGATGCCCGCGACTTCGTCCGCGTGGTTTAAGTGTTTTTGATTCCCGCGGGAACTCCTTAATTTTCCGGGATAAAAGTAGCCTTATGTCAATCTCCACGTCCTCAACTATACCCATGCCAATAATCACGTCGATCGGTTGCTCCGTTGCGGCGTGATTGAAAGACAAACCAACAAACAAACACACTCTCGCATTTATAATCTCAGTATGATATACAATCAAATAAATATTATAAATGCGAAAGTTTGGATGGATGTATGGATGTATGGATGTATGGATGTATGGATGTTTGTTACTCAATCACGCTCCAACGGCTGAATGGATCTGGATGAAATTTGGCACAGAGATAGATTATAGTCTGGAATAGCACATAGGCTACTTTTTATCCCGGAAAATTAAAGAGTTCCCGCGGGAACCAAAAACCTCAATCCACGCGGACGAAGTCGCGGGCATCAGCTAGTATACAATATGTATAAAATGTATGGTATATTGGTTATGATTTCACAAGACTGTGTCTGAGGAAAATTCAATGTTCAGTGGCTATAAGTCGCTTCTTCTGAGATGATCACGTATGGTACAAGTAATACGATTCAGGCGAATGAAGAATAGTGCAATCTTTTCCACAATATCGTGAATGAAGATTTTTTATTATGAAAGTTATAAATAGGTATTATAAATAGTAAGTGCAAATTAGATGTCAGTGGATAATAATAGACGAGACCGGAACTGAGAACCCTATTTATCCCTTACCTTTTTACGATTTCACCGATCTTGATGAAATGAAATTTGGCAGATTTAGGTGAAGACAAATTAACGACAGGTTGATTTTTTAAATAGTTCCGCTGTAACATAAGAATTCGACGCAGACGAGGTCTTATGTAAATAAAAAAATACTAGTGATTCGCCCCGAACTGAGACCTCGCGGTATCCATAAACGCCATAAACTTGTACAGAGCGCCATCTATTGACATCATCGTGAAGTTGTGTTAAAATATTGAAGCTTATTAAAAATTAAATAATTTCGTTTTCTTATAATATTTATCTAATTTTAGTATTTATTGTTCAAGTACAGGATATAATTCAAATAATTGATAAGTTTCAGCCTCAGCCTTTCAGAAAATTGAGAGTACTGAGGTCAACTTTGGACGTTAGAAAATCTCCACTTTGAACGCCCCCCATTTCGTCAATTTTAGGGGAAAAATTAAAAAAAAAATAGTTTTGGACTCTATTTCTAATTATCTTTAAAATGATATACCGCAACCCTATGTAACGCTATAAAAAATATTTTACTTGGCATTCGCTTCTATGAGAGCCCCCCTGAAATAAAGATTTTTATAACTTTTTAAGCCATATTCGGCAGGAAGCCATCAGTTTACATATTATATTTAAATTTGAAGTAATTACGTTCAGTAATTCAGAAATTCTAAGGCTCTGACAGACGGACGGACGGATGGACGGACGGACGGACGGACGGACGGATGGACAAGTGCAAATTCACTCAAGTAGACTCAGAGACCTTCGCTTCGCTCGGTCAATTAATGAGTTTGTTGTGAGGCTTTGGTCATGACAATACTTACCACCCTACCGGCAAAGATGTGCCTCCAAGCGATTTACCGTTCCGATACGATGCCGCGTAGAAACACCAGGATATGGGTTTAATATAACTGCCATACTCAGCCCACTACCATCTTAGACTGTATCATCACTTACAAGTACAACCAAGTTAGATAGCAGTCATGGGCTAACTTGGTAGTGTGGATAAAAAAATGTTGCTTGTTTTCTCCTCTTCACTTATCATTTGTACCATACGCGATGGATCCAGGAATCGGTATCCACAGGTTCCCGACAATTCGCGCGGCAAAATGAGATATCAGTGGATATTGAATGACGAAAGCGTACCTACTCGGTGCGCGGTTTTGGGATCTCCCATATCCCTTTCAGCTTGCCCAAACAAAGAAAATACTTACAAAATCCAGTGAATGGATTTAACGGCTTGGGTGCTTGGATTACAAATAGCGAGTAAATGAAAGTTTTCGTTTGAGTAGGTACTTTGTAGTTATTTATCCAAACTATCACTACTCATAATCCTTACTTATATTATAAATGCGAAAGCGTGTCGGTCTGTTTGTTTGTTTATCTGTCTGTTTCACTTTCAAGACTCATCGGGTGTAATGATTTTGTCAAAATTTGGTAAATTTCCTATTAACCGAATTTCGGCCACCGGCATCCACCTGCACTGGAGGTATTAAATAGTGCACAAGTGTGTGCGCAAAAACAGGTACACTCTCTTTCCCTACTCTTAAGCCCTATAGGATAGAAAATCCGACACGACCGGAGAGATATCAGGTTGTACGAGTACGTGCTCTCCGAAGTACGAGGGTAAAATACCGCACACAGGAAGTATTTATTTTTTACTTTCTGGCCGAACTGGAAATCAAACCCAGGACCTCGTCATCCACATTCAAACATGCTAACCACTACCAATGAGGCAGATAAGTGAAGTTTTATTTTTATCTCATTGTTGTTTGGAAAACTTACAGCTAGGTACAAAAAGTGGATAGATAAATAAATTACTTAGAAGAAAAATAAAGCCCATTTTCATACTTAGAATTTACAAATAACCTCGCATGCGAGGACAAAGTAAATAATATAATATGCTACTTAGGAAGTAATTAAAATATAAAGCATAAAGTTAGGAAGATCAGTGAATAAAATAAATAGAGAAGAACCGGAGTATACTAATATTTAATCACATAACATCGGTTGAACCTGCTGTTTATGGCACAAAAAATGAAGATTAGGTCTAAATACCCATCTCCGACATACCTATCACATAATCCCTCAAACTCTGAATAACACAAGTACTTACGTAGGGCTGTCAAAACCATCCACCATTGACGAGGGTAGTCCGGAACGGTTAGCAGCGATTATTTAGTTGACCTCTCTTTGGTTTTGATCCGTGTTAATTTATCATTTCGTAGGGTTGGCGTTTAGAATATAATAATATAAGCATTAGCGTATTAAACATTTATTATGAATTATAAGTTATTGCCCAAATATTGTTGAAAATATAATATAATATTATAATCAATGTGGATACTGTATGTGATTAGGAATGTCGTCGTGAATAGTCGCCCGCAGTACTTATTGATCGGAACCATTTTTGGAGAAAGTTCAATCAATATACAAAAGTATCCAAAACAAAGTATCAGATGGGTAAAGCATACTTATTTCTAAAGTTTACCTTCAGCTATTTTACAAATGATATTTTATGTACCTACTTACATTAACATTTAATCGTAAAAATTTTAAATAACGAAACTAAGGTATCTACTCGTTTAATTGAAAGCATACTTAAACGGCATAGGTAACTAAACTTTTTCAAACTCCATAATAAAACACAATGAGCCAATAATTAATGAGTATAATTTATTTCTAAGTGACAACCCTACTGCAAGACTGTCAATTATAGTTGAAGATTATAATCAATTTTCAGTGTGTTTAATAATGACGATGTGTGTTAATTTACATGGAGGCTTTCGGGGTATTTGGAATACGTGACGGGCGGAATAATTTATTGCGAAACTTCAGTGCTATGCTCTGTGATAGATTACTACCTAGTTAGTTAATCACTTTATTATGTTGAAGATAATTTTTGTTTCATAATGTTTCATATACATTTTTGAGTAGTTTTACTTATTGTTATGTTTTATTTATTTTTTAGAATGTGCCACCCCTATTGTTATTACTAGGATTTATCGAATATCTTAGCAAAAATAAAGGACGTATTTAAACAGAGAGGTGTCCCACAAGAGATTATTATTAGTACCTATTTTTAAAATAGCCCTGTATCCATATTCCATACTAGTATTATAAATGTGAAAATGTGTTTATTTCTCTGTCTCTGTCTGTTTGTCTGTCAGTCTGCTACGCTTTCACGGCCTATCTTCAACAGATTTAGATGAAATTTTGTACAAAGATAGGTTGCATCTCCGGGAAGGACAGTGGCATAATCTAGTATTTTCATAAATTTTGCCTTAAAATGGTTTTAGTTTAACCTCCGGTGGAAGCAGATTAAGATTTTATGATTCTTACGGGAACTCTTTGATTTTCCGGGATAAAAAGTAAGTAGCCTATGTCCTTCCCTGGGATGCGACCTATCTTTGTTCGATACATCAAACTCTGTTGAAAAGATTAGCTTAGATTGGCTTAGCAGACAGACAGGTAGACAGACAGCTACACTTTCGCATTTATAATATTTGATAAAATAAACAACTTCATTTTCCAAGTTTCGCAGTTGCTCAGGTGAAAGAACTGATATTTTTCCTATACAAACTCCATTATTCTGTAGCGCCTGTCACGTTGCACCTCTCGACGTGAAACCAATATGCACGACTTTCTAGGAAAATATCAATTTTCAAAGCGAGCATTATTTTCAAAGGCATCAATGCTACGATGACCCGAATAAAAATGCTCAGATGCAATATGAAAATTAAATAGTGATTCGTGCTTGTATTTTCAACTCTATTAAAATTCTAAAGGTTTGACCAAACAGCGTGTGGAGCGTCAAGTGCGCGGCAGCAACCCTTGGATGGGAGGACCTTCGACGAATCTATATCTATACTAATAATAAAAATGCGAAAGTTTGGATGGATGGATAAATGTTAGTTACTCAATCACGCCAGAGCGGCTGAAGGGTTCTGGATGAAATTTGACACAGGCATAGATTATAGTTTGGAATAACACATAGGCTACTTCTTTTTTTGTTCCCAAGAGGAACCAAAAAACCTCAATCCACGCTGACGTTAACAGTCCGTAAACCAGTAAACCGACATTTTAAGAACTTTTGATGAGCTTTGTGCATGAGATATTAGTATTATAACAAAAAGAAAATTAAAACATTAAAGATTAATCCCTCCTTAGTAGACTGTTGCAAATAAAAATTTAATTTTATTGAAATATAATAGTGAAATTCTCATTCTTGCAGAATACGTTTACCATTTTTGCACTTTTGGGTCACACTTTTCACCCATATAAATCCACGAAAAATTATAATAAGTGACTTATAAAAAATACTAATATGATAAACACGCTCTTAAAATTGGACTGTTGCAATTCGTTTTTATACGTTCTATACAAAATTAGTTAATAAAAAAATCAAATCAATGTGCACGATTTATCAAAATTTACGCGTCACAATAACCTGTATTTCTTAAAAGTTTGACGAAATTACTGATAAAAAAAAATTTACCATGAATGTTTAGTATTTATATAACACAAATTGTGTAAAAATAAAGTTCTATAAAATACCTATATGACCAAAAAATATTATCAAAGTCTGATCAAATTCACGTGTAAAATGGTACTGCAGATCGTACGACCGCACGTACGTACGAACTTGACTACGCAAAGTATCAAAGTATCTTTACTGGCCTATATCGTCTATGTATGAGTGCAGCCTAACGGTCTACTGTGCGGTATACCTACAGATTCCAAAATTGACCGATGGCGAGTATACGGCCTCTTAAGTCGCGGTCATCAGCGAATAGCATAATAATAATTGCGCGGCAGACGTCCAATAACAGAGCAACTCACGGCGCGCGGCTACTGTGCATGATTACCGCTTTATGTTTGGTGTGTCCAAAGCTCAGTACTAAAGTAATATAGTGTCCATAATACAAAAGCTAACAATGACTCTACGAACTTTTCAAATTCAAATATCTGGCCACACAATTAGTGTACACTGTAGGTAGTGACACTGCAAAAGTAACAATTCAAATTCGATCCCCGGACATGCATTTCTAACTTCAGTTAAGTATGTGCGTTTTAAGCAATTAAATATCACTTGCCACGGTGAAAGAAAATATCCTGAGGAAACTTAAATGTTGACCAGCGTGGGGGACTATGACCCAACCTCTTTTCATTCTGAGAGGAGACACGTGCTCAGTGCGTGCTCGTGCGCTAAGATTGGCTGAGATATTTTCCTAATATATTATTACATAAATTTTCAGGCACATCGGCGTAACTTTTATAAAAGTGGTAGTAGGTAATATTTATATTCATGCAAAAAATCACATCAGTCCGTTTCGCAGTTTCTTAGTAGGTGCGATGGAATGAGCATAGTACTTTCGCATAATTTATAATATTAGTAGGATACGCCGGTGAAGAACGCAATCGCCATTCCACTTTCAAGAACAATTTCACTGAACTGCACAAAATATATTTCCAGTCGTGGACGGCAACAAAAATAGGCGACTTGACGTGAACTCAAAAAAACCTGACAAGTGCGAGCCTGACTCGCGCACCGAGGGTTTCGTACAAACTTGTATATAGTTAACATTACTGAACTAGTGAAGTTCACTAACTATGAAAACATCGAAAATTGTTCTAACGAAATAACAACACCTAAATGGTAACTAATTAATACAGAACAACTACAAATTAATGATTTGCGTTTTTTTTCTTTTACTTGTTTTATGAGAACTTGCTACTCGCCTTTCATGATTATAGGTCAACTGGAAGTACCTTAAAGGCGAGTGTTAAAATATAGGTTTGACGACCTCCGTGGCGCAGTGTTGAGCACTGTTGCCTTAACGTGCGGAGGTCCCGGGTTCGATCCCCGGCAGAGTCAATTTGGGAATTTATAATTTCTGAATTTTCTCTGGTCTGGCCTGGTGGGAGGCTTCGGCCGTGGCTAGTTACCACCCTACCGGCAAAAGACGTACCGCCAAGCGATTTAGCGTTCCGGTACGATGCCGTGTAGAAACCGAATAGGGGTATGGGTTTAATATAACTGCCATGCCCCTAACAGGTTAGCCCGCTACCATCTTAGACTGCATCATCACTTACCATCAGGTGAGATCGCAGTCAAGGGCTAACTTGTAGTGGATAAAAAAAAAAAAAAAAAGGTACGGCATAATTGATGGCCATATTTTTGATTGCGTTGACTTCTAGGAGCTAGATATCTTTACAACTCCAAGGGACCGTAGAACTCAGTATTTTCAACTTAATACATTCATGCGCTGCTGAGAAAAATGGGTCTTTACAGACGGACAATGAATTATTCCTATTTTATTTCATGTAGGACAACGTATGCAGGATTCTACCACTGACTTGGAAATTCTACAGAGAAGAACCGTTACGGAACCCTAAAAAACCTTGAATCGGGAGGTGCGGAAGTGGAAACCGGAAGGCAGTCTGGTGCCGCGTGCAGGCGAAAGGGGGAGGAAATGAATACGTCTGCTGATTCGAAGATTTCTATTGGTTTGGAATAGTTGCAAAAGTTTGTCGGCATTTCTTTATCGCTTGACTGCGATCACAGCTTTTTTTGGTGGGTGACAGGCTGTGACACGTAAGCGCTTGACTGTTTTTTTTATGATAGCCTAGCTACTCGCTTGCTTCTGGCAACGATCGTTTCCAAACTAAAAACGTCGAGCCTTGCTTTTGGCAACGATCGTTGCCAAAATTTATTTTCTATTAAACGGCTTTGAACTCTGTTTTATACTGCGTAAGGTTCTCTAAAAACGTTTCTAAAGCATACCACCATAGATAATCTAACATCTGAATGCAAGTTTGCAACGTTGTAGAACGAAATATTTTATACAGTTGGTATCTAAAGTTTGAAGTAGCGACTTAGTGAATTTTTGTGCTCAGCGTAATTGTGTCTCTACGAAAAAATGCCTTAAGTATTCTCATTTATTAGTTTTTATTACTTATAAGGTACCAAATTAATCTAGAATAGCTGTTCTATGATATTTTAATATTTTATTCAATGATACTTAATGTAAAATGTGCTAAAATTGAAAGAATTGACCGCATCTTTGTTGACGTTGTTTGTATACATATTTAAAGTGGTAATATTTATCGTAGTTTCTCAAAACTGCGTGATATTATGTGTGAAATAATAAAGTTTAGACATTATTTTAATCATAAAAGGTAAAGTAGTCATATAATATCTTGTAGATGTGCTGGATTATATGAATATTTGCGACAAGTGAGTAAGTTGTATCGAAATATTGCTCTGGCAACAATCGCTACCAGAAAGCAAAGTAAGTTTCACTGTCAGGGTCGGCACTTAGCATGCGGCTTTTTTTACGTTCGTTTTTTTTCATTTGACTGTGATGCAGCAGATGGGGATGTAGTTGTTGGTTGGTGACTTGGTTTTGGGTGTTTTTGTGGTTTTTAAGAAATTTATTTACGTTTGTTTTTTTTCATTTGACTGTGATGCAGCAGATGGGGATGTAGTTGTTGGTTGGTGACTTGGTTTTGGGTGTTTTTGTGGTTTTTAAGAAAATTACATTGAGCCTACATCCCTTTTTTATTTATTTATTTTAAATTTGTTTTTAATTTAATTAATGTATTAACAGTATTTACGCTGAAAAGTAGTAATTTCATACAAAAAATTAAGTATACTTGCACAAAACTTTTTGATAAAAAATCTCCTTCATACATTTGGATGTTAAATGCAGGAAGAAAACAAAAAAGTGCTAGTGCGGAAAAGAAGAACTTTCCGCACGCTAAACAAAAATGGAAAAGTCTAATAATTGAACAAATGTATTAAAATATTGTTATTTTGACCAATAGGGACATCTCTAAAAATCGGTGGCAAAATACTCAGAATTTCTTTTTACTATAAGATCTTATAAAACTCATTACGTAATGTTAATAGAATATATACGTTTTTATATTTTTTGAAGTTTTATTCAAACCCGGTATGTTAAATAAATTACTTGGTCAGAGGCAACCCTAGCTTCTACCGCCGCCATCTTGCTACTCTTGACGCTCATTCGAGCTTGTTGCGAGTTTTTAGGTCGTAAGTTTAAGCTTTCAATTACTGAAATTCTAAAGATACTTAGTAGTTTTTTGCCATATCTATTAACATTAGTATTAGATCTATTTATAACATGGTTGAAATTGGTTAAAGGAGAGCATAGTATCGTCGTAATTTTAGTTTGAAATCGCTATTTTTTTCTTTAAAAAAAATCTCCCTTGGGGTTTTTTGTTACTTATTTCAGGAGATTATAGACTTATGGGAAACTTTTTATATTTTTATTAAAGATAATAAACTGGCCTTTATCAACAAAGTTATATTTTTGTTCTAGGATTTATAGTTTTTATGTAAATCGGCTATGATTGTCAGCCTAGTTTTAGTGGCGAATTGTACAACTGTGTGCAAACTTCGCGTGGATTCTTTAATTTTTTTAAGCACATTTTCTACATCAATAATTATTGTTTCTTGTGAAATAGTACAAATAACTATTCTAGTTTATAAAAATCGTGATAAACTATATACCTATCGCGCAAGTTTTTTCGCAATTTCACGTTATTCGACTTAAACCGGCAAAATATGTTCGACCTTAACTTTAGTCTGAATATATAATGTTATACACACAACTTATATCAAAATAACTAACGTTTTTTTGTTCCTTATGTTATCGTCTACACGGAAAGGTAAACAAAAATACGCTAGGCCACTTCAATCCATTGTAAATCAAGTTTTAATGAGGGTGGCCGCGCCGAGTGTATGCACTCGGCGCGTGCTAAATTTCAAGAGCAAAGCTCGACGTTTTTTTGGGAATCGAAAGCAAGCGAGCGGCTAGTGGTTTAGACCCGGCATCCTATTCGGATTAATATCCTATATATATCCGGGTGATCAGGGGGACAGTAAGTCTGTTTGCTAGCAGTTTGTCTATCATTCAGATTGTCCTTGTTTTCCGCTACTGGTTAAAATAAACCGGCCAAGTGCGAGTCGGACTCGCGCACCGAGGGTTCCGTACAAACCTGTAGTAAGTTTTACGATTTATGACGTATTAAAAACAAGACGAAATGAACCGCAGAACTAACTTTGTTTGTAGAGGTTTATTGTTAATATCAAAAAAACTATGCTAGTTAGAACGTTGGTTTTATTGTTCCTGTAAAATATACATAAGTTTCTATTGACCATAATTATTTCAGATTTTTCAATTAGTAAACTTCGGAGATAAGGGGGGGGAGGGTAATGGTGTTAGGCCACTATTATACACAACTATTCCAAATTTCATGTCGATAGCTTTAATAGTTACTGAAATAATCGACTGTGACAGACGGACGGACGGACGGACGGATATGTAGGTAGATATGTAGATTATATACATACATTGATATGTAGAATTTTAGTACCTATATTAGAATGACTTAATTTTGTACTGAAAATTCTGTCACCTTGGAGATATATTCCCCCGTCTCGCCCCTGTCACCCCGTAGCATTGTTCTGTTGACTGGTAAGAAAGAATGTACCTACCTCATTAGAGTAACTAACTATAAGGAGATATTAGGTCTAGTCGGTAGATATTTGGGAATAAGTTAGTAACGTTACTCCCAAATATAGGAAAAGGCAGAGGAATTTGGCGGTGTTTCACCCCCATTTCTCGGAGAACATATAAAGCCGTTGGTTGTGCGCCTGAACTCTCTCCGGGCGTG
This sequence comes from Erebia ligea, assembly GCA_917051295.2. Classification (NCBI taxonomy): domain Eukaryota; kingdom Metazoa; phylum Arthropoda; class Insecta; order Lepidoptera; family Nymphalidae; genus Erebia; species Erebia ligea. The sequence continues at coordinate 15,565,205 of OU785226.1, forward strand.
TTGGAACAGAGAGTGCACTAGTGTTTACGCTCACACTTAATCATCTATAATATCTCCCGCTCAGATGGCTAAGTTCTCTGGCCGCCGAAGAAATTCGGTCGGGAGGGTTATACTATTCCCAAATCTGTGCCAAAAGACCTAGTATTACGAACGTAAATAATTTTCGTGACTTTTTAAGGAACCCCTTTTCCCGTATCAACCTCGGGGCGAGACGTAACTCGATCATATTGTAACCTGATTACAGAGGCTGGAGTGTTTCTAGCGAGCTTTTATCTGTAATGGTACTTTATATTGAGCATTTCCTCTCGTAAATCTGCCATTTTATTTGAAATATTTTTATGATAGTTTGAATACCTACTTACCTGTTTCGTTCTTCCATTGTAAAACTAATATAAAATACATATTTAGCATACATGCTTTTTTCACAAGCATATTCCAATAATTGTATTATTGCAATTTGAAAGTCACAGAAATAAGAATATTTCTCCTGAATTTGAAAGTCCTCGAACAATGTCAGATTTAAAAGGTTTTTTTAATGAGTTGACAAGTAAGTATAGCACTTGTCTGTAGAGACGTGAGCGGGCCCTAGACGTGATCCTGAATTATATCGTAGGCATAGTACCCGAGCTACATCGCATTATAAAAAGCTCCATACATTTTGGCTTATTAAAATTTATCTACGAGCAATACACTCCTACAAATAACATGATCACGTACCTACAACACGATTCCCGTTGGAACATCCCCAATGTTACTGTCATTTGCAGGCTCCCAGTAACGAGGGTCCGTGTGAATGCTTTAGTCGGGCTAACGCTTCCGATATGTGCTCTTGATAGGTATCAAGGTCTAGCCCCACTTGAGATGCACGGAGCGGCGCGGCACGAAGCGGCAATTATTATTTGTATGAGTTTTTATAGGGCCGCGTCGCGCAGTGCATCTGATTGCCGCGTCGCTTAAGGTCGTCCATACACGGACAGCTTAAAGCAGGGATGGACTGCTTTACTTAAGCTGCAACTGCATAGTGAACTACAGTCTTCTACGTACACACATACATGGAACTGCTCGAACAGTTGCGACTGCTTCGGGCGGTTGGCAGCAGTTATCAATGGTAGGTTCAAGCTGTTGACTATGTATGACTGCTCGAGCAGTCCGTGTACCTATAGCTGGCGTAAGTAGGCCCAGCCCCATATAAACTCATACAAAGAATATTTGCCGCTACGTGCCGCGCCGCGCCCGTGCATGTGTAGATGGTTCTAGACCTTTAAGCGGAACGCTTCCGATGTGTGCTCCTGATAGGTATTAAGGTAGAGAAAGGAAGATCGTTTATAAAGGGAAATGCTCTATATAGAATACTTTGGAAATCTCTTATCAGTTTAACTTGTCGCATTTGAAGCGCCAATAAATTACTTTACCAACATAAAAACGGAAAATGAATCAATTTTCTACGTAGCTAAATAATGTTAAGCTTGTATTTGTGTTATACTGTATGAATAAGAGCTATTTCTTATATAATTTAGATAAATTATAATATCAGAAATAGCTCTTAACTAGCAAACGTTACTTTATTAGGTACTTGGACGAATCATACACCTTTATTACCACCGTCCATTAATTTAATTTAATTAGAAAATCCTTAATACCTTAATGAATGAATAGACAGGTAAAACCCTAGTACTTAGCGGGAGAAAGATTTCTCAAGATATTCTACTGCCTTTTCGTGATAGATGGCAGAGGTACATTCACTACTTATTATAAGCTAACTCATAAAATATTCGTTGTTATCTAAAGCTTGTTAGACTTGTTGTCGTTGAATTCTGGTTTAAGTAACATGTATAATATTATTATTTAAAGTAACTCTTTTATTGTTTTAAACAGTTTAACTCTGTTTAAGGCTACGTTCGCACTGCCAAAAATATTCGCGCGATTTCTTTTCGCAATTCTGTAACACTAGAAATCATAATGAAGGTGTACATACTTACGAATAAAATTCGCGCGAAAATTAAATCGCTGGTTTTATATAATTTCACGCGGTGCGGTAAGAATAATATTCGCGCGAATATTTTGTGATGTACGGAGTTGTATGACGCTCACCGCATTCGCAGTGCGGGGTAGGTGATATCTGTACGCGAAATATAGTAAAATGATAAAAAAAATGATAAATTAAAAAAAATGAAAAAAATGTAAAATGAAAAGTAAAATGAAAAATGAAATGTAAAATGATAAAAAAAATGATAAAAATGATAAATGGTGCGTTCGCACTGCGAACTGCGATTACTGTGAGAAGTCAGTCAAGCGAAATGTTCAGCAAACAACAACAAGATGCCTATAATCCGAATTCGGCCCTCGGTAGTTCAACTCGACCCGAATCACCCTTTCGAATGTTATGCTTCCGTGTGCTTCGATGGAGTATTTACTATGCCATACTATTATTGTATGGAAACTTGGAATTCAGCTGCCGTGCACAATTACTTTATTACAGGCAGACAAACACACTTATGCACATATTTATAACATTAGGGCAAAACACGCAATGGACAGGACAGGATAAAACGTCCACTCGAATCGAATGCATGGGAAACACATTTCATTCTGTCGCAATAGTCTGTACAGACTGCAGCTCCATATAAAAAACCGGCCAAGTGCGAGTCGGACTCGCGTACCGAGGGTTCCGTACAAACCTGTAGTAAGTTTTAAATTATTAAAAAAAAACTACTTACTAGATCTCGTTCAAACCAATTTTCGGTGGAAGTTTGCATGGTAATGTACATCATATATTTTTTTTAGTTTTATCGTTCTCTTATTTTAGAAGTTACGGGGGGGGGGACCAACATTTTACCACTTTGGAAGTGTCTCTCGCGCAAACTATTCAGTTTAGAAAAAAATGATATTAGAAACCTCAATATCATTTTTGAAGACCTATCCATAGATACCCCACACGTATGGGTTTGATGAAAAAAAAATTTTTGAGTTTCAGTTCTAAGTATGTGGACCCCCAAAATTTATTGTTTTTTTTCTATTTTTGTGTGAAAATCTTAATGCGGTTCACAGAATACATCTACTTACCAAGTTTCAACAGTATAGTTCTTATGGTTTCGGAAAAAAGTGGCTGTGACATACGGACGGACAGACAGACAGACAGACAGACAGACAGACAGACATGACGAATCTATAAGGGTTCCGTTTTTGCCAAATTTGGCTACGGAACCCTAAAAAACGCAGGTGGAAATTTTGTCTGTACTGACATAAAGATTTCATTTGCCGTTGTGTGTTTTAGACCTTAGTATGGATTCAAATTACTCATTAAAATTATTAATAACCCAGAATTAAAATGTCTTTAAATTCCTATTAGTAAAAGTCTAGCATTTAAAAGTGTCTTAAAACCTTTTTTTATCCACTAAAAGTAAGCTCTTGAGTAAAGCGCTCTCCTGATATTAAGTCAGCCTAAGATGATAAAAGGCTAACCTGTTAGGGGTATGGGAGTTATATTTAACAGACACCCCCAATCGGTTTATGCACGGCATCGTACCGGAACGCTAAATCGCTTGGCGGCACGTGTGTCACAAATTATAAATTCCCAAGTTGATTGAACCCGGAACCTCTCACGTTAAGACAACAGCGCTGAAAACAGGCAAGGCAACCTTAGGCTAGTTACACACCCAATGTTTCGGAAATGTACACTATCGTAGGTGCATTCGCAAATAACAAGTTGCGCCGTTGTTTATTGTGTCGACAGTGGCGGGCGGCCACCGAATTGGTGTAGGAGTGACGCAAACAGCGCTGTGTTGCAAAGTTTAATTAGGCAGTCGACAACAGAAACACGGCGGTTGTGTTTAAGGCCAAGCAATGCTGAATTCTGTCTAGTCAAATGAGGACTCAACCTAATTAGGCCTACTGAAAACAGAAATCTAGCATCCTCAGTACGGAATACAGAATAAAAAGTCCGGTTTTGATTAGGATTTTTACGCTGTATAGAAAGGGTGTTCTCACCTTCCTGGTAAGATAGCTTTTTTAATTTTCATAGTTTTGCCTTCTACTATTTTTATCCAGAGTTCATAAAGCTGTGTAAGGCAAGGTATACATTTAATGTTTTGGAAATGTACACTATCGTAGGTGCATTCGCAAATAACGAGTTGCGCCGTTGTCTATTGTGTCGACAGTGGCGGGCGACCACCGAATTGATGTAGGAGCGACGCGAACAGCGCTGTGTGTTGCAAAGTTTAATTAGGCAGTCGACAACAGAAACACGGCGGTTGTGTTTAAGGCCAAGCGATGCTGAATTAATTTAGCATGAATTGGCCGAGTTAAATGGAAAGCAAATAAAATTGACCTACTAGAAATAGAAATCTACATCTTTAGAATGGAATAGTAATAGTTGAAATTCGGAAAAGATTTGCTTCCTAGTTTCCAATTCGAACCGCTAGGATATGGAACGCCCCTCCGGCTTCCGTTTTCCCCCTCTTATAAAATTCAAAATTCAAAATTCAAAATTCAAAATTCAAATGTTTTTTATTCAAATAAGCTTTTACAAGCGCTTTTGAATCGTTATAATATGAATCTACCGCTGGTTCGGAATGCCATTCCTACCGAGAAGAGCCAGCAAGAAACTCGGTGGTTGCTTGTATGATATCGGTATCTTCACTTCTCTTCAAATCAAGAGTGAATAGGCATCTTCTAGGCAAGCACGCTCCACCTTAGGCTGCATCACTACTTCCAGCAAGTCTGATTGCAGCCAAGCGCTAGTATATAAATTTAAAAAAAGAATACAGCAAAATAATGTCCTGTGTTTTTGAGGATTTGTACGCTGCATAGAGAGAATAGTCTGCTTAATACCTACTTACCGATAAGCTAGCATTCATTAATAATTTTCACTTGCTTACTACTATTTTTGGCCAGATATTAAAAGCTATGTAAGTTTATAACATCCCATACGTTCACCCGGGCATGCAGGTTTCCACACGCGCGTAGGTAAAAAAATAGCGATTCCTGTATTTCGACACTTATGTCACTAGAAAAAGAGAGGTGCGAATAGGAAACCGAGCGTCCACCACTAGAGTAACACCGCTTTTTTTAATACTTAAGCATTAAAAATAGTGCTAGTCCTTAACAAAGCGTAGAAGCCACACAGCAGGCGGCGTTGACAAAGTTTCATCATTTTGTGAGTTGCGACGCAGCGCGCTGTCTGCGGAGTTAGCCCGATAGCTTTCGATTGTCCGACACTTTGACCGGATATGCTGCGTGCTGTAGATAAAAGGACGTTGTACGCGACATGATGGATATAAAATTATGGCAATTTATATTATTGTAAGTCTTTTTAAATTGACTCGTAATCTTTAATGATTACTGGCTCTTAGTAGTTAACGCTGAGTTGCACGGAATTATTTTAAAAATTTAAGTGTTGATTAAACTAATTTAATCACAAGACTCCATACGATTCTTGCGATTAAATTAGTCTAAGTACCACTTAAATTTTTGTATTTGTTTCGTGCAACTCAGCGTAAGTCGTTCAGATTTCACTGGCTCATAAGTCTTTAACGCTGAGTTGCACGAAACAAATACAAAAATATAAGTAGTAGGTACTTAGACTAATTTAATCGCAAGAATCGTATGGTGTCTTGTGATTAAATTAGTTTAATAAACACTTAAATTTTAAAAAATAGTTTCGAGCAACTCAGCGTAAGTCTCTCAGATTTTGACTCCTATAGAATAATTTAGCTTTGAGACTTATAAAATTGCTTTAGGTACACCAAAGTTCAATCTAAGAAATGAACTAAAATCCATACTAATAATATAAAACTAGATGATGCCCGCTACTTCGTCCGCGTTAATAATTATGTTTATTTTATTCCCGCGGGAACTCTTTAGGTAATTTTCCGGGATAAAAAGTAGCTTCCAATTTTGATGTTTAGTACAGAGCTAGGTTGCATTTCAGGGAATGAATCCCAGGGGCTATATAGAAATCATTAATCTACGTAAACGGAGTCGCAGGCATCACGTAGTGAGAAAATTCATTCAATTCCAGTGTTTTTTTTGCTTCTTAATTTTCAAAAGGCTGTGTAAGTATAAAAGGGAATCCTCAAATCCTGCTGAAAGCTTTGTAGTTGTATCTAGTTAAAAACTAAAGGACGTTTTGTGCGATTCGTTTGAAACTCGCGACAAAATTACTAACAGACTTTCACACCCGCGGATCGCAATTAAACTTGTTAGTGCGTGTTTCCATTGCGTTCATTGTTTACGTTTCTCTCCCTTAAAACTTCTACGGTATTGAAATAAAAGCGTTCAAAATAAGAATCGAAATGGATTTTAACATGGATTTTAATGGATTTTTCACAAAAAAGTGTCGCAAAAAAACTGTTTGCTTAAAATAAATAATACTTACAGCACCTAACTAAAACATACTACTTTTAACATAAGTATTTTATTAGGGCCTCGAAGATTGTTTTTTTATCAAAAAAATTTTTTATACAAATCTAGCTATTACTTTTTAATTCATGGCACTTTTAAAGGCCTTAACAATGGAAACAACTTCACTGGTTCAGTTTTCGCTAACGAAAAATTGGCGAACGGCTCTGTAGCTGGCTTGATTTAATTTGACGTCCAGAATACTAGAATGAAACTAAAAACAAATACCTATCCACTACCACTACAGCCCATTAACGTCCCACTGCTGGGAACAGGACTCCACTCTCATAGGAGAGAGGGAATTGGAGCTTAGACCCACACCGCTGCTCCAATGAGGGTTGGCGCGCTTTAACGACCATTATCGTGTTAGTGATAATAACCGGGACCGACGGCTTAACGTGCTCTCCGAGGCACGGAGGTGAAACACCGCCAACTTCCTAACTCCGGGCTAGTACTGAGAATCCATACTTCCATACTAATATTATAAATGCGAAAGTGTGTCTGTCTATCCGTCTGTCTATCTGTCTGCTACGCTTTCCCGGCCCATCTTTTCAACCGATTTTGCTGAAATTTGGTATAGAGGTAGATTGTATCCCGGGGAAGGACATAGTCTTTTTATCCCGGAAAATTAAGGAGTTCCTGCGGGAATCAAAAAACCTTAATCCACGCAGACGAAGTCGCGGGCATTAACTAGTCTCTAATAAGTAAAATCCAATTCTTAATATTATGGCCCGACCCGGCACTCGAACCCGGGACCTCGTCGGCCGTAGTCAAACATGCTAACCACTAGACCAACGAGGCAGTTGTAATACCTATTACTATTTCTTAAATTTTTCTTTGCTAACTTCCTACCAAGCTTCCTACTTATTTCGTTCCAAGGATTCAGTCGTAAAGCGAAAACAAGCTACACGAAACGTCCACATCGGAAGGGAATGACGTTTAATCCTATCGCACTATACGGTCGCATTCAAATAATTTTTTTTAAATTCAAATAAACTTTTACAAGTGCTTTTGAATCGTCGAATGAATCTACCACTAGTTCAGAATGATATTCCTACTGCGAAGAACTGGCAAGAAATTCGGCCGTTGCTTTAAAAAAGTTTAACAAAATTTTAATTTTTATTTATACAAAACATTTTATCGTGTGATGTGGCGAAAACACGATGTATCTGTCCGTCTGTCTGTCTGTCTGCTTCCCTTTCACGGCCCATCGGTTCAAAAGATTTTGATGAAAGGTACAGGAATAGCTTGCATTCCAGGGAAGGACATAGGACTTTTTATCCCGGAAAATTCAAGAGTTCAAATTTCAAGAATAATTCAAGATTCTAGAATAAGACGAAGTCGCGGCCATCATCTAGTTAAAGACAGATAACGTTTTGTTCAGTTTACACCGACATATTGTCTGAATATCCGATGGATATACTAAATCACTCGCTCAAAAAACGTTGTTGGTACACAAACCAGCCCTTATATCACTAAACTGGGGGTTGTAACAGCACTCTAGCTCACTTGAACGGTTTCATAGCGATCATCGAACGCCTGTGGGGTGAAAAAAATGAAATACATGACTGAATATTATGATGTTTTGAACTTGTAACGATCCGACTTCTCTCAGTAGTAAGTGCTGTGGTCTTGAGAGGTCCCGGGTTCGAACCTGGGCAGGGGTAATTTGGACATTAATTACTTTTAAATTGGCTCTGGTCTGGTCTAGTAGAAGTTAGAACGCTTCAGCTGTGGCTTGTTACCACCCTATTGCGATTTAGCGTCTACTGTGTAGACGCTAAAAAAACAACAATAATTCGCTTTCCAATTTATCTTAGAATAAAAATACGCAGCACCAATATTCCAAAGCCAATAGTTCTCAAGTAGGTAATAAATTCGAAAATCACATTCTTTGTGACTGCCACTCGAAGTAACTTTTATTTCGATTTGAAAGTCGCTGTCAAACCAAATCCTTCGATATAAAGCGGTTGAGCTCTCACTGTATAGAAAACTGTATTTCTTTGATATAACCGAATTCCATTTACACTTTATTGATAAAATCTATTTTCATCTATGACGTCAAATCCAATATTTACAGTAGGTATACTGTAAATGTTGGATTTGACGGCGATCAATTTGGATTTTTATTTTTCTCATGCCTCTGGGACCCTGGGTTGTGGATTTCGGTCCTTATGACTATCAGATAGGAGCATGAAGGAGGGACGTATGGCCTAGTGCAAGCGTATATTATATTAATACTAGATGATGCCCGCGACTTCGTCCGCGTGTATTCAGTTTTTTATTCCCGCGGGAATTCCTTAATTTTCTGAGATAAAAAACAGCCTTCCTTTCCCGGAATGAAACCAATCATAATACCAAATTTCATCAAAATCACTTGTAAAGATGGGTCGTCAAAGCGTAGCAGACAGACAGACACAATTTCGCATTTATAGCTTTATAGTTAGCTCTTAATTGCTATCTCTTATCTCAGAAAATTAAAGAGTTTCCGCGGGAATAAAAAAAACCTTAGAATCCACGCGGATAAAGTCGCGGGCATCATAAAGGCAGCAAAAATGTAGCGTAGCTGGCTAATTAAAAATAATATCAACATAGATTTCAATTTTAACCTTTGATGTTTGCATAACCAGCCGATATACAAAACTATTAATGATTTGTGGCGTCCTAAACAAACGAAAATAGGTGAAATTATACGATAATAATTACTTATTTATTAATCGGCAAGTGTAAATAGACCAATGAATTTGTCAAAAACAAAGCTTCAGTAATTTGTAGCAATTTACAAATATTTGATCAAAATCGAGCTAATGTAACAAAATAACGCGAACATTTTAATTAACTAGAATTTAGTAGATTCAAAGCGACATTAGGCTGCATGCTTCAATATGTATTGAAAAATATCATTTGCCCGCGGCTTTGCTCACGTTAAGTTTGATTTTCATATAAATTGAAAACCCCTATTTTACACCTTTGGGCCTTTAGGGATTGAATTTTCGAAAACCCTTTCTTAACTGCCAAATTTCAGCCCGATCCGTGCTGTTTGGTGGTTTGAGCTGTGCGTGGATAGATCAGTCACCTTTTCCTTTTATAAATTTAGAAATTTTCAATAAATTAGCTAGGGTTGGCTTCCATTAGAATTTCGAAAAATCCGGTTTTATTAGTCATCTAAGTAGGTACACAAAAAAAGTGCAAAATGTATGTTTGGAGGGAAAAGGGTGTGGTATGATCTATATTATGGAGTCTAGGACGAAGTCTCTATCACGAAGGACTTACTTCATATTAAGTATATTACTCTCATACCACATTTGTTTCAATTGTCCCAGTTACTAGCATCAGCTTGGTGTAAAATAAAACTACTTTAGGTAAATAATTTACCTAAAGAGAGCTTATTTTAATAATAATTAATAATAGAACCTAATAATTTGGATAAATTTATCCAAATTATTAAGTTGAACACAAAAATTGATACCTTTTGGTTCACTTTAACTCTACATAGTGTAGAGAACGAGGTTTTGACGACCTCCGTGGCGCAGTGTTGAGCGCTGTTGCATTAACGTGCGGAAGTCCCGGGTTCGATCCCCAACAGGGTCAGGAAATTTTTAATTTCTAAATTTTCCCTGGTCTGCCGTGGCTAGTTACCACCCTACCGGTAAAGACGTGCCGCCAAGCGATTTAGCGTTCCGGTACGATACCGTGTAGAAACCGACTAGGGGTATAGGTTTAATATATAACTACCATGCCCCTAACAGGTTAGCCCGCTACCATCTTAGACGGCATCATCACTTACCATCAGGTGATATTGCAGTCAAGGGCTAACTTGTAGTGGATAAAAAAAAAGTGAATAGCATTAAACCTACGAACAATGTATCCACCTAAATATTCATAAAACACAATTTCCCGTCAAAGTTTGTCCATATTAACACTGTTCGGAAACTCCAGGTGACATTGTTCCCACTTGTATGGCGACAACATAATCACACATATTGTACCTATAGGTACACACACCCACATCCATACAACCATTGAATTATAATATGTGAGCAAACGTGGAGATGGAGAATATATACTTCCATACTAATATTAACAATGCGAAAGTGTGTCTGTCTGTCTGTCTGTCTGTCTGCTACGCTTTCCCGGCCCATCTTTTCAACCGATTTTGCTGAAATTTGGTATAGGGGTAGGTTATATCCCGGGGAAGGACATAGGCTACTTTTTACCCTGAAAATTAAGGAGTTCCCGCGGGAATCAAAAACCTTAATCCACGCGGACGAAGTCGCGGGCATCATCTAGTATAATAAAATTGACACCATGCAATTTACTTTAACATTTTGAAGTGAAAACTTCTTTAGCCGCGATGAGCACTTTTTAGTAGGGGGTAAACTTGTGGATTCGCGTCGCCGACATGCTCGCGTTGTTACGAAGACAAAAGGTCTTAAATATAAATATAGGTACTACATTCGTATATCCAACCATCCAAACTTTCGCATTTATAATATTAATATAGACTAGAATCTAGTAGTTTTTTTTATCCACTACAAGTTAGCCCTTGACTGCTATCCCACCAGATGGTAAGTGATGATGCAGTTAGGGGTATAGCAGCCCAATATTAAACCCATACCGCTGGTCAGTTTCAGTATTTTGTTTATAATGTTGTTTTCTGTATTTTGTTTATAATTTACGTAGTTGTATATCTTGTGTGGCATAAAGAATGTATCTATCTATCTAACTATGCCCTTTGTGAGGATGTCCTCTATCTCTGTAACATATTGTATTTCGGTAATTTTGTCAAAATCGGTTGAACGGATGGACTGAAAAGATAGACAGGCATAGACATTGATAGACATTTAAGTAAAACCATTATAATATAGGCATCACTTTATTATTACTCTTTTATTACTAGACCGTTTTTTTCATTACATTATAAAATAAAATATTACGTGTGATCGGTATGGCAGAAAGCCAAAATCATTTTGTGGAGTCAGTCCAAATATCACTAATCTGATGTGATCCCAAACCGATAACGAATTATTGAGTTCTGATAATGTTTTATCTTTATTAACTGAACTAAAATGCAATAAATATTAGACTACCATGAGCCTTTTTCACGATGAAATGAAATTGAACGCAGACAAAAATTTGCCAGTGCGCGCGAGCTTTGAACGTATAGAAGAGATGGCTATGAGATTTCGTCATACTAAATTTCCTCCATTACTAGATACTACTTATCTATTCTGTGATACTACTCCAGTGTTTCGAGTGTGGACAGATGGTCCATTATTACACGTAATAGCGCTTTTAAGACAAAGTATGATAATAAATGGACTAAAGAATACTAATGAAAAGATTGGTGAACAAAAGGTCTCACTTTTATATTATGGTTAGATCGCAGTCACGGGCTGACTTGTACAAAAAAAAGAGTGTGTGTGTGCAATTCACACACGGTGAATTGCACACACACACACACACAAGTGAAACTTCAGAAAAGTAGCCTACGAGAGAATGTGATAAATATAACTTGTAGTCTATCTCATTCTCTCGCAGGCTAAATCCCTTAAATATTAATCTCTTTTTGGTGTCGCTTTTTGCTAAAGTGAGGCCTAGGATATTTTCTCAGGAAAAACATTTTCAAATCACAACGATTCTAAAGAAGTTTCACTTCAAAAAATTAAATACAAAACGAACTCTTTTCTATAACACATTTTCGTTTCATCGAATTTTCAATTTCACTAGAAGTTTCACTTCTTTATAATCGTCCACTAAAAAATGGGCACACTAGCTCAACAGGACAACACGTCGTTTCCTTCCGACGCGTACGTTTTGCGTAGACGTTTTTGATTTGTTCCATAGTGTGCTTTCACTGGTTCTGCCTTTGGTCCACGTTATGTCCATCACGCTTTCATTGCATCAGGAAGCAATACAATATTATGTATGAAAAGTAGTATAAAGTAGTAAAGTACCTCTCCATTTTGAGTTTCGTAGCTCCATCCCCGGTTCTCGCTGGACAAGTTTGTAGCGCGTTATTTAATGAAGTTACTTTATTAGTTGCCTCTCGACGGTATAGTTGATGCGATTTCACGCGCTTCTCGGTCTTCCTGTACCTACTACTGTGAATTATTGTTAAGTAGGTAGGTAGGTATATACTGCTAAAATTAACTACTAGTGTACAAGGTACCTCAGAAGCGACGAGACGCGATGCGACGCAATACGACGCTATAGAAAATGACAAAATTGTCTACGCGATAACGTAGGCCAGCGAAGGGTCAGCTACTGTTTAATAATGTCGCGTTGCGTCGTATAGAGTTGCGTCGTCGCGTTTGTCACTAGATACGAAGATAGACCCGTTGGTCTATCTTCGGACTTCATTTAAGTCTTCGGACTCCTTTAAGGATGTCTAGGCAGACCTATATAAGGCCCTTGTTAATAAACCGAAATCATGTAAGAATGGATCCTCAAATATCGGTCTTAAGCATAGATCGAGAACGTGTTTTTAGGTTGACGTCGGCTTATTAATACAGGCCTAAGTCTATTTATTTATGTTATAAATCTCTGGACTTTTCCATGCACATGCACCATCGTTTATTGAATATGCGTATCACGATGCCTGCCCCCTAGTCCTTCAAACTTATCTGAACCGGTGACAGCCCGTCACTAGTATCTATACAAAACTAGCTGATGCCCGCGACTTCGTCCGCGTGGATCGAGGTATTTCGGTTCCCGCGGGAACTCCTTAATTTTCCGGAATAAAAAGTAGCCTATGTGTTATTCCAGACTATAATCTATCTCTGTGCCAAATTTCATCCAGATCCGTTCTGCCGTTGGGGCGTGATTGAGTAACAAACATCCACACATCCATACATCCATACATCCATACATCCATCCAAACTTTCGCATTTATAATATTTATTTGATGAAATAAAAATAAAAACTGCAGGCATAAAAATTAGTTCCAATTTTGGCCACCGTGTCAGATAAGTTGGTGGGACCATCGTAGCGAAAAAATTCTATGTCTATGGGTGGGACAATACAAACGTTCGTGTATATATTCTTTCTATAATCGTAACGCTTTAGCGGAGAGAAAAAAATAAGTGCATAGTCAATGGTTAGCGTTTTTAAACGCTTTCGACTAACGGCCGAAATTAATAATCAATCTCTCTGTAATCTGTCGATAAGTTGCTAAGCAACGTTGTTTTTTTAAGAAAAGTACAATACAACTCTGGACAAATAACAACGTTGCTTGCTAACAAATCGACAGATTACAGATAGATTGATTATTAATTTCGGCCGTAAGTCGTTAACGACTATAGAAAGATAATAGTCACTAAACGTATGTATAACTTGGCGGGGGGCTGATCTCTCTATTGATAATATTTTAATTTTAAACTAACGCGCTATCCGAACGAGATATTTAAGTTATTTACTAAACAACGATGTTGTTATTTATTTCATCCCCTGAGCCTTTTTAAACCGTAAGGTATATCTTCACACCCCCACCGATCAACATCAAACCGTTCGAGTGGATTCGAGTGCTGTTACATCCCCCAGTTTAGCAGATTTTAGGGGTTGGTTTTTGTGTACCTTCAACGTTTTCTCAGTTGAGTGATTTGCGAAAATCTTCACTGTAAACTTAATCCTATTAAGAATATCTTAGTTAACTGGTGAATATTTAAACCATGTATACAAAATATGGTGCTAGTAAAAACTAAAAAGATAAAGTAGGCATGCGTAGGGACTTCCTTTTATAGTTTACAAAAATGCAATTGTTTAAACTAAAACCATTATGGTTTGTTCTTTCACTGAATATGATATAATTAAAAAGAGTTTTACTTTATTTGGGACATTTCTTGGTACATTTAGTTAAACGAGATAGATTTATTGAAGGCCATTATATGACTTTTGTATGGTTTAAAAAGTTGCAAGACCTATTGCTACTACATTACTTTGTAGTTCGTTTTAAAAGCCACTTTCTAAGCAATAAATTCGAAAATAACATTCTCTGTGAGTTCAATTCACAGTATATCTTCTATTCGAGTCGCCTTCAAACTAAATCTTGATATATAAAGCGGTTAGTAGAAGATTGCAATTTTGTTATATGTCTACGAAATCTCCATAATATGTTACTATTCAATATTGTCTTCATTTTGAAACATAGTTTGATCGTACTAATAATTTATAACATTACCTCTTATAGCATCCATACAAATATTATAAATGCAAAAGTATGTGTGTCTGTGTGTTTGCTGCGCTTTCACGGTCCATCTATTCCATCGATTTTGACGAAATTTGATACAGAGATAGGTTGCATCCCGGGAAAGGACATAAACTACTTTTTATTTCGAAAAATTAAGAACTTCCCGTTCAAATCACAATTAATAATCCATGCGGACGAAGTCGCGGGCGTCAGGCAGTGTGGTGATTTCAAAAGTTAATTCGAATAATTTTCTGATTTAACAAGCTGTAACCCATGTCAAACGTACGTGAGTTTGTACCAAATAAACTTTATACACACAGAAAATTAGCGACGCGCGACACAATTCCGCTCTGATTTGCTTATTCTCGAACCAAAACATACTTGGCTGAAGCCTCTTCAAAGTTCAGCTACTGAAACTTATGACATACAATCCGTTCACATTTATATTTTTTTTTAACTTTTTTTAACTTTTTTTTAATCTCTGGCTGTAAGTTTAACTTCACACACTTTAGTGCCTTTCACACGGCCTCCAATAGGTCTAGAGATGTCATAACACCATGAAGGTAGTAATATCACGAGGGAGCCACGACCCTCAAAGTTGAGGAAACGACGAGAAGAAAGAAAATAAGTTTAACTTACTGGGTGTCGGTGTTGTCACATGAGTTTGTTTTGGATTTAGGCCATTGTCCACCAAGCTGGCTATGTGCGGATTGGCTTTACACACCTTTGAGAACAATAAGGAATAGTGGAATAATTAGTTACCTAAATATATTAAAAAAGCTATTTTAAAACAAGCTTTTCAACAGCCATCAGAGTACGAACACCATCTTATAGTAACTATTTGTCGAGACCAATCCAACGAGCCTAAACGCGACGGAGTTATGTTGATAACTTGAGGATTTCCTATGAGCGCAGTTGTCTTATAAGTGAAAAGTCCCAGGTCCGATCCCCAGCAGGGTCAATTTAGGAATTTTCGCTGGTCTGGTGAAGGCTTCGGCTGTGGCTAGTTACCAGTGGTAGGGTAGTAACTTACCACCCTACCGTCAACCACGGGCCCCCATGCGATTTAGCGTTCCGGTTCGATGCCGTGTAAAACCAATTAGGGCTATGGGTTGAATATAACCCGTAACAGGTTAGTTCGCTACCATCTTAGACTACATAATCACATACCAAAAAATGAGATCACAGATATAAAGGCTAGACAGCGTCGCTAGTAGATGAAAAAAAAACTAAACAGGCATAACAATTAACTCCAATTTTGGCCACCGGGCCAGATAAGATTGACTGACTATACTTGTAGTAACAAAAACAAATAGAGAATAGGAATTTAAGCAGGTAGTTTCAGTAGGCATTTCCAGCCGGGCCCGATTCAAGAGGCACTGTATAGAATGCAATTTCCTCCATAAAGGGCCGGGCACTGTCCGAAATGTACACGTGATTGGAGTATTTGACCGACAGGGCTTGGACTCCACGTAAAATGTGCCTACAGTCATACAGTGGGTTGGCGCTCATGCAAACGATAGAAACGGCTACCGTGACATATTTTGTAGCACCTAGAGATACGTTATCTCTCTGATCCTATGGTTGAGACATTATATACATACTAATAATAACTTGACGTTAGAGTGACAAAATTGTATACTTTATTGGAAATTCTGCCCGTTTCGTCCGTTACGTCCCTGTCACCCCACAGCGTTGCTCTCTCTAGACCCCTCCGTCGAACGACTGATAGGAAAGAACGTCTTCTTAGACTGTGGCTTGGATATTTCATTTCTATTTCTATTTTACTCATTCTCTCTCTCTCCGCTCCTCGGGTCCAATTCCTCGCAATTTGCTTCAAATATCAAATATTTAAGTGAATATGATATAGGGGCTTACTCTCGTTTAATTTCCTTATGAAGTTTTCTTACGAGGAATCAAGGAAAAGTTCGCTAAAGCCCGCGATGAGGTATTAAATATCCACAAGTTATACCTAGTTTAGAAAATACATTTGAGAATCGAATAAATATTATAAATGCGAAAGTTTGGATGGATGTGTGGAAGTTTGTTACTCAATCACGCCCCAACGGCTGAACGGATCTAGATGAAATTTGGCACAGAGATAGATTATAGTCTGGAATAACACATAGGCTACTTTTTATCCCGGAAAATTAAGGAGTTCCCGCGGGAACCGAAAAACCTCGATCCACGCGAACGAAGTCGCGGGCATCAGCTAGTAAGAAATAAATCTATAGGTTGAAAAACTACGATAAACCATATATATGACTAGCTTTAAGCTTATTAGCCGTAACTTCGCTCGCGTTAATTGATTGGTCAATTTGAAACCCCTATTTTAGCTAGCCCCTTTCCAAAAACACTTGCTTGATGCCGACGCCATAAAAGCTATCAGAATGCCAAACAACCCAATCTGTATCGTGGTTCGAGCTGTGCGTTTAATAGATCAGTCAGTCTCCTTACCAAAGGTTACATAATAAAGGATTTTCGGAAATTTAACCAATAAGGGGGAAAGATAAGAATTTGAAATTTATAAATCAAAATCAAACTAAACGTGAGTAAAGCCACAGGCGGTCGTTAGTTTTGAAATAAATTTTACATCCCCTATTATGTTTTTTACATAAATTTAAGTATTTAATACATTCCAATTTCCAACCACAAAACCACGGTTCAATCAATTTGGTTAATAACAATCCCCTATACAAAATCATTCTACACTTAACGCAATCACTGAAATATTCATAGCAATAACATACCTGGCGCCATACCGCCAACGCTCAAAGTAATACTTAAGCAATATTACTCAAAATGATAGTTTGATATCACGTAACTTACGTTGTCACCTGTTGTTGGTTGTCTTAACGTGGGAGGTCCCGGGTTCGATCCCCGGCTGAGTCAATTTGGGAATTTATAATTTCTGAATTTTCCCTGGTCTGGCCTGGCTTCGGCCGTGGCTAGTTACCAGCCTACCGGCAAAGACGTGCAGCCAAGCGATTTAGTGTTCCGGTACGATGCCGTGTAGAAACCGAATTGGGGTATGGGTTTGAAATATAACTGTCATGCCCCTAACAGGTTATCCCGCTACCATCATAGACTGCATCATCACTTACCATCAGGTGAGATCGCAGTCAAGGGCTAACTTGTAGTGGACAAAAAAAAAAACTTGACGTTCCTACAATATGGATTATAATTCTGAAACACGAAATTCAACAATAATGAAACAATATGGCTTTAAGTGTTCGCAGTATGACCCCTGAACCATAAGTTACGGGCTGTCAATTGAAATGAAAAGCCGAAATATTGATTACCCCCCATGGGTCAATGACCGTTGATTGCCCTCATTGAAGCTTTGCCGGGTGTTGCCTATAGACACAAATTTGTCTGTCGCTCCCCCCTTTTCAGTTTATATTCATCAAACTGTATTTGGACTGTACCTATAGGTACGTCTACATGTATTATACAGTATCTACGCTTTTCTATTATCGTAGTTTCACTGTTCACAAAGTTTTATTAAGGGAACATAAATTAATTATTATTACAGGCTACACCACATCATTGTCGTCGTCTCAGCCAATAGACGTCCACTGCTGGACAAAGGTATCCTGCATTGATATTCACAGACAGTCTTTAGCCGCTTGATTGATTGTTTCTTCGAACTATGTGGCCCGCCCATTGCTTATGTAAATGTTTAGCTTAGAAGTTCTTTGAGACGTTATAAAAACTTCTTGTTTGTCTTCTCGCTTATTATAAACTTTTGTTGGATATATTATTAAGTATACCGGCGATACATTGCCCTGTCCCTGTCCCCGTCCCTGTTATAGGTTAGAGAAATAAAAAAGTCAAATTATAAAATAAAACTATCTTAGTAATTTTGGATATAACGAGGCTAATTACTATGAGTGAGTGAAAATAAAATACTCGTAGATATCTACGGCACTATGAAAAAACCATCATTTGAAACTTTACATTTAAGTGGAGTTTCTACTTTCTACGAGTAATTTTTGCAAGTATGTAGTTTAATTACTTTTGAAATTTATTTATGTCGAAGAACTTTATTCCAAGGAACAAGTAGTTTAAAATACTTACGCTATAATAATCCTCTAAAACAGACAAATTCTATGTGGCACAGCGTTCAGCGTCATACTAATATTATAAATGCGAAAGTGTGTTTGTTTGTTGGTTTATTGGTTTGTTGGTTTGTCCTTCAATCACGCCGCAACGGAGTCATGGATAGACGTGATTTTTCGATTGGGTATAGTTGAGGACCTGGAGAGTGATATAGGCTACTTTTTATTTCGGAAAATTAAGGAGTTCCCGTGGGAATAAAAACAACTTAAATCACGTGGACGCAGTCGCGGGCATCAGCTAGTTCGATATATTGTAACGCCGCCCGCCCGCCCATTTCTAAACGGTGGGCGGCGGGCTTGCATATTGAATCCTTTTTTCCATCCTTATCTCTTGGTTATCATGGACTCAAAAAGCGCTAGCGAGAGAACTAGATGATGGCCGCGACTTCGTCCGCTTGGATTACGGCTTCTAATGATCCAGCGGAAAGTCCTTAATTTACCAATGTCCTTCCCTGGGATGCAATCTACCTCTGTAAGATTTCTGTAAGTGACAAATTTCATTAACATCGGTTGAAAAGATGAGCCGTGGACAGACAGACGGACACACTTTCGCATTTATAATATTGGTATGGATTCATAAGTTCTATTTTGAAATGGGGAAAAAACGCGTTAAAGTTAAAAAAAGCAGTGCTATAGTATAGTTCAAAAAGTCTCAAATTTTGATGATGTCACGGTTCAGTATTTCATACAACATTCCGCGCGCGTTTTGACGGTTGAAAAAAAGTTGCTGTTTTGACTTGTCAAATACCCAATTAAGCTGAAACAACAAAGCGTTTAAAATTATTAACGTCTTCCCATTATAGAACCACTTAATAGCCCTTGTCTACAAAGACCGACTATTATCTAGACTTCAAAGTAAACACAATGCGGCCTATTATGCGCTATTAGACCCACATTACGTTAGGAATTGTGTCATACCAATTTGCATCAAATATTAAAAGTGTAAAAGTAGTGGTAGGTAAGTTGACACCCACGATTATTTTGAGTGTCGGAGCATGAATTTTTTTAGAACATAGTTTATTAAGGCTCGATGAAATGCGGAGATCTGGCTTGTAAAATCGTACGTGACAAAAAGCGCTTTAACCTCTGTCGTGTCTGTCATCTATTGGTACTAGAGAGAGAGAGTATCTGTATGGTTATAATCAACACTAACCAAAATGGTTAGTGTTGAATATTTTGAACACCTTCAAGCTCTCCGTAGCTCAGTCGGAAAAGATCCGTATCTCGTAAGCAAAATGTCGCAAGTTCAAATGCTTTGACAAAAACGCGAAAATGTGTTTGTTTGTTTGTGATTTTTGCATAGGCAAAGTTGAGGACCTGGAGAGTGTCATAGGCTACTTTTAATCCCGGAAAATTAAGGCGTTCCCGTGAGAATAAAAACTTATTCCACGCGGACTAAGTCGCGGTCATCAGCTGGTAACATATATTAACCAGCTTTCCAAACCGGTGGTAGAATCTTGACTTATCATAGCACAAGTATAGTGGCACAAGTTGTCCTACGTCAAATAAATAAATTTTTATTGAAATCGGGTCTTGAAGGTTGCCACTTTATCAACCAATTCGTCACTCCCTGCACTATTATAATACGTATAATCTGGCACAAGTGTTACATAGTTAAAAGTTAAAACACACGAGCAATAAACAACGACCTCAATTTACATAGACGGGCCCTGTCAAACAAAGAATGTGGGCGTATTTTACTAACGCCATCTAGTCTGAAAAGCGGGACAGCGCTATGGCGGGGACAAGGACAGGCTTATACAGGTGTGGAGCGCGCTCCACAGGTCGGACGCCCAATTTTTTTCTATAAAAGGGCCCATCTAGTATCATATATGTAGCCCATTGCGACGAAGTGTTGGAACGATCTTCCTCCACCTTTACGTAACCTCCAGACGACCAGCGCTTTTAAATCGAAATTTAAAAAACACCTACTAAACATACAAAAACTACAACAATAGTTATCAATTTTAATCACTTTATGAGCCTTTAAAGTTTTATTTTTTATTTTTATTTTTATAGTTGTTTATACAGTTTATTTATTAGTTATGATATTATGTTATTCCATTATACTAAGAAATATTTTGTTTTGTTTTCTATGTTACTCACTTGAAAAACTCACTTGAGTTTATGCGACACCAAATAGATTATGTTTGTAACTTATTATTTTTATATGAATAAATAAAATAAATAAATAAAATAAATAAATGTAATTTACATTTCTATCATTAAGGGAATATATGCCTACTTTATTAATCTATACCTACCACATAAATAATATAAGAATCAGCAATCTAGAATATCATAAAAATAACTATTTATACAATATCTACTACTTACTTTCTTTTTCCACCTTATTATTCTGCCTTTACAAGTTTCTGCTAATTATTATTCTATACTATGCCAGTGACGTTCGCAAAAAGGCGGCCACTGAAAATCAGCGTTGGGGCACCTGGTACCTCAGATGTGCGCCATCATATGGTTTCGTGTCTGAGAGGCCCGGAGTCCCAACATAAGCTGAGTGGCTCACCTGTTTGTTGCACTGCTGTAAAATTTTGTATGTAAAAGTGTTTAGTTTAAGTTTATTCCTTGCAGTGCCTCAAATAAAGGTTTTTTCTTTCTTTCTTTCTTTCTTTCTAGTACTTAAATATATATCGATGGCAATAAAAGGTTATTGAATATCACAAATCAGTGCAAAATGTTTCCCTTTTATTCCTCGTTATGAAAATAAAATAAAGTTTACAAATTTTATTATTGTTTTTGTAAAATATCTTTAATTACTCTTACATTGGAACCATTGAACGTTACAGTGCCTGAAAATTAATGAACCTCGTCGAAAATGAATTGTTATTGAGGACGGCCAGTGAACGGCCAATTAAAGACAATAAAATATACAGTGAAGCGGTAAAGGTTCAGTCATACTTTTTAGGTAGTGTATAAGACACTTAAATCATAATTGTGTATGGTTTTAAATACTTCATAGTAATTTAAATATACCTCAAAGAATTAAAAAATACGACTGCCATAGTTAAATGATATTTTTTTGTGAATCACTGGATATTGAAATATAGTCTTATATATTTTTGGAATCTACTCATCATTTTCTTGATGTCACCCGGAAGGGGGAATAAGCTAAGGATTCTAACGATACCTCATTCATCAAAATCCGTTCAGGCGTACAGAAGTTATGGTGGATTATACAAACTCACATACATACATACATACATGAACCCTAAAAACGAAATACTCCTTTTTTCAGGCAGTCGTATAATAAAAGAAAAACCTTCTTGTGTTTGGCTTCGAGATGGACGCACACCGTGAGTTATTTCCTGATCTTCTTAGATTGTATTAATTTATAGCTAGGCCACACAAACTAGTGTCAGAAGTGGGATACTGATTCATTCGGCTATTCTGTGATACCTATTAAATAAATAAATAAAATAAAAATAAAAAAGCCTTTATTATTCCTTAGTTTCCTTAACTTAAACAGGGATAGATCATAGAGTAGGTACATACAAAAATAATAAAGAATACATATAAATTAAATAGAAAAAAACAAAGTAATTAATGATACCTATTAGTGTGTTAAAAATGGTGCGTTTGGTTGCATAAAAATTCGTACAAATTCAGTATTTTGCACTGTTACTTATTGCATGGGATCATGCGATGTTCGCCACAGTTTGACCCTTTAGATCTAATATGGAATCAGTATTCAGTATAATTCGATTCTATACAATAAATATTGATTTATTATACAAAAAATGAAGCAGAGATAAATGCGTTGTTTGAGTTTGGTAGGGGTAGGTACCTCCCAACTCCTATAAAAAAAGACCTAGCAAAAAATCAATTCAATTCAATTCTATTTACATATTTGTGAATACATATACATAAAGATGTTAGTAATTTATAGTTACAGGAATCATGTATTCTACCACAGAATATACTTACAAATTATTGAATTATTTTTCAAAACACAATAAACGAGTAAATTAGGATGCGAGGACGAAAACAAATCAGTAAATCTTAAAATAAGTACATCAACTGAAAGTACAAAGTTTACAAAATACTTACCTAATGAAAACACCCTGTGCAACGACCACATAACCTTAATAACAATGACCTTACAGGTTCGATTGGTTCAAACGTAAAAACTATTACCTACTGTATAAAGTAGGTACCTAAAACGTAGGTCTACTATGTAGATATAATTAAAAAGAAACCTTTTCTTAGGCAATAGAAATCCAGTTGATTAGATAAATATCTAATTTACTTAGCTCTGATTACTGGCCTCAATCGAAACCAATCTAATCCAAGAAAAAACCTAAGCACACGTTATCGAGCTAAGTGAGTCTGCAAATATTGCCTTAGTTTCCTTCGATATCAAACAAGTCTAGACGCTACCAATTTACCAAGACCCGTGTATCTTCAAACATTGTCACCTCTCCTGGGAAAATGTTTGCAGGGTAATCTGGAAAGACAGGTCATCAATAATTGGTTTGTTCGAAGCGACAAGGGTGCATTCAGATTAACGGGGAGATCGACAAAGAAATGCAATTAAATGCAAAATAGGGGCTGTTTCACACGATTGTTGACATGGTGTGACGAATGGGGAAAGGTACGTCCGTCACTCGTGTATCCCACCCCCGCTGTAAAAGAGGAAAATTAAAAACGTAAATTGAAAATCTTTTTTTTTTTTTTTTTTATCTGATTTATTTGGGGAAATTGAAAATCTTGAATTGAACGAGATGTTTACCTTTTACTTATGGACTTTTACTTTATATTTTACTACATATTACAATCAGTTTCGCGTCTAAAATGTTCAGTTTCTAAAAATCAGCTAAGTTTAGCAAAAGAAAAAAAAACAAACCATTGACAGCACTTAACTGTAATCTGCCATTTTTTTTTTGAAAATCACATAGAGTCAAGCCAAAATCAAATCACGTATTTCCAGACAGATTTATAATTATAGTCCCACAAACATATCTGGTCCGGTGGCCAAAATTGGAAATAATTTATTTGCCTGTTTAGTTTTTGTTTTTATTTTAGTTTTCATAGACACTAGCGACGCTGTCACCGGGTCAGTTTTGTGGGACTATACATTAAAGCTTCTGTTAACTTCTGTTAACGTTTTTGGTCGCATACGACCAAAAACCGATTTTGATTTAGTTTTTTTTGTCTGAAAAGTGACTTGATCGAGAGTGTTCTTAGCTATGTTCCAAGAAAATCGGTCCAAGAATTTCCAGTTGATGAAGATACTATGTGAGCAACTTTCACAGGTCTGATCGAATCTAAATTACTTCAGTATATAAATACTTAATTTATTTATTTACGTGTAGGAAATACAGGATGTCTCTTCCACACCGGTTCGGAAAACAGATTCTACCGAGAAGAGCCGGCAAGAAACTCAGCACAATATGCTCTTTTTTGTCGGGGGTTATTATAAATTTTCAATTTACACTTATGATGGAACTAGCTGATGCCCGCGACTTCGTCCGCGTGGATCGAGGTTTTTCGGTTCCCGCGAGAACTCCTTAATTTTCCGGGATAAAAAGTAGCCTATGTGTTATTCCAGACTATAATCTATCTCTGTGCCACATTTCATCCAGATCCGTTCAGCCGTTGGGACGTGATTGAGTAACAAACATCCATACATCCATCCAAACTTTCGCATTTATAATATTTATTTGATTATCGTATCGAATTGCTATGCGGAATGGTAACAACCTGGAATGCTGCAAGCGTCATTTAAAATGAATAAATCTCCTCGGCTGAGCCGGTCCTAGCTGGACTCCCGTGAGGTTTAACTTTGCGTTTTATGAATAGGTAACCGCTAGCTGATACGAAACTGGAACATGGATTTTTAAATTCCAACTTCTATTACCTTTTAGTTACTAAAATCGAGTCGATTTTTTTGCAGCGTATTCATCTTTTATTGCACGATAAGTTTGATAACTAGCTGATGCCCGTGATTTTGTCCGCGTGGATTAAGTTTTTTAATTCTCACAGGAATTCCTTAATTTTCCGGGATAAAAAGTAGCCTATGCCTCCATATCCTCAACTAAACCCATGCAGAAAATCACGTCTATCCGTTGCTTTATTGCGACGTGATTCAAGGACAAACCAACACACGAAACGCCCTTCCGGCTTCCGTATTTAAATAATATTGGTATATTTAAATCAAGAGTGAATAGGCATCTTCTTGGCAAGCGCGCTCCACCTTAGGCTGCATCACTACTTCCATGCGAGTCTTGACCAAGCTAGCCAATAAATTAAAAAAAAAACGATCACACTTTTGCATTTATAAGAATATTATTATTAGAATACTTTGGCTATTTTTAAGAATCTCTTAAAAAAAGCACTTTTTGCCTCCTTAGTTTTGTGTAGGTATCCAATTCCTTAGATTCTATTCCTTAAATAGTTAGCTTAAATCCAAATATGTATATATACCTATTATTTGTTATATAATATTTAAGTTGTGTTGTATTGTATGTATGTATATATGTATGTATGTATAATATTTATGTATTATATGTATTTTATATGTACAGATTTGTGTATTGTATTAACTACCTTTGTTTAAGTGTTTTATACCTACTTTGTGTGCACCCTCATTCAAATTTTCTGTTTTTATTTCCTTCACTAGGTTGCCTGGAAGAGATCGCTTCTCAGAGATAAGGCCGCCTATTGTACAGTTTTTCATAATTTCTTGTTTTGTTTAAATGTGTTTTTTTTGTGTATGGTGTACAATAAAGTATATTTTCATTTCATTTCATTTATAATATTAGTATGATGACCTACATTTTAAACATAGGCCATGTTAGGTATGTACCTACATCGTACTCAATCGCTTACCCACCGAGCTGAAGACGGTACAGTGATTGATGAAGTGTCCGCAAGATTGATGCAACGCCCACCCGACCTTCGACCCAGGATCTTCCATCAGCCTGCATTAGATTATTGGGAAATCTAATATACAAGAAACTTTCCTCAGCCTTAATAGCATTTCGTACATAATCTCTCTCACTTTAAGGAAAGTTCTGACGCTGTTTCATCTTAAGCTTATTACAAACGACACCATCGGAGGTAGTCTTTTCTTAATATTCTAGACTAGGGGATACCCGCGACTCCATCTGCATGAATTTAGGAACTTTTTGATTTTCCGAGATAAAAAGTACAGCCTTCCTTGTCTTTCCCTGGGACACAACCTATCTCTATTCCGATATTTCGTAAATACCAATCATGTTTTATAAGTTATTGGACGTCAAAAAGTGCACTTAATCTGAAAAAAAAAAACTTTTATTCAGAAACTTTAACACAAGGACTTAAAAAACATATATATGAACGATAATCCTGCAAAAGCTAAAACTGTGTTGCAGTGATATCGCCCTCCTCAAACATTGTAGGTACAGTGTCTCAGCTTAAATCGAAAACAATGGTAATAGGTTAATAACTAAATTAAAATTATTAATGATAGGTTACGTTACACATAGGTATTCACAAAGTTATTCCAATATCTAATAAACAAAAATTTAGAGATTTTCTTATCAATTATTTAAACTTATTGCTATACAAAAGATAATCAAGTAGGAATAGCTGTGTTAGCTCAAACAATGTATTTTAAAATATTACTTACGTGAAGTTTAGTGGTGTGTGTGTGTGTGTATGTGTGTAGATGTGTGTCTGAAGTGAGTATGCGTACGTGTGTAAATAAACATGAATTGTATTGAATTGAATCAATTACTTACCTAAACAGTTGGGTCGTGTAAGCTTAGCAGACAGACAGACAGACAGAAAGACAGACACTCTTTCTCTCATTTGTAATGTTAAAATATTATGAACAACAGTTTAAACAAACGTTAAATTACTAACTGTAGGTACCTAGGTATATTTTAAAAAGTACGTCATAGCTTTAAAGGATCAAGTTACACAACTCTTTAAAATAAACAATATAAACTAAATGCTTTTAAACAAAGCTAAAGCAGACATTCTATTCAAAAGCTCAATTTCAATGTCATTATTTTCTCGTTTCACTAAGAAAAAAACGTAATTGGAAAAGAAAAAATGAAGGTGTATTTACACGGGGGAAGTGATTTCGCTTAGCAAAAAGGTGAGGGGGCAGATGCACCCCAAGTTCTGCGGGGTTGATATTAACTGGCGATGAGATGGTTGGGAGTTTAGTATGGATAAGGCTCTTTCTATCTTAGGGCGCGATTCCACCAGTGTGCGGTAGAAATATTTCTCTCCGTGAATCAGGAAACATTTTCGAAGTGTTTTTAGACCAGGGTAGAAGCCTTTAAAAATAATAAAAAGTGAAAAAAAATAATAGTAGGATGAAACCCATTAGAAAAGGAGGGGAATATTATAAAAATGAAAGGAAAAATAATTTACGGGCGATCTGAGGTCGGGAAGGGGGTTTTAAGGGTATAAAACGGTTTTTCTCGATTTCCGGCAAAACTAAAAGTCCTATCGAAAAAAGTCATATGGCAAAGTTGTAGGTACTAAAAAGATCTAAAACTTTTGTATTTACACTTTTTTCACATAACCTCAAAATTTATGTGAAAAATTCAAAAAACCAAGTTTTTGATTTTTTATTTTTATCTTTTACAAATAATCTTTTTTTTTAACGAAATTTGGTGAAAACTTACCTTTTTATGTCCCAAATACGCTGTAATTTATTTGAGTAAAAATATTTATTTTTTCCCCTTATTTTGAATTAATATCGAAAAAGCACCCTAATTTTCAATCGAAAATTCACCCGTCAAAATATCAGCTTTTTTCAAAAAGTTGGTATGTTTTCTGTTCGTTGAAATCTCTACTTTCCGATGGTGAAAAAAAATATATATGTTACTATAGTAAATCTTCTCAGAAAATGCAAAAATCGAAAATCGAAAACTCGAATTCGAATTTTTTTTTTTAATTATTATAAATCATTTTGAGCTATTTATTAAAATTTACACTTTAATTACTCGAAAAACGTTAGATTATTATAATATTATTAAATTATTAAATTATTTTTCCTTTCATTTTTATAATATTCCCCTCCTTTTCTAATGGGTTTCATCCTACTATTATTTTTTTTGGTTTTAAAAATTATCGACCCTGGTCTATTTATGCCCATTCACGTCAGAGAGCAATCGAGTTACGAGAGTTGTGTGTATACATTATTATGTGCTGCACATGGTTTTGGTGGAATGGCACCAATTCATAGGTACCTATTAATATTATAACTGCGAAAGTGTGTCGGTCTGTCTATCTACTGCGATATCAACTCCCATCTCCAACTGCGAAAGTGTGCCGGTCTATCTGTCTGCTACGTTCTGCTCAACCGATTTTGACAAAAATTGATATAGAGATAGGTTCTATCCCGAGGAAGGACCAGCTATAATACATATACTTCACATTCTCGAAAATCGAAGTTCCCACAGGGATTTCAAGAAACTTAAATAAACGCGGTTGAAGTCGCTGGTTTTATCTAGTATTGTAATAAAATATTATGTTAGATAAAAAAATTATTAAGCTTATGAACGCCTCTTTTCAGTAGATAGAATTTGCTTTCCAAAACTCAAAACTCATAATTTTTTATTCAAATAAACTTATTAAAAGTGCTTTTGAATCGTCGAGTAAATCTACCACTGGTTCGGAATGACATTCCTACCGAGAAGAACCAGCAAGAAACTCGTTGGTTTCTCTTTTCCGAACCGGTGCCCTTTATGAATAAAGTCAGCATTCCAGCATATCCATATAAAACCATCCCTTTCTGTCCGGTAATGCGTCGAGAATGACAGTTTGATTCACTTAGCTCGCGTTACGCTGTGTAAACGCGCCATAAACAAAAAGGGCTGAGGGGCGTTTTGGGACAGGACTACTCATCCATAGTCGTTGTCCTACGTGAGCGACAAAGGCGACACCGCCACTCGATACGACGCGACGCGGCAGTAAACATATTATTATAGCTGACCCTTCACGTGGCCTACGTTGTCGCGTAGACAAGTTTGTCATTTTCTACGGCGTCGTATTGCGTCGCGTCGCTTAGATCCTGTCGTTCATCTAGGACAACGGGTTACGAATTGGTTATTTTCTAGCTCGGATCAATCGTCTGAGAGATTAGCACAAAAGGTACGCAGATCACACGTTATAGATTGGTACTTTTTGAGGCTTCCACATATCCTCAGGGCCTGAAATCATTCGAATTGCGCGCATAATAGGTAGGTTATTTTGAAAATTTTGTCTACAGAAAATCAAAGTTGGGTTATTTACAACTGCAAAAACAAGCGAAATGCGCCAGTATGAGTTGTAGTATGAACCTATACTTATAACCATTAGGTATTCCTTGGAGAGATAGTTTTTTCAAAGAGTATTTTATTGTTTAGAAATGAGAGAGAAACTGTAGAAACGGTCCACAAAGTGTTATGATTTCAAGCATACCTAATATTCTTTTGCCGATACAATTTCATGTCAGAATAATCACGAAAGAAACAAAGGCTTGTTTGACAAACGTTTTTCAGCAATTAAAAGACTGGCTGCACTCTGCATACGCAGACTAGGTTGCATTCTTTAAAGCTAAGTTCACACATTAAGGTAGGTTCAAATTATTATAGAACTATGTAGATGAAAGATTCAAAGATTAATTCAATTAATTTTGATAGGAGTAACCATGCTGATATTTCCTATATTTTCCGTGATTTTTTATTTTGTTTATTTATTTTACACTAATTAATTAATGTAATTGACAGTTTTGTCTTAAGAGGCCATATACTAAACGCGCCTCGGCCAATTTTGGAATCTGTAGGTATACCGCACAGTAAGACCGTTAGCTGCACTCACACATAGACGACATAGGCCGGTAAAGATACTTTGATACTTTGCATAGTCAAGTTCAAAATATTTTCACATGTTAATACAATTTTATAATCTTAGTTATTACTGAAATATTATTTTCCCTATTAATAAATGTTTATTTGGCATACACATACTTTTATAAAATATACTTACACACGTGTATAATATGTAAGACTAAAAACTAGATACACCTACATGTTTTTTCGTTTACTTACCAATGACTAAAATTGAAGATTTTTTATGTTTTAAAACCTATACGGCTATCTGACTGTTACTAATAATTAAGGTACACGATTATATTGACCAAGTATTACAACATGGGTCATTAGAGTAATTAGGTTGTCTTGAAAACACCATTGTTATTTTGATATACAACAAAAACAACTCACAGATAAGCGTTTGGTATTGTGTATTACGCAAGTGTAGTTGGCACGTGCAAAGGATTAGTCAAAAATAATATCACACAGACACGCAACCCTCTCAGGTATCAGGTAATGTAAATGTTACCATACTTCACGCGGACTATGCAATTGCATCAATTTAGATAGACAACTAAAAGTCAAAAAAACTTATCGAGTCAACATCTCCTGAAAGTGCTCCATTGTCGAAGTGAAACGTACGTTGAGAATAATGACTCGGAATCATTTGCCGCTCGCGTTTGACTGCACTACTAATTTAGTAATTACTAATTAGTAGAGGCGTTTCGACTGGATTGTTGGCAACTCAATTCTCGGAATCTTTCGCCGCTCCGTTAGAAGTTGGTAACTTAGCTTATGCTTTCAGTTGTACGATTGAAATTTTAACCTTATTTTTTTAAGTATAAGACTCAATTTCAAAATTGTCAGGTGGTTTAATAAGGTTTAAATTCAATGAAACAAATTTTTATATTATATTAGTATTATTGAAAATTGAAATGTAACCTTATATCCTTACAAATAAGACTCAATTTCAAAATTGACACGTGGCTACTAATTTAGTAGGTAATCGAACCAAATTAGTAGCTATCAATAATCGATTGAAATTAGTAGTGGAGCAAGTTAGTAACTAATTTTGGTAAATCGTTCGAATGATTCCAACGATTTGTATAATCGAATAATTCGAATAAAATCATTCATAACCGCCCATCGATACAACGACTTGTTTACTGTTGCGGATAATAGCGAATTAAATTTCTTGTTTCTTAATTAAGAACTTTATGACCATTGACCTTACTCAAAGTAAGTTTGAATAAATATATTGTGTTGAACTATGTCTTGCAAAACATACCTTATGCACTTTATGATAAAGTACAAATTAAATTTTTTGACCGAGCGAAGCGAAGGTCTCTGAGTCTACTTGGGTGAATTGGCACTTGTCCGTCCGTCCGTCTGTCCGTCTGTCAGAGCCTTATAACTTCTGAATTGCTGGACATAATTACTTCAAATTTAAATATAATATGTAAACCGATGGCTTCCCGCCGAATATGGCTTAAAAAGTTATAAAAATCTTTATTTCAGGGGGGCTCTCATAGAAGCGAATGCGAAGTAAAATATTTTTTATAGCGTTACATAGGGTTGCAGTATATCATTTTAAAGATAATTAGGAGTAGAGTCCAAAAATATTTTTTTTTGAATTTTTCTCCTAAAATTGACGAAATGGGGGGCTTTCAAAGTGGCGATTTTCTAACGTCCAAAGTTGACCTCAGAACTCTCAATTTTCTGAACTCTCAAGCCTGAAACTTGATCAATTATTTGAATTATATCCTGTACTTGAACAACAAATACTAAAATTAGATAAATATTATAAGGAAACGAAATTATTTAATTTTTAATGATGATGATATTTTTAACAGAACTTCACACTGATGTCAATAGATGGCGCTCTGTGAAACCACGAGGTCTCAGTTCGGGGCGAACCACTAGTTATGATTAGTTAAAAGATATTTGACCACTGCAAAGTCATTTCGGGAATTTGCAATTTCGGAATCTTGTATTGTCTGTTCTAGTTGAAGGCTTCCCCCGTGGCTATTTATCACCCTATCGGCAAAGATGTGCCGCCAAGGGATGTAGCAATTCAGTACGATATCGTGTAGAAACCGATAAGAGTTTTGGGTTATAGGGTTATAGGTTATAACCGATTAGGGATATGACTGTTACACCCCTAACACTTTTGAAATTGAAATTGTTTATATTTTTACTAGAGGACGCGACTTCGTTCGCGTGGCATAAGTTTTTTTAATTCCCACAGGCACTCCTTCATTTCCGGGATAAAAAGAAGCCTATGTCACTCTCCAGATCCTCAACTGATTTTTTGCATGGGTAGGTATACCCATGCAAAAAATCACATCGATCCGTTGCTCTGTTGCGGCGTGATTGAAGGACAAACTCTCTATTTAACGTCCTTGGGGATAGAAATTTCAAGACTGTGGCATACGTATTTCATAAATATAAATCGGAAGCCCAAATACCAAGTTTCAGGGCGATAACTTGAAAAACGACGGACTTTCATTCAAATTTTCAACCCCTATTTAACCCCTTTGGTGGTGCAATTTTTAAATATTTTGACACACGTACTTTTTTATTTTTTACCTATAGCCAAAAGACCAAGGTTCATTGATATAACTTGAGAAATATCTTGAGAAATGAAGGACTTTTTTACAAACTTTCATCCCCTATTCCATTCCTTTGGGGGTTGAAATTTCAGAAATGGTGAAGTACTTACTTCTTCATATCTAACTGAAAGCCCAAATGCTAAGTTTCATGGCTATAACTTGAGAAATGAAGGACTTTCATACAAACTTTCAACCCCAATTTACCCCTTTGGGGGTGGAATTTAGAAAAACTGTGAAATACGTATTTCTTTATTTTTCACCGAAAGCCAAAATACCAAGTTTCGTTGATATAACTTGAGAAATGACGGACTTTCATACAAAATTTAAACCCCTATTTTACCCCCTTAGGGTGGAATTTTGAAAAATCCTTCCTTAGTGAGCGCCTACGTCACAAAAGAAACCTACTGTCAAAATTTCAAGTTTCTAGCCACAGCGGTTTAGGCTGTGCGTTGATATATAAGTCAGTCAGTCAGGACTTTGAATTTTATATATATTATAGACTAATCATCTAATATGACCCTTTCAGAGATGCCAAAGTCATAAAAACAGTAAACTGTTATGGTTTTGTCGGAAGCAGTTGGTAGTTGGTACCTCAATTGTTGAGCGGCAAGAAAATACGTTACAGTCAAAGCTTAGTTGGTTTTTAGAATGTTAAAAATCTAGACATCTCTATGCAGCGATCTTTTATATATAAACTGGTCTGTATCTCTACCTACGTACCTACCTACATATTGTAATATCTTGTTTAAAAAAAAAGAGCCACTGCGGAGTTTCTTGCCGGCTCTTCTCAGCAGAAATGCTTTTGGAACCGGTGGTAGAGTCAAAACATAACGTAACATAACGAAACACCTGTATGTCCTACATGTTTTTTTTAAATAAATTGAGCTTACCATTTGCAATTTAGTTGATTTGAAAA
The DNA here is from genome assembly GCA_917051295.2 of Erebia ligea. NCBI lineage: Eukaryota > Metazoa > Arthropoda > Insecta > Lepidoptera > Nymphalidae > Erebia > Erebia ligea. The sequence continues at coordinate 15,598,255 of OU785226.1, forward strand.
TACAATTGTAATTTTGATAAACAATAAAAACAACTTTCAAATAATCGATAGATGGGTTTACTTGTTTATTACGCAGGTGTAGTTTTCACTTGCAAATGATTCAGTAATAAATTATATTAAAAGCGACCCTTTCAAGTATCAGGTAATACAATACCATACTTTACGTGGACCATGCAAATGGATCAATTTAGATAAGAAATCAAAGATAACTAAAAGTCAAAAAAACTTCCTGTTGATTTCAATAATAAAATGTATAAACAAACTCGTCTTGTTTACCAGAAACGAAACAATACGTTATAAATAAAAACTTTATGACCATTGAGCTTTTAACTCAAAGTAAATTTGAAAGTGAAATAATATTGTGTGAAAATGTATTGCAATAAATACCTTATGCAGCTTGCAATAAAATACAAATTAAATTGTATTCATGAATCATGATGAGCTTCTTCGTTTTAGAATTTCAAATTGTTGCGGTAATGTTTTATGACTTATAATATTGTTTGTAGTATTTTGATCGAAAGACAGTGCTATTTACACGTTACTATTGTCAAGAGGTTAAATAATAAATAAAATCTATGCTAACACTGAAACCATTTTATAGTAGGTACCTTTTATTGATTCGTGATAAGTAGTTTACGATCAATTTGGGAATTATAATTTCTGAATTTTCTCCAGTCTGGGGATCCGGGAGGCTTCGGCCGTGGCTAATTACCATCCTACCGGCAAGTAAAATTAAATTAAATTAAATTTGGGCTTTATTGGATCTCTTGTCTAATTTGATTGAACCTGTATAAGTACTTTTTCGAAAATCTACCCCAAAGAGGGTGAAATGGGGGTTGGAAGTTTGTATGAAAGTTCTATGTTTTTGAAGTTAGATACTTGAAAATCGGGATTCAGGTTATAAGTTTTAAATAATGAACACCTGCATAAGTTTTAGCATTTACGTGAAAAACAGTATGAGATTATAATAATGTATCGTACAAAATGATTTAATAGTTATAAAAAAATTATCCTTATTAATTAAATGCGTATGACGCATTCATTCGATAGCAATTGAATCGGATCAAGAACCTAACTTTCTCTGCTCATCAAACTAAGGCAGTCGCGCTATGTATTGTTGCAACACGTTTTTTACAAAGGCTTGCGAGAGAGCTCACGCACACATACAAAAGAGCCCGTCCAGCTACACGTCCTCCCTCGAAGAGAGCTGGGCTCGGTATGGCGGTCGTGCGGTCTGCAGTACCATTTTACACGTAAACTCTATGAGACTTTTGATATTTTTTTTGGTCATATAGGTATTTTGTAGAACTTTATTTTTTTACAATTTATGTTATATAAATACTAAACACTCATGGGAAATTTTATTTTTTCAGGAAATTCGCCAAACTTTTAAGAAACACAGGTTTTTGTGACGCGTAAATTTTGATAAATCGTGCACATTGATTTGATTTTTTTATTAACTAATTTTGTATAGAACGTATTTAACGAATCGCAACAGTCCAATTTTAAGAGTGTGCTTATCATATTAGTATTTTTTATAAGTCATTTATTATAATTTTTCGTGGATTTATATGGGTGAAAAGTTTCGCCCAAAAGTGTAAAAATGGTAAACGTATTCTGCAAGAATGAGAATTTCACTATTATATTTCAATAAAATTAATAGTTTTTTTGCAACAGTCTACTAAGGAGGGATTAATCTTTAATGTTTGAATTTTTTTTTTGTTATAATACTAATATCTCATGCACAACGCTCATGAAAAGTTCTTAAAATGTCGGTTAGCGGGTATACGGGTTCTTAAGGCCAAAAAAGAATAAAAGTTATGTTTTGTTAAATAAGTAGGTACTTGAAGTTAATCAAGTGCAAGTGCGTGTGTATAATATCTACCTATATGTGATAAGAGATATGTACTTGTGTACTAAATATAAATGCTATTTCCGATGTATAGCATTTTTTTGCATTATATATATATGGAGATATTAGCAAAAATTATATATTAAAAAAAAATTAGTTAGAACTTATTCTTTGAGGTAGGACACCTCAAAGAATTACTATTAACTACCAATTTTCAAAACTACACCAGATTTTATAGTCTGATCGCATTTTTTGGGGTTAATTTTTCCATACAATTTTGTCCTGTCCAAATATCGTCCATACAAATGCGTATGCTTTTTATTCAATTAGATATGTGCCTGGTATGCACCTAGCTCGAGGCAGCCATCAACTGAAGGGAGAGTCGCGGCGCACGCGGTTTTGCAATTTCGCCCGAACAGTCCGCGCTGTCCGCAGGCGACAATAGCTTGTCGCCTATTACGTCGACGGTCGCTATTGCAATTGAGTATTTGCCCTGATAAATCCATACTAATATTATAAAGGAAAAGAAATTCGGTGCACAGATAGGTTGCATTCCGGGGAAGTCTACTTTTTAGCCCGGAAAATCAAAGGGTTATTTTAAAGAAACTAAGTCCATGAGGAAGAAGTCCGGGGATTTCTAGTTTTATAATCTTATTTGAAATAGGAAATATCCCTGTTTGCTTACGCTACTCATTAATATATCTATATGTACTATTACTAGCTCATTAGAATCATTGAGCCTCAACTTAGTAACAAGCAGATTCCTATTTCTATGCATCTCAACATCTGGTCAGTCAGGGAGCGGACCGACATCTGTAATCCTGAATATTTTTAAAAAAATTTAAATACATGGATATCATAATTGCGAATTAAAACTGCGACCTTCTGGCTGTCATGGATGTTCAACATCCATGACAGCCAGAAGGTCGCAGGTTTGTTCACCTGTTCGCTTTGTTCACTCCCATAGAACAACAATGAAGCAGGTCTGATGGTAGCCCAGCTTATATCAACTTTACGAAGTCATTATATTACTCGTAGTTACGATATATCATGTGTAAGTAATAATAGTTACATATGTGGCCAAGCGCAAGCTCATACATAAATCCATACTAATATTATATTATGCGAAAGTGTGTCTGTCTGTCTATCTGTCTGCAGCCAGTCTGTCTGCTACGCTCTCACGGACCCATCTGGTCAACCGATTTTGATGAAATTTGGTATAGGAATAGTTTGTATCCCCTACTTTTTATCCCGGAAAATTAAAGAGTTCCCGCGGGAATCAAAAACTTCAATCCAGGCGGACGACGCGGTCGCGGGCATCATCTAGTAAATAAATAAAAACCAGTTTCAATCAATATGAATTATATCGGTAATGGTGCCCTCAAGCCGGTATGTCCGCAAGCGTGGATCGCTGGTGCCCGTCAGTCGTGAAATCCTTTGGTTTAAATCGCTTAAGCGTCCAAGCAACGCCTCATCACACCGCGGTCGCGCGAACATTTTATTTGTTCCGTGCCTCGAGGGAAGGAACTGCCAATCTTTGATTCTAGAGGGAATTTGTATGGCGATTGAAATATATGAAAACAACTACATTTACATTTACATTTAGTATATTATATTGCTTCACCGAGCTTTGACGCTAGTAATGCAAGATCCCAGGGGCCTCAGACATTACTTATAGTTTGTGTAACAAAATGTGTGTGTTATTTGAGCTTTGGTACATACAATGCACGCATACTTTCTAGATTGGGACAACGGTTAATTTATAGGTAGGTATCATGTGCTAAAAGGTAAGTACGTAAAACATAATGAACTTTTTTTAAAGTTAATTTAGTACCGTATAATAGAATTATAGTAAAACTCAAGTAAAAGGTGATTTATGTATGATGAATAGCACATAACATTACCAAAGGCACTTCAGGAGAGATTATATAATGTATACTACTCCTTATTAAACGTGGGAGCATCTCTACCTAAAGTAAAGAGATACATACGATGAAACTTTCGCGTGAACTAATTACAGCGAGTTAAGAAATTCAAGACTTCCTCAACATAGTGGAAGTATTACGGGCACTTTGAGAATATATTATTTAGGAAATTTAAGTAACAAAGTAACGTGTTTAAGTAACTAGAGTGGCATCAAACTTTATAATATATTTTGCTTAGTTTAAAAATAAACCTAAGTTCTGGGGGCCAAATGGGAGATCTTTATAGTTCGATTTTCATGGCATTATTATTATTATTATTATACACTTAATTTGTACCACCACAACAAGTAAAAATAACAAAAATAAAAATTGGAAATAAAACAAACACAGACAGAAGTAGGATACAAAAGGCGGCCTTATCGCTTAGGTAGCGATCTCTACCAGGCAACCTTAGGAAAAGGAGAAAATAACGGAAAATAGACTGCAGGTGGCTTTATAATATACTTACATTCAAATAACTACATACTAATACATAAACCAATAATACACTAATCAAAATATAAATTAAAGGCAATTAAAGGCATTGTCAAGCGCTTGATGACAGGTGACAGCCGAGACTTGTTCGATCCCATACAAATCGATCGAATGGGTCAAAAATCTCCTTATACTTACTAGGCCCACTGCTCTCTCAAACGACCGTTGAGTACCGTGGTGTTTAAAAGTAGGTGGTCCCGGGTTCGGCAACCGGCATGGTCAGATTGCGAATTTGTAATAATTTCAGAATTTTCTTTGGTCTAGTCTGGCCTATCAACCGTGTAACGATATAGCGCTCCAGCACAATGCCATATAGAAACCGATCGGGAGTATGGGTTTTATGTAACTGCTATAACCCTACCAGTTAGCCACTACCATCTTAGACTGCATCATCACTTACCGCAAAATGAGATTGCAAACAAGGGCCAACCTGTAATGGTACGAAAAATTAGAAAGAAATGGGTGAATTAGTGATGATGTATACTTCGGTAGGCATAGACCGGAGGACCACTGGGCTCGATTTTCGATCAAATTAATTAAAATTTCAATACCCAGTGTAATAAATTGCTTCCGGAACTCCACATCGGCACAACCTATTTGACTTGCGTTCCATTAATACGAACGCAAACAGAACAATAGCTGAGGCGTTTACAATAATTAACAACTGAGAAACTGAGTCAACAGACGCCTCCTCGATTAACAATAAGATATTAAATTGCGATCAGTGGGCTTAGTCCAAGTTCCGTTTCGAAAACCACTCTGGCGACCTCCCTGTCGCAGTGTTGAGCGCTGTTGTCTTAACGTGGGAGGTACTGGGTTCGATTCCCGGCAGGGTTAATTTGGGTTAATAATTTCTAAATTTTCTCTGGTCTGGTCTGGTGGGAACCTTCGGCCGTGGGTAGTTACCACCCTACCGGCAAAGAAGTACCGCCAAGCGATTAAGCGTTCCGGTACGATGCCGTGTAGAAACCGACTAGGAATATGGGTTTAATATAACTGCCATACCCCTAACAGGTGAGCCCGCTACCATCTTAGACTGCATCATCACTTACTATCAGGTGAGATCGCAGTCAAGGACTAACTTGTAGTGAAATAAATAAAAAAGTTTAAAAATCTCTAGCGTCAAATCAAGTAGGTTACAGAGTGAAATAGATGAAGTACCTTTGAGTATTTCACGACTATCGTAGTTTATACTACTTTTAAGAACCATGAGAGTACATTTCGATTCGGAGATGGTCGAATATAAAATTTTCCTACATATATCAAGATCTTCAGTTAGTGTTCTAAAGGGAATATTTAAATACTAGGCGGAAACAGATTTTATACGCCAATGAACGTAATATACCTATTATGTGAAATTTAATAATTTATAGTTATTCTGAATAAACATCTTAAATTAAAATATTTGAAATCCAATTTAAACTGACATAAACGGAATTTTGATACTCGAAATCTATCAACGTCATCGAGCTGTGCGAACGCATACTAAAGATACTACCCTCAATGCAAACAGAAATCAATCATCGTTTCCTAGAAGAGGGTTTACAGTTATTCAAACACAGCGAAAATTGAAATGTTTGGTCGAGCAAAAGTATTACAATCTACGGAGATCTTTACCCGGGATAAGGCAAATACTCGAGCGTTCATTATTATTTTTTGCGAATTTCGTGATACACATTAAAATAAAATGTTGCTTTTACTTTTAACCGACTTCCAAAAAGGGAGAGGTTCATAATTTGGGGCATATATGCTTAGACTTGAGACAAGAATACAAAAAGAGATTCGTAATTCAGGTTTCAATTGTTTAAAATCGTCATGGAAAACGTAAACCTACTTAAAACTACATATTAATGGGAAAGCCATCGCGCGACAAATTGAACCGATGATACACACCGACCTCCCGAGAATTTTCCAACAAAGGACTTGATATGACCAGCAGTAGTTCTAGGTTTTTTTCAAAATCCTATGGGAACTCTTTAATTTTCCGGGAGCAAAGTTAACCCATGCCCTCCCCCGGGATGCCACCACCACTACCACCACTACAGCCCATTAATGTCCCACTGCTGGGCACAGGCCTCCACTCTCATAGGAGAGACGGAATTAGAGCTTAGACCTACCACGCTGCTCCAAAGCGGGTTAGCGGGCTTTAACGACTATTATCATGTTAGTGATAATAACCGGGACTGACGGCTTAACGTGCTCTCGGAGGCACGGGGGTAAAACACCGCCAACTTCCTAACTCCGGGCTAGTACTGAGAATTTCTAGTCAGAAAAACCCACCACTTAATTATGGCCCGACCCGGGACTCGAACCCGGGACCTCGTCAGCCGCAGTCGAACGTGGTAACCACTAGACCAACGAGGCAGTTATGCAACCCATTTCTATTTCCATCAAATTCGGTTTAACAGGGGCCGTGAAAATGTAAGAGTCAGAAAGACTAACAGGTATACCTTCGCACTTATCAATTAGTATGGGTTAAACTAAGCTATGAAACTTGTTGGTCGAACATGTATGTGCGTGTGTACTTGGCTTTACCAGATGCGATGGTTCATGTGATGCGCGTTAATTGAGATAGTGTCGGAGGCAGGTAACCGCACATTCGCGCAACACAACCGCATGTGCACGGTGCATGCAATAGACCCTATCTGCCTTGCGGTTACTGCGTCCGCCATGTTATAGTTGCGAAATTAAAACGTTATAAACATAAGATCCAGGGGTCCAACTATCGCTTAAAGCAGTATTATTTCTAAATAAATGATAAATAAATTATTTATTTCACGTAGGACTACTTGTGTCACTTATGAAACGTTAAGACTCTACCACCGGTTCGGAAAGCTGATTCTACTGAGAAGAGCCGGCAAGAAACTCAGCAGTTGCTCTTTTCCTAAAAAAGAAAAGGTTACAATAAGTAGACAATACAACACATTTAGTTCGCGCACGAGTTGAATGCAGAGCAAATGTATGGTGACACATACATTTTTACTCTGCATTCAACTCGCGCGCGAACTGTACGTTACAAGTATTACACTGACTTGTGGTCACTGGATGCGAGGCCGGTTGCTTCCATGCAACTTTCATTCAACTTCAAAATGACAGTTTTATGCCACGTACCTTGACATCCGTAAAATAAGGATTATAATTCAAAAACACTAACGTCAACAATATTAAAACAATACGGCTTTAAGTATGCCGCCTGTTGCCACATTATGCCCCCGACCTCGTCCGCGTGGATTACGGTTTTTTGATTCCTGCGGGAACTCATTATTTTTCCGAGATAAAAAGAAGCCTGTGTCCCCGAGATGCAAACTATACCTATGCTAAATTTCATTGAAATCGGTTGAACAGATGGGCCGTGAAATCGTAGCAGACAGACAAACTCTTTCGCATTAAAATATTAGTATGGATACCTAGACAGAAGATACCCACATTATGTAGCCACACTCAAAGAAATAATCACATTAGTGTAATTGCGATGCAAGGCGGAAAGTTTGTCCATTAGGGCATTATTGATGGGTTTTAAATTGCATCGGGTCCGCCGGGAGCGGGCTGGCCCTTCAGGTTGACATCAGATGGGGTGACAAGGCTCATATTTTTGATTTCGATGGCTATTGATTCGTGCTTGTTCGCACTTCGATCGTAAGGGTATTAGTAGGGTTTGGTATGATTTGAGTTTGGAAACATATTTTTAGGCGTTTTTTTTGTAGGTAACTTTACATAGCTGTGTGCTGTGCTGTGCAATTATTAATTAAAAAAAGAATAGATGCGTAGCGCAAATTTTAAAAGATGTAGGTAGTAACTTCAAGGTATTCGCACCATGGTGATAAAATTTAAAAATAAAGAATGCAAGCCCATTTATGTTCTCTGTACTCTGTAGCATATAATAACAATTTTTTTAAAGTAATACTTTTTTAGAATCGTTGAAAATGAAATCTAGGAATACAAGTTTTACTTATCTCATTATCTCGTAGGCTACTTTTCTGAAGATTTAGTGGTAGAATAGAAGTAGAGATATATTTTGACGTGGGCGAGGGCGAATAAGATACTGATTTAAATATTTGAAAGTTGGCCATACCATTTTCAGGTAAGCGCGACGTATGAAATGGATGCACGCTACCTGGCTGCAGCTTTCAGTAATCTCAGTTGAATCTGTGCCAAGTTCGCAATCATGCCTTATGTGGGCCAAGAGACTGCAGCACTTTCACGTGTATTATATTATTTAAACTCATATTTTATATCGTTAAGTCTTACTCTAGTTTTATTTACCATCTGGAATTCAAATATACATATTCTCAGTACTAGCCAGGAGTTAGGAAGTTGGCGGTGTTTCACCCCCGTGCCTCGATGAGTACGTTAAGCCGTCGGTCCCGGTTATTATCACTAACATGATAATAGTCGTTAAAGCCCGCCAACCCGCATTGGAGCAGCGTTATAGGTCTAAGCTCTAATTTCCCTCTCTCCTATGGGAGTGGAGGCCTGTGTCCAGCTGTGGGACGTTAATGGGCTGTAGTGGTGGTGGATGATAACATAAGCTTGGCAGGTATTTTACTAAAAATATATTATGGCAAGACAAGGGCAGAAACAATAAATAGAATCATGACTGTGGTATGATTAGGGCATATAATACCCTAAGAAAGTGGCAAGAAGTGACTGAATGAGAAATTATTTATTATCTCGGACAGTAGATGCAACAAGTGATGATGATAATGATGATGTTGTTACATTGTCAATTAAATACTACTATTGTCAATTAAGTACAATTAATAATACATTGTAAATTTTTATGTTCCACGGTGGCTCTATGAGCTCACAACTCACACACGGACAGCTGCGTCTAAGTGCGGAAACCCAGGAGAAGAAAGAAAATTCTAAAAATTCAAAATTCTTTATTTGCAGAAACATTTTTTACAATGAAATGTTATGTATTCGTTTTCTACTGGAATCCAAATCAGGCATGCAAAATTACACAATAATTGTTTATTTTATTAAGAAAAGAAAGAAGCTCGATGAGCGTACCTGTAAAGAAAAATTGCTCTTTTTAAAGAAACTGCGTGGATTCCAAGCTTCACATAAAACCAAATAAAGGAACTCAAATAGTGAATTTCGTTAAAGCAAAAGTCCCTGATATATTCAGCACTATGTACTTGGGAATATATTATAACATTCCGGTCTCGTGTTCTTACCAGGGGTGTCGGTAAAGCCTTTTTTGCAGATATTTGTCGGCAAACCTGTCTCGCCGATCAAACAACATCTCCGATGGAATATTTGCTTGTGTCGCTCGACATTCTTGTATTATTTGTGGAGTAAGTCATAGGGAATGGCGAATTTAATCAAAGATAACATCAACAGATGCTCAACAGATGCACAAGATATTAAACTATTAAACTAAAAAAAAATCTGAACAGAAAAAAAGTTCCATTTTTCATACAAATTTTAAAGCCCTATTTTACCCCTTTAGGGGTTGAATTTTCAAAAAACATTATTTTTGGATGCCTAGGCCACTACGTCAGGATATTCAATGCAGATAATATTATAATATCCTTTCCGATCCATAGTGTGTATCCGATCTATAATTGTGACAAATATTTCATCCAACCAAGAGGGACGAATGGCCTAGCTGTTACAACGCGTATCAGTCGATTGTGATTGTTAAGCAACGTTGACCCAAGTCGGTAACTGGATGGGTGATCGAATTAGGAGAATCAAATTTGGCCTTTTCGTCACCTCCGTACCTCGGAGAGCACGTTAACCCGTCGGTCCCGGTTATTATTACTAATATCTGATAATAATCGTAATAAATCTAAGAGTTTAAAAACTCTTAGTCGAGTCGTATACGGAAGGACCTGGGAACCCACCGCATTATTTTTATCCTAAATACAGGCAACTAGTTAGGAGTCAGACCTACCACCCACGCAAATGGCCAAATTATTATGTAAGTCAAACTTTTATGTTATTTTTATGTTATTTTATTACCTTTATTACCATTATATTAGTAAGTTTTCTAGTAAGTGTATTGTAGAATTATATTTGTGTGGTTTTTGTAAACTTTTTGAATAAACAAATTGAAATTGATTATCATCCCAAGAAAACTTCTACCATTATTTTACTAATGGAATGGGGTTACGACCCTCAGTAATGAGGAATACGACGCCAAGAGAGAGAGAGATTTCGTCCAAATCGCTTTTATTCGATAACTTAAACCAAAGAGAAAGATAGGATCGTAGTGTTGAAAATGTTTTCACTTTTCTACACCGTTGAGCCGGATACCATGAATACATACGGGAAGTTTGAAAGTGGGAATCATCCGGGGCGACTGCATTTTGAAATTTTAACGTCCCGGCTTCAACTTCCGACTGCGCGTGAATGTATGCTTGAACATGGAAATGGAGATTTTAAGTTGTATTCGTATTCTGGAAGGAAGACTCAACTATGTGTCGACAAACGTGTCAGGTGGGAATTTGAATACTGGAACGCTTACCTTTTCTTTACGTCTCACCTTTACGTCTTTAATATTCCTTTCTTTAATAGTCTCTTTGTAAGTATGTTTTCTCATATAATTATAAATAGAAAAATATCGAAACACTCACTCACCCACAGGAGAGTAGTCACAGGCGGTCGCCATTCTCCTATATTACTATTTAGCGCTTTAAAAGATGCAAAATTGTATGCTTAATATTTCATCCAAAACCTTTCTTCTGCTGATCAATCTCTCACAGGCAATCTTTTAGGTACCTACGTTTTAACATTTCAATTGGTTTTAACATTCAAAACAAAATAACTATTAAAAAAACCATTAGGTATTTGATCATTTACTTACTTTGTTTTGTAAGCCTAAATAATCAAATAAATATTATAAATGCGAAAGTTTGGATGGATGGATGTATGGATGTATGTTTGTTACTCAATCACGCTCCAACGGATGAACGGATCTGGATGAAATTTGGCACAGAGATAGATTATAGTCTGGAATAGCACATAGGCTACTTTTTATCCCGGAAAATTAAAGAGTTCCCGCGGGAACCGAAAAACCTCAATCCACGCGGACGAAGTCGCGGGCATCAGCTAGTGTTGATATAAGTTCGGCCATCCTTGTATTGTATAACTTGATAAAACTTCTTATTAACATTGAAAATTTAAGTTAATGTAGGTACGGTCCTCTTCCTCTAACACAAATAGGAGTACATAAATAGATAAACCCAGTGGATAAACCATTAATTTATGTTATCACTGTATAAATTATTACAATGTTAACGGCCTATATCATTGTACCAGCGTTAGCTAAGTTAGGTTTAAAAGCGGTAATAGCTCTCTAAGTTGCCAAGTAAAGCCTAATTTACGACTCCATTAACTACACAATGTAGCTGTAGGTACGCCACAATGTTGGCCCATCATCGTTTTTGTTACTGGGAAATAACACGAGATAGTAGAGTGGTCCATTAATAACTTGGTTCAAGCTCAACTTATGCTTAGACTAGCTGATGCCCGCGACTTCGTCCGCGTGGTTTAAGTTTTTTTTATTTACGCGGGAACTCTTTAATTTTCCGAGATGAAAAGTCCCACTCTCCAGGTCCTCAACTATACCCATGCCAAAAATCACCTCGATCCGTTGCTCCGTTGCGACATGATTGAAGGACAAACCAACAAACAAACACACTTTTAGTTGTCTAATTTAGGATGATAATTTTGGTAGTTGCCATTTGCATGGTACTGCTTCAGTCTGTCTCACTCTAGTCCTTTACTATTGCTATACATCTCTCATCTGTCAAAATTATCATCCTTAATTATACAGACCATAGAACAAGGTAGCTGCAATAACGTAGGAACACTAATAAACTATAGATGTCAGGCGACAGTAAAGAAAAACTTGTGTAATAGGTAGGTATACCTTCCATACTAATCCTACTAGCTAATATAAAAATGTGAAAGTTTGGATGGTTGTTAGCTGGTAAGTATAGATATTTGTTACACCTTCACGCCGCAACGATTGAACTGAATGGCTGAAAGAATGGAGATAGCTAAAAACCTGACTTAACACATAGGCTACATCTTATCCCGGAAAATTAAGAGTTCCCGCGGGAACATTGGAAGGACATTTTTATAACTATTGGCAGAGATATATTATTTAAAAGTGTATAATTTGTATGTGAACCACATTCAGTTTTACATGGTCGGTCGCATTCGCAAAGTAGATAGTTTTCTTACTACTCGGTGGACCATTAAAGAATTCTATATTTGCACACGTACGTATAATTACTTGATTTATTCTTTAAAGAAATCATAATATGAAAGTGAGGGAATAGAGACCATAGGCGTGTTAGTACACAGCTCTAAAATTGCCCCACGCGCAGGTGGTTAATTCTTTAGAGCTGATGGTTGCCTTAGTAAACTCGGTGGTTGGAATTGAAAGGAAGAAAGAAAAAACATTTATTTCCAGATTGTGCCACACATAAACAAGCATACGGAAGGAGGTAGATCACCTCTGCACCTCAACGATCTAAACAACAGCGAAGAGGCGCAGGAATGATCTGTATCAATTAATTGGACATTTTTATTATTATTGGTAGATAAATATTATTTAAAAGTGTATAACTTGTATGTGAACCTCATTCAGTTGCACAGTCGGTCGCATTCGCAAAGTAGAAAACACTCGAGCGGACTGCGGACGGAACGCGTTCAGACTTCAGCAGTTAGGTCAGGATCGTCACTGCAAACTTGTTGGGCTGAAAAACTTTAAGGGTCATTAAAAGAGGCGAAGTGGGTTACTTCCAGTTTTCTTACTACTCTGTGTTATACTTTCTGTGCACAAGTATAATTAACTAGATGATGCCCGCGACTTCGTCCGCGCGGAAACTCTTTAATTTTCCGGGATAAAAAGTTTATGTCCTTCTCCGGGATGTAACCTACCTCTTTACCAAATCGCTTGAAAATCGGTTGAAAAGATGGGCCGTGAAAGCGTAGCAGACAAACAGACAGACACACTTTCGCATTTATAATATTATTATGGAAGTATGGATTTGTTCTTCAAGAAATGATATTATTCAACCTTTTATGAAAATTTAAAAATAAAAAACGACCCTGGCGTTACGAGTACCGAGGTCTTGAAAGGGGTTCGATCCCCGGCAGTGACACTGCCTGACACTTTGGGAATTTATAATTTCTGAATTTTCTCTGGTTTGGTCTGGATTGAGGATTTTATGCCAAACTTATAAAAAATAACTAAACTGGTAGGTAATTAGGTATGGTCGGCCTATGGGCCTTAAAGATGTCCGTATGAATTATAACCGAAATATTAAAGCTAATTAATAACTTCGGTCAAGATTTTATACTAATCATTTAACTAATAACAAAGTTTAGGAAAAAATAATAAAGTAAAGGGTTTATGTCCGACCACCATGCTAGAGTTGGCCAATGGCCATTTGCATGACACTCCATCGTTTGATCAAAAAATTGCTTGGCACAAACTAAGAGTTAAAGCGTTTTAAGATTACCTATTTAAACGAAGCAGCTACCTACTGGATTATAGATATTAAATCAATCATCATCCTACGTGAGCGACAAACTCGACAACGCGACTTGCATCAAGGGCTAACTTTTAGTGGAATAATAATTTTAAAAAACGCAACAAGTTTTATAAAGTGATAAACCCTGGGGTCGTGGGGCGAAGATGCTAGATCATTTTTTAAGGACCTATCTTCTCGTCTCACAGAGTCCACAGGTGACCGGAGGGCTGGCAGTTACCTCGGCCAACATATAAGTTTGGCTATTCAGCGGGGTAACGCAGCCAGCGTTCTGGGCACATTGCCTCATTACAGCGGCATAGATGATATTTTTAATGTTTAGTTTTTAGTTTTTTAATTTAGATTTAATTTAGTTTTTAATAGTTTTAATTTCATATTTTTGTTAGTACTAATTATTACTAAAATAAATTAAATAAAATTATACCCCAAGTGATAAAAAAAATTAATGGTAAAAATGCAAAAAAAAAAACAAAAAAAAACGGATTGTCCTGTCTAGTGTGTAGTACCTTCTTAAGGGACGTTGTTATCAAACAAATATTAGGTCAAAATGTATTCGAAGTGGCCAAACCGGTTGCCTTTAACCTCATTTTCAATACTGAAATAAAAGTTTCGGTGACAGACTGAAATCCATGAGGTTGCACTAGATACCAATCCCTCTGGTTGGACAACTACTGCAAGTGTAAACTACCTTCGTCTGGCATAAGCTGATATTATGCTCTAGTAGATGATGCCTGCGTCTCCGTTTGCGTGGATTTAGGTTTTTCAATCTCGGGAACTCTTTAATTTTCCGGGATTAAATGTTAATTTATTTTGAGAACATTGGCCGGAAATTCCTCTTTAATATAAAATTTTGTAATTTTGTAATTGTCTATGTTTAATTTGTGTAATGTAATGTAAATTGTTGTGGTCTACTATATAATAATTTAATGTATCGTGAGTGTTGTAAGCAACTATCGTAAAATTGTGGTAGTAGAATAAATGACTATTTTATTTATTTAAATGTTAATTCAGTTTCTTCATTCAAAAATCAGCCAAATCTGTTTAGTCATTGTGGTGTGAAGGAGTAACAAACACCTAATCTTGAAAACAAACAAACTTAACATTTATAATTAGTAGGATGTGTAAGATTTTGAAACTTTATTTTTAGAACTGTATGATTGTGGTTCGAAGAGGTCCATAATATCTGGAAATAAGAACTTTACTCTTCCTTCTTTTGTGATTTGTACCACAGCATAATCGCCAATATTAACTGAAGTTTCTAGGTTTACGGCTTTATAACGACGCGCTAAGCAGTGAAATATGTGCCAGGGAATGTGTCGCATGATTATTTAATACCGGCAGTAGATTGTGAGAGGTATTTATTATGTAAAGTTTTTTCCTGACTCAGAAATGAGGTTAAAATGTGGAAGAAGGAAATATTACGTAAGTTTGTTATACCGGAAGTGATTTAGGTGGGTGAGTTAAATTCCGGATGGAAATTTTAGAGAATTTGGCCTCATCCATATTAGAACTGCGAATTGCGGTTGTTTGTTGGTTAGGTTGTACTAAATCAGGCCGCTACAGAGCAACGGATCGACGCATTTCTTACATGGATATAGTTGGAGACATCGACCGGGATATTTAAAACCTAAATTGCTGCAGACGAAGTTGCGGGCATCGTTTATTACAATAATAAAGGATAGCTTAGTTTTCATAGATTTTATAATTCTACGTCATGGCTGTAAAATAAACCTACTTGCATATTTTCAATTATCTGGACTCGGCAGTTTCAGAAGTTCGTTGCATTGTGTCAGTCTACTCTACATTATTATATCACTTAGTGCTTACCGAACTATGATCAACAAGTAACAATACTTAAAACCAAACCCACAGAAACACTATAGCGTAGAAGCTAAGCTATTAAACATAATTATGAACTTACTAAATGGATAGAAATGATCCCCTTTACACTAACGCTTCTCCATCGTAGGCGTTCGTAGCCTAGCGTTTGGCCATCGTAGGCGTTCGTAGAACTTATGCGCAACGCAGACGCCGCGGTCACAACGCGAACTCCTGAGAGCTGCGCTAACGTCGCGTAGGCGTGACGTCATTTACCGCAAACAATATCACAACACTTTTAACTCGCTTTTTTTTAAGAAATTTAAAAATAATGTGATGCGTCGATGCGCTATGCTCGCAGCGTTCAGATGTTAACTTAACGCAGGCGTCGCGTTGTCACCGCGTCGGCGTTGCGCTTACCCGTTGTCCTAGATGAGCGACAGAAGCGACGCCACGCGATGCGACGCGATGCATCGCCATAGAAAATGAAGTTACGTCTACGTTGTCGCGTAGATACGTCTGTCATTTTCTATGGCGTCGTATCGCGTCGCGTCGCGTGGCGTCGCTTCTTTTGCTCACCTAGGACAACTAGTAACGTGGCCTACGTTGTCGCGTAGATACGTCTGTCATTTTCTATGGCGTCGTATCGCGTCGCGTCGCGTGGCGTCGCTTCTTTCGCTTACGTAGGACAACGGGTAACGTGGCCTACGTTGTCACGTAGATACGTCTGTCATTTTCTATGGCGTCGTATCGCGTCGCGTCGCGTGGTGTCGCTTCTTTCGCTCACCTAGGACAACGGGTAACGTGGCCTACGTTGTCACGTAGCTATACGTCTGTCATTTTCTATGGCGTCGTATCGCGTCGCGTCGCGTGGCGTCGCTTCTTTCGCTCACCTAGAACAACGGGTAACGTGGCCTACGTTGTCGCGTATATACGTCTGTCATTTTCTATGGCGTCGTACCGCGTCGTGACGCGTGGTGTCGGTTCTGTCGATCCAAAGGACGGGTTCGACGGGTTACGCTGGAGAAACGCTAGTTTAAAGGGGCTCTAAAATTTTGCATCTCTAATAAGTTAGGAGTTAGTTCACCTTAGCTGAAGTGCATTCGACAATTTCCACTTTATCGCCAATACGTGCACGGTGAATGGTCGGGACGAGCTAAGATAAACTTATCTCTACAACTTTAGAGTCAACTATCAGGCGATGTAGATTAGAACTTGGGCTAGCTTCGGCAATGTTCGGATAACTTGGGATTGTTATAGAAAACAATGCACGAGGAGAAACTAGTGTTATTTTGTTTTGTTTTAACGATGTTCGTGTTTTCAGTTCTAAACTGTGCGAGTAGGTACCTACTTCGCGTACCGTGCTTGTACGATTATGCAATTCAATATGTTTTTTTAATCCACTTCATGTTAGCCCTTGACTGCGATCTCACCTGATGGTAAGTGATGATGCAGCCTAGCCTAAGATGGTAGCGGGCTAACCTTTTAGTGGCATGGCAGTTATATTAAACCCATACCCCTATTCAGTTTCTACACGGCATCGTACCGGAACGTTAAATCGCTTGGCGGCACGTCTTTGCCGGTAGGGTGATAACTAGCCGCGGCCGAAGCCTCCCATCAGGCCAAACCAGGGAAAATTCGTAAATTATAAATTCCAAAATTGACACTGCCGGGGATCGAACCCGGGACCTCCGCACGTTAAGACAACAGCGCTCAACACTGCGCCACGGAGGTCGTCAAAATTTAGTACATGTAGTGTAACTTGTAAGTTACTATCTGTTAAGTAAATAATATAATACACACTAAATAACTATACATAATATCCGGATAAACTCATCGTGTTCCGTCGGAAAAATGCCCGAGTAGTTTGTAGTAGTGAGTTTATCCGGATATTATGTATAGTTACTTTTATCCAAATATCGTATCCTTAAAATATAATAGTGCGTTTGCGTAGAACATGCATAATCACACTGGATTTAAAGATACTCAATACAAAAAATAGAACGGCACAATAAAATGAAAATAAAAGTTTGAACTCTATCATATTACTAGTTTTGATATACTTGCACTGCAGCACATTTCGTATCACGCAAATACGACGTGACAAAATTAACACATTGGAGATTCACACGATCAACTTTTTGAATTTATGCATAAGTTACGAGTAGATTGTAAAATCGCTGGATTAACGAAGTTGTTATTGTAGTGCTGGAAACCGGAGTTTCGAGCAGAATATTCAGAGATTCAGTCGCCTTTGTGTATAAAATGCTAAGCGGGCAAAGTAAGGGAGCCGGTTAACTAGATGCAAATCATTCTAAACTCTTAGAGCAATAAACCTTAGAAGCGGAGGAGTGACGCAAGAAAATCAGCTAAGAATAGCTTGGTGCGACAATATTCAAGATTATAATAGAGCAGCAACAGGCCAATTACTGTCATTTTACTCTTGATACAGTCATTATCATATTGAAAGTGTCCACCGGTCGGTGTCTGTATACCTTAGATACGGTCTATGGCTGGGAGTGCTTGTGAGGCGAAGGAATCCAGGCGGAGGTGGTCCAGTCATCCAGGTTCGTACGCATTGTACTGTTTTATGGAGATATCTATGTATCACACAACCCATATAACGGGTGATTTTACATTATTAGGATAATAATCGACCCGACCCAGTGTAACGTAAGATGTGGTCTTTCGTTACTGGCAACATTAAATCATAATAATAGCAACTTATATTAGAACTGCTATAACTTGTTTATTCGATTCATTAGAGCTTAAATGTTGAGATTGTTCGAATCTTCATTTTAAGATAGGTAAGAAAGTGCTACAGCACTGGCTTATATTAATGGCTCATAATATAGGCTACTTTTTATTCCGGAAAATGAAGGAGTTGCAGCGACAATAAAAAATAAAAATTGGCAGTCATAGGGACTGCCGATAGAAGTGAAAACTATTATTTCAAAACGTTAGAAAAAAAAATTAAAATATAAACCTTAAAACTAAGGCAGAATGTAGTATATTTATATTTAAGACCTTTTGTCTTCGTAACAACGCGAGCATGTCGGTGACGCGAATCCACAAGTTTACCCGCTACCAAAAAGTGCTCAAATGTGTGCAAAAACTGTGGCTAAATAAGTTTTCACTTTAAAAACTTAAACCACGCGGACACAGCAAACGCAGGCATCAGCTAGTATGTTTTATTTTCCAAGTATAAGCCCATTTGACATTCCGTTAGACGCTTTCCCGCAAAATGCAATCTTATTTAGGTAACCGCTATTATAGCTGGTATAATGGCGGCATGGTAATGGGGAGGAAGGGGGAGCACTGATTGCTGGATCACACGAGAGTTTAATTTTGTATTGATATTTATTGACAGCGTGCGCGGTGGCTGATTGATGAAGCCTCGTATTTAGTTTACTTATTGACAAATCTGAGGCCCAATTGTCAAAGCAAATCGTAATCATTTGACAGCTTAAAACGTATTACTCGAACTGTTTATGGAGTTCATACATGCTTTTTGACGTGCAGACATCTATGAACTCCCTAAACAGTAAGAATGGCCGATTAAACGTTAAAGATTTTCGTCAAAGTAAAATAAACCATAACTGCATTGAATTAGAGCTCAATTTCGTCTGCCCATTTTTATACGTTTCGGTATGTACGATACTCAAACGTATAAGAATGGATACACGAAATTGAGCTCTAATTCAATGCAATTATGGTTTATATTACTTTGACGCTGAACCTTTACCATTTGATAGACAATACTTACATAATCGGGGGGCTGAGGCCCAACTGTCTATGAAAATCTTAATCATTTGAGAGCTTAAATCGTATTACTCGAGCTGTTTAAGGAGTTCATACACGCTTTTGGACATGCAGACATCTATGAACTCCTTAAACAGTTCGAATTATACGTTTGACAAACGTTTACGATTACAATTACGATTTTCTTATCCTGATTTCCTTTAATTAAATCATTTTGCATGTTTATACACTTTTCTATTACTCTTTTTGTATTCTGAAAACTAGTTCAAAAGCATTCGCACGAGTTTCATAATACTATCGCATTACTTTTAGTTCAATAAATAGTTCTTTGAAATCAAATTAAAGCGAGAGGCTTCTTTGTGTACAGCGTTTCTACAAATTAATTTTAATCCTGCTCGTGAAAGCCTTTAGCGTTTTGTAGAAAAGTTCTTTTATATAGTTTTTTACTCCTTCTATAACTTTTGATTGCGGTTTTTTCTGTACTTTTTTAAATATTCACCTGAACGCCTTAGATCCGAAAGCAAAGTGTGACAATATAATTGTATGAATTGAATTAATAATCTATACTAATATTATAAACGCGAGTTTGGATGGATAGATGTATGGATGGATGGATGTATGTTTGTTACTCAATCACGCCTCAACGGCTGAACGGATCTGGATGAAATTTGGCACAGAGATAGATTATAGTCTGGAATAACACATAGGCTAATTTTTAACCCGGAAAATTAAAGAGTTCCCGGGAGAACCGAAAAACCTCAATCCACGCGGACGAAGTCGCGGGCATCAGCTACGAGTAGATGCACGACAACCTGTACTCGTATATGAGATGCACAATATCACTACCAAATGTGAATAGACCGTGAAAAGGCGACACATCAGACACTTTTGCTTTTTAGGGTCCCGTAGCCAAATTTGGCAAAAACGGAACCCTTATAGATTCGTCATGTCTGTCTGTCTGTCTGTCTGTGTGTCCGTCCGTATGTCACAGCCACTTTTTTCCGAAACTATAAGAACTATACTGTTGAAACTTGGTAAGTAGATGTATTCTGTGAACCGCATTAAGATTTTCACACAAAACTAGAAAAAAAACAATAAATTTTGGGGGTCCCCATACTTAGAACTGAAACTCAAAAAATTTTTTTTCATCAAACCCATACGTGTGGGGTATCTATGGATAGGTCTTCAAAAATGATATTGAGGTTTCTAATAACATTTTTTTCTAAACTGAATAGTTTGCCCCTTAGGGTTCCTTACAGGTTTGTACGGAACCCTCGGTGCGCGAGTCCGACTCGCACTTGGCCGGTTTTTATATTATTAGCACAAAACTGAGAATCTATTATGCCAAATAATTTTCTATTTAGAGAAATTCAAAGCAGGATGTTGATAACTCATAAGTTACTAGATGATGCCCGCGACTTCGTCCGCGTGGATTAAGGTTTTTTTTTATTCCCGCGGGAACTCTTTAATTTTCCGGGATAAAAAGAAAGAAAGAAAGAAAGAAAAAACATTTCATTTCAAATGTGCCATACATAAAAAATGTCCTTCTATGTCCTTCCCAGGGACACAACCAATACCTGCCCCCCAATCATGTAAGAATGGCCGATCAAACGTTAAAGATCGTCGTCAAAGTAAAATAAACCATAACAGCATTGACTTAGAGCTCAATTTCGTGTATCCATTCTTATACGTTAGAGTATCGTACATACCTAAACGTATAAGAATGGGTACACGAAATTGAGCTCTAATTTAATGCTGTTATGGTTTATTTTACTTTGACGACGATCTTTAACGTTTGATCGGCCATTCTTACATGATCGGGAGGCTGTACCAAATTTCATCAAAATCGGTTGAACAGATGGGCTGTGAAAGCGTAGCAGACAGACAGACACACTTTCGCATTTATATTATTAATTTTAAAAAAAATTGTTTCAGGGCAGCAATATATTTCTTTACAGAGTATTAAACTACAGGGATTTCTCTCTCTCTCGTAAAAGAGCATAAAAATTTACTTTTACGAGAAATGGTATAGAAAAATATTAATAGCGCTCGGCGGTCAAATTTGAAAGCTCTAGTTCACAAACAGGTCAACTGAATTTATAATTTGGTTTACTGAAAAACTCAAGCCTTTATATACAGAAGTAAATGTTTTCTGTATTAAATAACGACCAGTAAAACTGTTTTTGCCATTTCCTTTGATCGTCTTCTTCGTCGGATGCCTCTTTGACTATGATCCGAATCCAATCTCAACGAAGGACCTGTAGCCCTATTCCGTCAAAGTTACATCAATCATTGTTACAGTCTCAATTATTCTGATTGGCTGAATGATGCTATTGGAATTTGGCCCGTAAGGAAAGCGTGACACCCTGAGGTGATTATGATCGTTAAGTACTCTATAGCAATTATAAATTTGTTATAAGGCTCGTAGTGTCGGTTGTGTGAACGCAGATTGGCTAAACCGAATTTTGTTTTAAAAGTCTTATGCACACAATTCAACGGATCCAGCGCATTGTAGTTGTAGCTGTAGGAGGTTGTTGGCTCGGTATTTTTATATTAAATCTGAAGCAGCTTTTAAGAACTGTGGCGCGTCACTATTGCGCAAATTCTTCCCACCCGTTGCTTCGTAAATTACATATTAATTATCTATCATAAAAAGTTACTACGTACTATATTTGCGCTTTCCTTCTATACGATCGAGTATAAAACAAATTTAGGAAGTCTAGAGTCCCTAGAGAGGCCTGCACCACCTCAGCAGACGCTTCATACTTGGCACTTAGCTTCGAATAGGTCGGTTTAGCCGACTACGGTAAAGCTAGGTACGGTAAGTGATAAGGAAGACCGTGTAGAAACCGTATAGGGGAATGGGTTTAATATAACTGCCATGCCCCTAACAGGTTAGCCCGCTACCATCTTAGACTGTATCATCACTTACTATCAGGTGTGATCGCAGTCAAGGGCTAACTTGTAGTTGATAAAAAAAAAAAAAAGAAGTGTTATGATTTTAGCAGTCCATGTATTTAGGTATGGACGAGTATGTATATATGTTTGTTTGTATTTATGTATAACCGTAGCGTCCGAACGACTGAGCCTATTTTGATGAAAGAGGTGTCAATCGAATTATTATTGTGGTCCAGGCTATTTTTATTTGAGTGTACGGGCACGAAATTACCGGTAGCGGGGCGACGGCGGTAGTGGGGCGAGGCGATTAGTCGGAGAGCTGGCGACGATTTTCGGGAAGAATTTTCTATAACTACTAGCTGATGCCCGCGACTTCGTCCGCGTGGTTTAAGTTTTTTTCCCCACAGAGGCTCCTTAATTTTCCGGTATAATTCCGGTAGCCTAGGTCACTCTCCAGGTCCTCAACTATATTCATGC
The DNA here is from genome assembly GCA_917051295.2 of Erebia ligea. NCBI lineage: Eukaryota > Metazoa > Arthropoda > Insecta > Lepidoptera > Nymphalidae > Erebia > Erebia ligea. The sequence goes on from OU785226.1 coordinate 15,621,036, forward strand.
AAAAAATCACGTTGACCCGTTGCTCTGTTGCGGCGTAATTGACGGACAAACTCTCTATATTACGTCCTTGGGGATCGAATTTTCAAAAGTGGCGAAACACGTACTTCTTCATATTTAACGGAAAGCTCAAATACCAAGTTTCATAGCTTTAACTTGAAAAATGAATGACTTTCATACCAACTTTCAACCCCTATTTTACCCGTTTGGGGGTGGAATTTTGAAAAATCCTTCCTTATTGAGCGCCTACGTCACAAATGGAACCTATTATCAAAATTTCAAGTTTCTAGCCCCAGCGGTTTAAGCTGTGCGTTGATATATAAGTCAGTCAGTCAGGACTTTGAATTTTAATATATAGATATTTAGATAACCGACAAAAACGTCTGGGTTCTATTTTTCGACTTCTATAAGTACCTACTTTTAAAGATAAAAACATCAAGTTGCCAAAAAATTGTTTTAGACAGGTTACTGAATTTTAGTTAATACTTACTGCTTGATAATGTATACGCTAGACTTGGCTGCAACCAGACCTGCTTGCAAGTGGTGATACAGTAGAGCGCGCTTGCCTAGAAGATGGCTATTCACTCTTGATTCGTGAGGCGAAACAGTTCGGCAGCGAATGTTTTCCTTTTATACACGAGTAAAATTATTGTTCGTATTTACAAACAATCACGCTATTCAGGAAACTTTCTTCAGTGGGCATATTTCGGTTTGCTTAGGACCAGTTTGCTTAGATAGAGTAAACACTCTCAATATTGAGCGGACATCTTTATGATAATCTCTGATGGAACGATCTCTAGAAAGGTAGGTTTACATACCCTTATCAAAATTACGGGTTATGTACGGTCTATTTCTTTGTTTATTTATTCTTTATCTCTGTTCTTTATTACGAACTAGATTGTGCCCTCGACTTCGCGAAAATTACATTCTTTGATTGAATACCTTAATTTTTCGGGCTACAAAGTATGTCCTTCCCCGGGTCGTAACCTACCTCTATACTAAATTACATTGCTGCTGCGATGCAGCAATTAATTTAATTAAATCGGTTGAAAAGATGGGCCGTTAAAGCGTAGCAGAAAGACAGATAAACACACTTTCGCATTTATTTATATTACTACTAGCTGATGCCCGCGACTTCGTCCGCGTGGATCGAGGTTTTTCGTTTCCCGCGGCAACTCCTTAATTTTCCGGGATAAAAAGTAGCCTATGTGTTATTCCAGACTATAATCTATCTCTGTGCCAAATTTCATCCAGATCCGTTCAGCCGTTGGGGCGTGATTGAGTAACAAACATCCATCCATACATCCATCCAAACTTTCGCATTTATAATATTTATTTGATATTTGATGATGTGTTACGTAGATAGTCGTCTGTTAAAAAATTGACTTGCCCAAGGCGCAGGATATTGGATATTGCGGGGCATAATTTTAGCTTATTGTCCGCTCGAACAACAGTTGTTTCGTGGCTTTGTTCCATATGAGCCAGTTACTGGCTCATAATATCAAAGCCGCAAGCCTTAGCAATTTGTTTTGCAGGCGTACTAGCGACGATATTGAATTCGCTTCGTTTTTAGCAGTCATATTCAGGCGTGTTCATTGTTAATACGGTGATTTTTTGAATCAACATGGGCCGTGGCTTCTCCAGTTCCTACCTACCTTTCTTTTCTTGTCAGAAATCATAAACTTATTGTTGAAGAAAACAATACTTATGCAAGGATTCTCAGAAAAATCTTCCTGAACGAAGTCGGTCTGGAAGATTTTTCTGGACTGGTCAGTAGGTATAAGTTAAGCCACATCATATAAATGCACACGGTCTGCGAAAAATGAAATAGTGAAAATTGCACTAATTGTACTTCAACTAGGTACCAAAAAAAAACTCCATAATCGTTTCACGCTAGGCATACGGAAATCCGTTTATTTGGCCAAGTAATCCCATCCGGGCTGCAGTACCTCTGGTAACAAGAGATTTACAGCTCGAACCGCCAATATTTACACAGGCCTGGCGAAATATGAGATAATGTATTTGGATTGCAATATTAGTTGAGTTGAATGGTGGTAAGGGTGGGTCCTACTTTTAGATAAATTGTAAAAATGTGAGTTTTCCATCGATGTTGAGTTTCAGATTAAAAAGATCGTAACTCATTCTGACGGCTATCTATGCCTAAAAGACGATTATCAAAAAAAAATAACAGGAATCGTCCAGTTTTAATAGTAGGATAGATGGTAGTTTAGTAGAATGGTTTAGGCAGAGTATGAGAGACAAGTGGAGCAAATTTTATGAAGTGAAACGTCTTTAGAATCGCTCTGATTTAAAAAATTCAACGAAACGAAAAAGCGACGCGAGAGAATGAGATAGAATACAAAATATATTTATCTCATTCTTTCGTAGGCTACTTCTCTGAAGTTTCACTTGTGCATAGCACACACACACTTTTTTTTTTTAAATTATTATTTGAAAAATATTACGATTAAGTTTAAATATAAAAACTATTGAAACATAATAATATTAACATGTCCTTTTTGTATGGTAATTTTTGACAAATTCCTTAGATCCTGCCCAACCTTATAGGTCTTCTTTGTAATTTTTTTTATTCAAACTAAATGTTTTAAAAGCCAGGGAAAAAAGAATATCCTTAATATTTCTAGAAATAACATTATTCTTTACACTCAGTGGTAGGTCGAGACCCCCTTGAATTGCAGGAAAAGTGTGTTAAAACTGAAAGGCTTCCCTCGATGGAGTCTAAAGGGAATTAATTGAGTTTGTCTCAAGGGAACGGCTGTTCCGTTTTGCATTAGAGCCATTCGCGCATTGATAATAAAATTATCTTCTCTTTTATGTAACGGGAGAGTAAATATTATATTTCGGATCGAGATTTGTATATGACATTTATGTAGCTATAAATATACTATGCTTTTCCTGGGCTCACGTTGAGTTAGATTGAATACAAATTATTTCAAACCACTTTAGGAATTGAATGTTCTTTTCTTAGCGGATGCTTACGTGATAATACCTGTGCCTATACCAGCCTTGCTTTCAGCCTGTCCGTCATTCGTCAGGTGGTTTGAGCTGTGCTTTAATAGATCAGTCAATCAGTCGTTTCCTTTTATCACTTATGTTTTTATTATTATTAAAAAATAATTATCACTGCTGATCTACGAGTATCTTTACTAATATTGTAAATGCGAAAGTTTGCATGGATGGATGGATGGATGGATGGATGGATGGATGGATGGATGGATGGATGGATGGATGTTTGTTACTCAATCACGCCAGAACGGCTAAACAGATCTGGATGAAATTTATCACACAGATAGATTAGAGTCTGGAATAACACATAGAATACTTTTTATTCCGGAAAATAAAGAGTTCCCGCGGGAACCAAAATACCTCAATCCACGCGGACGAAGCCGCGGGCATCAGCTAGTCTATACTAATATTATAAATGCAAAAGTTTGGATGGATGGATGGATGGACGTTTGTTACTCAATCTCGCCCCAACGGCTGAACGGATCTGGATGAAATTTGGTACAGAGATAGATTACAGTCTGGAATAACAGATACGCTTCTTTTTAACTCGGAGAATTAAAGAGTTCCCGCGGGAACCAAAAAACCTCAATTCACGCGGACGAAGTGGCGGGCATAAGCTAGTATATTATAAGACATTACATTTTAAAAAAAGACGAAGCGGTGATAGCCTAGTGGTTAAGACCTCAGCCTCCTAACAGCAGCTTTTTAATACTAAGGGCCAGTTGGTTCAAACCTAGTTACCGTAGCTGACGTTCGTACACACGTAAGAACTTTAACGTCTGTTAATTTACTAGTATTGCTTCATGGTAAAATTGGTGAATCAACGCCTTCTTTGACTAACGTTCGTTAGCGCCATATTGAAAGGTTACGACGTGTCCGTCAAAATGTGTTGATGCAACCCAGCCTTATACTGCTTATTTTGGTTTATTTTTAAATAAATATTTGCAAGTTGCAATATAGAATTAACAAGTATATTTATGTATAAAAATAAATCGCATAGCCATCCTTTCGTAGGAAATCAGAATTGTTTTGTTTGCTTTACCTCATGCATCAAACAAGCTTTCCTGGAACGTTTACCGCTGGCTTCGAATGTATAAGTAATCGTAGAACCTCGGCACTGATGAATGAGCTGGTTTAATAAACTGAAGTTCACCTTTCCTACTAGTTACTCGTATCAATAAACTCAGTATAGTAAGTATATCGTACTAAGCTTATACTAATATTATAAACTAGCTGATGCCCGCGACTTCGTCCGCGTGTTTTAAGTTTTTTTGATTCTCGCGGGAACTCCTTAATTTTCCGGGATAAAAAGTAGCCTATGTCACTCTCCAGGTCCTCAACTATATCCATGCCAAAAATCACGTCAATCCGTTACTCCGTTGCGGCGTGATTGAAGGACAAACCAACAAACCAACAAACAAACATACTTTCGCATTTATAACATTAGTATGATGCGAATGTTTGTTACTCAATCTCGCTAGATCGGTTGAACGGGTCTGGTTGAAATTTGGCACAGAGATACCTAGATTATTAGTCTGGAATAACACATAGGCTACTTTTTATCCCGGGAAATTAGTGCCCGCGCGGGAAATCAAAAACTTCATCAACGGCAAACGGAATCAGCTTAAATCAGCTAGTACCTATTATAAACGCGAAAGTGTGTTTGTTTGCCCTTCAATACGCCGCGACAGAGCAATGGATCCACATGATTTTTTGTATGGGTATAGCAGAGTATCTGGAGAGTGACATAGGCTACCTAAGGGTGGGCTACATAAGGGTAGATTCTTACGACTTATCATAAGTGGCACAAGTTGTCCTTCATTTCATTTCATAGGCTACCTACTTTTTATCCTGGAAAATTAAGAAGTTCCATAAGGAATTAAAAAAAACTTACTCCACGTGGACCAAGTCGCGGGTATCAGTTAGTCAGCTAGTAAAAGTTAAAAGTAAATTAATGCGCGGCGCTCAAAAAAGCTTAATAGTTGTTTTTAATAAACCAAAAACGTTTAAAGAAAATAGGAAAAAAGAAAAATAGCAGACAGGGAAGCAGCAGTGGTATAGAGAGTTCTATAAGAGATCTATACCAATACTATATAGCCTATGTTACCCAACTATACCCATGCCAAAAATCATCTCGATCCGTTGCTCCGTTGCGGCGTGATTGAAGGACAAACCAACAAACAAACACACTTTCGCATTTATAATATTAGTATGATATTGTATGATTACCTTACCTACCCCTAATCGGTTTCTACATAGGAGTATATGGGCTTACATAACTGCCATACCCCAAACAGGTTAGCCCGCCACTATCTAAGACTGCATCATCACTTTCCACCAGATGTGAGATTGCAGTCAAAGGCTAACTTGTAGTGGAATAAAACATACCTAGCATTTACCAGACCAGAGATAATAATTACACCTACAAGGAATCGAACCTTTTCGAGTTTCTTGCCGGCTCTTCTCATCATAATCTCCTTTCCGAACCGGTGGTTGAGTCAAAACATGACGTAACATAAGAGACACCTGTATGTTCTACGTGTTTTAAGTAAACGAATGAATGAACCGATAACCTCCCACTTATAAGACCACTGCGGTTCACTGTGTCAGAGAGGTCATCAAATAAACCAAGTTACCTTACAGCTGCGGTGAATGTATAAGTAATTAAACAAGGAGCAACGACACTGATGGATGGATGTGTTTCATAAACAAGAATGTATTTTCCCATTTCCTGTCATTTTTATTTTTCTTCTTTATACCTATTCGCTAAGTATTTCTTCACTAGAGTAATCGATGTAAAAGTAAGGTGAAGTTTGTGGAATGAAAGACTGTGGGGGAGGCCAGGACCCACCAAGGGTTGTAGTATTGCAGTATGGATAGGTTACGTACTTTAAATCCTTGTTAACGTTTGTTCTGGGCCAACGTGTTCAGGATTTTTGGCATAGGTATTAAACGTACACATAATTAACCCACCACCTATACCACAAAACAATTTCACCTTACTCACTTTCAAGGATGGCTGGAAGAGATTTCTATTTAGAGATAAGCTTTACCTTTGTCCACTTTTGTTCTATTAGTTTTAAGACAATATTTTTTACAAAAAAAAATACAAAAAAAATAACCCGTACACGTTTACCTGTGACTTGGCCTTATGTATAAAAATAACATGCATATATTTATGCGTACAAAAAATATATTTACTAGAAATTACCATAATAAAGTCTCATTTAATATTTTTGCTATTCTGTCTCACTAAAACCCTATAATAAACCTCTAACAAACTAAAAGAAATATGCAAATACTAAACACTAAACTGCAAATACTAAACAGGTAACATTTTCAAAACGTTTCTCATACAAAACAACTCAACTATAAATGCTGTCCTATTACCTAGTTATTTACCTGATATTCACCAGTATTTCTATTTGCAGTTTGAAACGTATGTACATTTTCATATTGAATTTAAGTTTCATAAACATAATTACTAGCATATTTGTATTATGTATTCGCTAGCATATTCGCTACGGATGCACCTACGCTCGAAAGCGCGCTCTCACGGAAAATTGTAGAAAAGCACGCGGGCGTGGAGTATGCATGGCGCGTCCTCGCAAACTTTTCGTATGCTTATTTTTTTATGTTTTGAAAAAGGAATGTCTTTTGAATAATGAAGCTGTGACGCTAAAGTTTCGAGCGCCAGTGATTGTGAAATGTTCGAATTTCGAACACTATTTTTTTATATTGTTCAGTTGTTTTAAATGGCAATTCATTTAATTAATAATAATTTATTATTTGTGTCTAGTTTGGTATCTATTTTGAGCTGACAAGCTTTAGATCCTATTAGCTGATGCCCGCGACTTCGTCCGCATGGAATATATTTTTTTTATTCCCAAGGGATCTCTTTAATTTGCCGAGATAAAAAGTAGCCTAAGGCACTCTCCGGCCTTAACTATACCTACCCATGCAAAAAAACACACACTCAATCCGATGCTCTCTTGCGGCGTGTTTAAAGGACAAACCGACACGTTTTTGCATTTATAATATTAAGTATGAAGTATGAATTAGTCAACCAATAACCATTTAGGCACAGATGTAGTAAATTAGGCATTAATTAGTGTAATGGGCCATATTAGTGCTAGAACATACCAAGTTATTTTTTGAAGTGAAAACTTCTTTAACCGCGTTGAGCACTTTTTGGTAGGGGGTAAACTTGTGGATTCGCGTCACCGACACCGACACCGTCACCGACACGCTCGTCACCGACATGCTCGCGTTGTTACGAAGACAAAAGGTCTTAAATATAATTAATATACTACATTCGTAATTAAACTTTAGTTTTAAGGTTTGTATTTTAATTTTGTTTTAATTTGAATAAGTTTTAGATGAACTTCAAGTCGTGAAAATATGATATTTTCATGACCGCCGCAGTTATAATAATTCATAGTTGATAGAAGAGGGCTGGGGCTATGTGCGCATGTCAGCAACTAACTTGTTGGCTCTGTTTCTGAACGGCGACGGCAGTGCGGCGCGGTCGGACGCCGAGCGCGCGCTGCACGTTCGAAATTCGAACGCGTCCGAATTCGAAAACCGCGTTCCGAGGTTTTGTTAGTTTCAATATTGTTTTTATAATTAAATTAAGTTATCGTGTTTTTTTTTTGGATCGAAACTTGGTTTTGTGATTTTATTAAATTGATTTTTTATTTAATTTTAAAGTTGTTTTTGTAACTTTTTTATTCGCATGTAATATTTATGTTTATGTATTTTAATCACTACACTTTCATTGAGTAACAAGTTTTTTTTAATATTAAGATTAGATTCAGACGGCAGCGGGTAAAATTATTTGACATTGGACTGAAAAAAAAAATGGATACTACATAGTCGGTGGCAGAGTGGACGGTGTGAAAATGTATTCAAAAGTGAAACTGAAATAATCGAACAGTGTACAATGGCGTCCAAAAGGTTCGTTATCGCTTGGGCGGTCTGGCTCGCGTTGCCCCTGGCAACGGGCCATCTCAACGTGCTTATCAGCCAGGCAGAAGTTATGAAATTGTTAGGTAAGTTTTTTACCAATTAAGAATATATTTTTAAGATGCTAATTGAATTGGAACTCAATGCAAATGTTGTCAAGGTCAATTTTTAATTGAACGTCAAGTCCTTCAGTTTTCTTTGACTATGGGTTGTTAATAAAGTTGGGTATTATATTAAGTAGTAATAATGTCCTCTCGACCGACTTTCGACCACGGCGGCCTATCTCCAGAGACATTAGCCATGTGCGCGGGAAATATTATAGTGTACAAGTGTGTGCACATACACAGGTCCATTCTCTGTTCCTTTAATCTCATAGCCCGATGGGACCGAAAATCCGACACGACCGGAGAGAGATCAGGCGTAGGACCGACGGCCTCTCCGAGGCACGTGGGTGATGCACTGCCAAATTTCTAACTCCAGGCTGGTACTAAGAATTTCTTGTCAGTGAAACCCAATACTTGTTATGGCCAGACCCGAACCCGGTACCTCGTCAGCCGCAGTCGAACATGCTAACCACTAGACCAACGAGGCAGTCATATTATGTAGGTAGGTAGGTACTAGGTACACTGCAGTTTAGGTATTGATAGGGTAGGAATGTACATCCTCATAATAATTTGGGTGGTCCCCCATTCCTTGGGATATGGGTTTGACATAACCACCGTACCCCTGACAGGTTACCTACTAACATCTTACATCTTAGACTGCATCATCACTTACCATCAGGGGAGATCGCAGTCAAGGGCTAACTTGTAGTGGATAAAAAAGAAAAGGTTAGCCCGCTACCATCTTGGACTGCATCATCACTTACCATCAGTTGAGATTGTAGTCAAGGGCTAACTTATAGTGGCGTAAATAAAGTTTTGTCCTGTTACGTCTGTAGTGTGTTTTCGCCCTAAGATAAATGCACTGTCCACTACAAATCAATAAATTGTTTACCCACGTCCAATATCTTTGACACTATCAAAACACTAGCACAAAGACCTGACACTCCGTGTGACGTCATCCCCGAAGATCAAAAAATGTAATTATCTACCCCCGATCTACCCTCAGCCATTTGTATTTGCTGTACAAATTCGACGTATTTCCTATACGCAATTGAGGGTGGTTCCATTGACGCACGATACTTCGTAGCCTGATCTCTATTGGAACACCAATAGAGATCAGGCTAATACTAGATGAGATAATACCAGTGGTAGATTCACTCGACGATTCCAAATCACTTGTAATAAGTTTATTTGAATAAAAAAATATGAGTTTGAGTTTAATTAACGTATGATCACGTCATCTTATCTGCCACTTGACCAATAGTGGTGGGAGTTGAATGCCGACAAGTTTGAAGATATTCAATACTCCCAATTGACTCAGAATCATTTCATTATAATAATCTCATTATTGGTGAAACAGTTGGTGATTTGGCAGATATGAGATTCCGTAATCAGACGTTAAAGAAGTTGAAAAAATAGCTCATCTCTATTGAAACTCTATTTTTACTGTAAACTTTATAAATTAGGCTTTAAGTACTGATTAGTAATTATCAAATTGAATGTTTCAATTTAATTTGCATGAGTATATAATTGAGATTGATTTTTAGATTATGCGACAGTCAAACGGGTCCAGTAAGACGTAATAGTTAAAACAAATTAAATTAAATTAAATTCAATGTTTTATTTCATGTAGGACAACTGTCGAGACTCTACCACTGGCTCAGACAACAATAAAACAAGATTGCTGTACAAAATACACCACAATGCAACTAGACTAGATAGAGCTTGTCCGTCCGAGTTCAAGTCCGTCGAAACTTATGAATTATTCGGGACGCTTCGAGGAATGAAAACATACCCACACTGTACTAGTGGTTTATTACGTTAGGGAGGCCGCGACATGGAATCGGGATCTTATTAGAGATAAAGGACCCGTTCACCACTGCAATGCATACGCGACATATATATAAATGAGATGGAATAATTTGACGGGCATGATAAAAATAACAGAAGTAACAGCAGGTCCAAACATTGCTGGAGCGAGTAAAATACACGCTCTTTTATAATTTACATAATCTTGATGGATTAGGACAACTCATTCAGACAACAATAAAACAAGATTGCTGTACAAATACACAACAATGCAACTCGACTAGATAGAGCTAGAGCATCCGTCCATTCGAGTCCGTCTTTCTTATGAATTATTCGGGACGCTCCGAGGAATGAAAACATACCCACACTGTACTAGTGGTTTATTACGTTAGGGAGGCCGCGACATGGAATCGGGATCTTATTAGAGATAAAGGACCCGTTCACCACTGCAATGCATACGCGACATAACAAGCCGTCGAGATAAATGAGATGGAATAATTTGACGGGCATGATAAAAATAACAGAAGTAACCGCAGGTCCAAACATTGCTGAAACGAGTAAAATACACGCTCTTTTATAATTTACATAATCTTGAATGGTATAATAATATTTTTTAGAGCATAAATATCTACTCCGATGGAACCTTTTAAAGATTTCTTGATAGGAAACCCAATATTTTTTGTACCGATCCAGGATTCAATTTCAAACCATGCTGTATACACCGCATAATATGAAAAATTTATATTAACACCATTTTAATATTAATAATAAGCTCTTTAAAATACTTACTAATATTTTAGCAACATTAAAGAGCATGTAGTTTATCTGCAATTATAATGATACGAGGGGAACTTTTTCCTGCACAGACTCCAAATATGGGCTCATTGTATTTCAAAGTCATCTTAGCAGAATCAGGAATCTGTAAAATACAATCAATCAGAAGAAAAACCATGAGTCACACTCTTCTTACTTAGGTATTGATATTATTTTTAGATTGGCTGCCTGACTTTAAATAATTAAAAAAAAAACGGAGAATGGGAACGAATCGGAGAGCACGTTAAGACGTTGGTCCTCCGCCTGATCTCTCTCCGGTCGTGTCATATTTTCCGTCCCATCGGGCTATGAGAGGAAAGGAATAAAGAGTTCACATGTGTTTGCGCACACACTTGTGCACTATAATATCTCCCGCGCAGATTGGCCGCCGTGGCCGAAATTCATTCGGGAGGACTTAGGTATAGATATTATTTTTAGATTGACTGCCTCACTTTAAATACAAAGTTGCTTTTCCAACAAAAAATGGTCTACAAACGAGCAAAAAATTAATCAAAAGACTAAAGAGTATTTAATAACATGAGTCACTAACAATATAGTTTATTGATTTCCTTCTCCGATAAGACTTTCTTTACGGTCTGGCTTCGTCATTACATCGCCCCCAACAAGTGGTTGATATCCAGCTAGGAAATGACCCAATAAATACTTGCTATGCTTAGGTCATTTAATACTTAGTTCACAGTAAGTAGCAACCAATGGTTTTATTGGCCAACCGTTACTAAGCGGAAATTATGATTATGGTCATGGTAGGCCAACGAGCATAATATTTCACGTGGACGGCGGAAATCTCCAACATTTTCTTTGACCAACCTGTTACTTAATTATAAGACTTTATTTAAAGTCTATACATAACTTGTCATACATCACCCTCAATACTGTGCTCTACCTACGTAAAAACTTACAAGTGTAATAAATCGTCACGTACCAGGTGCGATTGCAGTCAAGGGCTAACTGTACATACTAAGGGCTGTAGTATATTGTACTATTACCTATTCTGTGCTTGTAGTGTCATTCAAAAAAAATAATTGAACTAGAAGTTTAATTCGCTATAATCCGCCACAGTAAATTAAATTAATAGTAGGTACATTACTGCAGCGGCCAGCAAAACAGGCATTGAAGGACGAACGTGTAAATGTGGGCCGAGGCGAAGCCGAGGCACACATACGCAAGTCCATCAATGCCTAGTTGTGGCCAAGGCTTGTATAGTGCTTTTCTCAAATAATGCGCGGAAATTAAAACTAAGTGTTCTTCACACTCATTGTCTTCACTTGAACTCATTTTGTCAAAAACATTTCAAAATCAATGACGAACAACGAACAACAATAATTTTTCCCGCGTTAAAGTGTTCATTTGTTTTTTTTTTAATAAACATGTTTTCTATTTGCAAGCTAGTTCGAAATTTAAATAAAACCTCCTTGGTTGCCATGTTTCGGAGTAAAAGATCGTTCCATTTTTAAATTACACGACAGATATGAATTTACTATGTAATTTATTTGGCCGCTAAACCACGGCAGATATGGATTTTCATACAACTTTAGTCGGCCGCTGCTCGCATGTATGTGGCCAGTACAGCAATTTCGATTTATCTCGAAGAAGGTTGTCAAAATAATGCTCACATTTCCAAGCATGTTTGAGAAATAAATAATTAATTAGTAGCGAATACGACTTCTAGTTCCTTCTTTATCAATGGACTTCCGAAAAGTAACGCCTGCTTCTATCCAATATTTGAAAATCATTGGTTGATATCACGTCCAGCTAAGAAATTACCTCGTCGTTGTCGTCGTCGTCTCAACTTAGACGTCCACTGCTGGACGAAGGTCTCCTGCATGGATCGCCACAGGTCTTGTGCCGCTTGTTTCCAGCGGCAAATGATCTAGGTAATAAATATTTGTTAAGGTGGAAATACGCTATTCAATAATGACTCAGTTTAGTATAAGTACCCAATAGTTTTATAGCAATCATTTACCGAAACGGAAATTATAATTACGGTCGACTTCCAACATGCTAGATAAAGCTTACCGTGCTACGTTAGTTTATTTCTAACTTTAAATTAGAGAAATTTTAATTAACTATATGACACATCAAGGTACAGCTCAAAACAGTCGACTAGCATGTACAGTTCGCGTGCGAGTTGAATTCAGAGTAAATGTATAGTGAACACAGGTTTTCTTAATAATTTAGACACCCACTAACAAAATACTTGGATGCCATCCGAGCAAAACCGGGCCGGGTTAGAGTGTAGACTGGAAACTATATACCTACCTTACTGTAAGAAACTGAACTGTTTTTAAAAGGTTTTCACAGACTTGAAGCAAAGAGATCGCAGAAAAAAAACATCTTTCTCATGAACAATAAGCGCTAAATAAGAGTCATGAAGAAATGACTTAATGAACTATTGAAAATTTTCTGTTATATTCATTCGTTTTTCTTTATGGAATGGTATGCAAAATACTCGTACTTGTTCTTTTACTCGTTGACCCGCCCCGGTTTTGCTCAGGTCGAATTCATTCAAAGTTTTGTATGGCGGTCATTAATTTCCGCACAAGTGCGAAAATGAATACAACCGCGTTTCTTTGTAGGCTAATAAACGTGCGGTAATATTTTTATCGCCCTAGGGTCGGAAAGTCTACTTTATAGTTTAAACTAGCTGATGCCCTCAACTTCGTCCGCATGGTTAAAGTTTTTCGATTCCCACGGGAACTATTTAATTTTCCCGGATAAAAAGTAGCCTATTTACTATCCAGGTCCTCAAATATACCCATGCCAAAAATCACGTCGATCCGTTGCTCCGTTGCGGCGTGATTGAAGGACACACCATCAAACCAACAAACCAGCAAACAAACACACTTTAGAATTTATATTATTAGTATGAAGTACGATATGATAGTAATGAAGTAAGACCAATTTCACGAGTTTGAATTGTATTTTTTTTTTGTAATGTAGTACCTATACCAGATAAAAGATTTTTTTCTTTCTGTTCCGACTCTAAATAAAAATAAATCTCTTAGCTCGACATTTTATCTACAGCGTGTTTCAAATATAGCCACTCCACGGCTTGTAAATCATAAAACCCATCATCTGTCACAACATGAGATGCTACAAATCACAATAGTTAATGAACTTAACCGGAGAGTCAAACCAATTTGTATCGACTACTCACGTACTCGATAACACGTCGTTACGTATTATGCAGACCCCCTAGCATGGGCCGAGACAATTTTCTCCCCGAGGAAAGGATAAAATTTTTATTCCTAAATAAATAAATAAAAACGCTAAATAACGGTGGATAAATAGTCGTAGTAAAACGAGTCCCCGTGAAATGTCAAACGGGGATAAACTTCTCCTCTCCCCTGTTGCCGTACTCTGAGAAGTGGATAAGTTAATTTTATCTCTTGTCAGTGGATAAAATCGGGGGATAAATTTTTTATCTCCGACCCATGCTAGCCCTGCTGGGAACACATTGTGGTTTATACTGCTGATCACAATCTTTAAATTAAATTAACAGTTTTGAATCTAGTGCTATCCTTTGCCACAGACAACATTATGAAAATAACCAATGTACCAACCGTATGTGTATCAATGTAACCAATAGTTAGACCTGTCATTTTAGTTTAAATTATAGATTGGCCTTTCCCGCCTTGCTGATTGATATGCACCTAAAACTTACCTTTATTTATTTGAACACAACAATAAAGTAATAATTATTATGAAAAAATAGATAAAGGCAAGTTGATGCTTTTATCGAAGAAAAGAGCTGCACTTCAGGTGCTCTCTAGTTTGCGGGTGTGCATAAGCCGTTTAAATTTAGCCATTTAAGCTTCCGCTTTAAAGAAGCGATGTTTCAGGCGATAGCTTGAAATGTGCGCCCAGTCTACTAGTTTGGGTACGTATCAATCTGTCGTACGGTGTCCAATTAAAAAGCAACGTAAAACGTGTTAAATTGTCGGGTATTATTTCAAACTCCCGTGAGTCTCGTGTGTTAATGTTAGTGTTAACTGTCATATATTATGACATGGAGTGTTAATATAACTCTTGGAATGCAACTCGGTTTGATGTTAACTGTCATATAATAATATGATGCGGAGTGTTTATTTAGGTAACTTTTTCAATGCAACTCTGTTTATTTTTGTTTATACTTTAACGTCAGTTATAAAGGAACTAGCTGACGTCCGCGACTTCACGACTTTATGATTGAGGTTTTTCGGTTACCGCGGGAACTCTTTAATTTTCCGAAGTAAAAAGAAGCGTATCTGTTATTCCAGACTGTAATCTATCTCTGTACCAAATTTCATCCAGCAAGCCAGCAAGTGTAAATAATAGCCATGAAACTTAATATATGAGCTGCGGGTTGAAAATGAAAACATATGTGTTTCACAGTTTTTCCAAATTCCACCCCCGAAGGGGTGAAATAGGGGTTGAGAGTTTGTATGAAAATCCTTAATTTCTCAAGTTATAGTAGCCATGAAACTTGATATATGAGCTGCGGGTTGAAAATGAAAACATATGTGTTTCACAGTTTTTCAAAATTCTACCCCCGAAGGGGTGAAATAGGGGTTGAGAGTTTGTATGAAAGTCCTTATTTTCTCAAGTTATAGCCATGAAACTTGATATACGAGTATGAGCTGCGGGTTGAAAATGAAAACATAAATGTGTTTCACAGTTTTTCAAAATTCCACCCCCGAAGGGGTGAAATAGGGGTTGAGAGTTTGTATGAAAATCCTTAATTTCTCAAGTTATAGCCATGAAACAGCATTTGGGCTTTCGTTAAAATATGAAGAAGTACGTGTTTCACCAATATAGAGGGATTAAACCGTGGGATAGTAATATAGGCTACTTTTTATCCCGGAAAATTAATGAGTTCCCGCGGGAATCGAAAAAACTTAGTCCACGCGGACGAAGTCGCGGGCATCAGCTAGTCCAAAATAAATTCCAACATTTAAAAAAAGGTCCTCCCAAAAAAATATTAAGCGCCACCACAAAAAACCACAGACTGACAGAAAACATGAAACCCAACAAATCAGAATAGTTAATGAAGTCTCGCAGTCAAACCAATTTGTATCGACTACGCACCCACTCCATCATACGTTGTGATGAATTACGAGAACCGGATACATTGCAATCCGTCAGCCTAGTGTCCAATTAAAAGGCGACGTAAAACGAGCTAAATTGTTTGACATTATTAAAATTCCTGTGTCAGTATAAATAAAGTACTAGTGTGAGGAAAGTACGACGTTGAGGGGAAGTTTTTAAATATAATCGTAGTTAGTAGCCAAAAAGGTGAATGATTCTTTTTCGCAAAATTGTTTACGTTTACGTTTTAATCAGAACAGAAGCTCTTGGTATAAAAACTTTCGCTCTACAACTTTAAAAAAATCTTACTACAACTAGTAACTACTAGTGATGATGCCCGCGACTTTTTCCGCGTGGAATAAACTTTTTTTGATTCCATCGGGAACTGTTTAATTTTTCGGGACAAAAGTAGCATATTAAGTCCTTCCCCGGGATACCTACAACCTATACCTGTACCAATTTTCATCGAAATGGGTTGAACAGAAGGGCCGTGCAAGCGTGGCAGATAGACAGACACACTTTTGCATTAATAATATTAGTATGGATAGTAGATATGAATGCAATTTAAATAAATTAAGAAATTACAGCAGCGATTAGTGAAAATGATTTCATAATTATCTGATAAAATTGGCTAAATGCTCTAAGAAATCAGTCTTGTGACAAAAATAACTGCAGTTGTGTGTCAAAATAATAGACTTTAAAGCGACATCTGTAGGGGTGAGGGAATTAATAGCAGTTCAAACATCAATTCGGGGGCAGTCTTATCGCAAGCTGCCAGCGTGGGGTGCGACATACCTACTTGTATGTAGTTGCACATGGGATTTCGTTTGTTGCATCTAATTCCCGCTAAATAAGATATCACACGAACTTAATGTTGCCAGTGCAAGCTGCAGTATAATCCTTTATAGAAAGCTACCCAAATTAAGGCATCAGTTTCACAATTATTAAAAAAATATATTTTCAGCATCGCATTTAAAAAGTAATACTGTATTTGCATTTTTGTAGGCTTCTAAAGACCCCATGCCTCGTTGGTCTAGTGGTCGGCATGTTCGACTGCGGCCGACGAGGTCCCGGGTTCGAGTCCCGGGTCGGGCCATAATTGAGTATTGGGTTTTCTGACTAGAAAATCTCAGTACTAGCCCGGAGTTAGAAAGTTGGCGGTGTTTCACCCCCGTGCCTCGGAGAGCACGTTAAGCCGTCGGTCCCGGTTATTATCACTAACGTGATAATAGTCGTTAAAGCCCGCCAACCCGTATTGGAGCAGCGTGGTGGGTCTAAGCTCTAATTCCCTCTCCCCTGTGCCCAGCAGTGGGACGTTAAGGGGCTGTAGTGATGTGATGAAAGACCCCATGAGACGGGTCGAGGGTTAAGAGCCAATTGGTTATTCAATCACCAAATATTAATCTTAATCGTTTTTCTTTCGAAATGTTATTTTAACTATTTTAAAGCACTTCTTTAAGATAACGAGGCTCATAAAATAAAACAAACAGAACAATATTATAAAGTCAGCCCTAACACAGACTATATAGTTCTAAAGGCTCGTTTACGCCGAGTCAACAACGTGCGACAGTGTCACATGCTACACATTGTTGCATGCGGCACCTTGTGGCATGCTACAAATAGAAAGCATTTGCGGCATATGTGGCATACGGCAGCCTATTTTACGCTGAGGCAACATCGTGCCTGGTAATTTCCAATACATACACCATAGAGTATGGCTGATCAAGTAACTTTAGCAGTAGCTTATTTAGTATTACTAAGCCATGCAGCTAAACAACGGAAGAAGAAACGTTGGTGGAAAAGAAGATTACTTCAGAATGGCCCACGGACTAGTTTACTAACAAAAATTAAGGCAGACGATGGTGCTTTATTTAAAAACTTTACCAGAATGTCAACTGAGGACTTTGAACATTTACTACAAATAATTTCTTTTTGACAGTATCTTCATCTAAATTGTATTTTTGTGCAAGACCAAGTAAAACATTACGATTCACTCTATTATTTTTATAATTTGAATTGCGGACATCCCATAACACTTCACTCTTTCTATAATACTCAATAAAGTCTAAATATTTTTCATTACACCACTCCATGACCGATAATTCTCACTTTCCAAAACAAATACAAACAAAAACATCCTAAAAACTGTTTTGACGCACGAAAAATGTCGCATGGAATCCATTGTGCCCGGATACAAGTTGCGACAGTCTGCCACGTGACGCAAGGTGTTGCCATGCCGCACGGTTCTTGCCACAATGTGCGACATTTTTGACTTTGTAGCATGCGGCCTTGTGGCATGCCGCAATGCCGCACAGTGTTGCCCCGGTGTAATATAGCCTTAAGTATTTGGGCTGCTTTCAAACACCAGCCTCAGTGTTTTATTCTAGTGCTTTGGTCTATAAAATAGTGTAGAGTAACTTTGCTCTTTTTTATTGGCAATAAATAAATAAACAAAATAAAAAATCTTAAAATAGGATCTTAATAGTAAGGATTTAAAAATTAGATCGATGCAACGTTAAGCTGTATATCCAGCAGCAGCTGTGGTCCAGCATGTACATGCATAGGGAGGGGGGACCCAGCTTTAAACATTTTTCTTGCTCTGATTTACCTCATGAACTTATTACGACAAATATTAATTTTATTTAATACACCCGTAACATGGAATATCGCTTAGATTTCTGCCCAACCATCCGACGCAAGCCACATACCACAATCCTCCATTTCTAATTCGTACAATAATTCAAACATAAAATCATGGCGACGCATTAATCAGCAAAAGGAGATAATAATGTATCCCAATAGTCCTTCGTTAGCAAAAATGGCGAAAAATAAACGCGCACAAAATATCCCGTGAAATATTATATGGGTGCATTTATCTGGGCTTATCATTGTTGGAGCGTACACCTTACCCACTGGGGCTCGTTTGATTTGACAACACGAATTATCAATGCATTTGGTTGTTTTTTATGTACGTGTAGGTTACAAAAATCACAATAACAACCCCACAGCACATAAAACCACTTCAAGTAAATCTTTCAAAATGTCGTAGGTTCTTCGACTTTGCCCCATCAAGGGGTAGAGTCCAATTGTTAAAATTTCACCATAGACTTTGCCCCAATTTTTCATTTTAGTGGTGCAGATTACATCGAAGAAAAACTCATAGTGGAATCTGCCCCACCAGGGTTGATAACATAGAGTTTAGTAGATAGGTAGTGTTTTTAAATAAAAAAAACAAAATACAAGCTTTAAAATTACTACATCAATGAAAATCACAAACCGACTTAGAATAGGCACAGTAAAATAAAACGGAATATTATTATCTACTTATCTACTTACTGAACTGTTTATAATCACTGAGTTATAATGATTTGGCTTAGGAAATATAGTCTGACTGATTAATGATTATTTAGCTCGTAAGTATACTAGTGGTTCGCCCCGAACTGAGACCTCGCGGTATCACAGAGCACCATCTATTGACATCAGAAGTTCTGTTAAAAATATCATCATCAATAAAAATTAAATAATATCGTTTCCTTATTATATTTATCTAATTTTAGTATTTGTTGTTCAATTACAGGATATAATTCAAATAATTAATCAAGTTTCAGGCTCAGCCTTTCAGAAAATTGAGAGTTCTGAGGTCAACTTTGGACGTCAGAAAATCGCCAGTTTGAAAGCCCCCCATTTCGTCAATTTTAGGGGAAAAATTAAAAAAAATATATTTTTGGACTCTATTCCTAATAATCTTTAAAATGATATAAGTACCGCAACCCTATGTAATGCTATAAAAAATATTTTCCTTCGCATTCGCTTCTATGAGAGCCCCCCTGTAATGAAGATTTTTATAACTTTTTAGGCCATATTCGGCGGGAGGCCATCGGTTTACATATTATATTTAAATTTGAAGTAATTACGTTCAGTAATTCAGAAGTTATAAGGCTCTGACAGACGGACGGACGGACGGACGGACGGACGGGTAAGTGCCAATTCACTCAAGTAGACTCAGACCTTCGCTTCGCTCGGTCAATAATAAAAATTACCTAAGATTTCCCTTTATCTGGCACTTTGGATTAATTGTAGAACCTTGATTTCGTCCACGTGGATTGAAGCTTCGGGTGCAGAAAGATGGCATTCAGAAATCTAATAATTTGTAAACACTGCGGCAAACGCAATTGACTGTAATTTTAACTCTATTTACCAAGGGCACTGATGATTAATTTAATAGGTATAAAATATATTCAAAGTAAACAATAAACCCACTCGGCTATTACGCTAAATTTAACGAGGTGAAAATTGTTTACATTTACAACATGCGTGAGCACACGGCGCGGCGTGAGCAATAGTCACTATGTACTATACCCTATACTTCACCCGAAGTGCATGCCGTGGATAGAATTATGGCTTTGTTTATCGTGCTTTGCACGTGTAAGTTGCTTATGAGAATTATTATTATAGCAATATCTTGTAAACATATTAAGTTATCTTGCTGTATATGCCTTTAATTGACTATTGTAATAGAACTGGAGATATTGTTGTATTATTCTAATATTAATAATAATTATTGTTCCCTAAGGGCCATGCGCCATCCCTTAAGGGCCACTGATTTTTTTCGACATTTTGCCCAATAAATCAAAAACCATTATGCATAAAAATAAATAAAAATCTGTTTTAGAAGCCCTTTCATATGATATCCCACTCAGTATAGTTATCATACTTTGAAATTTCAAACCCCCGATTTTCCCCCTTTTTTAATTAAATTAAAAATAATTTTCGATGTTTTTTTATTTTAATTATGTTAGGCCACTATTATACACAACTATTCCAAATTTCATGTCGATAGCTTTAATAGTTACTGAAATAATCGACTGTGACAGACGGACGGACGGACAGACTGACGGACGGACGGAGAAAGTCGCACCATAAGGGTTCCATTTTTACCATTTTGGTACGGAACCCTAAAAATACTATTTTTATATGAATTTATGAGTGTTTGAGCAAGTTAGCCCTAATTTATACAGATCCAATTTTCTTTTATATATTTACTTATCTTCCATGGCACAAAATGTTGTCTCACGAACTTTTCGCTTCGACCACTTGTTGCAAATGGACGCACTTGCGTGCGAAATCCACTTAACCCTGAAGTAATGTCATTGTTATCCCCAAAGCGGGAATGTTACGATCTTTTATTAGGAAGCTAAGCGGAAATCCGATGGAATATCAATATCGGGTAATATCTTCGAGATTAATAGACGGCTTTCGCAAATGTCGAGGTCAAAGGGAGAGTTTGTTTATTTGCCGATCCGGCTCGGGTATACGACGAAGCGGAACAAATTTGGGCAAATAAAAGCACGTACACGGTACAGTATTTGATGTCGTGGAGGCATTTCATTGGTTGATTGGGCATATCAATTTATAGATATTTATTATGTTAGGTTTGAAAATATTAAAACGTATATTGATTGAAATAAGTAATCATTTTTTCTGCTACCCATAAAAATAATATCAAAACCAGGGTTGCAGAACTGCCAGTACCTATAACAGATATTTAGGATGTGGACAGTACTGCTAGGGAAAGCGTTTTTTGACAACGTTCGACATTTTATCGAAAAACGCGCTGTTTCATTTTTCATGGAGTTTGAATACCACAATCGACAGTTTATTGTTAGATTTGCATTACAAATTTAGAGTTATTGATACTGCAGTGCTACCAATCTAATAGTACTTTTACTATTAAGTACTCTGTGCTAATGGGTCAGCGATTATTATTAGTCTAGCAGAAATTTCGAGTGAAATAGACATGAGATTGCTGCGGGATCCTGATAATATTTTTGCTCGGTCACAAGATTTGACAAATAGCATACCTACTTGTCGCGAACACGTCGCAGTTCCACGACTCTTCGCGGTGTAAAAGTTTGATGTAGTTTGAATATTATAGTAAAGTATACTGTAGACAACGCTCCAGAGACGACATATTTTGATGCTACCTAATAGATATACAGCAGCATTTATGTACCAGCCCCGTTATCTTACAAAACCAGAGCTTAAGTGTGCAGGAGCTATAATATACCGCAAAAACAAAATGTCTGTTACTTGCGGTACATAAAAGCCTTCATAAACAATTCAACATCAAATTTAGTTGCACGACAACCATTGTAACATTGCGGCGGGTTCTAATAATGTTTTTGCTCGGTCACAAGATTTGACTAATGGCGCACTTGTCGTGAGCACACCGTCGCTCCCACGACTCTTTGTAGAATGTAATTTGTGGTTCTTTGAACCGGTAGAGACAGATTTTTTTAAACCAACTGGCGTCGTATAGTGTCATGGTACAAGCTATAAGAATCCACGCCATCTTGTTACAGAAAACAGCATTTCAGTATCGTTATTAGCCTCTATGCAACAGTACCGCTATCTTACAAAACCCAGGGCTTAAGTGTGGAGGAGATTTAATATACCGCAAATAACAAAATGTCTGTTACTTGCGGTACATAAAAGCCTTCATAAACAATTCAACATCAAATTTAGTTGCACGACAACCATTGTAACATTGCGGCGGGTTCTAATAATGTTTTTGCTCGGTCACAAGATTTGACTAATGGCGCACTTGTCGTGAGCACACCGTCGCTCCCACGACTCTTTGTAGAATGTAATTTGTGGTTCTTTGAACCGGTAGAGACAGATTTTTTTAAACCAACTGGCGTCGTATAGTGTCATGGTACAAGCTATAAGAATCCACGCCATCTTGTTACAGAAAACAGCATTTCAGTATCGTTATTAGCCTCTATGCAACAGTACCGCTATCTTACAAAACCCAGGGCTTAAGTGTGGAGGAGATTTAATATACCGCAAATAACAAAATGTCTGTTACTTGCGGTACATAAAAGCCTTCATAAACAATTCAACATCAAATTTAGTTGCACGACAACCATTGTAACATTGCGGCGGGTTCTAATAATGTTTTTGCTCGGTCACAAGATTTGACTAATGGCGCACTTGTCGTGAGCACACCGTAGCTCCCACGACTCTTTGTAGAATGTAATTTGCGGTTCCTTGTACCTACACGGCAAGTTTAATTTTAATTTTCATGACACCATTTGTTTCATTTCAAACGGGGTCGCGATTCTAAAGCGAGATTTTCACATTTCTATGAGCTTTGCGTAGTTTAATTAAGAATAGAAGTTGAGAGTGAATTTGCATTGGTATAAGATTGAGTATGTTCCAGATATATTACCTACTTAACTTTTTAAAAAGATTTTTATGCGAAATGTTTTAACACTGCAATAATACTCAGTTACTTAAGTAATAAGTAGGTAAGTATGTAGTTCTATCCGACTTTTACACAAAATCTTTTCATTTTTCGGTTTTCCCGGTAAAGTGGTAGTTAGCTACAATTACATGTACCTGTCACACCTAAGAGACCAGATTGAGTCTCTATTTGACACCTAGTCAAATCATGTACCGTGAAACATGCCAACTTTGCCATTCAAGGATACTTTGCCCTAAAAGCAAAATTTATGCAAATCCACATACTATACGATTTTTTTTTAGTTTTATGGCAATATTCATTATTTGGGTAAAAATAGATTATATTTGTGACCACAAAGCGTATCGCACTCGTTCCCAAGTTGAAACAGTAACCCGTCAGAAATTGTCGAATGCAGTGTGTGTTTTGGCGGGCAAATTTCTCGAGTGAAGTGGTTGTGGATTTTACATCATAGCAAAAACGCAAGTAAGTTTATGTTACTGTATGTCATAGATTCACAATTGTAGAGTATTTTAATTATAGTTTCAGAATTCAGATGATTATAAATCTAAACTTCAGATGATGGGCAAAATTACCCTTAACTTTTCAAACTCGTGCATGCCAACATTGCCCGTTAACAAAAAGTACCCAGGGTTGTCACATTTAGATATTTTGTAATAGGTTAAGTACCTGTACAACATGTGATTGAATTAATAACGTAATTTACCTCGGAAACAAAACACCAAATACTATTCCTACTAATAAAAAACTATACCTTTCCCGATGCACTATTTTTTATTATTATAGAGCGCCACTTTTCATCTTTTTCTATAATTTTTTAGCTTTCATTTAGTTAATGTTATTTTAAATTTCAGAAAAACCAACACAAGTCCAGAATTCGACAAAGAAAATCAAGACGTGAAATAGGGTCCCGAGCCTATAAAAATTATTACTACTTAGTGCCTCATACTTTTATTAACCTAAACTTTAATAAACATAGTGTTTGATTTAAATATCATT
Organism: Erebia ligea; assembly: GCA_917051295.2. Classification (NCBI taxonomy): domain Eukaryota; kingdom Metazoa; phylum Arthropoda; class Insecta; order Lepidoptera; family Nymphalidae; genus Erebia; species Erebia ligea. The sequence continues at coordinate 15,645,102 of OU785226.1, forward strand.
TCTTATTTCTAAAACATGCATGCAAATGCATATTATAATATGTGGTCCAACACCTCCAACAAAAAGGTTAATATATTATTTATTGAATCAATAATTTCCTGACGTGACAACCCTTAAAATTTTAAACTGCTCGATGGAGCTTGTATGGAAATGAGAAATAATCGCTAGGTAACATTGCCCACTCCTTTTATTGCGAAAATATGTATACTACCAAAAAAATTTTGGAACCTAGGCCAAGATTGCCCTAAATTCTAGTCATGGTGTCTGTTACGTATTTTTAAGAGTTATATTGCATGAAAACTCGATGTGGGCAATGTTGGCTAAAAGTCCAGATTATTTTGCCCGCCATTAAAATCGAACAAATTTTGGTTTAAATGTTAATTTAAAAAAAAAATACAAAGCGAATGCTTGCGTATAATCATATAGTTGTAAGAAATGGAGAAACATACTTCACTTTCTATAGAAAAATCTCGAAATTAATTCGATTTTAATAAAAAAACGGGCAAAGTTGGCTAGTTTCACGGTACATTTTTTTTAACTTCAAAACGCGCGTTTAGTTGAGAAATTAGTACGAAAAACTGAATCGTGACGTCATCAAAAGTAAACGAACTGTTTTTTACTTCAATAGATAATTTAACATGGTTGTCAAACATAAAATTAACAAGAATGATAGGTCCTCTTTTAGTATCCTCTTTTAATTTATTTCACTGGAGATTAAAATCGTTTTTTTTTTTGTTTCGGAAGTCAGAAGAATCCCATCATTGTTCTGAAAAGGGCATATATTTGCAGATGTAAATGTCAACATCTCCTGAAGATGCTCTGGTATCGGAGTGAAACGTACGTTGAGAGTATTTTTCGAAGATTTGTGTGGTGAATATCGCGGACTGTCAGTGCAAGATACACACTGTACCACATAGATTTACCTACTGTGGCGGATTATAGTGAATTAAACTTCTAGTTTTTTCATTAATGTACATTCTTTTGTTACGTTGAATAACTTATGATGTAGGTGTATCGAATCTACCGTGTAAGATTAAAAAATTATATTTTTTCCTTGTAGATAGGTACTATACGGGAGCTCTTGAACATGTCGCAAAAATCACGCCGAAACCTAAACACCTGCGTGTTGCCGTATACTCGTACGTATGCACATACAAAATACCTTCATCAGCATATTAAAAGAGAATCTAATTACTTAACAAAATTAAGCCGCTACCACTGCGACGCCAGGGAAGCGTTGAGTCATTTAAGAAATTAAAAGAAAGCATACGTGTATACACGCGTTATGAATAATCCATGGAATTACAAGCGCCACGTACTTCCTTACAGCGTTGGCAGGTTTCATTACAATTACAAACGTTAATACGTCATGAACTCATGACACACGGTTTACATAATTCAGTTTATGTAAGTAATTGTAAATACGTGCGGGTTCATTTTACAGGATATTTTACAATTACGTAAAGGAATTTAGGATTGTTTCGCGCTAGACCTGAATGTTTAATCGTTTTGTACCCTGAGTAGTGAGTATGGGCTGTACCTATCTACCCTGTTAATAATCAACTAATATTTTAATAATCAACTAATATTTTTAGACCTGAAAAATTATTTTGATCTATTACAATAAAGTAAGATACTTAATCTCGAGAAAATGTGACAAACCCAATTAATTTGAATAGATATTTTCAACTTTCAAAGCTTTCCTTTGATACGCAGTTGGTACATAAAAATAGGTGTTTCGTTATAATTTTAACTTTGCCAATTAAAAACAACACTAAATTGCAATTTTTTGTTCGTGAAATATTATGATCAATTTCCACCCGTGCGGAGTTCAAAAGGACTTTAATTTTAATAAAAATCATCGTAATGACGGAAAAACTTTACAAAAGGTTTTCCCGGAAGAGGCGATAATTTACAAACAAGCGGATGGTTCAAAGTGGGACGGTACAACATGGTTTTTTGTTGAAGCAATTACTTAAATTAAATTATTTAATAATAATGGAGTCGATTATTTAAGTTTTTAGAAACTGGCAAAAAAAGGGCCATACAAAGATCAAGACTAAACAAAAAAAAGGAACAACAATAGGTACAATTAGGTAGGTATCATATCCGAGTCTGACCTTTTTAGGGTTCCGTACCCAAAGGGTAAAAACGGGACCCTATTACTAAGACTCCGCTGTCTGTCTGTCTGTCTGTCTGTCTGTCTGTCTGTCTGTCTGTCTGTCTGTCTGTCTGTCTGTCTGTCTGTCTGTCTGTCTGTCTGTCTGTCTGTCTGTCTGTCTGTCTGTCTGTCTGTCTGTCTGTCTGTCTCCAGGCTGTATCTCATAAACCGTGATAGCTAGAAAGCTGAAATTTTCACAAATGATGTATTTCCGTTGCCGCTATAACAACAAATACTAAAAATTAAAAAAATATATATATTAAGGGGGGTCCCCATACAATAAACGTGTTTTTTTCGTATTTTTTTGCTCAATATTAAAAACGGTAACAGGTAGATGGTTCAAGTTTTCACAGAATATTAACTTGTATATTACCTTTCAAAATAAATAATTAAATATCAATAAAGTAAATATTAAAGGGGGGCTCCCATACAACAAACGTAATTTTTATTTTTAATACGTCATAAATCGTAAAACTTACTACAGGTTTGTACGGAACCCTCGGTGCGCGAGTCCGACTCGCACTTGGCCGGTTTTTTTTGATTTCCCGGCATTTGGCCCTCTTAGTTTTCACTAGATCGGCTCTACCTGTTGGATTTTAAGCGATGGATAAATATCAATAAAGTAAAGACATTAAAGTATATGAGTCATCGACTTTTTAGTCATATTCTGATAAAAAGCGTGAGTTTGAGAAGAACATATTAAAGCAGATACGCAGATAGGGACCAATAGATTGATACAAGAACCAATAGACCAAAGTTCAGGCCATTATTGCTGAGCTTTATTAGAATAGTTCGGATAGTTATTTTTGTATTCTACTTCCTTCTTAGTTCTTAGTGTTTTCTGTGTATTTGTGTTTCTTAATTTTTGTTTGTGTGTTTCTTTATGTGTTGTGGTGTAATAAAAAAAAAAAAAGTTAGTTCGTGGTTCTGAATCACTTTTAACAGAGAACTTAATAACTTCGTAAGCTACTGGTTACTTTGAACTTATTTAGTCCTCGTTTCCTTCAGCCTTTAATCCTTTAGCGTGCGGAATATGCTCGTATATGACTTGAAAGGCCCTTGATCCTGGATGACAGGGCGGCATAAGACTTCCGTAAAGATTTACAAAATTATGTCTACAAAATGTATTTAATCGATTCTACTGCATTCTCACTTTAATCATCCACACTAATATTCTTTCTTTTAAATAATTAATAGTCTTTTTAAATTTCCTTATGAAACGGGTTGTCTGGAGGAGATCACTTTTAGTGATAAGACCGCCCTTGCGCACGTGTTGTTTTCTGTATTTTGTTTTTATTTAAGTTATTTCTGTAATTTATGTGTGGCAATAAAGAATTTATCTATCTATCTATCTAATATTATAAATGCGAAAATGTTTCGTTTTTCTGTAGGTATTTCTTTCTAACTGTCTATTACACCCGGCTATATACTACTTTTAGCAGACTTATACCGGCAAATTAAAGAGTTCCCGCTGAAATAAAAAAACCTACAACATCATCTAGTTTATTTATGAATACAAAAGTTTTTTTCCCTGTCTGTCAATTTGTCTGGTAAGTACTTCGGCAGAGCCACTAAACTGATCCCGACACAATTTGGCATAGGGATTCTATATAAATTTTTCCCCATGGTAAATTAAGGCACTTATAAAAAACAATTAAAACACGCGGACGAAGTCGCGATCATTAACCAGACCTAGGCGCAAAATTGTCACCGCTAATATAATAAACCATTATTTCTAAGCTATAAATAAGTAAGATTAAGATCATTACTAACATTAAAGGATAAAATTACACCCAAAATTTCTAAGGATACTACATCAAAATGTCAAAATTATAAAATGCCCGACCACGCAATTTATGGGGCCTACCGAACTCCGTTATCGTTACAATAAATTTCAATTTGCTTTGGGCCTCATTTTCGGAGATAAATCCTTTATTTTGCGCCGTCTTATGTAATTGAAACTTACTGGCGTAGAAACACTCCTAAGGTTTATGGTTACCGTATTCGTAGAATTATTATTAGTGTACGATTCAAATATATATTTTGGTATGTATTGTATTTGTGTGTATTGGTAGTGTAACGATTCAAATATTCTGATCTTCAATCTTTCATAAATAATTACCTAACCTATACATATAAAAATAAATTACCTAAATCAATTTCGTTAGCCTGAATGGTTCAAAAGAATTGATTATTCAACGCCTCAATGGTTACAATGTTGGTGTAGAAAATAGTTATTTGTTATACAAGAGTGAAAAGTTGTTTTTTAACCGCGTGCTCAATTTTGATGACCGAGCAAGCGAAGGATTCTAAAATTGAATCACGAGCGGAGCGAGTGATTCAAAAATTAGAATCCTGAGCGTCAGCGAGGGAATCAAAAGAGCACGAGGTGAAAAATCTTTTCACTCGAGTGCAACACGTAACTTTTCATCCCACCTTAGCGAGGAAATGACTAAATGCAAAAAAAATCACAAGGTCACTTTTCGTCCCACCTCAGCGAGGAAATGACTAAATGCAAAAAAAATCACAAGATTAAATTCAATTCTGTTAATTTCTTCGTCACTAGAATCACTCATTTTAGGTTTTTCACTTATTTTAAATTTTCTTGTTTTTAATCGGTTTTAATTTTAAACAATATGACGTGAAAGAATGCGCGCACGCAAAGCAAATTAAAAAAGTACACCAAGAAGGTTACGAGTGTGAGTTTTTAACAAATTAAAAACGATAGTATGGAAATTCGGCACCATAGAGGTACAAGTAAATAGGTTTTAATGAGGTTTTGAATTCACAAACTTCATAGACGAGTGATATTTACTAACGTGCACACGATGTTCTAAATTTAATTTACTTTATCCTCTAGAGGATAATAACGGCTTTTACCATCAGATATCGAAGAATAAAAATACTCTTTCCGAGATGGTGGGATGAAAAAAGAATTTAGAAAGTTTCTCAGAAAACTTTTACTTAAATTCAGGAAAAACTGAATGTCCTTTGATTTTTGAATGCACTCAATTTATTAAAATTAGGACAGGAAAACATCTGTCGGGCTACTAAGAAATAATAATGGAAAGTGGTCTACGAACTTTTTCCCACGCCAATTTTTCTGGATAAAAATGGCAGCATTACTTACGGCAGCATGGTGCAGTTCTTAGTTAAGCCGCATTAGAGAGCATCAAGAAAAAAATTTTAAATATTTTCTAATGGTGTTTTTTGTAAAAAAGCTGGTAGATTACGAAAAAGTTGCATCCATCATTAAAACAATGAGATTCTTACTGTTGTGTACTTATTATGGTGATCTTGCTGAATAACAATGCATTGAAGCCGATAGCGACAGGGTGTCAGCCAATCAGAATTGATTACGATCACACGCTGTAGCTCTCATTTTACCGTAATACCCCTGACATCTACCATCGAGATGGCATATTTTTCTGGGAAGGAAAGTAACGATGTACCTACTACGCAACTGTACGCAATCATAACAATTATGCACATAAAAGAAATGCAATTAGATACAGTGCCCGTACTCCTATATTATATAATACTTAGACATAATAAATAAAATATAATATAAGTACGAGCGGCTAATAAGATATCAATACCTTTTTAAAATAAAATAAAAATTAATACGGCGCCAATCATGTGCCTAATTTTTGTTTTTTAAAAATTCAAATAGACTTTTTACAGGAGCTTAAGAATAGTCGAATGAATCTATCACTGGTTCGGAATACCGTTCCTAAGGAGAAGAACCAGCAAGAAACTCGGCGGTTGCTCTTATGAAAAAATATAATTTACAATTTCGTTAATTTGTAATTACATATGTAACCGCTGTCCTTAGCATTGCTGGAGCGAGTCAAATCCATGCTACTTTGTCATTTACGTAATCTTCAATAGTGTAATAAGCTTTTTTCAGAAGCACAATGGACTTTTTGAACTTGTGTAAAGGCAAGTTTAAAATAAGTTGTGTAGTAAGTAAAATTATAACGAAGGTGAATCGTGTTAGAAAAAGTGAATTACAATACTATGATACCTACAAAAAGAAATACAAAGGACCATAGCAGCTAACTTGATTTTATTCTGATACAGTAAAATGTCCATTATTTGCATGCAAAATTTTGCAGCTTTTGTCACGTCCACCGAAACAAACTAGATAAACTCCGAAAATGGTAAATTCAAACGCCCGTAAGCATTCGTTCGCGTGAATTTAACAAAGAACGAAACAATAAATACACGGTTATCGCCATTTTAATAAATGCCCCTGAAACTTTGCGTTGTAAATAAACTAGCGGGGCAATAACGGCTTATCTTTGAATTACGGTATGTAGAGATACAGTTGTATATGATGTCTGGGATGGTTATTGTATTAGGGTAAATAAGTGGTGGTTTATTTGAGAAAACGTGATTCTAATACCTATTTTAAATTACATTTAACGTTTTTCTCATCTTTAATAGAGTCTGCCTATGTCAAAAATAAATTATTTCTTACAGATTATTAAATAGAGGGTAAAAATTAACATCCTCGGTTACTTTTAAGTTTGATAGCCATTTTAATCCATAGAGTAAAGAAAAAAAAATGCGTTGAAATTTGATCACGTCACTACTGTTAATTTCATACAAACTTCCTTAATAGAGGCGCGTTTTTAAGTTGTTATCATCACTATTATGTAATGCAAAAAAATGAGATTATAATTGTTTAGCTGTTTACTATCTTTAGTAATAACAGCTCAAACTATTATTTATGTAACAAATTGGCGTCTACTTCGTCACTAGTTTTCATTATACAAACCTCAGCTTTACCTAAAAGAAAATAGAACTGCATTTAGATTGTAACTTTATACTGCTCCACTCCTTTGTCCACTTTACAACGGTACACAAGTAAATAATGTATACGGACTCTATTATCTCATTGCCTATTAAAAGCGCAGACTAGCGCTCAGTAAAATGACCCAAATTACAGGCTCACTGGAACCGCACTGTCCGTAATTACGTGTAATGGCTCATTACACTGAAACCGGAGTGCGTGTCGCCGCCTGTTAAAGTGAATTTATGAACAATTTGCTCTCCAAGGCTCTTGAAATCCGCAATTTCTAGATGTCTATTACCATTATATTATGAACAGGTGCACTTTATAATTAAACAATAAAATTTCCCGACTAGCTTTAAAGTCCGGAATCGACTACAGCCGAATCACGTCGAATCGAATCGAGTGGCATTTGTTCCGTATGCGTAAAGACTAGTCTTCTAATCGACGCAGTTTCATAGCAAGTAATAATTTTGAGGTGATGACTGGCGATTTATTCCAATTCGATTCGAACCGGCACGGCAAGCCTAGACACATAGTTTCGTATCTTATATGTATAACCTCGCACATATCCGGTGGTGAGGCAGCCTAAGGCTATACTAAACGTTAGATAGTATACAAATTTCAATGAAGGCGCTTGTTACATGACGTATAATTTTTTTTAACACAGTTGCTCAAAAAGTGGCGTATTGCAGGGACGTATAGCGTTCGGGATGTGGGCTATTACATAGTCGTGCTTTTTTTTACCTTTCCCGAACTCGTGCGTTCTCTTTCCCAACTGTCAAAATAATGTCTATTAAAAAGAAAAACCAACCATGAAGTTTTTACTAAAAAAAATCATAGAAGTTTTTATGATTCATGCAAATACGTATATTTCTAAAAAGAAGCTACTAATTTGTTTCAATATGGTTTCAATATCAGATTTAATGATTTGATTGAATGAGTTTGGTTAGGTTTCATTTCATTTCATCTCATTAAATTTCATTTTCATTTCATATCAATAAAAAAATTCTACTGAAGACTTGGCTGTATGGGCATAGTTCCCTTTGCCTACCAGAATGGGTGAAGAAAAAAAGAACTCTGCTTATATTCTACGGTTGGCGCCATTTTTCAGAAATTTTCTTTGCGTGTTTAGTTGTTTGTTGCACAAAATGAGTAATTTCGACCCTAGTTTTTTTGAATTAACACCACCGGAACTCATTATAATTGTACAAAATGCTTCGGAGAACATTTTACCGGAAAAGTCAAAAAGTCGCTACATATCTACATACGACGAATTTATTGGGTGGAGAGAAGAGAAAAAAGCAAATAGTTTTTCAGAAAATGTTATGTTGGCATACTTCTCCGAACTCTCAGCAAAATTAAAACCTTCTACGTTATGGTCGAGGTTTTCGATGATAAAAAGTATGCTGAAAATAAGGAACAACGTGGATATAAGTGAATACCCAAAATTAAATGCTTTCTTAAAACGACAATCGGACGGTTTTACAAGTGAAAAGTATTATTTTATTAAATTGCTTCATTTTTTCGCAACTGTATTAAAAATAGTCGTTCAGTACACGTGCGGAACCGTCATTGCAACTTGTTCCGACTGTCAACCCTCGCCTTTGGCCGCGCCTCGGCTCGGGTAGACATTTGTCGGAACTCGATGCAATGACAGCCTTTCCACACTTGTCATGAAATATACTAATTATTCATCATAATTACTTGCTGTGTTGCCAGAGCATGTAATTTTACCGAACACTAGCTTTTAATTGCAGCTTGATTACAGTGGGTTTAATTGTAACGGTAAATATAGTGACGATTTAAAATGATGACCCTTCTATCATGTAGACATAAAATATCATTAAAAAAGGATTTTTTGTAAGAACTAAGAACTATAAAAAATATTTTCAACGTGTTGTTTAAGTTGATATCGTCTGAGAGAGAAAACATGTCACAAAACGTCTGTGAAAAAAGTGACACGTCGGCGTTTGTGGGAAACGATGTTTTGTCTTGTAGTGTGTAAGTAGATTCTTATAAAAGTTTAGTTGTGTGGACTTTTTGCCTAACAGCGGTGTTTTTTCCTCTTAAGCTCAAGCTTACTGAAAAGTTTCACTGTAAAAAACTTTACAAAAGCTGTAAAAACGGTGGTTATTTCTTTAAGTAAAAAAAGGATAAAACGCCTTATAATAAAATTGCAATACATGTCACCTGGTTGCCCACTATAAGAATGACATAACTCGTAGTAGGTAACGAAAGCAAACATGACTCGTTAACGTAATGCCGTAGCTAACGAGCAAAGCTATAAAAAATTTATAGAAAAACAGAAAACGAAATGGGACCAGGGTAAGACCAAACTAACGACCATCGCTCGACAAAAAGTCGCTACCTATAACCACCCTAAATGTCGTGAAACGAAACATATAGCACTCTTACGCCGTAAGTTTTAGTACCTACTTGAATAAAACTTCATAATTCGCTAATTTATTTTTTAACATTTTATACTCTCAGTGCGAACGAACTCATAACAGGATTTTTATTGATGTCAAGTCAGTTAGGCACCTATAAGGTTAAACGACGTTCTGCCGATTCTGGCTACGTTTTAACTACTAAGTACTACTGACAGTAGAAGAGTCGACGTCGAGTGCTTAAAATTAAATTAAATGGACCTGGAATGGTTTGTTGGTTTGTCCTTCAATCACGCTGCAACGGAGCAATGGATTGACGTGATTTTTGGCATGAATATAGTTTAGGACCTTGACCATAGGCTACTTTTATACCGGAAAATTAAGGAGTTCCCGCGGGAATCAATAAAACTTAAACCACGCGAACGAAGTCGCGGGCATCAGCTATAGTTCAATTATAAAAATATGTCGGCATAAGTTTTTTAAATATATTATATCATATTATATTAAGAATTACAGTCTGTAAAAAAATATCATTAAGAAAACTTTAAACAATAAAATTTAAAAAATTGGGCCCCTCCTGAAATCATCGTTGCGGTATGGTAGGTAAGTACATACCTTTCATGCTGTGGCACAGGCTGAGGAGGTGGCCCATTGACCACACTTAAGTATATAATATACAGTAGGTACTTAGGTACGGTATGTAATTAATTTGTTAAGGTTTAAATTTGTGTGGTGGTCAATAAACATTTATCTATTTATTTTATTTATTTATTTAAAATAAGGACACATTTAATGTCGTGCGTTAAGTCGCTAGTCTGGTATTACGCTAACCGTACTCGCATAGCAAGGAGGGCGCGTTTTCCGTAGCACCCTGTAGTACTAAGGGGATCTCATTAACAAGTTCCTAGATTGAATCTTGTAACGAGGTGCATATTCGCGCTGGCAACAAAGGAATCGCCGCGGGGATGCTCATCTGTTCGTTAGTACATTCCCATATAATTAGAACGTGATTGTTTCAAAGGATACATACGAGTAATATTCAGTTTTATGGGGAAATGTTTTTTGTTTAATTTTATTTCGTAAGATGTTTAATTAATGGCTTTAATTATTACTGACGAGTAAGTCGACATCGTTTTTTTGAAGGTTCATTCAGTTGAGAGATTTTAATTTTTTTAATATTATTTACCACCCTGATATGTTTATACTAAAGTATGCCCGCGGTTTTGCTCCGTGGATTAAGATTTTTTGATTCCCGCAAGAGCTCTTTAATTTCCATGGGTATTCCCCGAAAGTAACCTATTCAGGGATGATACTAACCAAATTTTATCAAAATCGGTTAAAAAAATGGGCCGTTACAGCGTACCAGAGATTGACAGACAGACACACTTTCGCATTTATAATATTAGTATGGATAGTATGGATTATTAATTTTAAGCCATGGATATTTCAACATACCACTGACTGTTGAAATCTAGAGGAAGACTTAAGTCTATACTAAATCTCAATCTAGAGTTTTGTAGATTTAACTTCCACTTCCAAAGTTGTATTTATTTAACTTCCAATCCATACTTCCATACTAATATGTTAAATATGGAAGTGTGTCTGTCTGTCTATTCATCTGTCTGCTATACTTTCACCTTTTTTGACGAAATTTGACGAGATAGGTTGCATCCAGTTTCTTGGGAAAAACATGGGCTATATTTTAATCCCGGAAAAAAAAACCTAAATCCACGCCTATGAAGTAGCCTACGCCTATTATCTAGTTTTGTAACCCTTTCCATATAATATCTGCTATTTTTTACTCAAATAACAACCTTAATAACATTACAATGAATTTCTACACCAACGATTAAAATAAAACCTTTTATTTTTTACTTTCTGTATAATACAACAACAATTAAAGTAAATTAAAATTTTCTTATGGTTCTTAGGCAAGGAATGTTTCAAGTCATTCGTAAGTCCTAAAGAGGTTATTTATTATATTCTTGAGTTTTCCAGCTTACTGAGTAATTTTGTTAAATTTTTCTGGAAATCGTCTAGGTACTCATATTTTTATAAAAAGGTATAGTTCGTCAATTTTATCTGACCCGGTGGCCAAAATTGGAACTAATTTTTATGCCTGATTAGTTTTTATATCTACGCACTAGCGACTGCGTCACCGGGTTAGATAAGTTTCTGGGACTACACTGTAGCTTGTATTGCAGTGATTTATCTTCTATCTTGATACCAAAAGGTCAGACAGACAGACAGATGGGTAGACAGAGACACTTTCACATAGTATGCCTAGGGTTATCAAAAACAGGGTTGTTTTACTATGCTTTGACTGTGTTATTTGAAATCAACAGAATATACCTACTGAGGCCCACTTGCACAAGGACATTTAAACTGATTTAATAAAATTTTGTAATGCTGTCCCTTTTTGGCAACTACAATATGAATTTGCCAAAAAGGGACAGCATTACAAAATTTTTGATTAATTGTTAATTGATTTGAAAACAACGACCTCCCTGAGAGCTTTTGCTACTTAAGTAGGAGATCCTCGGCAGGAGAAAGGTGGGAATTTAGAAGTTCTCAAATTGGTCTGGTCTGGTCTGATCTTGTAGGTTTTGGCCGTAATTAGTTAACACTGTACCGTTAATAAAGATGGACAGCTGCTATGCGATCATTCCGGCAAGATGCTGAGTAGCAACAGATCAGGGGGTCTACTCTCTTTCTCTCAAACGAAACTTCGCAAACAAACGTAATTAGTCGGTTATTAGACCAACACAAAATCGTTCAATCCAATCGGTCACGAACATTTTCTATGGATCCGTACTTCGTCGTGCGTGTACGAAAACGAAATAGAGAGGAGCATAGAGATAATATTATGTAGGAGAGGAGTTAACGAAATTTCGTTCGTTCGTTTGCGAAGTTTCGTTTTAGAGAAAGAGAGTAGACCCCCAGGGGTATAGATTTAATACATAATTGCAATACACCTGCCAGGTTAGCTACCATTTAAAATTCATCACATTCCATCCCGGTCAGTTTGCAGTTAAGGGCTAACTAGAAGAATAATGCGAAAGTGTGTTTGTTTGTCCTTCAATCACGTCACAAGTTCACAACAGAGCAACGGATCGACGTGATTTTTTGCATAGGTTGTAGTTGAGAACCTGGAGTATCGTATGATACTTCATCTTCTTCTTATCCCGGAAAGTTAAGGAGTTCCCGTGGGAATTAAAAAAAAACTGATTCCAAAGTCACGGGCCTCAGCTAGTCGATTATAAATTCTCCATCCCCGTAAACAGATGCGTAGTTGTATAATAAAGCAGATAAACAGCGGCGCTCTCAAAGTGGCTACGGGGATGTCTAGGGTGTCCGACGTCTATATTGTCTGAAAGTGTAAGGGAGAATGGGGTGCGTGCTGTTTAGGGTTGTCAAACGTTGGAAAATTTAGAGCTAATAGTTTTGATTGAGGTTTGACTGGTTACTTTCAAGTTTGGTTGTAAAATCAAATTGATTTCAGGAAACTAACAGATTATTATTATGAATAAATATAGATTTTTTGCAATTATTCTTATTTTATAGATGCATTATTGTTATTTTCATAGTTATCATATTATGTATTTGCTAAATCAGCGATCTGCTAAGTAAGTTCCAAGACAAAACAACATGATAACAATAAAACAGAATAGCTTTACTGAACCCATGCGAGGCAAAATCGTTTCGGTATATTGTGTGTGTGTGTGTTAGTTTCATTGTGGTGTTTTACATAGTAAATAGGTCTAAATAGTTCAAACCTGTTACAATACCACCTAATGATATACTCGTAATTTATGAACTAGGTAACTGGTAGTTGCATAATTATTTTGATAAAAGGAATATTTCATAATAATTATTAGTATTGTTTCAACGAACTTACCTGTAGTGGAAGCACAATTAAAATTATTTGAGAAGTTTCCTTTGATGGTATATTTTACTAGCTGATGCCCCCGACTTCGTCCACGTGGATTGAGGTATTTTGGTTTACGCGGGACTTTCTAATTTACCGGGATAAAAGCCTTTGTGCTATTCCAGACTATAATCTATCTCTGTGCCAAATTTCATCCAGACCCGTTTCGCCGTTGTGGCGTGATTGAGTAACAAACATTCATCCATCCATCCGTACATATTCTATCCATCCAAACTTTCGCATTTATAATATCAGTATAGCAGTATAGATTTTTCCTGAGTGGACAACCCTACAAGCTATCTGTGCATGTACAAAGTAGGGGTAGTGATTCATCAATTGTGCAAAGTGCCACTTCATATTCAGTCCGTTTGACAGTCGCGTCCGCTTTGCCGCCTCCAAATGAATGCTGATTGGATGATCCGCCATTTTAATTTTAACTTTTTTTTAATCCTAGCTATTTCAATACACCGATGACCGAGCTAATATTTCGACGAGTACTCTTGAAACGAATATTCTATGGTGATCCATTTTTGCCCGTTTCAAATTTTATATTCGCTTTTTTCCTTTTTTGTATCGATTTGAATTGAACATACTAGTATAGGAAGAATATATAAATATCGTAGTATTCATTAATAAATTATCAATGACAGTGATAACGAAATAAATTTTCAACATCACTTAACAGGGATTACATTTTAACTAATTGTACAGAATTATTTTCTGAAGAAGGAACTATACCCCGACAATGGGTAAATCTATGTGGTACAGTGTGTATCCCGGATTTATAGCCCGCGATATTCATCACACCACAGAAATCTTCCAAACTACTCTCAACGTACGTTTCACTCCGATACCGGAGCATCTTCAGGAGATGTAACTCGACAATGCACGATTGTAAAGGGACTTTATCGTGTATCGTTATTACTACCCCAAAGACATAATAATCGTTGTTTGAAAATTAAAGTATAAGATAATATTACCTAACCTTCCAGTTACCGACGAAATATTGTAGTATTTCCAAGAAACCGATCAGGGTTTTTGTTACACCGTAACAGATATTGTAAACTGATATTGTGTATACTTGTTTTTAAATAAAATAAATAAGACAAATCTACAAAGAACCTAGATAGATTTACACTCTATAGGATAACTGCTAGGTACATCTAAAAAAACTATGCCGACCATCTCTACAAAATTGTAACCCTCCCTAAAGTGACGCACGTAGCAATTTTATTGGGCAAAAATGCTCAAGTACCAAAATCGTTCGGTCGTAGGTACGAGATACTCTTTTCTTTTTGGCTTAGCAAATGGAGTTAGTTGGATAATTTGACGCACTACGCCCCCCGGGAATCGAACTAGCGTCTGGGGAGCTGGACCATTTGTACGGTGCATTCATTCGTCTGTATCCAACTTAAAATCGCATATCATTTGTTGGAGGATTTTGAATCCTATTGCCTTAGCTTAAGGGAGTTTAGTTTGAAATATATTTTATCCATTTCCGAAATTAGAATAATGCAATTTTTTGAGAGAATGCATTTGAAATATTGATGAGTTTTCTTAACATAATATAAAAAAGAAACGAGGGTTGTAGGCGCCAATCCAATACTAGTAGTAATTTAATGCATCGGAATAAATACAGAAGCAATCCATTTGATTTGAGTCGGAGATAAGAGAAAATGAGGGAATTGCGTGGATACTGACAGCGAGGCTAGTATTCCTAGTGACTGCAAGTCGCTCAGCGTGCTATGGGAAGAGTTTAGAAGTCTAGAACGAGTTGATTCGTCGAAGAAACAAAGTGACCGACATATAATTATCTCTCAGGGCTGGTACGCATAAGTGGCAGTGGTCTGGTCACGTGTGTCGGAGGACCGATGGACGTTGGAGTCGAAAGGTCCTCAAATGGAGACCGCGTCAACGGAGTGTAGGGTAGGTTTAGTCTAAGTTTTTACATTGCAGATTCGACTGATCGTAATCGAACGTTCTATCACATTGGCGTCAAAGTAACATGTATCCAAAAACTCTTGATTTAAAAACACCGATTTTAATTTCGAAACGTATCGTTTGGAGTCCTGGTTGTAAACGCATACACGAAATTAAGCTCTTAATCAATGTCATTAAGATTTATTTTACTTGTGATCGAAAGTTCGATTATGATCTATCCAATTTGCAATGTGATAACATAGACTAAGCGTACAGGTGGAGCGATGATATTCGGCGGGTGGCTGGCATCCATGGGATGCGAAAAGCCGAAAATGTATTACAGCTAAGGGCGACAACAGCATGTTGACGCTACTTGAAAGAGGCCTATGTCCAACAGTGGATGATTAATGGCTGATGATCATGATGAGAGTTGAGTATTAAATCAACTCAAACTGTGTGTTTCCATTGTTACAGGTTTAGACGCGGAACTATACTACGTGCGTGAGGGCGTGGTGAACACCTATGCCACCGGTTTCATCGTCCCCGTGCCGGCTCATATCGCTGACTTGGAGTTCATGTGGCAAGCACTTGGCAGGAGACCGGTAAATATTTTATTTTTATCTTTCTGCATCGTATCGCTAAGGGTCGGAACCCATCTCTATTCATCATTAATTATTGGTAGAAGATTTCCTATCCTATCCTCCCATTCCGTGTCATATCGATGACTTCATATGACAAGTAGGTACTGGACAGGACAAACTCTTCTCACTTTGAGAAGTTCAGGTAGCTAAGTACCGGCGTAGAAACTAACGAAGATGAAGAATATACATAGACGTACACATGAATTGCTCATAATTATTAACAGACGAAAAATACAGTTAATGAAACTTGTGCTTATTGTAAAAAAATCGTGTCCACTTTGAAGCAGAAAAATAGACTCGTCAGCAAAATGTGACTGATTCCATTTGGACCAAACTTTTTTATGTTCATAGATGCCTGCACGTCGACATCTTACTCGTTTATAAAATAGAAAATTCACAAAGCATAGCAATGATCTATAATATTATTACTCTTCATTTATCTGTGTACAAAGGAACCCATAGTTTATTTGTAGTTAGTAGTATTGGTAAAACCTAAGAATACAGCATTGTAATACCAAAAGTAGGTAAGCATAATATTTTCTTTGTTCGATTTCTATTAATTAACGCATTCACCTCTGTAGCATTAAATTAGTCTTCCATTCAGGCAAACACTGTTTCAAATAGCAACTTTAAATATTCGATGTTGTTTCCGCACTTTCCAATTTGGCTTTAAAGCGATTTAATTTTACATAACAAAAGACCAGATTATGTCGTCGTTTTTCATTGAAATTCTGAAGCGTATTCTGTGTTCCGACTTCCAACTGTGTTTATTGAGCGATTTATTTGATAGATTGTGTAAGTGCGTAAATTTAGGTGCGATTGTTATTTGTAATTGCAGAACAAAATGATCGTTAACTTATAGTAATATGATGCGTTTAAAATACGAAAATGTTTGGAGTACTTACAAAATTTAGGCAGCAGAACCTTGTAGAGCTTCTTGTAGAGTAGAGCCATGTTAAACATTTAATTTTAAATGTAAGTTTGTCTAAGTATGTTCCCAAAATTGTAGGTAGTTTAGTTATTGCGTTTAAATCGAAATTACTTTTTGTAGATATTTTAAAACCATAATAGAAATAATTCTAAGACAAACAGCCAAGATAAATTAAAATTACAGTCTAACTTTCAAATTTATCACTAAGCTACGAGGTTGCAATGAAATTCTTCTAACGTCTACAATATGATTCCACAGCTAAATGCTTGGGGACTCACGTAGGGGATTATTCATTGCGATGTTTGTAATTCCGTGCACTGAGCTGTACGTGATGGGTAATCTAGATCCGCCATATTGCTGTGCCATATAATATAGCCATTATAGTGTCTGTGGTTATGACTTATCTTAGAAAAAATTACATATTTCCATAAATAAAATAAAATATGTAGGTTTTATTTTTTCTCAATTTTTTTTTACATTTGTTTACATTTTTAATTTTAAGTATTTCCTGTAACAGTTTTAATTTCAATATCAGTTTCAATAATCTCCTATTAACCTATGACTAACATTTTTTTTTTTTATTTATTTATGCACAGAGTTAATCAATATTGAATTATGAAGCAGTTGAATTTATTTTGTAACAGTACATATTTTCATAAGACAACGGTATTTTCACGTAGTTATCATATTGCTGCAATAAAATTTTACTTTGTTTTGTAGTCTTGTGAGTTTAACTGTCTTGATTCAACCAGTTTAATTATTTTCCGCCACTAAATGAATCGAGAGCTATGCCGGCAATGCGTTATTCATACAAGTGTTGTTTGTAATTCCGCACAGTTGCCGTACGTGATGGGTATAGACTACGAGAGCAGAGGCGCCATGTTGCCGCCTCAAGTCAATATCTCCGAGCGGGGCTACGTGCCTACGACGCTGCAGACCTTTAGGTAAATTACATAATATATTACACTTCTACAAGGTCAAGTTTCTCCTTCCAAATCGATATTCTGGAATAAAATGTCAGTAATGAAGTATCGAAAGTATATGTTGTGAATATGAGTATAGACTACGAGAGCAGAGGCGCTACGCTGCCGCCACAAGTCAATATCTCCGGGGCTACGTGCCTACGACGCTGCAGACCTTTACTCGTAAGTGGGTTACGTTTCACTGTACATCCAGTCAAGGTCAAATTTCTCCTTACAAATCGATATTCAGGAATAGTATAATGAAGTATCGGCAAAAGTAAGGCTTTGTGAATATGAGTATAGATCACGAGAGCCGAGGAGCTACGCTGCCGCCTCAAGTCAATATCTCCGAGCGGTGCTACGTGCCTACGACGCTGCAGACCTTTATGTGAGTTACGTTTCACTGTACATCCAGTCAAGGTCAAGTATCTCCTTCGAAACCGATACTTTAGAAAATACCTTTCGAATGTACTTTGTAAACAGCAAGAATTAAATCTACCAAATATATAAATATCCTTTTCATATTCATAATATGAAGCAAAGTTTAAGTTTTGTGATGGGTACTACGTAGGTTAGGGTGCCATCCTGCCACCTTAATTAGTCAAAGTGACTAATTATTTTCTGCACTATGACGTCTAAACTAAATTAAAATGACACATACTAATTTTACTGTTGTCCCTTTCATAATGCTCCTTGCGGGAAGGGACAGCACTAGATTTAGGCCTGTCAGTTTAGTTTAGAGATTGTGTAAGTCAGAATTGGCGACGTATCTCCGAGCGGGGCTACGTGCCTACGTCACTACTGTTTCTCATTTTTAGGTAAATTATACCTACTTTATACATTTTCACATCAATACTTTTGAGAATCTTAAATCAATACCGTTTTTATGTTGAGTAAAAGCTCTGTGGTAAAAGCTACTTTTAGGTAGCATACTAAAAGAGCCGTTCATACAAGGTCAAATTTCTTCTTGCAAATCAATATAAATGGAATAGGATATCGTTGTACGTTGTACCCATAACATTATTACCTATTATGTTGGCAAAAGATATGGTTTGTAATAGTCAATATCTCCAAGCGTGGCTACGTGCCTACGACGTTGCAGACCTATAGGTAAGTTACGCTTACACAAAGTCAATTTTATCCTTCCAAATCGACATTCTGGAATATCCTATTCCAGAAGATCGTTGTATCTATTTACATTTTTAGTGTTGGCAAAAGTTAGGCTTTGTGATCAAGAGAGCAGAGGCACCATGATGTCGCCTCAAGTAATTTTTTTTTTATCTACTAAGTAGGTACAAATTAGCCCTTGACTGCGATCTCACCTGATGGTAAGTGATGATGCGGTCTAAGATGGTAGCGGGCTAACCTGTTAGGGGCATGTCAGTTATATTTAACCCGTACTCCTAATCGGTTTCTACACGGCATCGTACCGGAACGCTAAATCGCTTTGCGGTACGTCTTTGCCGGTAGGGTGGTATAGTTCGTAGCCACAGCCGAATCCTCCCACCAGGCATCTCTGAGCGGAGTTACGTGCTTACGACGCTACAGACCTGGTAAGTTAAGCTCATACATGGTCAAGCTTCTCCTCCCAAATCGACACTCTGTTATGGGAGCCTGTACTATTTATGGATTCCGAGCATTATATTATTTCCATTGTAAAATTATCTAATATCTCAAAGTCATATCATCAGCATCAAGTGTATTTCTGTGTATCTGTCTGTGGCATCGTAAATCTCAAACGGATGAACCGATTTTGATTTAGCTTTTTTTTGTTTGATAAGTGACCTGATCAAAAGTGGTCTTAGCTATATTTTAAGAAAACCTGTTGAGCCGTATCAATATTATCAGCTCTTTTCTATTTGACGAAGGGATGTAAGGAACTTCCACGGATAGATCAATTCGATAGTCATCCTGTTAATCGGTCATTGTGGGGTTGTTTTTTAATCAAATAAATATTATAAATGCGAAAGTTTGGATGTATGGATGTATGTTTGTTACTCAATCACGCTCCAACGGATGAACGGATCTGGATGAAATTTGGCACAGAGATAGATTATAGTCTGGAATAGCACATAGGCTACTTTTTATCCCGGAAAATTAAAGAGTTCCCGCGGGAACCGAAAAACCTCAATCCACGCGGACGAAGTCGCGGGCATCAGCTAGTATATATTAACTGTTTTTTTGATTTGCTCAGAGTTCGGTTGCCGTGTACGGGTTCAAGAAGTGCAGAAATCTTGGTGACGATGCAGCTCAACATTTCATCGCCTGATCGAACGCATAAGGATGTACGGTTGACTTTCAAAAGAAACAAGATTTGTTTAAAAGGTAAGTTTACAGCAAATAATTCTTATTGACATTCTCAGAGCTGTTTAATCATTATTTAAATAGCTCCTTAGTATAGACTTCAACACAAAATCTATTACTGAGAAGTTTCTTAAGTATTGATAAGTGACTAAGAGTGTGGCAGTTAAAACTACGCACATTGCATACATTGTAACTGCCAGATGTATGTAATGGTATCTTATACATAACCATTATCGTATATCACCATAGAAAATAATGTATTCAAATAGAAAATAAAATAACCATTTTCTTATCGCCGCAATTTGAAAAATGACAAAACTTATAGGAGCTACGAGTAATACTTCCCCTCGGATCTCCTCATAACAACCAATAGATAAACTAAAAACACATAAAGCGATATAAAACTAAAGTTTTCCCGAACACTTTGTCTGCGGCAATAATAATAACAATAAATTCTCCGACTCACAACTGCCGTTGGTTCAATAAGAGGGCTTCCATCATCCTGTTTATTCAGAATAACTGGCGTATACTCGGCTACAGTTAAAGATAGCATTTCTAAGTATAAATTCGTGCAGATGAAAGTATTAAATAAAGTTTTAAATATGATTTTGAAAAACAAAATATTGTTACACACTGAGGCCCAAGTGTCTAAGAAAATAATAATCATTTGAGAGCTTATATAAAACGTATAACTCGACCTGTTTAAGGAGTCCATATGTGCTTTTTGACGTGCACGAACTCTTTCATCAGTTCGAATTATCCTTTTGGCAAACGATCTACGATTTTATTACACAATCGGGGGACAGGGGGTCTACTCTCTTTCTCTCAAACGAAACTTCGCAAACGAACGTAATTAGTCGGTTATTAGACCCACACAAAATCGTTCAATCCAATCGGTCACGAAAATTTTCTATGAATCCGTACTTCGTCTGCGTGTACGAAAACGAAATAGAGAGAAGCATAGAGATAATATTATGTAAGAGAGGAGTTAACGAAATTTCGTTCGTTTGTTTGCGAAGTTTCGTTTTAGAGAAAGAGAGTAGACCCCCTGGTTGGTGGAAATATTTATGCAAAGATCACAGGGTGAAATGACTACAACAATTACCCCGACTTCAACCGCGTTATTATAGTCATCAAGATTTTAAATAATATATAAGAAAACCACATTTTTATTCATTACCAAGTTTAGGTGTCAAAAACGAAAACTGGGATTACGATTTTACCATCGATGGATTTTACATTTTACGATGGCATTAGTTAAGTGAACAACAGGACGATTATTTAGTAGGTAGTATTTTGTGCCTCTAGGCTTCTATAATAATTATAAAACCACCACCTTAGGCTGCATCACCACTTGCATGCAAGTCTGATTGCAGCCAAGCGCTAGCCTTATATATTTAAAAAAAAAGTCTAATGAGAAGTTCTATACTCGCAGAAGTCTACGAATGAAAAATATAATTGGTGTGCATTCGGCTACGAAAAGAACAACTGACAAATCGAATTGTCAAAATATTCGCATGTACAAAGGAGACTAGCGAAGTGAACTTTTAAAAGCCACTTTTTTTCGTGTGTCTTAAAACAACTCTCTATAACTCTACAACTGTCTGACTAGATTCATATAATATTTCTTTCATATTTTGAATATCTTCAAAGTGAAATCTACCTTCATCCTACTAAAATGTTGAGTATTAGAATGGTAATAAGAAAAACATTTATAAAAGAAGAGGATACGTAAACTTTTATGATCGACTGTACGTTACCGTGTCGTATCGACGTCATAGCATGCGCGGATTTCTTTAAAAAAAAAAATACCAATACATATTTACGATATTATAATACCGGAAAAGCGTTCAATTTCTCACAGATGAACCGTCTGATGCCGGTTTGACGTGCGCTCTACCGTTACAAAACTTCTATTTTGCATTAGAATTTGAATATTTTCAGCATACGTTTGGCAAGTGAATACAAATTCAGCAGATAAACTTTTATGTAATATGCAGTACAAATCGTATACCGATATTGACCATTGTCGTAAAATATTTGTCGAATAAGGCCGGAAACCTGTTATGTTGCGTTAAGTATAGGTATATTTTATTCTTACCTGAATAATAATATTTTTTTCTTACCTGGTAAACGCCTATGTTCAGCCGTGGACAGTTACAGGCTGGAATTATAATGATAATTGTTTATAAAGAAACGCTTAACAGGACCTACAATATCTGAATCGCTTAGCATCAAGGCTCTTACGGTAGTGCGGTAATGGTATGATCAAAACCGTCGTCATGGAGATCATGGAGTCATATGTCGAAATGGAGATCGTTAAACAACAAAAGTATACTATTTTTGTGATATCATTCGTTCGTGAAGTATCACGAACGAAATCATAGTTTTTTGATATGATAAGTTAGATTAATAACTAACCAAAGCTAAACTCTCATCCTTGAAAGAACATGCAAAACTTTTATTACTGAAGTCGTAGTAAGGAAAAGTAAAAGACTGAAGTATTTCCCTGCACAAAGGTGCCTAAATCAGTCGGATCCGCAAACCGCATTGCGTTTATACAGTTACGTTAGTACTTGTATAAAAACTTGAAAAGATAGATGGACTCTTCGTCGCTATACCGTAAGGCGTAGAGTAACCTTTTGACTGCTTTGTTGTGTATTTAGTGGCTATATCTTTTTGGTTCAAAAAAGAAGAAAAGAAAATGTTTTTTTGTAGAATATTCCTTTTAAGTTCATACCATTGTCTTGGTTTATCGGTTACCTTTACGATATCCTTTATATCAAGGCGCCCCAAAAAACGTTTGATTCCCTCACAGATGAGCGGCTCCAAGTTTACTTGAACAAATCACTCCCTCTGATTCTTTATTAGCATGTAGACAATTCGGTAGACGTAATACGTTGATATCAAACACTCAAGATACTCAATGATCTTGAGTATTTCGTAGGTTGTACTAACAAAACTGTACCTATCTATTTTTATCGAACATATTTAATGCCATTAGTGGCATCTTCTTGTTCTTTAAAAATTAATTGTGTAAAAAAGAACATAAGAAATAAAAGCTAATTTAAAATCTTGATTAAATACATACATAGGTATGTTTTTTGTAAATATCTGACGTCAGTGGGTTACAAACGACTTCGTTAGTCTTAGTGCAGAAAACTTATTTCGAAAAATAAGGGCTGGCTCACTTTGGTGGATTTTCCGCGCGATAGAGTAGTCTAGTGAATCTACCATTGGTTCGGAATGCCGTTCCTACCAATGTCTATAATTATTAATTACATAGATTAGCTAGCTAAAAGTTTTACTGTAAAGTTTTCAATGAAATAAAATAAGAACGTGTACACTAATTAATGTTTGTCTTATTTTCAATCAATTGTGAATTTTTTTCAGGACGGAGTATATTTCTTATTTTTTATATCAATGATGCAACAGGATATTTTGCAAGGGATGAAGACGTATTATGAGGGTGTACTCCGCGCCCCTCTTTAATGTGTTTACAAGGAAGTATCGATTGTTCTATTGTACTTTTATTTGACTTGGAAATTTACGTTCCCTCCGGCGTCAAGTTTATTGTGCCTTTTATCAAATTCACGTTACAAATGTAGCTAAGTATGGGAAGCAATTGAAAGAAGATTGCAAAATGATTGGATGTCGTTTTTGTTGTTGTTGTAGGAACTTTTAGATACGATATGAGTTTCTTCAGAGTCGTGTGCCAATGTGCGGCACCAAACGTACCTACTTATTATCATTTTATATCTATCACAAACTTGATGTGCCAGCATGGTGGACCAAAACCCTTCAGAGACTAAACTATTTCGAGCTCTATAAAAATGATAGCAAGACGTTTATAGACCTGTCATTCGTGCTAAAATTGAGGAGTTCCGCCGACCTTCTTCTAAATTATCATGAAATTAGCATGAGACCTGTCTGATAATATTACCTTGTACAATCAACCAAAACTTTCATCCCCTATTCCGGACGAATCCTATTGTTTTTCGGAATAAAAAGTAACTATCCCTTATATTAAACCTGAGTGCTATAAGTGTGCTGATTTCCATTCAAATCGTTACCGTGTGATGCCTGAACAAATAGATCTACTGACAAAAAGTCCAAAAAATATGGGCTCGATCGTACCTATAGTATCGATAATAAAGCTGCCTCAAATTAAAATTTTAAAAACAAATATTAAATATCATAATATATAAAATCGTTCAGTTACAGTTTTATTATAAGTAAGTATATAATATAAATAGAATAAGCAAGCAAGCGTTACATAGTAGCAAAAAATGGGCATGTAGGTACGCTAAGTAACAAACGATGTAGGGCAGAAGAATACTGGTTAAATTTCGTAACTATGTAAATAAATGCATGTAGGATAAATATGTATTCAAACCTACCTCATTATAAGCTTTTTTTATTCCACTACAAGTTAGCCCTTGACTGCGATCTCACCTGATGGTAAGTGATGATGCAGTCTAAGATGGTAGCGGGCTAACCTGTTAGGGGCATGGCAGTTATATTAAACCCATATCCCTATTCGGTTTCTACACAGCATCGTACCGGAACGCTAAATCGCTTGGCGGCACGTCTTTGCCGGTAGGGTGGTAACTAGCCACGGCCGAAGCCTCCCACCAGGCAAAATTTTAGCGCATAACTTGATAGCTATAAAAGTTCCTAAATGAATTTATGATTTAAATCAAATAATCAAATCCATATAAATATTATAAATGCGAAAGTTTGGATGGATGGATGTATGTATGTATGGATGTATGTTTGTTACTCAATCACGCTCCAACGGATGAACGGATCTGGATGAAATTTGGCACAGAGATAGATTATAGTCTGGAATAGCACATAGGCTACTTTTTATCCCGGAAAATTAAGAAGTTCCCGCGGGAATCAAAAAAACCTCAACCACGCGGACGAAGTCGCGGGCATCAGCTAGTAAATATTATAAATGCGAAAGTTTGGATGTATGGATGTATGTTTGTTACTCAATCACGCTCCAACGGATGAACGGATCTGGATGAAATTTGGCACAGAGATAGATTATAGTCTGTAATAGCACATAGGCTACTTTTTATGCCGGAAAATTAAAGAGTTCCCGCGGGAACCGAAAAACCTCAATCCACGCGGACGAAGTCGCGGGCATCAGCTAGTTCTATATAAATATCAGAAGTTAGGCTCATAATAGGGGCAGTATGTTTTAATCGCGCTTACAACTTTTCTAACAGGGATGCGCGAACTATTTTAGTTTCGAAAATGTGAATTCCGTGCTGAACTAGTTTGTATTGCCGCGTTTAAAACTTTGATATGTTTATAGCTTGGAGGAAATGCTAGAGATATTCTAGCACGCTGCCATAGGTATATTACATTTTGACACTGAAGGAGAAAACACACTGCGTACTATTTTTTTTTTCTGGCCGCATATGCAAGCGAGAGCCCCTAAAATTTGAGTGCCTTAGGCGATCGCTTAGTTTGCTTATATACAGGTTTATATTAAAAATAAAAAATCCTCTCAAGGGAAGCTTCTGTACGTGATACTGAATTAGGTTCTACGCTTAGAATAACTACTTAAAGAAGGTATGTTTCCAAACAACGCCTTCTCAAAACGTAAGCTACAAATTCGCTATCTGTGCTGTGTTTACTTGCCTCGTAAACGCGAACATAGTGTTGCCAGTTTAAATGTTTTCTCCCTAATAGTTGGGTAAGTAATTGGTTAGTTTGTTTGTAGCATTGTAGCTTATAAAACTAAGTTAACCAGCTCTTTTCGGACTGCGCGAGCGTCGTACGATGCCATTTATGGCACCAATTAAACGGCATACATTTCGCGAGTGTACTTGGTTTCTATAGGTAGTTATTCTAAGGTTCTACGAGATTTTAAAATTCTAAGGAATAACAATTTTTATTTACAAACAAAACTAAATATAATTAAATGGGCTCCTCTAAGACTAGTCGACTACTGCGTACTGAAAACACGGAGTTGAAGAGGGTCTAGACTCTAGAGTATACAGTAATTTCTATCTACATCTGTATAAAGTATAAACCGCACCTTATAGGTACCTATTATTACCTACCAAATTAAAGCACCATTACAAAACCAATAAAATTTCCATTGTACGCTTACCTACTTAATCTAATCTTCATTTCATAAAGTTTTCCGCCCAGTTTGAAAACGAGACGATGTTTAATAAAACCTACTTGTACGCTTAGTTCAAGTTTTTACATTGGAAATTCGATTCATCGTATTGAGTGTTCGATCACATTGGCTTCAAAGTAAAATAAAAAATAACTGCATTGATGTTGAGCTCAATTTCGTTTCTGCATTCACAGCCAGCGCTCCTAACGATACGTTTCGAAATTAAAATCGGTTGTACTGAATTTGTGACTTTAAATCAAGGGCTTTTGGGTCCATTTTACTTTTACGCTAATGTCATAGAACTCTCGATACGATCAATCGAATTTACAATGTAAAAACTTAGACTAAGCGTACTGGATGGTTGTTAACACCCCACGGCCCCCCCCCCCCCCCCCCTCCTTGAAAGTTTTTCTATTATCCCTAATATTTCATTTACTGGGTTTCACTTCATAATGCAGTGGGGGAATACTTTTCGCACTGATGAAAACAAATTATTATCGGGCGGTTATACTGACGTGTTTTTGGTGAATATATAGCGTTGGGATGGAATGCTAATAAACGCTAAGATGAAAAGTGATAAAATAACTGCTATAGTGTAATCTAAGACATCATACTAATATTATAAATGCGAAAGTGTGTTTGTTTGTTGGTTTGTCCTTCAATCACGCCGCAACGGAGCAACGGATTGACTTGATTTTTGGCATGGATATAGTTGAGGACCTGGAGAGTGACATAAGCTAATTTTTATCCCGGAAAATTAAGGAGTTCCCGCGGGAATCAAAAAAACTTAAACCACGCGGACGAAGTCGCGGGCATCAGCTAGTAATGTAATAAACTTTAACGAATAAGGTAACTTCCCACCACTCTACAGGCGCGGTGTTCCCGTGCCGATGCCGGTACCTAGCGATGATACCGAAAAACCGACTAGGGGTATAGGTTTGGTAGGTTAGCAGATTAGCCCGCTACTTACTACTAGGATATCTTTACTTACCACCAGATCGTCACGAGCTAGTAGTGGAATAAAAAAATAAAAAAAAATCAACGATAATTACGTTAATCATCTCAAGGAGATCTTCTTTCCAATATCACTAAAGTTAACATCTTTCCAATATCGCAATATTTGATCCAAACCTTCTTTCGCAGGCTTATCAACAATAGTAACGCACAACGAAACGGCGAGACTAGCAGGCGATGCTAACAGAAGCTCTGGCGGCGTGCTGCTCGCGGCTGGAGGCTGTGCGGCAGCCGCGTTGGCTCTGCTTGCAGGGGCCGCAGCAGCTGGCACTCTGTACAAACGGGGGAACAAGGCCAGACACCATGACTCCATACAGTAAGCAACATTTTAAACGTTTAAACTACCGTGAGTGATATTCATTATGACTATAAATTTATCATCAGTTGTAACTAACTAGTTTTGTCGGAAAATGCCCGACTAGTTTTGAACCCGTCCGGGGCCCTTATTAATGGCCTGTTCGCGCGACGCGGCAGCTAAACGATGACTGATAACTGTAAGAAAGTAATCTACTGAGACTATGTTATAATTAAGGAACAAACATACCTAGAAAAAAATGAGACTATAATATTAAGAGAGAGAGAGAATTAAAAAGTCATGAATAAAGAAAGACAGGGTGGTCACGGGTGGTTACTCATATCATCATAAATGATAACCGCCGAAAGTGCATAATAATATGTATAATAAATGTAGTATGTACCTATGATACAGACCAGAAGTTTCCAAAACACATCAAGCTTTCGACAGACATTATAATAACAAATACTTGTTGTCGGTAATACTAACATTATTATTTTGAATGTATTTTCGACGAAACGTAGTTTATATTGTTAAAACAGTCATCCACATTTGCCGCAAAAATAATAGGTATGCTTTAATTCAACTGGGACAAAAACACGGGAATGGTTTGGACGGCTGCAAAGCTTCAACCAAAATAATGACGCTGTTATAATAAAATTTTCATGAAACGGATCCCAACTTCACTGTTGCTCTAGTTTTCGAACATCTACAATACTGAATGTAGGCGCGTTGTCGTTAAATAATATAGAATTCTGTTGAAAAAAAAATCACAGTTTATTATTTTTTGTTGAGTTGTTTATATACCTAGAATATTATGTATTATTTCGGTATTTTTATACCTACTAAGATACGCAAGAAAAGATTTTAAATTTAATTTATTACACTATAGTTTTTCCATATTCTACGGCGGCTATGAGCTTTTCATTAAAAAGTGGATTGTCATGGGATTGTGTTAAACTTACCATAAACTAAACAAACAGAAGAGTTTTAGTCAAGTTATCTTACTTTTAGACTTTAACGAATTAATGATGAGAACTTTGGCTAGAATTATCTTCAAAACGGGGCGCTGTCAAATTGCAAATAATTAATGGAGAATTTTCACGAAGGTCCCGTACTTAAGCGTTTTATGATAATAAGTATTGTGTTCTATTAAAAAGCGTTTATTCAACGTAGATTGGTATTGTTGGTGAAATCGGGCACAAGGTTACAGAACTACTCATAGAGGTGTAACTACTAATAATATTATACCTTTAAGGAACTACTAGTGGAGTACTACAAAGTTGAGCAATATCCATACTTCCATACATAATATTATAAATGCGAAAGTGTGTCTGTCTGTCTGCTACGCTTTCACGGCCCATCTGTTCAACCGATTTTTATGAAATTTGGTACAGGGATAGGTTGTATTCCGGGGAAGGACACAGGCATCTTTCTATCCCGGAAAATCGCGGACGAAGTCGCGGGCATCATCTAGTTGTAATATAATATCGTACAGCATATGGTATTACTCGTACGGACATTATTGGTCTACCGACCCCCTGCTTGATGGATGATACGGAAGGCTCTATCGATAGATAATAAATTATCCAGTGACGTTTAATTGCGCACCGCTTTAGTGTTCCGCAATGAAAAATGGTTTGTACTTACTCGATTATTCGTGAAGGAAACTTTTGAATATTAATGACTTGTGCATTTTTGACCAAAACTTCTTCAGTCCTTCATGACACTAGAGTTCGTTGCCATCCGTACTTCATACTAATATTATAAATGCGCAAGTTTGTTTGCTTGTTGGTTTGTCCTTCAATCATGTCGCAACATATCAACAAATCGACGTGATTTTTTGATTATTTGATAATAATCAGATTTGCATGGGTATAGTTAAGGACCAGGAGAGTGGCTACTTTTTATACCGAAAAATTAAGGAGTTTCTTTTAAAAAAGAGGAGATAAGCGGGAATGGAATTTGAAAAAACTTATTTCACGCGGACGGAGTCGCGGGCATCAGCTAGTCCATATCCATACTAATATTATAAATGCGAAAGTGTGTCTGTCTGTCTGTCTGTCTGCTACGCTTTCCCGGCCCATCTTTTCAACAGATTTTGCTGAAATTTGGTATGGAGGTAGGTTAATATATCCCGGGGAAGGACATAGGCTACTTTTTATCCCGGAAAATTAAGGAGTTCCCGCGGGAATCAAAAACCTTAGGTAATCCACGCTGACGAAGTCGCGGGCATCATCTAGTATATAATAAACTATAGCTGATGCCCTAGGGAGTAGGGTACCCTCAGATGCATTGATATGAACAAGACGATTAAACGAGACGACGATACGAGATATGACGAGAGAACGAGAGACTGTGAGGTATAACTGAAAAACTTATATTATTACGCTATATTACATACGTAATAGAATTCAACGAAATGTTCGCGAATATTAGGTAGTTCCCTATTCCCTTTTCATTTCCATACAAAGCGATAATGCCAAACCTCAGCGGCGCGGCTTGTCTGGATTTGGAATCTAACCTCAAACCTTGAAAGGCTTCGCATATCGTTTTTCTTTGGCTGCTTTTTTGCACGCCACTTTTACAGTATTTTCATGTATTTTATGGGATTACAAACTGATACTTGTATCAGGTTCGCAAACCAAGTAATATTATTGATTTCGTTAAGAGACCGGTAACGATTATATTTATTTTCAGATGTTAGTGATAATTGGGTATTTGACAACTAGTCAAATCAGCATCTTTTTTTCAAACGTCAAAACGCGTGCTTAGTACGGGTTTTTGTATGAAATATTGCATAGTGACGTCATCAAAGTTCGACGCACTTTTTTATTTTAATCGATAGTTTTAAATAGTTATTCAACATAAAACTAATAGGGGACGTGGATATTACGACTTTTGGGAGATTCTCTATTTAATAATCACTAAAAAATAATTTATTTGAATAGTGGTCAAATACCCAATTATCATGGATGGATGGATGGATGGATGGATGGACCCAATTACCGGGACGGACGACTAATCTTGGTCTCCGAGGCACGGACAAAACAAAAAGGTCAAATGCGGTCACCCATCCAGTTACCGACTTGGGTCAACGATGCGTAACAATCACAATCGACTGACATTCGTTTTCACAACTACCACTCGTTCTTATAGGAAAACATGCGTACAAGATGTAGGTAAGTCAAACTACTCGTATCTATTCCCAGTACATCGTACACCACCGCGGCGTATGGCAGCCATCAGAACGTGCTGTTACGGCTAGACACCCTTGGCAGGCCGCCCAGCTCCACAGGCTCCTATGCAACTATAGCCAGCCTGCACAAGTTTCCTTTCGGTAAGTAGTTTAACTTAACTCACTTTAATGCTTCCTCTTTTTTGTCTGTTTAGAGCTCCGTAACTCAAGAGGAAAAAAGAAACCCTTGTAGGATCACTTCGTTGTCTGTCTGTCTGTCAACCACCTTTTTCTCAGGAACGCGTTGAGGTGACAAGTTTTTTTTAAAATTATTATATAGGCTAGCGCTTGGCTGCAAGCAGACTTGCTAGCAAGTGGTGATGCAGCCTAAGGTGGAGTGCGCTTGCCTAGAAGATGCCTATTCACTCTTGATTTGAAGGTACCTATTTTAAAGGAGGAGGGGAAAACGGAAGCCGGAAGGGCATTCCGTATCATAGCGGTTCGAATTAGAAACGAGGAAGCAAATCGCTTCGTACGAGCCCGCGGAATTAACATTATTATTAAATTAACATCAAATACTTAGGTCTACGGTCCCTTGAAGCTGTAAAAAATCAAGTTTCTAAGTCAACGATACGGCGTTTACGCCGCATATTTTGACACTCGCTAATAAATCAAAACCTATAAGGTACTTCCCGTTGACCTAGAACCATGAAATTTGGCAAGAAGCATGGTCTCACAGCACCAGTATAGGAAAATCATTAATTAGGATTCCGTACTCACAGGGTGTCGAATTGTTTGTCAGGCGCTACCAATATCTGGAGTCAGGAAGAGGAATAGGTACCTAGTCAAAGATGGTGTGAAACTAACTATAAACGTAGGTATAGCTAGTTCAATCCACGAAGACGCGCCCCACTCTTTTCCGCAATCGCTTACAGTGCAAGTGTGCAATGTAAACTACAAGAATGTGAGTTCTATTACTACGCAGCGAGCTGTAGCAATGTCACACACGCACATAAAATTAAATAGCGAAAAATTCCCCCGAACCCCGAACCCCGCTGTTTCCCCTCGCAATAAATAGTGGGGCGCGTCTTCGTGGATTGAACTTATTGTATTGCATTTTAACTTTTACGCGAGTAAATTTCAGGAAATTTTCGTAATCGCATGCATTTCACAACTCCGTAACTATCCCACGCTATTTTCCATACAATATTTAAATCGCTATGAAAAAGAGAATATCCACTAGCGTTTTTCAAAAAGCTGATTATGAATAATGAATGATTGCACAATATGGACTCCGTACTATCCTTTTATCGATATTAAACCGGTAGGATTAAATTTTTGTATTGGCACCTTTATAGGTTTCCAACAGC
Organism: Erebia ligea; assembly: GCA_917051295.2. NCBI lineage: Eukaryota > Metazoa > Arthropoda > Insecta > Lepidoptera > Nymphalidae > Erebia > Erebia ligea. Next base: position 15,677,136 of record OU785226.1, read on the forward strand.
GTCAGTCCGGTCTATTATTTATTCATTTGAGAACAATTTCAGTCGAAATGATCAATTTGCATTTGTACGTAGCTCCTTTGTGCTATTTTAGCAAATTTCAATTTAATACACGGCTGGCAATAAATTTATTTTAGTTATTTCATTATTTGCTTCCCTTCAAGAATTTAATTATAGGTGAAACTTAAATTTTATGTCATTTCTACTAGTAATATAGTTTGTTCAATCTACTGTGCTGCGATTGTAGAGGCATTACACAAACTTCTTCTTCTTTTAGCGTCATCTCCTATCGAAGGTTGGTAACTACTAGGGCTATCTAAAAAAAAATTGGCAGTTATAGGGACTGCAGATAGAAGTGAACACTTATAACTTAGAATTTTAGTATTAAAAAAAAATAAAAAAAAGTAAAAAAAAAAAATAAATAAAAAAAAAAAAATTTAAAATAATTAAAATATATACCTTAAAACTAAGGCATTAAAGTTTAATTACGAATGTAGTATATTTATATTTAAGACCTTTTGTCTTCGTAACAACGCGAGCATGGGGCAGCGAGGTGTCGGTGACGGTGTCGGTGACGCGAATCCACAAGTTTACCCCCTACCAAAAAGTGCTCAACGCGACTAAAGAAGTTTTAAGTAGTCGTTCCCTCTTTTTCTAGTAATCTTCTCTCATACAAGATGTTCAAGAGACTAATTCTTTTCAGGAAGTCGAAGATCACCGTCCCCGTACGCGACGACTCACATCGGCGAGCACATCTATGCCAAGCCGGAGTCCAGGGTTTCCTACTACGCCGCTTCTAATCTTACACACGTGTCACAGGTTTGTGCAGCTTTCCTGAAGCGAGAAAACACACTATACGGACAAAAAATAATATCCACGTAACAAATTTTTATACGGATCTGTGCACTCGACAGTGTAAAACGTCGCGTCGATCGCGTCGCTTTAAGGAAGCGAGGATGGATTTACTTATTCGTAGTTGTATTAAGATTGTATTTTATTTTGTATCGTTTTTAGGGTTCCGTACCCAAAGGGTAAAAACGGGACCCTATTACTAAGACTCCGCTGTCTGTCTGTCTGTCTGTCTGTCTGTTTGTCTGTCTGTCTGTCTGTCTGTCTGTCTGTCTGTCTGCTGTCTGTCTGTCTGTCTGTCTGTCTCCAGGCTGTATCTCATAAACCGTGATAGCTAGAAAGCTGAAATTTTCACAAATGATGTATTTCCGCTGCCGCTATAACAACAAATACTAAAAATTAAAAAAATATATATATTAAGGGGGGTCCCCATACAATAAACGTGTTTTTTTCGTATTTTTTTGCTCAATATTAAAAACGGTAACAGGTAGACGGTTCAAATTTTCACAGAATATTAACTTGTATATTACCTTTCAAAATAAATAATTAAATATCAATAAAGTAAATATTAAAGGGGGGCTCCCATACAACAAACGTAATTTTTTGATATTAACAATAAACCTCTACAAACAAAGTTAGTTTTGCGGTTCATTTCGTCTTGTTTTTAATACGTCATAAATCGTAAAACTTATTACAGGTTTGTACGGAACCCTCGGTGCGCGAGTCCGACTCGCACATGGCCGGTTTTTATATTTTAAGTATATTGTATTTTATTATATGAGCCTTGTTGCCTGAAATAAATAAAAAAAGTGTGGTGTCGTGGGACACCAGATAGGAACAAAGTTCCTTAATATATAAATTTTAATTTGAAGCGATTTTTTTTTAATTATTACAATATGAACCTTAACAAAAACACTTGCTGTATTAATAAGTAACCTAAACCCCAAATTAACTAACACCTAGAGTAAGGTCCGACCCATAAAAATACTTTAAGAGCCACAATTACCGACCAACCTTCCTCTATTCCTCTAATAAATTAGAACCTTATAACTTCTGTCTTATGTAGGTACATCGATGCAAATAAATTAAACCACATAGTCTGTGGTAAGTGGAGTCATGTTGAGAGAATACTAGTTCTATTCTGATGGATTAATACATAACTTTATAACTAATATTGCTTTATCTCCCTAAAGTAAGTAAGTAAGGTTGTTACAGTATTATTTATTTTCAAAAAATCCGGACGACCTTTACGCTTAGCCTAAGTTTTTACATTGCAAATTCGTTTGATCGTATTGAGCGTTCGATGACGTTAGCGTAAAAGTAAAATTAAATTAAGAGCTCAATCTCGTGTATACTTTATCTAAATAGATGCTGCCCGCGACTTCATCCGCGTAGATTGAGATTTTTTTATTGCCGCGGGAATTTCTTAATTTTCCGAAATGAAAAGTAGGCTATGCTTATCTCAATACCAAATTTCATTTAAATATCCGGTTCCCCTGAGTTCAAGAGTATACCACGAATCTAGTACTCTTGTGCAGTATTTTCATATTATCTAGATTGCTTTACGTTTTCCTCAGAATTTTTTTCTTTCATATTTTTCACTCATGCACTCGGCAGAAAAAAAGGCTTGAATTGAAATCCCACCAATTCAGTTTAAATAAAAAAATGTGATTGAATTTTTTGAAAGCAGTGTTAGATATTTGCCAAAGGAATTGTTTGTTGTTGTGGCGATATAATTGTTATAAAAGCTCGCAAAACCAAATAAAAAAGTCACAAAAAGATGTTGTAGGTATCTCTTACCCGGCAAGGGCCACTTTCTTGAAACTTTTTGAGCATCGTGGAAATTGAATTGCTCAGAAAATGAGCCCTTTACCTCATTAAGGATCCAATTTGAGCGAGATGCAGCCTCCCCTTCAGGTGATACAAACGTAATGCAATTAGCGATCTTCTTGCCTTCACTCTCATGGCTGCACTGGAAGGATTAAGATATTCATTAAACACTCCGTTTCTTGGTAGTTAAATAGCAAAGAATAACATGTTTGCTAAAATATTCATCACAATTTATTAAAACAACTCTTGTTTCTTATGAAGAGCTATCATGGACTTCCGCAAAGGAATGCAGCATTTACTTAACCAACTTTAGAGAAATCTATTAAAAGTTTAGTGCCAGATAAGTTGGACCCATTATATGACTTAGTTTTTCTTGAATTATATCTTACTAGCTGAGGCCCGCGACGTCGTCCGCTTTGAAAAAGTTTCGATTTCCACGGGAACTCTTTAATTTTTCGGAATAAAATGTAGCTAATGTTAATTCAGGATATAAGCTGTCTACATTGCAAATTTCATCAATCATTTCAGTTGTTGTAGCGTGATTAACCCTGGAATTCATAAACGTTGGGTAACCAGTCTCTGGCAAAATGCCGTTCACGATTCGCGTAGGACTTGAATGTAGAATCAACCTTTGTTGCAATTCATAAACGTTCGCCAGACAATCTCCTAGCTGAATGGAGAAGAAATGGAGGTGTACAGAATATTGTCTATTGATTGACATGTTATCTGTGGAAATTCTCTATGGATGTCACTTTGACGCACTGAGTCACTCAAGTGAACGTCAATGTTTGTTTACAAACAAACATTGACGCGGTTTTCAATTTCCAATGGTTTCCAATTTTAGGAAATAATAGAAAGCAAAGACCGAAGCGAATTCGAAATTTACGTGGTAAAACGCTGACGAATAATACCACTTTGATAGCGGTGATGCACAACTTCATGATTTGTATATCCTGCATAAAGTCAGAGACGGCCAAGCTGACGGTACATCCTGGGTACGTATAAGAATCGCTCTGGAGCACCTTTGCAAAAATATCGCGAAGATATGTTTGTTCGCAGAAACAAAAGTGCAGCTTACTCTCCATAAACTGAAGTCCAGTAGAACTACTTCAGCTCTTACGAGTACGTTCTAAACTGTTCCGGCATGGTGCAAAGATGTGTTCATCAGTGCAGACTTTTGGCCTGAGGGCATAGTATACCGTCGTTACAGGGAAGCGAGAACAAGAATTCCTTCTGCTTCATAAGACTATAATATACTTATTTTTAGAATTGTATTTATAGTATTTTATGAATTATATTGTATTGTGTTATAATTATGATTAAATATTGTTGCCTGATTTAAATAAATAATTCAATGTTAAGATCAAAGTTATCATGTTCTTGCTTAGTCACTGAAGTAATAGGATACCAAATTTCGAATCTATCAAACCTGTATTGGTAGTTGCTCTCATACTTTCTTCAACATATTATGATAATCTGCAAATAGCTGAAGAGATTTTCTTGAATCATTGCTAAGAACACTTTCGATCAAGTCCTCTAAACCAAAAAAATAAATCAAAATCGGTTCATCCGTTTGGGAGCTATGCTGCCGCAGACAAATACACAGATGCACAAACACACACACCCTCTTTTAGCGTCGGTAAGTAGTCAAGACTGAAAGACCATGAAGGTACTTATAGAGCTAGTTTTATGGCATTTATACATGGCTTTATATAAAAAATCTATTTTTATTTATGAATGAATAAGTACAGAAAACTACAAAATGTTATAATCCATTTAATATTATTTTAACAATTAATACCAGGCTGAAGAAGGACATCATTCATATTTTTGACTGCTATTATGATTCTTGTATTGCTAGCCACTTCCTTTTCGCCTCAAGAAATGCACATATCATATGAGGTCATCCAACCAAATGAATTAATCCACGACCTTTATTCTAACTTCTTCACACAAGATCTTGGCTCAAACTGAGGATAGTAGAACAACGTATGTTCTGGAATTGCCTTTAGGTACTGTGTAGTACATACATTAACTGTAGTTCCTTTATTTTGCGCTCGATATTATGTATTATTCGTCAACATCCTATGTCCTATGAGATAAGTACAGAGTCATTATAAAAATTTTCTTCTTTCTTGTTTACCTAATTCTGTATACCATCAATTAGCCTTTGCGTCTACTAGCCTTGCATCTTTATGTAGGCTGGCCGATTGTGGTATCTTTCAAGAGTCCGTCCTCATGCGGCACTTCTTTCTTCTGGCAATAATTCATAGCCATCGTTTCAATCCCTCCCCGGCCCACTATTAAATACTGAGCGCGTGCCTCTTCTTAGAACGAGAAGGGTAACTTCCGGAAATACCCGTCTGTATCAGGACAGCATAAATCGTCGTAGTTTTATATGCACTGGCTGTAATTAGCGATTTCATCATCAATGTAAAGCCATCATTCGCTTTACACTACACTTTGGATAATTGGTGGATTTATTGGTTTTACCACAAGTACAAACTTAGAAGAACATGTTGTATATGACTCAAATCACATTTTTTCTTCGATTTTTTATTAAAAATCAAGATTTATTACGCACAAATAGCCGACAAAATACAAAAATAAAGCTATGTCAAACTCATGTCATAGCAAAAGCCTCGTTTGATTGTGTCTGATTCGCGGAAATCGGCGAATCAGTATTCAGCCGCTGTTAGCGACCGCATGGAGAGTCTCTTTCGACTATGAAATGCAAAAGAGAGTCTCTTTCGACTATGAAATGCAAAAAGCTTGAATTCGATACATAGCGCTTGAAACGTCTCGGAAAAGAGCCGTTCAGTCGATTATGAATTCCACTGTAACCCTGGAATTCATAAACGTTGGGTAACCAGTCTCTGGCAAAATGCCGTTCACGATTCGCGTAGGACTTGAATGTAGAATCAACCTTTGTTGCAATTCATAAACGTTCGCCAGACAATCTCCTAGCTGAATGGAGAAGAAATGGAGATGTACAGAATATTGTCTATTGATTGACATGTTATCTGTGGAAATTCTCTATGGATGTCACTTTGACGCACTGAGTCACTCAAGTGAACGTCAATGTTTGTTTACAAACAAACATTGACGCGGTTTTCAATTTCCAATGGTTTCCAATTTTAGGGAATAATAGAAAGCAAAGACCGAAGCGAATTCGAAATTTACGTGGTAAAACGCTGACGAATAATACCACTTTGATAGCGGTGATGCACAACTTCATGATTTGTATATCCTGCATAAAGTCAGAGACGGCCAAGCTGACGGTACATCCTGGGCACGTATAAGAATCGCTCTGGAGCACCTTTGCAAAAATATCGCGAAGATATGTTTGTTCGCAGATAACAAAAGTGCAGCTTACTCTCCATAAACTGAAGTCCAGTAGAACTACTTCAGCTCTTACGAGTACGTTCTAAACTGTTCCGGCATGGTGCAAAGATGTGTTCATCAGTGCAGACTTTTGGCCTGAGGGCATAGTATACCGTCGTTACAGGGGAGCGAGAACAAGAATTCCTTCTGCTTCATAAGACTATAATATACTTATTTTTAGAATTGTATTTATAGTATTTTATGAATTATATTGTATTGTGTTATAATTATGATTAAATATTGTTGCCTGATTTAAATAAATAATTCAATGTTAAGATCAAAGTTATCACGTTCTTGCTTAGTCACTGTAACCTGTATTGGTAGTTGCTCTCATACTTTCTTCAACATATTATGATAATCTGCAAATAGCTGAAGAGATTTTCTTGAATCATTGCTAAGAACACTTTCGATCAAGTCCTCTAAACCAAAAAAATAAATCAAAATCGGTTCATCCGTTTGGGAGCTATGCTGCCGCAGACAAATACACAGATGCACAAACACACACACCCTCTTTTAGCGTCGGTAAGTAGTCAAGACTGAAAGACCATGAAGGTACTTATAGAGCTAGTTTTATGGCATTTATACATGGCGTTATATAAAAATTCTATTTTTATTTATGAATGAATAAGTACAGAAAACTACAAAATGTTATAATCCATTTAATTATTTTAACAATTAATACCAGGCTGAAGAAGGACATCATTCATATTTTTGACTGCTATTATGATTCTTGTATTGCTAGCCACTTCCTTTTCGCCTCAAGAAATGCACATATCATATGAGGTCATCCAACCAAATGAATTAATCCACGACCTTTATTCTAACTTCTTCACACAAGATCTTGGCTCAAACTGAGGATAGTAGAACAACGTATGTTCTGGAATTGCCTTTAGGTACTGTGCAGTACATACATTAACTGTAGTTCCTTTATTTTGCGCTCGATATTATGTATTATTCGTCAACATCCTATGTCCTATGAGATAAGTACAGAGTCATTATAAAAATTTTCTTCTTTCTTGTTTACCTAATTCTGTATACCATCAATTAGCCTTTGCGTCTACTAGCCTTGCATCTTTATGTAGGCTGGCCGATTGTGGTATATTTCAAGAGTCCGTCCTCACTTCTTTCTTCTGGCAATAATTCATAGCCATCGTTTCAATCCCTCCCCGGCCCACTATTAAATACTGAGCGCGTGCCTCTTCTTAGAACGAGAAGGGTAACTTCCGGAAATACCCGTCTGTATCAGGACAGCATAAATCGTCGTAGTTTTATATGCACTGGCTGTAATTAGCGATTTCATCATCAATGTAAAGCCATCATTCGCTTTACACTACACTTTGGATAATTGGTGGATTTATTGGTTTTACCACAAGTACAAACTTAGAAGAACATGTTGTATATGACTCAAATCACATTTTTTCTTCGATTTTTTATTAAAAATCAAGATTTATTACGCACAAATAGCCCACAAAATACAAAAATAAAGCTATGTCAAACTCATGTCATAGCAAAAGCCTCGTTTGATTGTGTCTGATTCGCGGAAATCGGCGAATCAGTATTCAGCCGCTGTTAGCGACCGCATGGAGAGTCTCTTTCGACTATGAAATGCAAAAGAGAGTCTCTTTCGACTATGAAATGCAAAAAGCTTGAATTCGATACATAGCGCTTGAAACGTCTCGGAAAAGAGCCGTTCAGTCGATTATGAATTCCACTGTAAGTAACTTTCACATTTATATTAATTATATTACATTATGTAGGATAATAATACTAATTAATAACATTAAAACTTTACGTATATTGTTAGCAATATAAAACTGATTACATTAAATTATCTCTTCTAGCGTATTGATATAGGTATCTTTTGTAATAAGCTTGGCACGGCACGGCATTTTTAATTTGCAACCCCTTTTGTTCGTGAATTTATCGCGCCGTTGAAAGTCTTCGGGAAATATGAATTAGTGTCCTTTACGCGAGGCGCTAACGAAGGTAGAAAACGTAACTGGATACCTTTTCCTTACCAATAGCTGCTAATTAGTCGCTCTTTCATTGAAATTTTTTTTTAAAGTAATATAAACCAATTTTATAATTGCAAGAGTAGTTTTGTCTGTTACTTCCCACTGATTTAGACAAAAAAAAATATTAAAAGATTTATAGAGATAGCTTAGTTGTACCCCACAGATGGACAATATCCTACTTTTCATTTCCGTAAATCAAAGCGTTCCCTCGGGATTTAAAAAAAACCCTTAACAATAAAACAATTAGGTACAATAGTTCTCAAGTCAAGTATGTCAACGTTTTTGACCTATAATATGTAACTGGTAAATTTTTGAAACTTCCGGTAACATTCGTTACAACCGATAACTTATATAAATAAGAAGGATTCATGAATTACTTTCTTCGCTTAGTAAATTATTCTGTGATAAAGTTATTATAGTTAACATGCATTACAATCAGGAAGTTAAAACTGGCATAAGTCCAGAGATCGGCTTCGCAACGGGTCTCTTGAGTGTATAAACATCTGCATTCTGCAGTTTAAAAATGCAGTGAAGCTAGAAAGCGGGAATATCTCCTTGATGGCTAAGAGATCTCTTTTTAACACGTTTGCTGCGACAGTAACTTTTCAATACTTTCCATTCCTTCGGTACAAGGCCTATACACCTGGTAATAAAACTTCCATTGTGGCGGCACAAGGCTTATAGACCCTGTAAAATTTAAGAAACTTAAATCCTGTTTTGGGCTTAATGTAAAAATATATATGTTTTTTTTGCTTTGAATATTAATAATAATGAATTAATTGACATACACCTGAAGGCGTTCGTTAACAACTTGTTTAGTTTAAAAATTATAGCTATATTCAAAATACAGGGCTTAATCACCCTGTGCCGCACTGAATAAGGGAAGTCTGGTGCGTATTTTAAGGATGTGAAATAAAAATATCGATAGCTGTAGTTAATTAAGTTTTAATATAATGGAAAAAAACAAACATGAATTAATGTTTTTCAATAAAACATGGGTAGCAAAAGATTTTTGCACTGAACACATTTAGTTAAGATTTTTTTACTTTTTTGTCAGCTTGGCGACTGGTTAAAAAGGTTCGGAGTTTTGTGTAACATCCGACACAATTCCTCTTCTTATCACCTTTTACCAAAGTGTGTTTGTCAAGTTTTCGTGCGGGTTCTAAAAAGATAAATTTATTAATTTATTATTATTTATTGGTATGTGTATGTGTGTGCGCGTGTGAGCGTGGATTGGATGTGGATGTGTATGTGTATATGTATATGTGTAACCCACGATGCGCGTATCCGACTCGCACTTGACCACTTCTGTAAACTTAAATACGCACTAAACGGGAAACGTAATTAGGTAAGTAAAATAAATAGTAATGATGACTCACCTGTCTCATAAATCAATCTATAATTAGATTTAACTTTCACTACATCACTGTCCTCGCAAACATCATATTATAATATATTTTTTCGGCACCGTTTTGTTGATCTTGACGCCATGTCGACACCTCACGATTGCAAGCCAACACTAGTCGCGCGAAGCTAACGCGGGGTGCGGTACCAGGTGAGCGGGGTACAAGGTGCTTCGATCTGGTTTCGCATTATGATGAAATTTTATTTCTTCCCTGCGGTACCAGGTGTAAAAACCTGGTATTAAGGTAGATACACCATTGGATTCTATTTTAATAATACATCTTAGATATATATTCATCTCTTTCCTACACCGAACCAAGTTAAAGTTAGGCCTTCCGCGCGACAAGGAAGTCTATACTTTTCTTAGCCGCACTGTAAGCGTAGACGCATACAAGGTGTTTAAACCTGGTTTCGCACTCAACGTGTTAATTAAAAGACTGTAACTTTTAACTCTGTTTTATAATATTATTATGCAACAATGGGAAAATATAGTTGTGCCCTCAATCTTCGATAAAAACTTTAATTTCCTTTTCCTCCACCAGCAAACAGTGACCAAAGATCGGATAACTGATCCAGCAGAACAACTTCGTTACCTTACAACACCGAGGTCAAACATTCGCCTTGAAATCTTGGTTCATGAAGGCACCTTCGGAAGAGTTTACAAGGGCGTGTTCAAACGAGGAGATACCTATGAAGAGGTTTTAGTTAAGACTGTTTCAGGTAAGTCTTTTAACATTACAAGAATAATATGAATAGGCTGTTGATTAAATTGTTTTTAGTCCCACAAACTTATCTGACTTCTTTTTTATCTTAAAAATAAAAGAAAAACAAAAAGTAAACAGGCATAAAAATTATTTCCAATTTTGGCCACCGGTCCAGATTAGTTGGCGAGGCTTATAGTTATGTTAGAGGTTTTAATCTTGAATGTTTTCAGTGATCTAATAAGTGTTAGCACTAATTTTAAAAAAAGGCTTAAACGGGCCAATTGGAGAAGAGTCTCACATTAATTTCAATTTTTAACATGATATCTGTACAAACAGTCAGTTAACCTTAGTTCAGATTTTTGTATAAAACTATACAAATGTAAATATGGGCAATAGACTCATTTACAGGAGATATTTCAGGGATATAATTATTATAAGCACTTGGTTAGGACAACCAACAGACCATAAAACAGCTTATAACCATACATTATCTTTAAAGTGGTTTTGTTTGTTGCTAACAACAACTTTGTATGTGACTTCACGTTATTACTAATAAAATAAACACCAAAGTTTTTCTTGTACTTACTACCAATAATATTTATATAATAATTCTGTTGCACATTTAGAAGCAGCATCAGCCTTGCAAGCAGCATTACTCGTAGCTGAAGGACTTCGACTTTGCGGCTTAGCTCACGGTAATGTTCTTGCACCAATGGCTGCGTGCGCAGAAGAAGCCAGAAAACCTTTGCTAGTATATTGCTGTGTATCACATTCTTCTAATCTAAAGAGGTGAGTATTAGGTTACTAAGGTCGACTTGAACAACATCGGCTGAATTGATTTGGTGAAATTTAATTAAATAAATAAATAGATCTTTATTGACCCACACATACTAAATATTTAACAAATTAACTTCAATAGTACCTACCTATGTACTTACTCTACTTAAGTTAAAACTATGTGTCATCTCCTTAGCCTGTGCCACAGCATAATAGGCATGTACCTACCATACCGCAACGCTGCTTTTCAGGATGATTGATGATAATGATGATGACGATGATTTGATGATGCTGTTAATTTTAATAAAAAAACAGGATAGGTAGCATACAATATAAAGGATAAGTGTAGAACATTTAGCTAACGGTCTTGTGCAAGTGGGCCTTAATGTGATAAAGTTACAGCAAGAAATTGACACCTTTTCATAAAAAAAGCAAAATGATATATATACTATTATATAGTTTTGATTGCTACTGCAGTTTTCTTCTTCGAGTCTGTTTTCTTTTTCGAGTTCTGTTAAAGTTTGTGATGAATAATATCTAAAATGAGTTGGTAATAGTGAAATAATTTCATTCCGGAACAATATACAAATCACCGAAAATCCCGTAGTGATATAGAATTTGTGTGCAATGGACAATAACCGCTCGGTGACCACACCAGAATAATTAATAGGGGTCGAGTTCCAAGTTGCGATGTGTCAGATTTATAATTGCATATTGAGTTTGAAACATTAATTTGAATAAATTATTCACATTAATTATAATTTTTATTTTAAAAAAGGAATTGATAATTTCAAGGTAATAATGATATTTAAAGATTCATAGAAGTTGAGAACGCTAATAAATTAAAGATTAATAAGATTCTAAATATATAGCCTGTGATTCAATAAGTTTTATCACCACAATTTTTTAAAATTCGTGAAATTGCATCCGCGTTAAACTCGCAAGCTCTGATTATATTATTTCGAATGCCATTATATTAATACTGGTCGTGCTTAGTAGAAATTGAAACGACGATTTGAAAGCACTTTTAAAAGTTTATTTTAATATAAAAGTTGTGTTTCTACAACGGTTAAATGCTCAAAGGTTCTACAGAAGGACTATAGAATTTCATATTTACCTAACATACGTGACAGCTATTCCAAAATGAACACTCGTGTACACAGGTTCCTAACATCATGTCGGCTTGGCCATCAAGCGGCACCGGCCACTAGAGAATTGGTAGATTTAGGAGCACAAGTCGCTTGCGGCCTGGCGTACTTGCATGTACAACGGCTGATACATGCAGATGTTGCAGCCAGGAATTGCATGTAAGTATTATAGGATAGCGAGATCTTGATTCTAGAACATGTAAAATTTCAGTGTGAACTTTCACATTGAAAAAAAGGAGAGTGTTTGAGTAGATACTTTGCAAAATTGTAAGAAACAATAACCTTATTTTGCCCTTATCTACACAAAACACAAGGAGTTCAGATTTCACTAATTTGTTCATGTTCACAATGAAGAACATTAAAACAAAGCTAACATTTCTTATTTAAAGTAATATACAAGTGAATTGTAGTATCTTAGGTCCAAATTATATTAAATCCTATTACAGAATAGATGAAAAATTAAGACTGAAAGTAGCAGACAATGGTTTGTCACGGGACCTGTTTCCTGATGACTACCACTGTCTTGGTGACAATGAAAATAGACCAGTCAAGTGGATGGCCCCAGAATCGCTTCTCCAGGACCAGTACACGACCGCGTCAGATGTGGTAATATGTTACTGCAAAATATCTAATAATTACTACATACTCAATGTAAACGCACTTTTATGGTGAAATTCTTTGCCCAAATAAGACAGTTATTTGATCATAATATTATAATAACTATAGCCAATTGACTCAATTACTACGGTAGTCTAATTCCCTATAAGTCTTTAAGATAAAATAATGTTGAAGATGAAAGAGTTTAAGCTGTTCCTAATCAGTACTTATTTGACGTTGTTGGACCAGATGAAACCCATTTTTAACCGACTTCAAAAAAAGGAGGAGGTTCTCAATTCGACTGTGTTTTTTTTGTATGTTTGTAACGCGATTTCTCCGCCAATTATGAACCGATTTTGATAATTCTTTTTTTGTTTGGTAGGTCATACTTCAGAGGTGGTCCCATTTTAATTTGGTGAAGATCTGATATCTCCGGAGATGGAGAACCTAACTCCTCAATGGATAAGAGTAAATTGCTCGCGATCAGTGTGATAGTTTTGTAAACAGTATGTTTTAACCATGCATAGCATATCTCGTTCTGGTTACACCGTGTATTTTAAAACAGTGGGGCCACTAAAAATTGTGAAATAAAAATAATTCAAAAAAAAAATAACCGACTTCAAAAACCACAAACACTATAAAGTAAAAAATAATTTAATTTATTATGTATACAAGAGTTAATTTAGTTCTATAATAACATTTTTTGGAGTCGGTGCCAATGTGGAGCCACGTCAACAATAATGAAGAGTAGGTAGACGGTTCATGCGGCTAATTGGTACCGACTCCAAAAAATGTTATTATAGAACTACATTAACTCTTGTATACATAATAAATTAAATTATTGTTTACTTTTTAGTGTTTGTGGTTTTTGAAGTCGGTTTTTATTTATTTTTTTATTTTTTTTTTAACTAATATATAATTTATTTAGAACATCATATTATAAAATACATCGTTCTAAATTTATTCCTGCAGTGGTCGTTAGGAATAACGCTATGGGAACTAGCAACACTAGGAGCATCTCCTTTAGCGGAACTGGATGCAGCGGATGTGGGCGCTTTCCTCAATGGAGGGTACAGACCTTCTCAACCTCACAATTGTCCCGATGAATTGTGAGTCTATGCTATATTACTATTTCTTCTCATTGCTTGTTATAAAGATCTTTATTTATCTTTATCATAGTAGTTGCTATTTTATCGGACTGAAGTGCAATCCGATAAAATATGAGGAGCATTTTTTTGCATATTTCATTCATTTAATTGCATATTTTTCTAAAATGTATTGACATTTTGATCTTTGAACCTTAGACTAGTTCTTTATTCAGTTTATAAACTATTATTCTATCTAACTCTGTCAGGTATGGTTTGATGTCGTGGTGTTGGACAACGGCGCCATCAGCGAGGCCGAGTGCTCCGCAACTTTTAGCTGCTCTTCACGATTTTAGACAAACGCTCAGTACATATATTTAAATCTCAAAATCTATTATAGTTTTAAAATACTAATTTGACTTAAAGAAGTTTCTATCTCAAGACTACGTTACTTTAACTTTAAAAATTTCTACAAATTATGAGTATCCATTTCGTCAAAACTGTAATCCTTAAAATTTTATATAGGCCAATCTTCTTATTGCTTTACTAGTTTTCAATTCTCATATTTTAGAAGATACCAATGTGCCTACCATATTAATTTTAAAATAAATAAAACAATTTTGTTAAATCCGAAGACAGTGATAATAAATCAAGATAAAGCTGAAGGAAATAAGGCTCTTAATCTTAATTTGAAATTGTTCAAGTTTATTTAACGTCCATTACTTAAATATTATTTAAAATGAACATTGAATAAATATTTAAAAATGAAAATAAATAGGAAAGTCAACAAATGCAGTATGGGACGTCATTTATTTACATACATTATATTATTACACAAAATTAATGTTATAAGAGCAATTAAATTTAAATGAAAAAATATAATTATATAATTTCTTGTAAAAAAAGACACTGAATATATTAAAGTGATATAATATAAATGTAATTAGAATATTAAATTATTATTAATGAATAATGTTTTTTGTGTAAGATTTAGATAGAATTGAAAATCTTAAGTTTCAAAGTGAATTCCTAGAATTCTTCTAATCGCAGAAAGTGAAAGACTTTTTTTATTACTCAGAATACAATTATAGAAAACATGCATCTACATAGCAGTCAAAGGGATCGATGAAACCATAATATATTAGAATAAGGACGTCTTATATCTATAAATTAAAAATAAGTGTGTAAAGATAGAGAATTTTGGAAAGCAAGAATTCGTATGAAAGTAATTGGTATTATATGAAAATTCTCAGAAACAAAGTGTCCCATAGGCAATGATGCTACATTTTTTTAAAGAATTTAAACTAAAAATATAGATAGGTGTACATACCAAAAATGCTTTATTCAATTAAGTAAATAAATCCGTAGTTTAAGATTTATATTATAATAAAATGCGACGCAACAATATGTAAATACCAAGTCGATGCAAACGGAATTAATTTTTTATGAGATTAATTAAATAGTATTACGAGATTAAATGTAATAGTTTCAATATATTATTGGTGTTATTCAATAAGATAATAGTTGTAAGCTAGGCTAGAGTTCCTGAGGACATGCAAGTCCGTCCAGGCCAGCAAAAGGATCAACACCAAAACAGTAGTTAGTCGTGGTGCTAATGGTCGAAATGGTTTTGATGGATTATCTGTATGACCTGAATCTTAACAGCGTGTTTTAAAAAAGCT
This sequence comes from Erebia ligea, assembly GCA_917051295.2. Taxonomy (NCBI): domain Eukaryota; kingdom Metazoa; phylum Arthropoda; class Insecta; order Lepidoptera; family Nymphalidae; genus Erebia; species Erebia ligea. The sequence goes on from OU785226.1 coordinate 15,692,608, forward strand.
ATAGATTAAAACTATAGTGACGTCTATAAAATCACATAATGCACACTTTATGTTTTAATTAGAAACAAAATGACGATTATAATTTTTAATCTAAAGTAATCCTTCAAAGCCAAAGTTCGATGCAACCACGAACGGAAATAATTGTCTATTAACCACAGTTTATACATAAAATATAATATTGTCTTAATAACTTATTCCTATTTTACCTATGTAAATTAATTACCGACAAAATAGTGAATGTTGTAAATATTGATTGACGTCACCTGTTTATATATTGTATATTATTAAAGTTTTGCGTTTTACGTTATTGAAAATATTTCACCAATCACAGTTTACCGTACAAGTTACAGTCCCATAAAAGTATTAATAGAACATTTGGAACAGTAATCAATTACTGAATGAACTGAATTACCTTAATCTTAATTCTGAAGTACTCATTGTCATAAATTATAATTTAACGTGAAAGTTTTTCGACATTAACTTTCGAAATAAAACTCTAAATTACATTTAGGGTAGCAATTTCATTTACCTGTTCTAATAATTATTTGATCTCACTCTTGTGTGACATGTATGCCAAAAAGTTTGAAAGTTCTTAGAGAGAGTATCGCTGGAGAGTATGAAATTAATTTTGCCGTAATAGGTATAGGTCTACCAGAATCTGAAGGGAAAAAGTATACACCGTATACTGGTACTTTTAGGTGTATTTTTTGCCATCAGATTTTGGTAGACCTATAGTACCATATTTTCTATTTGTTTGATATCTTTATACAGAGGATTTTTTTGTGAACATGCCTGAAGAATGATAGTTGTAAGCTGATTTTCAATCGATTTCGAATTTATATGAGTAGCAAGTGTAATATTATATCGGTGTCTTCTGACATAAATGTAATAACTTTTAACGATATTAGTATTTATTCACGTACTATTTTTGTTTTTGTACATTAATTAATTATTTATACTACAACACGGACCAAGTAGGTCCGTGTACTAAAAGTATGAGACGCTTATTTCAATACGAGAATTTAATTTTAGTTCAGCACATTATGGTTTGTTTGCTCATTTATACTACCTCTATAATATTTTAATCATGCACAGAAAAATATAACATTGTTTATAATTTCAACATTATTGCTGTCGTAATTAAAGTAGTTTTATTTAAACTATATTTTTGATTTTTTATTAAATCATCTAGTTGTTTGTAAGTAAACAGTACATCTTTATTATATCGTTATGGTTTCACTAGCATTGTATTTATCATTATATTGTATTGTCATCAATAATCTTTGGACGTGCTTTTATAATGTTATGTTTTAACGCGTTATGGATTATACAGGGTGTTATTGTGTAACTCCTAGGCATTTCATGCGAATGGTAGAGCTAATATTTTAAAGGTTATATATTAATTTGCGCTCTAATGAGCTTTAGCTTTAAGATTACTTAGTATTAATTGTATGTTTCTTGTAGAATCGGTGTTTTAAATGTGTACTTTTGACTCTACTGTCAACTCTATGTTCTTTAAAAATATATTCTAACTTAGAAAATGGCCATAGATCGCTAGAAGCGCTATCTTTATCTACCTATAAGACCTATTTGATATATAAATGGTCAACCAAAGAATTACTTATAAGTCCAAATTTTTTAAGAAATCTAAGTCATTATAATATTCATAAATTAATATCATATTGATACCAAAAATAAACATCAAGCCGCTTGTAGTACAGAAAATAATCCTTTTGCACTTTTGAAATAATCCCCCAATTTTAAATATGATCTATTTTATCGAATATTTAATTATGCAGTAGTATCAGTGTTACTTTGATCTTTAATTAAATGTGATATATTTTGAATTTCATGTTTATTATTTTTATTACCATTTTAATATGTGTATAGTTTCCGTTTTAAATTGGTGAACTCCTTGAAATGGTTGTTTTAATTTAAATGCGTTATGTAACAATATCACACATAAATACTAATATAAAACATTTTCCTACCTAGCATTGCTGTTTATATGCTTTATTACTGTTTATAATAAAGGCTACAATACGCATATTGTACATTGTTATGTTTTCATAGTAATAAAGTGCATACCTACCCTGCACCATTTTCTTGCTCAATAATAATATATGAATTTCAAAATTCGAACACGATAATCAGGATTCATCACGCTTTTGTTTTAATGATATATTTTCGTATTGTTCCATCTTTGAATACTATGATATGAATATACTATGCGCTATATGTTACCTACTACAATATTATTATCATGTAATTATATATATTTATTGTATTTAAAGTAAGTAATAAAGGTACTGCAACAGTACTGCAGTTCAGCAGTGGGCGTCCGCATGCTGAGTTAATGAAAATGGTACTTACCCAAAATTAAAATTCGTTACATATTTTTGTGAAATAGATAATATTATTATAAACTTTTATATGGTGCAAGATACAAGATATATTTTTTTTGTTTTGTAATAATATATTTTCTATTTTTTTTTCATTTTATTATCAACTATCATTATTGAGGAAAATTATTTTTCCCTAAACTGTTTTGTTTAAAGGTCAGTGACTTTTATACTGATTCAGACTCCATTTTAAATTACAATATTTAAAGAAATCAAATACCCCTATAAAGTAATAGTAAAAATCTAAATAAAATATTCATTTTCAGTCTAATTTCCAGTTACAATTTCGATAATAGGTTAAAACTTTCCTCACTTCTACAGTGTTAACAATAACAATTTGCTTGTAGTAAAACATGTATGAAAATCGATATGAGTGATTTAAATGTCAGACATTTTGACAGAGTGCCAGATGATTGTGATTGTATGTTAAAATAATTACGTCTCAGTGGAGTTACTAGAAGATCCTAATTAACAGGTACCTACTCAGAACTTTTTTCAAATAAGTAGTTTGATGTTGCTTTCTTAAATTTTTTAGGCGCTTCGCTAACTTAGAAACTTTTTGTTACCGAATGGTGTTAACATAGAAAACCGTGGCTTTTACACTTTTTTAATGGCAATTTCTGAAGGTAAAATGGAAGAAACTGGACACAAACGTTTGCGCAATTGTGGGTTGATTTTATATTGATTATAATATTATGAGAATAAAAATATTTATATTCATATTTAATGGTGGCTTGTATCCGACATATAAAACATAAAAGTGTCTACGTTTGCGCAGCACCTTAGAAATAACAGCGACAAATGAAAATCGTGATGAGCGGGTGTTCTGTATTTTATGATTGTTTGCGAAGTAGTTATAAGTGAATGTATGTATTATGTACGCAATATTATAGCCTCTGTGAATTATAAGAACGAAACAAGATGTTATTTTACAATAAAATCTGCAGTTTTATTTTACATAAAGTTTCCATAGTTTATTTCCCGTTTTCCATCTATACTAATATTTTAAATTCGAAAGTTTGGATGGATGTATGGATGGATGTTTGTTACTGAATCACGGCCGAACGTCTGAACTTTGAAGATTTGGATGAAATTTGGCACAGAGATAGATTTTAGTCTGGAATAACACATAGGCTACTTTTTATCCCGGAAAATTAAGGAGTTCCCGCGGGAACCAAAAAACCTCGTTCATCAGCTAGTTAATAATAAAAAAGAAAATATAGGTAGATATAGTCCGACAAGCTTATTTAACCCGGTGACAGCGTCGCTAGTGTATCATACTAATATTATAAATGCGAAAGTGTGTTTGTTTGTCGGTTTGTTGGTTTGTCCTTCCATCACTCCGCAACAGAGCATAAAACATATAAGTTTGTGGGACTGGGTATGCCTAATTATTTCCTTAAAAACACGGTATAGTATAGGTATAGTAGGTACTGCCCGTGCTGCCATAGTCCAATATGGCGATCATACTAATATTTTAAATGCGAAAGTGTGTTTGTTTGTTGGTTTGTCCTTCAATCACGCAACAACAGAGCAACGGATTGACGTGATTTTTTGCATAGTTGAGGACCTGTAGTGCGTAAAAGGCTTCTTTTCATCCTGGAAAATTAAGGAGTTCCCGTGGGAATTTAAAAAAACTTATTCCACGCGGACGAAGTCGCGGGCATCAGCTAGTATTCTATACATTCAAAAATGATAGTAGTAACATAATATAATAACTAACATAATATCACCTAACCACGATTTCAACCTTATCACTGTCGTTATTCTTCTATCTAAGTTTATATTATCAAAAATCCTTTCCTGAAAGTGGTACATAAATAACTGTATTACTTTAATAAACTCAGAAAAGGGCCATTTTTATGAAGGCCCTGTCTCATAGAGGGAAACTTCGCAGACACAGTCTATTTGATATTGCATAAAGTATGACCCGGGGTAATGTAGGAGACAATGCTACGGAATACGCCCGTATGTTATATTATAAACTAGCTGAAGCCCGCGGCTTCGTCCGCGTGGATTTTTTTTTCATCCGCGCGGCTGCTCCTCAATTTTCCGGCATAAAAAGTCTTTTTTTTTATCCACTACAAGTTAGCCCTTGACTGCGGTCTCACCTGATGGTAAGTGACGATGCAGTCTAAGATGGTAGCGGGCTAACCTGTTAGGGGCATGGCAGTTTTATTAATCACTTTCCAAGTCCTAAACTATACCCATGCAAAAAATCACGTCAATCAGTTGCTCTGTTGTGGCGTGATTGAAGGACAAACCAATAAACTAATAAACGAACACACTTTCGCATTTGTAATATTTTTTTGAAGTATGATCCACAACTCAATTTCTGCTTTTGCATTATGAAAAGCAGGAATTTTTGCAGCGGTGAAATACGGATAGCTACTTTGAAGTTAGGGTTCGGTCTGACTTTTAAGGCATAAACACACTACGGACAAAACAATTTTTACATAGAGCACACTGGGCGACCGAACAAAACGTCGTTCTCCTCCGACGCGGATGATTCACGGGGAAATTTTGTGCTGTCTGTCTCTAGTGTTTCGGCACTTAATTAATATATTATGGTCATGTTTATGGGTCAAAGTGAGATTAATTTTTGAGCACACACCATAGAATAGTACGTCGTACACACACTTCGAAAAATCGGTGTGCTTTGGGGGTTCTAAGGTACTTCAATGGCGGCCTCGCACCCCACTAGGAAGCTGGATGATCACAAACGAACAGCTGGGAGCCACTGGAAGTAAGCGGCAAAAGACCATGTCCTGAGGAGATCTATGTAGGTGACCTTCGTCCAGCTGTGGACGTCTATAGATTGAGACGACCTACCAGTATAGATAAGTAGTTTAAACACTTTCATATTGTGTCTATATAGTCATACTAATATTATAAATGCGAAAGTTGGTTTGTTTGTTGGTTTGTCCTTTAATCACGCCGCAAAGGAACAACGGATCGACTTGATTTTGAGGACTAGGGCTAGACGGAGAGTGACATAGGCTAATATTTATCCGGAAAATTAAGGAGTTCCCGCGGGAATAAAAAAAAAACTTAAACCACGCGGACGACTTCGCGGGCATCAGCTAGTATATTTGCCGAATTCTCTAACTCGCACTAGTTATATGGTTTTCTAAAAAAAGCTATAAACCGCTCAACATGTGAAAGGAATTAAAACGCTACAGAAAAAAGCAATCGCTTATACCCTTTGGTGCTACGAGAGCGATGAAAATTTTGCCACGAGCCAAGTTCGTTAAACCAGCAATTCACTAAGCCAGCAGCCATTTTCTTCGCTTTGTGGGACTTTGTAAATTTCCGAAAACGTATTTTCCTGCGTCAACGCTAGAAAAATTGCAATCTCTCTGTGTGTTTACAGCCCGCGGGAGGGCAAGCGACAAAGTGGCAATATTCCATCTCGACGGGGCTCCTTAAACAAGGGGACAAGAGTGAGAGGGAAATATGCAATTTCCGTTAACGCAAATGCGATAGAGTAGAGTTATTAATTGGAGAGAATTGACGGAAGTTCGGCTGGAGCCGTGTTTTTGACAAATTTCGCTTTGATACGGCGATTACTTTCACCTCAACGCTTCGAGGGTCGGCTCTTAAGTGAGTTGAGATAAATAATGTCTCAGACAACTTGTTTGCAAAAAGTGTAGACGTTTACGCGATAAATAAAAAACCGGCCAAGTGCGAGTCGGACTCGCGCACCGAGGGTTCCGTACAAACCTGTAGCAAGTTTTAAATTATTAAAAAAAAACTACTTAACAGATCTCGTTCAAACCAATTTTCGGTGGAAGTTTGCATGGTAATGTACATCATATATTTTTTTTTGTGTGTTATCATTTTCTTCTTTTAGAAGTTACAGGGGGGGGGGGGGGGGCACACATTTTACCACTTTGGAAGTGTCTCTCGCGCAAACTATTCAGTTTAGAAAAAAATGATTTGAGTTTCAGTTCTAAGTATGGGGAACCCCCAAAATTTATTGTTTTTTTTCTATTTTTGTAAGAAAATCTTAATGCGGTTCACAGAATACATCTACTTACCAAGTTTCAACAGTATAGTTCTTATAGTTTTGGAAAAAAGTGGCTGTGACATACGGACGGACAGACAGACAGACAGACATGACGAATCTATAAGGGTTCCGTTTTTGCCAAATTTGGCTACGGAACCCTAAAAATGATAGGGACTCGAGCGTCAGCGACATGTATATTTAATATTGCTTCAATTATATTTTTGTACTTATAATATTAAAAACATAAAGGTCTCCGTGATTTAATTTACATGTAGATATTTACGTTTTATCTAAATATATTACGCAATGTAACAAAATATGGATGTTTCGTATGTAGGTACCGTGGTACACAATATAGTTATTTTATCTTGATGGGCCATTTAATCAGTATTAGGTATATAGGTACCGATACCTACTGCTGCATTATTCTGTACGATATTGTCGCAATATAATATTGCAGTTGTAAATGAAGGGCACGGGACAAAGTACAAAAACACACAAAGTACAAAAAAGTATTCTATCGAACTAAAAGTCAGCGCACCTATGGAGCGGGGTTACACGGACTAACGTGACAAGACGAAACGTGACGTCCCATACGACGCGAGGTTTTATCTTATCCTGTCCATAGTGTGTTTTCGCCTTAATTGCATGTCACCACCACCACCATGGGCACATTCGAAAAATATATTTTTTCAATACAGAGTTAAGCCAATTGAAGCATGAAAACGGATTTAGACGCATAACCCGTTGCGATGCGAAAATTTGGAAACAACCAAATCAAACTCTCTCGTCACCCTTGCCCGTTCAATTCTCGTCGTAATTTAATTAATTTGATATAGACAAAGCTTCGTTCCACTGTGACGTTCAGCGGCTCACGTAATCTGATTATTTTGATTGGTCTGCCGTTTTAAACTGGTCCTTTTTTTGGTCCTGTGATCTCGGTCCGGTTTGTAATCATATGAAATGTCCAAAAGTGGTCAAACTTTGATCTGTATAGCGAATTAATTATCAAGCAAGCCATGATCACTTTATCGTTACTAAATATATTTTTCAAACAGCGACAATGATTTGCTAAAGGCTGTTTGAGCAAGTTCGTATCATGTTAAGTCAAGGTAGAAGCCCCACTGATTGCCTGTTATGCAATATAAAGGATAATATACTAATTGTTCGTTGTTCCTAGCAATGAAAATAAAGATACACGTTGAATTGAGAACATCCTTCTTTTTTGGAAGTCGGTTAAAAATGATTTCTTGCAACAGTGAAGTACAATGTGTTTGTTTCTAAAAATATCATCGTTTTAACTCTTGTTAACCAACACTACACTACATAATATTATAATTAACTAACTGAAGCCCGCGACTACGTCCGCGTGGATTGAGGTTTTTTGGTTCCCGCGGGAACTCCTTAGTGTTCCGGGATAAAAAGGATTATGATCTATCTCTGTGCCAAATTTTATCCAGATCCGTTCAGCCATTCGGGCGTGATGGAGTAACAAACATCCATACATCCATCCAAACTTTCGCATTTATAATATTTATTTGATTCTACAGAATGTTTGTCTGACTCTCATTGCAAAGTCTTGAACACTGCGAATTTACCTCATGGTGGTTAAAACTTTTCTCCGTGTAACTATATTTAATGGTAAAACCGACATTCTACGTAAATTCACGGACTATATTTGTATTATTTAAAACGCAAATATTTTTGGGTTTTAAACTCTATATCACGTTGCGGTTTGTAATTTCATGACATAACCACAGAGCATGTCATTTTATACCTGTGATTATAGCCGCACAATACTCACCCAACATAGCTATAGACATTACTGGAGCGATAATAAACTGAACAAATGAAGTCTTAACGATTGGCGACAAAATCAGTCGTAATATTCCTCGTTAAAATTAATGGCATACCGAGAGAATATAGCTTAATAAAAAGTGTATTAACTGACACCATGTTATGATAGAAAAATGTATCGAATGAACGAGAAGTTTAATTCGCTATAATCCGCCACAGCAGACAAATCTATGTGGTACAGTGCGTGTCCTTCACCAATAGCATACGAACATCCACCACCCAGCAATTCGCACCGGCACCGCACCACACACAGAACATTTAATAAGAGGTTAGAAAGGCGATGTGGGCGGGTCACGCGCGCCACTATATTGAGCGAACGCTCATCTAAAGTTCAAACGTACCAAAAACACACCTCAGTCGGCCGCGGACTGTCTTGGGAAGTTTTACGCGCAAAAAAGTGTTTAAAATGCCTTCTTGCGCGGTAATAACCTGCAGAGCTAGAAGCCAAAATGTCAATGTGACTAATGGCAAGATATATTTTCATCGGTAAGTACATTAAACCTTGATTTTAAATGATTTAATTGAAAATACTAAAGACATTATGTTTTCCTTCACTAGTGTGACTGGATCGCAAATTTGTATGTACATCGCTGGTGCGAACAACGCGCTCCAACAGAGTCATGTACGCAAGCGGCAATGTAAAGCGTAGTGCGTATGAACGATCAACTCCACTTGTTACCTGGTATTACCCAATAAGAGTAACTTGTCGATAGGGCTGAGCAGCATTTTTCCACCGTATCGATAAATAGTTTATTTGTTTCTGAGTTTATTATTATGAACTTTTAATGATAGTTACAGATTTAGATTTTAATCATAAAATGTTTGAAATATTGTTATACTATTTTGTGTTTGTTGGTTTTGTTGTATAGTGTGTTTTAAATATTGTTGATGTATTCAAACAAAACCATTTGTAAACCATAGTTGTTTTTTTTATTTTATTTATTTCTTATAAAGAAACAGTAATTATAAGCAAAAGAAATATCATTTGTCTCCATACATTTTTTAATCTATACTTATAATAAAACTGTAACAGGTCCAATTCTGTACATTGAAGATATTTTGAAAATTTTTTTGGAGGTCACTCATTATTCGATACTGAAGCCAAATCTGTAATTTTTTTCATTTTTATCTGTCTGTCTGTCTGTCTGTCTGTATCTTGGCCGCGCATCACGCCGAAACTACTGAATGAATTCAAACTTGGCACGATTTGAGCCCATACTACGAGGTAGGACATAGGATACTTTTTATCCCGAAATTCTACCCCCGAAGGGGTGAAATAGGGGTTGAAAGTTTGTATGAAAGTCCTTAATTTCTCAAGTTATAGCCATGAAACTTGGTATATGAGCTGCGGGTTGAAAATGAAAATATATGTGTTTCACAGTTTTTCAAAATTCCACTCCCGAAGGGGTGAAATAGGGGTTGAGAGTTTGTATGAAAATCCTTAATTTCTCAGGTTATAGCCATGAAACAGCATTTGGGCTTTCGTTAAAATATGAAGAAGTAAGTGTTTCACCATTATAGGGGGATTATACCGTGGGATAGTAATATAGGATACTTTTTATCCTGGAAAATTAACTGAAAAACTTATTCCACGCGGACGAAGTCGCGGGCATCAGCTATAAAGAATATACATACAAACATACATACTTTTTATCCCGGAAAATTAATGAGTTCCCGCGGCAATCGAAAAAACTTAGTCCACGCGGACGAAGTCGCGGGCATCAGCTAGTTTAAAATAAAATAGTAAAATCTACAGACATAGAGTCCAACTTAAGTTAACAATATGAATATTGACATGCTGTCGACCGTACGAAAAATAAACATCGATAAAAAATATTTTAGTCAATCCCTAGCGTATGTTGCTGTTGTACACGACAACACGCGCAAGTTTAAAGTTTCACTAGTGTGCGTAGCTTCGCCAATCGCAGCGCTTTTTTCTGCCTCACGCACACATGGGAACTCTCGTGTGTATTCGTTTAGATTAGTAGTAGTGAAGAATGGTGGGATCAAAACGGCGACAGCGGTTTCCGTACAAAATTTGCACTAGGGCCTTTCTAACCTCTATTATATGTTCTGTGGCACCACACCACACAAATCTTCCAAATCACTCTCAACGTACGATTCGCTCCGAAACCGGAGCACCTTCAGGAGATGTTGACTCGACAATGCACGATTGTAAAGACAACAAGTCTTCATTCATTATCATGGACTTCCGCAAAGTAACGCCTGCTTCGATTCAATATTAGAAAAATGTATCCTCAATGAGTCATCATTCAGCTGTTTTTACAGTGTAGCCACATAATTGTGGTGCCAAATGCAAACGTGGCGCATCAAAAAAAAATTACTGGCTGAAATAAAGGTCCGCGTATCTCATTTTTAAATGAAGTTACCCACACCCGACAGGCCAAACTTTATTCCCTACAATGGGGATTGCTTCAAATCTACCTAGACTAAAAAAAACTTAATCCACGCGGACGAAGTCGCGGGCATCCTCTAATAATTTATAAAAGTACCTATTCAAAATAAAGTTCCCTTTTCAATGGACACTCTAGCAGTAAACTTTTACACAGCTTCCGCGATATTGCTGTACGCCCATAAAGTGGACAAACGTGGTCTTGTCGGCTTCGACAAAATCGCTCGTATTTCCCTCGTAAAAGCATTTATGACTCGGCTATAGCTTTATGAGCTGCGGAATGAAGTTACAAAATAGCCGTACATGTGTTAAGGATTACCTACTTAAATCTGTAACGACTGACCTGAAAATATGAAGTTTGATGAACATTGTGTCACCAAATGGAATTAAAAATATAAAAAGATCCTGATACATAAAAATAAAAAAGTACTTTTAATTAATTTATTATCACTAGCTGATGATATTATAAATGCGAAACTTTGGATGAATGGATGGATGAATAATTTGTTACTCAATCGTGCCAGAACGGTTGAATGAATCTGGGCAGAGATAGATTATAGTCTGGATTAAACCAAAAAAAACTCAACCCACGCGGACGAAGTCGGGGGCATCGGGTAATTTACTATACTTAGTGGCTATACAAATTTTACAGATAATCTATCGTATACAGTTTTATTTTTCTCAAGCGTGAAAATATAATAGCTCTATTTTCTATACCCATATAAACCGGAGACTGTTAATAAATAAGATGAACAACACGTACAGAGTACAAACGTACAAACAAAAGATAGGTATGCTCATTGTAAAACTTTCGTACAATATTTCATTATTGCCGCCCTGAAGTTCGCAACAGAGTTGGCCAACAGTTGAGAAGTTACAATTAAAACATCAGGAGCTATGTCGTTGCGTCTACGTATGTAGCCTTACCACAAGTTATAATTGCACGTACGTTGATCGTCGAGCGTTCGAACACATTGGTGTCAAAATAAAAAGCGATGCAAAAGCCCTTGATTTAAAGTCACGCACTCGTGTGTGGTGTCTTCTCAATTTTTCAATAGGTCGAAGTCTGTCGGGGTACAGACCTCGAGGTCAAACCTTCTTTTCCGGGCGTGTCCTCACAGGTAGCATTGACTACCTGGATTATTTATTTCAGTCCTTTTTACATTTGTATCTAGTTTTGTCTGTGACACCACTGGTGAATAAACTGTTCTTCTTTCTTTCTTTCTTTACTTTTTATATTGGGCTGAGGTCGTGCCTGCTCGGCATTGGCCATGGGGCAATTGGATATGTTAGTGTTGTCAAATTGAATGAGACACGAAGTTGAGGTCTAAAACAATGCATTTAAGGTTCATTTTACTTTGACGCCAATATGTCCGAACTTTCGAACACGATCAACGTATGTGTGATTTCAAAACTTGTAGTAAGGATACTAACTTGCGTTTTGCTGTAGGTATTTATCTTAAATAAACTTTGCAAGAAACACGGTAGATAATGAAGAGTTTCCTGCTTCATTTTGATTGCCGTTTGCTAATTAGTTTTCTTTTTGAATAAAATTACAAGACAATTGTTCCTTTCCATATTAATTTTCATTTACAAGTGTAACATCGTTTTTAGCATTGATAGATACTGACATAGTGATTGTTGGATTTTCGCATCTGACTTCACGTTGGATAGAACTAATGGACATGTATGAAATCGGTAACATTAGTAGTATAAAAACAAAAATGACCTAACGACCGAATTTCGGCCGCTGCTGCCAATTTGCACAGAAAATAACCATCTTGTTGTCATCTAAAAAATCTGGACACATACTACCATCGCGTAAATCCCTATTGTTTTAATATTGTTGTCGTTTGTGTTTGAGAATTATAATCCTTGTAATTATGTCATTTGGAAATAACTACTATCATAGACTCAATGAGACAGAAATCCAACCTTGCTAGAGAGGTCAGATGCAAGAACATTGACTTATATGTATACATATAAGTCAATGTGCAAGAACGAAGACTTTAACGTGCACTCTGAGGCAAGCGGGTGACATATTTCCAACTCAACTAAGTAGTACCTACTGAGAATTTCTTAACAATTTATTAATTAAGATCTGGTAGTCGAACCCAGTTACCCATCGATGAACTGTCATAATATATGGACCTATTTATGGGGCACGGTACTAGCACCACCATATCACTGCATTTGAAGAGAACGGTACTGTCTCGCTTACTGACTTATCAACGTCCATTTGACCTAGAAAGCTTAAATTTTAAGAGACAAAAATAAGGAATAAATATGGATATTTTGGAATTCCCACGTGAACGAAACTGGGGGCGGTAGCTAGTTAAATATAAACCGAACCGAAGCAAGCCATTGCACTCGTAGGCTGGCTACGTCATTCGTAGACACTCTACGTTGTGCGTAAACCAAATCCCATTTTGCGTAGATCAAAATCATACTAATATTATAGATGCGAAAGTGTGTTTGTTTGTTGGTTTATTGGTTAGTTGATTTGTCCTTCAATCACGGCGCAACGGAGCAACGGATCGACGTGATTTTTGGCATGGGTATAGTGAAGACCTGGAGAGTGACCTGGAGGTGACATTTTATCGCGGAAAATTAAGGAGTTCCCGCGGGAATAAAAAAAATTAAACCACGCGGACGAAGCCGCGGGCATCAGCTAGTCCTTATATAAGTTTTGCGATAAAAACCTAATTTCGTGCCTATCTAAGTTGCGTCACGTGTGGAAGCAATCATAAGATCGTGCGTCACTATGTCGGTGTATAATCAAATATTATCGCATAGGAAATCTTGGTATGGGTTCACTAACAAAAGTTGTGCGTCAGCAACATGCTTCGATGGAAAGTTTAACGAAAACAAAACACACAAAAGTGTAGGTATCATAATGCTTGAGTTGACACATTTTCATTGTAGATAGATAGATAGATACAGTCCGCGCACGAGCTCCGAGGAATCGGGGTCTGAAGAAACGATGGCTGTAGCCACCCCCGATCGTCGCTCCATATCCAGCTCTCTCCCAGCACTAGTTTCGAGCTTGACGTGTGTAATTTTGCGATAGCAGTATTGTTTTGCACTTTAAACAACTCTAGGTGTTTTTTTTTTTATCCACTACAAGTTAGCCCTTGACTGCGATCTCACCTGATGGTAAGTGATGATACAGTCTAAGATGGTAGCGGGCTAACCTGTTAGGGGCATGGCAGTTATATTAAACCCATACCCCTATTCGGTTTCTACACGGCATCGTACCGGAACGCTAAATCGCTTGGCGGCACGTCTTTACCGGTAGGGTGGTAACTAGCCACGGCCGAAGCCTCCCACCAGGCCAGACCAGGGAAAATTCAGAAATTATAAATTTCCAAACCCTGCCGGGGATCGAACCCGGGACCTCCGCACGTTAAGGCAACAGCGCTCACGGAGGTCGTCATAAGTAAGGTGATTACTTTAACATTCCATAGGATTCCTCAGAGCTCGCGCGCGGTCTATAAATAATTTATTGCACACGTCATGAAAGAATACAAAGTAAAGTAAAGATAAACTAGGTATGCAAAGGCTTATTACTTACTGAGCAATCTCTACCAGGCAACCTTTGGTGAGAGGATTGTACAAGATGTATTGTATGTATTTTTCCATCCATTGATCTAATTTATCTGGTATTTAAGTACCTATACTAAAATTATAAATCAATGGCATGACGTATAAAGTCTACTGATAGGACAAGAGCGAATAAGCACGTCTCGACCACAGAGTAGTCTCGACTGAGCAAAACCTCTGTGTTCAAGGATAGTGATGTTTTGTCATTTTGCGATAGTGTACGTATTAAGAATACATCGTACCGGAACTATAAAAAGGGTATAGGATATGATGGTAACTAGCCACGGGGAAAGCTTCACACCAGACCAGACCAGAAAAAGTTCAGAAATTTAAATTCCCCAGTTGACCCTGCCGGAAATCAAACCCGGGACCTACCACTGTAAGACTACAGCGCTCACCACTGCAACAGGGAGGTCGTCAAAAGGTATCTGCGTATTTTATATAGAGAATTATACGGCTTCAAGTTTAGCATTCTTCCATTTTAGACTGCCGACTGAAAAATTAACAACCGAACGTGCGGGGTCATTGCCCTGTACAAGTAGTAAAATTTATGAGGGCATCCTAAGGCGAGGCCATCAATTCCGTTTACCATCTAATGGCGGGCCACTGTACATTTGTCACTGCGACGCGTTGTTACCGTGTTGGCTTAAGATGTGGTACCGTTTTGACAAACAGTTTTTTTTAATATTTCCAGCCTTGCACAGCAACGTTGATGCCGTGATAGCCTATATAGTATTCGGTCTCCCATTCGAATGGTCCGGGGTTTAGATCTATATTACATTCGAGTATATAGACATCAAAAGGTCGTGTAGTGGATAAAAAAAACATTTATCATAGACAATTTATCATTGCTCATTCTTCTATACTACTTACTACTAATATTATAAATGCGAAAGTTTGGATGGATGGATGAATGCTGTTTTTTATTCCGGAAAATTAAAGAGTTCCAACGGGAACCTCAATCCACACGGACGAAGACGCGGGGTTAGTAATCTTGTTAATTCAAGAAAGAAAGATATTAAATGTTACATTGCAGTTTGGACCAGTCCGAAATATTTTTGTATTTTCACTTTTATCCCTCCATGATGTACCCATTTGCATTTGAAACCTAATCTTAAATCCAGTGCATTCGCGGTACACCGTATACTGTAAAATGTATAGACAAACAGACTGTGCAACGTGCATTTTACGATAGTGGGTGTACCGGCCCATAGAGTCGATGGTGAATTTATGACGCGTGCCGGCCGCGGGGAAAAACTACCTGCGTAAATTACGCGCTGCTCGATAAAGCCTTTACGCTTTGTGTAACCGCGCAAGGGTTAGATGCTAATTCATATAGCCTTTTGTATCTAGAGTCTGAGAGTCATGATGGTTGAATTTGCATGGATTGCAATAATTTTTATTTATCTCATGTTATAACATGTTCTATAGAACGAAGTTTTGTTGAAGACTACTATTAGAAGGAAGCCCAGTGGCGTGAAGTTCATAGAGGCATAAAAGCACTGCTTACCCAAATGGAAATACGTCATCATTATTCAGTAGAGAGGTATTCTGATTTACCAATGCCTACCCATCACACCCTGTGCATGCCACTGAAGGAAGGATATCAGGCAAGAGAGCTTCAAAATTAAAAGATGCGGCGTTAAATAGCGAAGCTTTTCGCGTGATGGCCGCTTAACTTCCTTTCGAGAAAGGTACACGTTGATGGTAATGATAGAATGAAGAGTCGCGAGGAAAACCTGTATGCATGAAGTGAAGTGCCAATGTGAAGTTAGCTAACGTGGACTATAAACCCACCCTTTTAATTCTTGGAGGAGACCCGTCCTCATTAGTGGGTCAGCCATGGGATTATGATGACGTAATAAGACAAAACTTTGGCAGTTCCTTAACAAGTATTTCGGACCAATCTAGAAGTGTCTAAAATCCAAATCCTAAGCCGTCGGACTATGTGAGCGAGGGAATAGAGAGTGCAACTATGATTACACATACACTTGTGCGCTATAATATCCTTCGCTTACATCTGGCTGGTGGCCGTTCATCTCTGTGGGGATTAGCCGCCGTGCATCGGTAGGACATTATTTTATTAATTTCGAATTATTGTTTTATTAGGCAGCTATAATCGCCTCGTTGGTCTAGTGCTTATCATGTTCGACTGCTGCTGACGAGGTCCCGGGTTCGAGTCCCGGGTCGGGCCCTAATTAAGTGTTTTATTCAAACTTTACCGTATACAGATTATAAGACTTAATAAAATATTATCATATAGGTAAATATTATCATTAAGTGTTAGGTTTTTCTGATTAGAAATTCTCAGTACTAGCCCGGAGTTAGGAAGTTGGTGGTGTTTAGCCCCCGTGCCTCGGAGAGCACGTAAAGCCGTCGGTCCCGGTTATTATCACTAACTACACTGATAATAGTCGTTAAAGCCCGCCAACCCGCATTGGAGCAGCGTGGTGGGTCTAAGCTCTAATTCCCTCTCTCCTATGAGAGTGGATGCCTGTGCCCAGCAGTGGGACGTTAATGGGCTGTAGTGGTGGTAGTGGTAGACAGCTATATACTCGTATACGAGTATAGCTGTCAAGAAATTGGTACATTATTATTATATTAATTTCGAACTCTTGTTATAAAAAGTAGGCAGCTATAAAAGAAAATTGTATTATTGGAAAACACAAGGCACGTGTATTGTATGGAAGTATATATATAAGTATACATGGTAACTGGGAACAATCGATGCGTTACCAGGGAGTTGTAATTTGCCCACGTTTGAAACAAGGCCTGCGAGAGGCTTCTCTTCGTGCGGCCCTTAAAATGGCGTGGTTAAAATAATCATACATAAAGTACTCCCCTCGTGTCATTCATTCACACGACCACTTTATAGTTTAAGCTTCCAAACATTTAAAAATATTTGCTACAGTTCGAGAAAAAATTCCCTCAAATCATCAACCGCTCCATCAGAAGTCTTAATTTTTCCAATGAGTTTTTTTAATGGTGGAAAACAAAAAATATCGCACGGAGCCAAGATATAATTGACTTATTAAGTCAATAATAATAATATAATGCATTTGCAACGAGTAGATCAACGAAAATATTCATCCTGGAGCGCCTTGCATTAAATGTATCCCACTGGAGGATGGACTTAACACGTATGTTCATAGAACAAGTGTGACTTCTGGGAAAGCTGTCAATGGTTCTTGCAATGACCACAACAAAAAATATCCCTATATTATTAAAAGAACCTCTGTAAATTCACCTTATTTTTTAATTGCATGATGATTTGAACGAATGTCTTCCTATTTTGTTTAGAGATCTTATGATTTTGTATTTAGAAATTTCAATAAATCGCATATTTCATAGCCTCGTGAAAGCAATCGTTCAACACTGCAAGATCAAACGTTGCTAGGTCACCAAACATTTGAGAATAGACACTCAAACTTCTCTTATTTCGTAACGTTATACGACGACATTAATTTATTGTTTGATGACGGCCCCTTCCAATTTTCTTTTATTTGATAAACGAAAAACATGGAAACTGTTATTGTTCTAGCTTTATTACAAATTTTATGAAACTAGAAGAAAACAAAGCGTTTCGTGTACGAATAAAATTCTTGGGAAAAATAAGTGTTTGATTGTAAGCGGCATACTACACCCTGATCAAATAGGACAATACTAATATTATAAATGCGAAAGTGAGTCTGTCTGTCTGTCTGCTACGCTTTCACTGTCCATCCGTTCAACCAATTTTAATAAAATTAGGTCCAGGTATAGGTTGTTTTCCGGGGAAAGACATAGGATACTTTTTATCCTGGAAAATTAATAAGTTCTCGCGGTAATTAAAAAAACATAATCCACGCGGACGAAGTCGCGGGCATCATCTAGTATTTATTATATTTGTGCCCATTGATTTAATATAATTTACTCCTATTATTATGTTTGTGCCGTTAATTATTACTCTACGAAGTAAATCTTAAGAAAAAGTAATAAGAGCACTTATATATTTTATTTCGTCAAGGCGTTGAAGCAAAAATAACAAAGGCCAATCCTATAATTGAGACCGACGCCAGAACCGACCCAAACAACGCTTTATTATCTAAACAATAGAATTTAGATTAAGTCGCCGGCATGAATAAAACTACACTATAACGAGAAGACTTGCAGCAGTCATCTTTGCATACAAAAATTTCTATGCGGCTGTAATGCCCATTAATGCACAAAACGCATTGTTCGTAGGTATATGTTATTAAACAAATTTGAGCACTTACTTACAGATGTGATTTTTTGAAGTACGAGTTAAGTCAAACAAAAATTCTAATCGGTGGCCGATTAGAAATTTACCAATGCCAAGTACAGCCAAATCTGTTTCTTTTTGTCTATTTGTCTGTTTGATTTAAAGTCACGAAGACCAAAGAAACACACATTTAATCTACACGACTTAGAGCAATACCACACTATTTCTCACTATTACTACATCGTACTATTACCTATTATGTGCTATTACCACGTAATTACTTACTAACACACTACTGCACTAAACTGTAGCGTTTCGATGTCCCTACTTAAAGGTGCTTAAAGGTTTGATGTCCTGTAGTAGTCATCTATCAGTAATTGATTAATGAAATCGACTATAGACAGCCATGTTCCTCAAATATTATGCTATTTTATGACCAATCGGTCCGGTATTTTGGCAAAGGAGAATATAAAGTATAACGCCTTCCTCTCAAGGGGACAAACCGCATTGCTCATAGCCGGCATAATAATAGTTTTGTTTACGAGCACTTGGTTAAAGTTTAATTGAATCCGGGTAAGTGTTGGGTCGGGAAGCGAACCAGAGCTTGATGGAGATTTAACGATTCTGGTATAGGCACTATAATGTCGTCGATTCGATTATCACTTTCTTACTTGCCCCTAGGGAAGGCGGACTTGAGTTCATTGTGTAGCCAGTGATTCTGGTATATTCTCTATTTCTACCATGTGAGGTTGGGATTGCTAAGAGCTTTTAAGTGTAGTGTAAAGGTTTACTAGAGAAGACAAATAATGGTTGAAGAATCGAGATACTCCAAATAACTTTGATGCATTTTACTCGTAAATAAGAAATGTATGCTTGATCTTAATGATTGTAAGTTGATTGTTGCTGCTAAGTATCGTTAAAAAAAATAAACAGATAAATAATTCTCAAGATTATTTTATTCTCTTTTAAATTTAAATTTATTTCCAAAGAAGCTGAAGTTCAACTGCAAGGCAAAGTATGTCAACTATTTTAATAGCTTCTTTCGTGATTTCAGTAGTACTGAAGTAACTTTACAAGTTCTTGCATAATTTTCTCTCACTTGGATGACCTCTGAGCTTGATGAAACGATTGAACACTTTTTTATTTAAAATAAAAAAGTGTGACAATATTAAACTTTAAACTAGAAAGTCGTAAGAAAGTCGTTTTGTACAACCTTCCTGATTTTGGCGTGTGAAAATAACATCAATGGAAAAATTATGTTTTCTTATAATGATGCGCGTTATATTCGTAATAAGCTAAGCTGTTATTTGGCTTACTAAGAATTATAAAGAATTGTATTATTAATGCGAAAGTATGTCTGTATGTCTATCTGCTACGCTTTCACGGCCCATCTTTTCAACAGATTTTGATGAAATTTGGTACAGAGATAAGTTGTATCCCTTCCTGGGAAGGACATAGGCATTTGTCGCGGAAAATTAAGGATTTCCCGCGGGAATTAAAAAAAATCTCATCCACGCGGACGTAGTCGCTGGCGTCATCCTGTAAATAATAATATGATTGTAAAAAGTCTCAAACTAAACCTAATACGAGACTACAAATCTACGGAACTAAATCAAATAAGCAATCCTAAGTAATTCGCGACAAATATGACCTTAATACGGATATTAAGAACGTATTAGTATGCTAAGTCATCCAAAATGACTCCATTTCCCAACTATTATCGTCTTAACACCTGAATAACATGCAAATTGCGTCCCGATCGAGAATCAAGTCGCTTTAAATGACGGATAAAACCGGTTTAAACCAGTTTGAGCCGCTCTAAACCGGATTACACCGCATCGAGGCGGAGACGCTCATTTATTATGTAAATACGCGACAAATTAAATCCAATGGGTGTTTCCTTTGACAAACGGGTAGGCCGTTAAATATATTGCTCGTGTTTCCTAGTTGTAGGTATCCGTCTGCCCGGGAGTTATTTTTTTATGTAGGAATTTAATTTGAGAAAGTAAATATTTGAATGTTGTCGAGATGAAAGAAGCCCCTCGTGTGCCTCGCTGAAAAAATAAACGCAATCAAGTTTATTTTAGGTTCTTATTATTAAGAGGCAAATAGGCAAATGAAGCTTCCTGAGTTTGTTTTTGGTTATGTACCTTCTTACCTTTTCATTTTTAACTCGTAATGAAGAAACATGACCATGAAGACTTAATATGGTGGCCACGAGAAGCCACTTATACCTGTCTTGCGCTACTTATCGCTAATCAACTTTTCTTACAAAGCTTGTAGATCTCTTCATGTTTCTTAACCTTTCTAAAAGTCGAAGTTAATCGTACTAATCGAAATGTAAACTCCAGAATGACCCAGCGCGGAACCCCTTTGAGTAGCTGCGCCACTGCTGAATCTGTCCCACGATTGCGTAAGGAAATCGTAATCGTAATCGTTAATTGAACGGACAATTTGACTTGTTAAGGAGTGCAAAAATGCCTGCGCTCCATAGATGTATGAACAGTTCGAGTAATACGTTTTGAGCTGACAAATGATTACGATTTGCTTAGAGCCTTAGACGATTGGGCCTCTGATTCATCGAAAAAACGCTACTTTTCGGCTTCACTCCACTCTGTAGTGTGCATTGCGCCTTAAAAATATATATATGTACAGGGTTAATTGTAATTTACCAACAACCTCCGAGATATAACTTCTATACATGATACTGAACAACATTTGTTCAACGACTTTTCACATAACTCAATAAATTAACCAAAAAAAAAATCTAAGTTTTTGTTGAAAAGTCTGTCAGTTTTTTAACTCTATGGTCAATTTATGTAATGCTTTTTCCACACCTGCGTGATGAAGCGTCGACTACTAACCGCGCAACAATTAACGTCCGAAGTTATCACTTCTCTGTCGTATTTACAAATGCTTTGGACGTAAATTACTAACATCAGGCTGAGCTATCGTCTGCAGGTCAATAATTTCTTCCTACACTAGCGTTTGTCGTGAACACCAAAAAAACTTCTCGCGGCGACAGACGTAAGTATCGGACAGTCATTAAGTACCTACCATACGCGCACATGATAAGCATGTTGTTTACTTGGCAATTTCCCGCGCTTTATACGGAAGGGCAAAATTACCACTATCAATCTCTTATTACTTTATTCACCTAGTTACCTACCTACATTCTTCACACCTAACCTAGGTAGGTACCTACAAAACCCTCAACAGTCATCACGAACAGGCTACCTAACGCCTCAGATACCTAACAATCTAACCTATCTAACCAACACATAAAATACACACATAACCTGCGTAGGTACCTAACATTTGACCTACCTACCTAACCCGTCACCTAACTAGGTACCTAGTACCTATTTACCACCTAACTTAAGTACCTACAATTCTAACACCTAAGTAGGTATCTGTTCGAGACTTGAATTTAAGCCACACGAGTAGTGTTGAAGCATCTCTGTATGTGTCGTATTCCTCATTGCTGAGGGTCGTGAACTATTTCCATAAATCGAAACGCTTTCTTTAGGATCATAATGCGGCGAGTTCCCAGTTTCCACTTCCAAATAGGTACTTTCCCATACGGCTCAACAAAGTGTACCTACATAGGTACTTACCTACCTAAATAATGCCGATTTATTAGCTATTTTACAGATCAGATGTTAGTGATAAAAATCAGGACTAAGTTTGATTTGCTATCCGAGTCATCGAAGAAACAAAAATAGGTAGGTCTTTAAACGGACCTCCAAGCCCGGTTTTAGTCCGAATCAACGTGACAACTGACAACCAGCAGAATCAGCTGTTATGCAACAACAACAACAACGACGTTCGAATAATGATAGTCTATCTGCCCCCCGATTCAGAACCTTACGATATCAAAATTATCGATCGATTCGGTTTCTCTCTCACTCACTCTGAATTGAAAATACATCTTATCGTGCGATAAGAAACCGAATCGATCGATAATTTTGATATCGTAAGGTTCTGAATCGGGGGGATTAGGTATAATTACCTACCTACTATTCAGAATTGAGACTTCAAGCGGTACGCGGCGGCGAGTGACATAAACAAGATCGAATTCAAAGGACGCCGCGCCGCGCCGCCCGGCCGCAGGCCGCTAATGAAAATACGAGAAATGTTTGTTCCGTGCGCAGAAAGTTTGCGCCCGAGTAGTATAAGTAGGTATGTACTTGGAATTTACCATTTCTTTTATTCCCGCCGCGTAATTTATTCCAATACGTACGTAATGAGAGGCTACTTAACTAGGTACCTACCTACAGTCAATTGAAATTAAATAAAAATGTACTTATCAATTTATTTCATAAAAAGTGAAGATAGGTATTTAGGTAGGTATGTAGTTATGTACCTAGTCCTACCTATTATGAGTTTAAGCTGGGAGTTTAAGTCGTTAATTGGAATTGTCTGATCCCACAATTCTTCATAATTGTTACAGTAGGTATGTACCTAGTACCTACTTACTTTCCAGGTTTATGAGTTATGCCGTTATAGCCAACAAACAAAGGCGTGTAGTAAACCTGATTAGGTAGGTACTTAGTACTTACTACTTACCTACTTCTTAAAATAAGTGATAATTTGCATAAAAAATTATTGCGATAAATTATTATAAGTAGGTACCTACTCATTTTAGAGTTCGATGTATTGAAAAAAAGGAATCATGAATCAAATTCAACTTAGTAGGTAGGTAGGTACATACTCGTACAGTCGTTTTTTCCCACGTTAGTTTATGGAAATCGAAACTTAAGATTCACTTGGCCAGTTATTTCTTTTACCTAATTGTTAGGCGTAAGTACCTAGGTACCTAGTACCTACCTATTTAAAACTTATTATTACTGAATTAAAATTGAAATTTTGCTTACCTAAATTACTATTCACTGGCGCCTCCGGTGTAGGTGTATTCATATTTATTTACAACAGGTAACTAGGTATGTTTTAATGTTTTTATGTTTCAACATTACGTCTCAGGTTTAAGTCCCTTGGATTTCGGTGAGAATCACGTACATAACGTTCAAAATAGTCACCTTCACAGCCAACACAAAGACCACACCTAAAAATTAACTGTTCACCAACTCGTGACAGCACTGAAGAATTTGTTTTTATAAGTTCAAACGCAGAAATTATTTTTTGCATAAGCACATCGCGGCTAGGGATTTCGCCACCAGCATAAACCATGGACTTTACGTGTCCCCACAAATAGAAATCCAAAGGATTGAGGTCGGGTGACCTTGGGGGCCAAGATCTAGGCCCACCGCGTCCTATCCATCGACCTGGGTACTCCCTATTCAAAAGGTTTCTGACCCGGAGAGCATAGTGCGCCGGCGCCCCATCATGTTGGTAGTACATACCGCGTAAGGAGGCGAGGGGCACATCCTCCAGCAACGCTGGTAATGTCTCAGTCAAAAAACGTTCATACGATTCGGCATTTAATCTTTCTAAAAATATTGGGCCCAGTAATGTAGTATTTAAAATTCCTGCCCACACATTAACACTAAAACGGTGTTGAAAACTATGCTCTCTAGGTTGGTGGGGGTTTTCAAACGACCATAAATGTTCATTTCTGGTGTTGAAGAGTCCAACTCTACCAAATGTAGCTTCATCGGTCCATAAAACTGTGAGCCTCTCTGCTAGCAGCCAGTTACAAAAAGCAACCCGCGCTGGTTTATCGGGATTGGTGAGTTCTTGGACCCGATGCAGGTGAAAAGGGTATTTCCCCTCATTGTGGATGACGCTCCAAGCAAAGTACTGCACATTAAACCTTCGGGCTGCATCGTTGGTACTTGCTGCTGGATTATCCTCAAAAAATTGTAAAATGTTTTCCTCTTCACGCATTGTGTGCCTCGGTGGCCGACCACGATCCCTAGATCTAGGATGGAATTGTCCGTGATCCCTTAATCGCTGTGTGGCAGCCAGCATCGTCACGCGGCTTGGCCTATTTACGTTAGGGAATCGCCTTGCAAACTCGCGGCAAGCTTCCGAAACGTTATCACCACATATCGCGAGCACTCGAACCATTTCCGTGTATTCAATGTTAGAATATCGATAAGCCATTGTAATAGAAGGTGGGTCAGGATGGAAAGTAATTAATCCGTATTTCACTTTACACAATTTATAATACGTACAAGCTGTGCTCGGGACGAGTGTTACAAAAGGTATGGATTGAGTCACTCCAAGTCCAAATACAACATCACCATGTAACATCAAGTTACAATAATCATATTTCAGTTAACCTAAACAAAACTTATCTACACTAAGCCGAAATATGTAATCACAATTCACAAAGGAAATAATTAATTACAGCTCCGAACTGTGAACGCGATCTCAACGTGTAACATAAACATCTCTAGTCGCAAAAACAAAGGCCCATTAATAGGTACTTACTAATAACTACGCAACTCGCAAGATCGGACAAAGTATAAACATACGCCCAGGACATTAATGAGGCCCAACAATAGGCGCTATGAAGTATTCTTTAACACCATCCTTTAAGCACTAGGCAGTAGGCACAGAACAGAACCTATGCAAACACAGTACCTAATAAACCTATGCGAATATCGAATAACGGCGCGTGCGACCGACTGAAAGCGACTGAATTGACCTGCGCCTTTGAATTCGCCGCCATTCCCTTTGAGTCGCACCGCGTAGAGTTATTAAAATTTTAGAACAGAAAAATAAATATTTTTATTTTTGTTAGAAATTTTTATTTTTTTATTTTTAGGAATTTTAAAAAGTCGTGGAACAAAAGTTATTTACTTTGGTGCATAGAACTTTCCTGTAGAAGGTTGTTGGTATTTTACAATTAACCCTGTATATAAGTACACACTACCCAGCATATAAGCCGACACGCACGGCTTCCTACAAATAATTAAAAAGCAATCACGGACACCTCTCAAAAAGCCCACTAATACGGAGCATTATTCCCTTGATCGGATCCCATTAGAGGTGTGGCGTTACTAGCAACGGAAACGCATAAGCTTTAGCGATTTAAATAGCGTTTTTTTTTTTAATTAAGAAAAAGGGACGTTTTTTGGAAAAAATAAAGCTTATTTATTATTTCGTTTAGTGTTATCGAAAAGCAGTAAAAACAATGGCCTCACCCGCTACGAATTAATACCTACTGGTTCATTGATCGTCGTTTTTCATAAGATTGGAAAACTTCAGCAATAATTTTAAGGATATGTTTTTTGGTTTGTGGTTAGTTAGCTTAGCAGTTTTGCGTTTATTCTCCTTTTTCAAACTTAATAACAATAAATTAAATTAAATCGCTTTAGGAAACAGCCGGTATTCACTTCAACATTTTCCAGACTATAGGATAAATAAATCTTTAACTAATACTTTCAGAAAAACGAAATTAACTATAATCGCAGTAGCAAAGGTTTGAACTTTCGAGACGGTTAAATGCAAAATACGCTATTATTTCGAATACTATATTACATTGCAAAATTTCTGGGAAATATTTTATGCAATTATTTATTGAAAAAGTTACAATAGAACTTATAACTAGCTAGCCTAATCTAATTACTTTACAAATCATGCCCGCATGGAATGTTGGCTAGAATACTGGCTGCATTTACGCTGCACAGCTAGGCTGATCCTGCAATAAATGAGCCAGTCATCCTGACACCTGCAGATGGGGCAGTAACATTTTTGATTCTGATTCACCAATTGATAATATTTAAGTCCGCTACGCTACAAATAGAGCCACACCACTAATCCTAATTGGATAGAAAGGACTCCGTAGGTGTGTAGTCTGTACACGTAATTGAAACGATATTGAGTCGTGTTGTTTTATGCGAATTTAATGTTCAATTGCATTGCTCCTGAACGCATTACAACAAGATATTTACTCATAACTGAACTTAATTAGTTTAAAACACGCTAATTTTTATTTTTATATAAGGATAAAAATAAAAATGTAATGTAATACGTCTTTTCTTTACCCTTTACCAAGTTTTAAATGGGCATGGGAAATTTTATTTGGTACTAGACGATCTATGTGGGTTATGGTTATATTTTTATTCCCGCAGTAACTCTTTAATTTACCAGGTAAAAATGTATTAAGCCTATGGCCTATGTATTAATTTAGTCTATAAGCTATCTCCATTCCAAATTTCAGCCAAATCGGTCCAATCAAGGTGGCGTGAGGGAATAAAAAACATCCAAACATACAAACGTACAAATATACAAACATCCAAAGTCACATTATTATAGTTTTCCCATAGAGATATAATATTTTCTTTATTCCACTACAAGTTAGCGGGCTTACCTGTTAGGGCTATACGGCAGTTAAATTTAACCCGTACCCCTAATCGGTATCTACACGGTATCGTACCGGAACGCTAAAACGCTCGACGGTACGTCTTTGCCGGCAGTGTGGTAACTAACCACGTCTGAAGCCTCCCGCCAAAAATATTCTTAGTGTTAGGGTAGTATGATATCAAACCAAATGTAAATCATTAAGTAGAGATACTTTAACATCTACTCTTTACTTTTTTATAAATCAATCAATGGGGGCTGATTGTGCAGTGCACAATCTCTAAACTAAATTACAATGACAGCATTAAAAATATTGATAACCCTTTTATAATACTCCCTGCGTAAAGGGACAGAGCAAGATTTAAAGCTGTCAATTTAGTTTATTTTAGAGATTGTGTTGTACAGAATTTACTTTATCAATATCAATCCAAAAATTTATCTAAACCAGACTGTAAAGTCACAAATTCTATAATAGTTACTGGTAGAGCGTACGACATCTTTATTCATATGAAAATGATAGGAATTGCACTTGATATTCTTGCGGACCATTGTTGCACCTAAGTTCGATAGTTAGTTCAGAGTCTGTCTAGTTAATCGCCGAAGTCCATTTAACTTAAGTTACAAGTTTGCTATTGACATTAAAATATGATAGGGCATGTGCCTTAGGTATTTGAACGAGCAAGTTTATAATAGGTCGTGTCAGCGTTTAAAAGCTTCTATCGCCTAAGGCTAAGAGCAAATATAAGGCAAGACTTAATAACTAAGTTTACTTCAAGATAGTTAACATGGAATTTCTGTATTACGTATTTATGAAAGAAAAATAAGTGACTAACTTATTTAAAGGTTAGTTCTCTAGTAAAACTAATGGGGTTTTCATATAATAATAAGACGGCCTAAGTTTATTATGTTTCCACGTGCAACTCGACTATGAGTACATTTTTGACTTCGAGATTTGACGATTATTTAATAATAGTGATTATAACTGGGACTGAGTATTTAACGTGCTCTCGATGTAGGTACCTACCGAAGAAAGATGCCATAATTTGTCAGGTAGATGTGAAGGAATCGTGAGGGAATGCCTGAAAGTTCTTTAAAATGTGCTTCATTTAGCCCGCGATGTCTGCCAACAGCCAGCGTGAACTATTAATGGCCTAAACCCATCTAATTCTGAGAAGAAGTCTATTATCAGTAGTAGTGAGCCGGCGATGAATATTTGAGATAATAGTGATGTTGAATCTGGCATCACATAGAACAGAAGAAAAGAACCGCCATATAAATTTTCTGCTTTTATGAAATATCTCTTTAAACTTTCCAATACGTTCTCAGACGAATAAATAACCTAGTTTGTTATTCCGACAATCACATTACACATGTTTCCAATAAAGGAAATCTTGACCCAGCGTCTGGAAATATTATTCAGGACTCAGAAAATATAAGGAATCAATCATCGTCGCGAGCCGACGAGTCGAGAGTAGAGATAAAAATCGAACTATTCGAGTGTTCTCGAATAGTTTTATTCATTTCAGTAGATTTCACGGGTGATCGGATCGCAAATTGCGCTCCTCGTTCCGCGCGTCGTAATCGATTGTGCTGCCATCTGTTGGCAAAATAATGACTTCGTCTGATATCTCCTACTTTTAGTAAGTAAATAACAGTATAAGGAAAAAAATAAGATTCGTTCAGTTAGATTCTATTCCAAAACCTCCTAACGATCTTATGACAATTTGGGATTTCATAATTTTCTCTGGTCTGGTCTGGTGAGAGGCTTCGGCCGTGGCTAATTACTACACTACCGGCAAAAGTTTTGCCACCAAGCGCTTTCGCGATAAAAAAAAAATTAATTCGATTCAGTTCTAGAGCTTCATAGAACAGGATTTTAGAAAATAATTAGTTCTGATATATTAATAAACCGGCCAAGTGCAAGTCGGACTCGCGCACCGAGGGTTCCGTACAAACCTGTAGTAAGTTTTACGATTTATGACGTATTAAAAAACAAGACGAAATGAACCGCAAAACTAACTTTGTTTGTAGAGGTTTATTGTTAATATCAAAAAAACTATGCTAGTTAGAGCATTCGTTTTATTTTTCCTGTAAAATATACATAAGCTTCTATTGACCATAATTATTTCAATTGGTAAACTTCGGAGATAAGGGGGGGGAACGGTATTTTTTTTGACATTTTGCCCGATAAATCAAAAACTATTATGCATAAAAATAAATAAAAATCTGTTTTAGAATGTAGAAGTATAGCCCTTTCATATGATATCCCATTCAGTATAGTTATCATACTATGAAATTTCAAACCCCCGATTTTCCCCCTTTTTTAATTAAACTAAAAATAATTTTCGATTTTTTTTTATTTTAATGATGTTGGGCCACTATTATACACAACTATTCCAAATTACATGTCGATAGCTTTAATAGTTACTGAAATAATCGACTGTGACGGACGGACAGACGGACGGAGAAAGTCGCACCATAAGGGTTCCATTTTTACCATTTTGGTACGGAACCCTAAAAATGAAGGTTTGATGTCCCTAAAAATATAAGGATTATAATTATTCTAAACCACGAAAATCAAGAACAATAAAACAAGCTTTAAGCGTAGGCAGTATGGCCCATGTGAATGGAAAATGCTATTATATTCTATTTAACAAATACTTCGTGGAATTTCCCATAGCCTACCGAAGAATAGGCCGCGGAAGACCAAAGGGCTGGAGTAATGAAACTATTTATCTCCGAAACACCCATCGGGCGCTTCTTCATTGCACGGCCCGGCCCCGGCCCGGCACCGACACCGACATTAGTGGACGCATAATTGTATGAAGTTGTATGGCACGCTGTCTCACTGGGCCGGCCCGGCACCGACATGTCGGTGCCGGCGCCGGCATGTCGTCGGTAGCAAGGCTCCCACTGGTGTCGGGCCGGCAGGGTTATGCATGTGTTGTGTACGCATACAAACGTCCATGTGGGCGTGCGAGTGACGTGGCCAATGACCCCGCCCCGCGCCCCGCCGCTCTACAAATCAATCTAGGTACACAAATCATTTGCATTTTTCGATCAAGTTCATTAGTAAATAATCAAAGCTGTCTTTACTCATACGGAAATAATTTAAATACTTATCCGGGTTATTGGTTAGTTTTTAAATAAATTGTAATACACGCCGTCTATCTTACTTTTATAATTGGATGCACCCAAAACCGTTTACTGATAGTTCTTTTTTTGCGTCTCAAATATATCTAATATTAAATAGGTACAAGAAATATATTTTTTTTTTATCCACTACAAGTTAGCCCTTGACTGCGATCTCACCTGATGGTAAATGATGATGCAGTCTAAAATGGAAGCGGGCTAACCTGTAGAGGCATGGCAGTTATATTAAACCCATACCCCTATTCGGTTTCTACACAGCATCGTACCGGAACGCTAAATCGCTTGGCGGCACGTCTTTGCCGGTAGGGTGGTAACTGGCCACGGCCGAAGCCTCCCACCAGGCCAGACCGGGGAAAATTCAGAAATTATAAATTCCCAAATTGACCCTGCCGGGGATCGAACCCGGGACCTCCGCACGTTGAGCCACGGAGGTCGTCAATTTGTTAAAATCGCTCTTGCTTACGCGGTTTGCAGCTTGTCGGTGTCGGTGTCGGTGTCGGTCAATGAAGAATGTAGGTGCCGGTGTCGTGTCGTTGAATACTGTCGGTGTCGGTGCCGGTGCCGGGCCGGGCCGTCCAATGAAGAAACGCCCATCGGATGCCATTCGAGGAGTGATCGCGGCACAATACAAACCATCCCCTTCATCGGGCTAAAGGTTTCACCGCATTAGACGTGTAAAGTAAAGTAAAGTTTTTTTTTAACATCTTCAAGTTAGTCCTTGACTGCGATCTCATCAGATGGTAAGTGATGATGTAGTCTAAGATAGTAGTTCGGTTCGGTTTCTACACGGCATCGTACCGGAACGCTAAATCGCTTGACGGTACTTCTTTGCCGGTAGGGTAGTAACTAGCCACGACCGAAGCCTCCCACCAGGCCAGATCAAAGAAAATTTAGAAATTATAAATTTCCAAATTGACCCTGCCGGGAATTGAACCCGTGACCTCCCACGCACAACACTGACAACAACAACAGCAACATTGACAACAGCGCCACGGAGGTCTTCAAAGTAAAGCAAGGTAAAGTATTATATGTTTTTGGTAAAATAATATGGTACAATAAAGGTGTTAAATATTAAAAATTTCACGCATATTTTGTCGTTACCGACGTCCAAATATTAATTACATATTGGGGCTCATTCTGTATAACACAATCTCTAAACTAAACTAAAATGGCAGCTTTAAATCTAGTTCTGTCCCTTTCCGTAGGGAGTATTATGAATGGGTTAGCAATATTTGTAATGCTCTAATTTAAGTTTAGTTTAGAGATTGTGCACCACAGAATCAGCCCCAATAAGTATAGTGCATATGTGTGTATATGCATGCTCAGATGCATTAAGAAACTCTTTCACTGAATAAAACAATTTTCAATGAGATATTTAAATAGGCTTCTCTAAAACTTTAATAAACCGAGTTTTGGTACATCAAAATGATTTTGCAACTTAGCAGTTACTTTTAAGTTAGTGCTAAGTTTCAGCTAATTGCCAGCTCATCTCTGTAAAATTTTCTTTCCGAAACAATGTAAGGTTCTTGACGTAACACAAGTAGATCTGTAAGTTATTTGACTCTAAGTTATTATTTTGAATTTGATACACAGTTTAATTAATTTCAATAGGCTTTATTGTAATGTATTTTAATTTATAATAACAGTGATTATTTCGTTGATAAATTTGCATTTCAATGAATTAAATTTTTAAAATAATTGTGATACAATGTCATCCGCCTAATGTTGCTAGACCTTTACACCGACAAGCTGAGAAAATAGCCTACAAATGAATGTTATTAGTAAACCAAATTTCGGCAATTCAGCAAATTGCCGCCATTCGAAATATAAGCAAGGAAGGAAATTGTTAACGTAAACACCAATTAATTTAATAAGATATTCGTTTAAAGATAAAGGAAGGATTTAAATTAATTACCTATTTATTTATTTTTTGTTAATTATAATACCTACCTATATTTTAATTCATCACACAAATAAAAGGGAAACCCAATGGCGAAAATACACGGCACCAGATACAATGAAACGCATGTATGTACTCGAATTTATATTTTCATATTAGGTATAATTTCTGAATTTTCTCTGGTCTGGTCTGGTTGTAGGTTTCGCCCGTGGCTAGTTACCATCCCACCGGCAAAGCTGTACCGCCAAGCGTTTGAGCGTTCCGGTGCGATGCCGTGTAGAAACCGATTAGGGTTTAATATAACTGCGTACTGCCACACACCTAACAGGTTAGCCCACTACCATCTTAGACTGCATCATCACTTACATCGATCACAAATAAAATGTCTGTGACACTTAAAAAAAAACTTTGCTTACTACAATAATTGTTAGCATAATTTATACGCATTTATACGCATACTGTTACTTAATATAATGCGCCAGAGTAAAATGTAAACAAGTAGGTAAACACGCGATGTAAATTCACGGCCGTCAAGTGGCAATATAACTTTTGATTAGAGTTGTTTACATACACGCGCCCCCACAGGCTGTATGTAATCAATAATAATCATTACCGTTCATTTGGTTACAATCCTAAGGGTTAACGCCCACTTTATTTCCTACTGGGCGTCAATTTGCAAGGTCTCCAAAAATACGTCATTGTTTGGTCTTAAATACACTTTTCATCCCACCATCTCGGAAAGAGTATTTTTATTCTTCGATATCTGATGGTAAAAGCCGTTATTATCCTCTAGAGGATAAAGTAAATTGAATTTAGAACATCGTGTGCACGTTAGTAAATATCACTCGTCTATGAAGTTTGTGAATTCAAAACATCATTAAAACCTATTTACTTGTACCTCTATGGTGCCGAATTTCCATACAATCGTTTTTAGTTTGTTAAAAACTCACACTCGTAACCTTCTTGGTGTACTTTTTTAATTCGCTTTGCGCGCACCATTTTCTTTCACGTCATATTGTTTAAAAAAAAACCGATTAAAAACAAGAAAATTGAAAATAAGTGAAAAACGTAAAATGAGTGATTCTAGTGACGAAGAAATTAACAGAATTGAATTTAATCTTGTGATTTTTTTGCATTTAGTCATTTCCTCGCTGAGGTGGGATGAAAAGTTACGTGTTGCACTCGAGTGAAAAGATTTTTCACCTCGTGCTCTTTTGATTCCCTCGCTGACGCTCAGGATTCAAATTTTTGAATCACTCGCTCCGCTCGTGATTCAATTTTAGAATCCTTCGCTTGCTCGGTCATCAAAATTGAGCACGCGGTTAAAAAACAACTTTTCACTCTTGTATAACAAATAACTATACTTCTGGAAATCCAATCCGGTATGGTTGATAAAGTAGCAAGATTTCTTTACACTTTAATATGAATTTGCCTGAGTCAAAATAACAACTGTCTTTACTATTTATCTTATGTCCCTTATTTTATTTCATTGGTGAGGGTAGAGACCGTGATAGAGATTCCCAGAAGCTCACTCGCTTTGTTTTATCATTATCAGCTTCTAGGTGATAAGCTAAAATGATGTCCGAAACTTCGTCCGCGTGGATAACGGTTTTTTAAAAAACCCGTTATAAGCATTTATACAAAAAATCACGTTTATTCGAGTGCTCTGTTGCAGTGTGATTGAAGGACAAACCCACAAACAAACACATTTTTACAACGATAGGATTATTATGATGAATCAAATAAATATTATAATTGCGAAAGTTTGGATGGATGTATGGATGTATGGATGGATGTTTGTTACTCAATCACGCTCCAACGGATGAACGGATCTGGATGAAATTTGGCACAGAGATAGATTATAGTCTGGAATAGCACATAGGCTACTTTTTATCCCGGAAAATTAAGGAGTTCCCGCGGGAAACGAAAAACCTCGATCCACGCGGACGAAATCGCAGGCATCAGCTAGTAGGATAATAATTTAATAGAATGATAAATTAATCGTACCCTTAGCTTCGTGAATGGTTATTAACTTTTCCTCGGTAGGAACGGCTTTCCGAACCAGTGGTAGATACATTTGACTATTCATAAGCCCTTGTGAAAAGTCTACTTGAATTTTTTTAATTAGATTTAGATTTTAAGTGTTAGATTTTTGAGTGATATGCGTAAACCTTTATCGTCTCCCCGGCGCCTGAGGGACGCAACCTGTCTGACTACATAGTACTACCATCGCTTAAATCCGTATTATTTTAATATTGTTGACGTTCGTGTTTTAGAATTATAATCCTTATTCTAGAGACATTAAGGCACGTGATAAAACTGTAATTTTTAAGTGATACTTCTTTATGCGATGGTAGTCACCCCCCTGACCCCAATACAACGCTTTTGATCTTCGTCGAGAATCAGGCAATGAGTTAATTAAACATCAATTTGACATCGTTTCGTCGTAGTCTCGAAAGGTATTCGTTGAGACGTAAGTAACCTTGTTAAGTGGTCTATTTACCCAATCTGTTATACATATAAATACATAAACGTACCCTTTTAAATGAGGTAGGTATTGGGTTAAAACGGTTAAATTTAAATTAATATTTTAGTGTATTAAGATTTATGACAGCATTATTAAAATAATATTAACAGTGTCACCTTATAATATAATCACAGTTGAGACAAACATACTTCTATATTTATACTTCTATACTAATTTTATAAATGCGAAAGTTTGGATGGATGGATGTATGGATGGATGGATGTTTGTTACTGAATCACGCCAGAACGGCTAATTGGATCTGGATGAAATTTAGCACAGAGATAGATTATAGTCTGGAATAGCACATAGGCTACTTTTTATCCCGGAAAATTATTGAGTTCCCGCGGGAACCAAAAAACCTCAATCCACGCGTACGAAGTCGCGGGCATCAGCTAGTGCACATATAAATGCAAAATATAAAAAAACAAAGTCGTAAAGCCGAAAAAGCACGAGAAAATGATTTAGAGTTCTTTGAGAGTAGTATCAAGATATTTTTGATAAGTAGTACCTACTTACCGCATAATATAAAGCTCTTATTTTCAGAGTTCCGTATAGTTAAACAGAGAACACTTATAATTACAATACTTTATTTCAACCAAAAAAAAACAAAAAACAAACCTTCAAGTAATACATTATCTCGGTAAATAGGTTTTTAAAAAACATCAACTTTTTAAAAAAAAGGTACCGTTTCCGTTATGTCCGTCAAAATTTTGGCAACTAGTGTGATCACGGAACCCTAACTTCTGACACACTTGACTTTATTCAAATGATATGTTCGCAAAGCTAAATAAAAAGTAAAGTAAAGTAAATATTTATTTGGTAAAATATGGTACAGACAAGATGTTACCTATTAGGTTATTATGTACCTACAAGCATATTTTATCGTTACCGACGTCCGAATATTGAATTTATATTATTAATCAACTAAAGAACTACATATACAAAAAAAACTAAGCTTATGAACATTATACAAATATAAACATACAATAAATGTCATCTTAATAGGAAAATTACAACAAAAACTATACACTCTAATTTAACTTTCATACCCAGGACCATCAAAAACTTAGGACTTTCATACACTTGTTCTACAACCACGTATCACTTATTCTTTTGTAGCCGTTAGGTCCATGTTTGTAGTGATAACAAACCTATGAACACCTATGAATCAGGGTTCTGGCTGAAAATCAGCGCTGTATGGTTAGTGCTTGCACTGAACATGCAGCATTATACTGAGCCTGGGCCATTTTTCGGGTTGTGCCATACGTGATACAGTTCATTCCTGTGCCTCTTCGTTGTTGTTTAAATTCTAGATCTTGTTTAGATCGTTGAGGTGCAGGGATGATCTACCTCTTTAGGTATGCTTATTTATGTGTGGCACAATTTGGAAATAAATGTTTTTTCTCTCTTTCTATAAAATAGGTTCCTACCCTCGTCATTTATAAAAAAAGTACCAAGTCATTTCCGTAGTCGCCACCCGTTTAAGGTCGTTGAACCGTACGCCCCCTGGCGAAATTTTTACAAACGACCGCTGTAATTAGTGATAATCAGAAGGAATTTGCAAATTTGCGGGCCCCTTTTATAATTTTAACGAGAAAAACTTCGGGTTGTCAACTTTTTTGGCGCCAGAGGAGTGATTAAGGTCTCCTTTATTATGAGATCGACGGAGCGTTTTTATAAACAAAATAAAGGGGTTGTTTCAAATTTATATGGAGCCTGGGCCAGGTATTTGTACGGTATTTTAAAATGTTCGGGGTCGTAAAATAGTAACATTTTTTTCTTTATTTCTTACTAAAAAGTTCAATTTACGAGGTACAATACGAAATTATTTTGCAAAATAAAAGCGCAACATCATGCGTCCATTTTGACATTGACGTATATTACACGTGTCATGATGACATTTGACATAAAAATAACCTGAGAAATGAGAATTAACCTTAAAATATCCAACAGCAGTAAGATGGATGGATGGATGCGCTGCGAGAGTTGCTATTCTACAAATGTACCTAACTAAACATTTTATTTTTGTACCTCTTAATCCCTGCAAAACTGCAAAAAAGCATATTTTATTTAGTTTTATATGATTTTATACTATTTTTTGGAATACTGTACAAGTACCTGGCCCAAGATGAAACAACCCCTTAAAATTTGAAACGTTATTAACGTAACGTGAGCGTTAAAAACAAATTGTTATAGTGTCTAGGTACGTATCTCTTAGGCAAGATAAACAATACTTTCAGGGCAACATAAAACCAGGCGATGCCGGAGTATGATTTATGATTTTTGAAGCTTTTTGTTTGAAAACTCAATTACTAGGTAGGTAGGTAGGTAATGAAATAACTATAATAATATGTGCTTTTTGAATCCCTAATCATAAAAATTTTCTCGTCAATTTTCCAAAAATGCTCCAATTTTTATTTTTATTTATTTTTTATTTTTTTGTTTTATTCGGAGACGGTAAAGAGCTTGCTTGTATTGTTTTATAGTTGAAAATACTTAAAATGTTGTATGAAAGTTTTATTTTAATAACTATTGATAAGTACATTAATTTTAAAACGCGATGCCTACTTACTTTGATTTTTCCTTCAGTAGCCATCTCTTTCTCGGTACATTACTGTGCATAACTCTATCCTAATCACGCTCTTAGCGTCATTTTGGTCCTTAATGATTCACATCTTATGTGAAGCCAAGGCAAGCCAGCTAGTCTTAACAACTATAAAGGTGTAGCCCCAGTACAGAGGCGCGGCACTTAGCAGCAAGTATTCTTTGTATGAGTTTGTACGAAGCTAGGTGCACGGAGATGCACTGCGCTACGCGGCCCCATACAAACTCATACAAACAATAATATTTGCGGCTACGTGCCGCGCCGCTCCGTGCATCTCAAGTGGGGCTACACCTTAATATTCTCACTCCGTGTAGGTAGCTTCCGATTGGCTCTCAAGCGAGCAACAAACAGGTGAGTAAATCCAGGGGTAAACACTTTAAGGGTCGGACGGGCATTAAATTGTCATTAAGTAAAAGCCCGATGCCGGGTATCATTTAATTAGGGCCCAGGAGTTACACGGATTGAGATATATTGCGTTCACTTGATGCATTCGTTTAATTGCTTCGATAGCTCACTGGTGCTAGCTGGTGCTGCCACAACGCACGTCTGCAGAGAGAGAGAGTTGAGAAGAGAAGAGGCGCAGCGTAATAGGTATATCATTATTGTTATTTGCTTTTACCAATTTCATTCATGATGATGAGAAATACGATTTTTTTTTAACCACTACAAGTTAGCTCTTGACTGCGATCTCACCTGATGGTAAGTGATGATGCAGTCTAAGATGGTAGCGGGCTAACCTGTTACCACAGAATACTTACCTAATATTAACGTCACGGATGGTATGCATCAGACCTTAGAGTGAACTGAAATCTGTCGGGGAAAGGGTTTATTACAAAGAAAGTTAGACACCTAAAATTACATCATCTTTTTCAGAATGCATTGACTATTCTATTGAAACATAATTATTGTTTAATTGAGGTCACCTGGTAGTAAGGAGTGCAACTTAAGAAGGAATCTTGCAATTTTATCCGAACCTTATCTTAATGGTTCATAATATATAAGTACAGTCAGCGTCAAAAGTCCATATAGAATAAGCAAAGAAGGTGCTTTGCACGCACTCGGGTCACCCACACACTTACAGTAATATAATACAAGTCGTTCAACTTATAGGTATTGTAACAGCTGAATAATATCCACAATTTCACAATAATGGTTGTAAGTTCGATGGCGTAGGTCGGAACTGCACGGATTGCGCATCGTGGCTGTTATTGGTTCAAATCTCGGATCCTGTTTTTGCTTCTTTTTTTCTGTTTTTATTTGTTGAGAGTTAAGTTTATACCAATAATATCATATTGTGTGGGTAGTTTAAAAGATCGCCGAGAGTAATGAAGTTAGAAATTATGGTCACTGACTGAGTTATGAGTACTGACAGTCGTTATTAGCAAGGACTACTATAAATTCGTTAGCGAGTAGTAGATATAAAATTTTATTATCCCCTATCTTGAGTCTTGAGTGTAACAACGTTTTGCTTCTTTTCAACAATAATGCAAGCTAATATTAATATGCAGGAGAGGATGCGTATTATTGAGCTACATAATCTCGGATATAATATATCTCAAATTAGCAATGAAACTGGTTTCACCGTAAGTATTGTTTTTATTGTTAACAAACGTGTATAAAGTGAACTGTGTTCATAACCTTAGAATTACATAAATGTTTTGGCAGTAAATATCTATAAAATTTAGACAAAATAGTTATTAGTTTAAAAGTGTTTATTTTAATCTCGCTGTTTGGTTTTTAGTGGATCACCGTAAAGCGTTGGGTGTCGCGCCATGATGAAGAAGGTAATTTAACATCTCGACCGCGAAGTGGCCGCCCCCGACATATTAGTGCTTCACAACGGAGATTTATGGTCGAACAATATGAGATTAATGGCTTAATACCAACTGCTGAGTTCGCGAACATGTTCGATACATCAACACACACCGTTCGTCGAGCTCTGCATAGCGAAGGATTGCACCATAGAACGCCAGCCATAAAACCCTCTCTCACTGAAATTCATAAACGCAATAGATTGTTGTTTGCAAGGGAGTATTTAGATTTCAACTGGGAGAATACTATTTTTACTGATGAGAAGTCGTTTATGTCGTCTCAAAGTGGTAGGCTTCATTTGTGGCGCAGAAATGGAACCCGCTATGCAAATAAAAATGTTATCCCAAACATGGAATCCGGACGGATATCAGTCAATATGTGGGGGTGGATGAGTGCCGCTGGACCTGGTGAACTAGTGTCGATAGCAGGGCGCGCCAGAGCTGCACATTATGTGGAAGTGTTAGAAGAGAGCATGTTACCAACTGTGCGGTGTGTTTATCCAGCTGTTGATATGCCACAACTATCATTTGTGCATGATAATTGTCCTGTGCATCGAGCACATATAGTGCGTGATTGGTTTCATCAAAACCCAGATATAACAGTTATTCCCTGGCCAGCAAGATCACCGGACTTAAATCCCATAGAAAATTTATGGGGTTTGATGGTGCAAAGGTGGAATATGGGAAATGAAAGGACTGCAGTGGAATTAGAGGCTCACTGTATGAAAGTGTGGGAGAATATTAGAGGAACAGATATTTGTTCTAATATAGTAGGATCCATGCGGCGGCGTTTGCTTGCTGTTATTGAAAATAGTGGAGGTTCTATTAAATACTAATACTTACATAAAAATATATATATAAGTTTTTACTTTTAAAGTCTTTAAACATAAAACATAACGTATTTTCTTTTCCTAACTTGTATTAATTATTATTAGTATATCTTATCAAAATTAACAGACAAAAAAAGCAGCGCCGCCCATTGGTTACTAGATTTTTAGGGTTTAGCTTCAATTTTCTTTTCTTTATGAAAACGATTACTTAAGCTATAACCTTAAAAAATGATAGAAAAAGTAGCTGAAGTTATTTATTACTTTTGAGAAAATGTAACATGATAACAATGAAAATAAATGAAAATAAAGTCGATTAACTAATAAAAAGTGTTTCTTCCAATTTATTTTGTTTGTTTTATTACTTATTGACCACCACTAATATACTTTTATCTTTCCTACCAAGATACCTACCTATAACTAACTTTATCGTTAAGTAATCGTGTAATTAATGTTTGCGTTTATAAATGGATGTTATGTCAGTAAATAAAGATGTATTATAATAAAAAATACAAACAGTCATTTATTTAAAAAAAATCTGCAATAAGAGATTCGAACCCAGGTCTTAATTGATGCATCGTATACCAACTGTATTATCACGACACTGGGAGTGGTTACTGTTAAAGTGATGAAATAAACAATCACAATAGACAAGGTTACTGATTAGAAATGTTTTGAACCTAATGCTAATGTCATAAGGTTGATATTGTGGACAGTTTATGGACAGGCAGGTAGTATTGAACTGAAATCGTTTGCACCTTATGTTGTTGATTTAAGGTTGATAATATTATTGACAGTTTACGTTTATTTGTGTGAGTTAGCACGTGAGTGATTCACAGGATTGCTTGCACGCGGTTTTAGCCTTAGAGCTATGCATGGACATTTGACGTCGACTGTACATCGTATCGTAAGCAGATATGGATTTGTCACATAACGCTCTTGTAAACTAAGTCAAGGCTAACAAATCAGACCAGAGTCAATTTAGAAATTTCAAATAACCTCTCCCGGGAATGGAACCTGTAACCTCCTATACAGTGCTGACTACCGCGCCAGGGATGTTTAGCCAAAATATCTTAGCAACGCGACATCATTCCAGTAGGCGGTATAGGGGGTGTAAAATTGATGAATCACCGATGACCCCTTAACCGCTCCCGCGGGGACTCCCTGTTTGCAGACATCCGATACTGTACAGTTAATGCAATAACTGTGCTTGCCATTACAACATGTATATTATATTGTATAGCGTTGTAGGGTCGATGATCTGCTTGACGCAGTCGTAAGCGCTGTGGTCTTGTAAGTGGAGAGCTCGGGTTCGATCACCGGGAATGAAGTGGATTGAAGTTTTTTAGTTCCCGCGAAAACATTTTAATTTTCCGGGATAAAAAGTAGCCTATGTGTTATTCCAGACGATAATCTATCTTTATGCTTAATTTCATCCAGATCCGTTCAGGCGTGATTGAGGAACAAACATCCATCCATCCATCCATCAATCCAAACTTACACATTTATAATAGGTATTATAAGTATATTAAGTAAAGATATTTCAACACCTGCCAGTGAGTTTGATTACAGCCAAGCATTAGTCTTTAAAATTAAAATAAAACCGCATTTTCTCTGGACTGGTCTGGTGGGAGGCTTACGCCGTGGATATCTGCCACCGGCAAAGACGTGCCGCAAAGCGATTTAGTTTCAAAATTCAAAATTCAAAATTCAAAATGTTTTTTATTCAAATAAGCTTTTACAAGCGCTTTTGAATCGTTATAATATGAATCTACCGCTGGTTCGGAATGCCATTCCTACCGAGAAGAGCCAGCAAGAAACTCGGTGGTTGCTCTTTTCCATCAAAACTTACAATCATCATAATGATACAAGTAACTGCAGTCCCACGCATAGCTGGAGCGAATCAAATCCACGCTGTTTTTTTATCATTTACGTAATCTTCGATTGTATAGTAAGCTTTTTTCACGAGCATACCTACACGCCAAGACTGGCAGACAGAGGCAGCCCCATTTCCGACGGTGGCACCCGTTCACGAGCATGACACATGATCCAGCCATTGCTTCGCTCAACCATATTTGAGGGAACGTAACAACCCGCACCACACGACACCACCACAGAAACGTTAAAGAGAGTGTGACATACCCGACTGTGTGTTTTCGGTACGATGTCGTGTAAAAACCGATTAGGGGTAAGGGTGTAATATAACTACCACACCCCCAGAGTATTCATCATCACTTATACCACCAGGTGCAATCGAAGTGAAGGCAAATTGCAATAACAATATAATAATAAGGCTAACTTGTAATGAATTTTGTAAAGAAGAAATTGGAAAACTTACATAATCTGTGTGGAGACAACTCATACTACCAAACATATTTTTTGTATTTTATGTGCTAGCTACTAGATTATCCGATGTACTAGGATTTGATAAATCATTGAACTAAAATCCATACAGGGCTAGCCTCCAATCAAATCATTTCCATGCAAATAAGCCTCCGTCCGCCATTTTATATGCTCGCCCCGGGATATTCACTAAGTGAATTAAACGCTGATGGGACAGTTCTCGCTCCGCCTATGAATATAAGATTTTTATATCATAGAAGACATTTTGCTATCATACTTGCAAGTGTAATATCTGTCGTAATATTATTCCAGCTATCGCTTCGGTGTGATGTAATAATTTTCAACGCTTTTAGCAGATTCGATCTAGCGAGCCAGTCGAACGTTTTGCAGAAAATACATGCTATTATTTTGAAAAAGATGATACCTACCAGCGACTTCGCGATTACGTTTTTTAATTCCCAGAGGAACTCCCTAGTTTGCCCGGATAAAAAGTAGCCTATGTCTTTCCCCGGGATGTAACCTACCTTTATTACCAAATTTTATCAAAATCGGTTGAAAAGTTGGGACCAATACTGAAACTTTGAATACTCAAAATGGCTTTTGTTTCTGGCTTTTTGGAAGTTTGTACCTAGCGACCCGTCCCGGCTTCGCACGGGTAGCACTAGTAGTAATCATAGTAGTCCATACAAAATAGTATTATTATACTTAATATTGCGTGTAGGATTGTGTTACCTACTAGACAAAATTTTGTTGAAAAATCCAGTATAGTTCAGCCCAAACTTCACACTGATATTGTCAGGGAAAAACGTTCTAATAAAATATTCGGAACGAAAAATAGTTAGAGATTTTGTTGCGCTGTATATTTTTGTTAGTCAAATTGAATTAAATACCAACAAGCCACAAAAACTGTTACGCTCAATTAATTATTTTTATTCGTTGTTACAAAAACTGTTGATGTTAGTATTTTATGTTTATTTGTTTTATTGTATGTGTTTATTGACATAAACAAAATGACGATATTAAATTATTTGTATTTATTTCAGTGGCCTTTTCTTTGGTTGACTATGGAGGTTCTAATTTGGTATTTTCGTGTCTTATGGGCGGAGCACATAGTTCGACGAACCCTGGAGTCCCAAGGTGCTTGAAGGGCGGCCTCGCACCGGAATAACTCTCTTCAAAATGAGAAGCATTTCGGCTACATTTCACCATGCTGGCTTCTAACGCATATAATCCGAAAATACCACCCTGAGTAGGTAATCACAGCGTAGTATGAAAGAGAAGAGTCGAATTGAAGAGAAAAAGAGACATTATATAGCAATAAATCGAAGCTTCATCCTCCATAGAGAGTGCTTAGAAAACACATTTTATATGAGTGTCTGGCTAAGTGGCTATCTTAGCCGCGGCCGGAGAGCTGTAGTGGACCCACCGTAATGATATTTACTTACCCACTCTTCATACAATATCAAAATATCATACAAACCTTTTATACTTTAAAGGATATACAACTTTATATTACCATACGTAGTGTTTAAGTTTGACTGCGGTTTAGCAATCAAGTGTAAGTCACCTCCCAAGGAACGAGCTACACTTTAAGATTTCTTGTAGAAAACTCTACAATTTAGTTGTTTGAAATTATTCATTCTGACGTCCAAAGTTTGGTGAGGAACAAAATAAAAGTTTAATGTTGTAGATTGGCGCTGACGGCGAAATGTATTACCTTGTGAATATTGTTTGCATAGTTTAACAATTCGTGTTCTTTTCCTAGTTATTTTGAATAATTTATGAAAACTTGCGTTTGGATTGTGAAAATCTCAGCTTACTAATAAGTACGTTATATTATAAATATGGAACTTTGAACAAAGATTCATAAGTTTGTTTTTTTTATCCACAAAGTTAGCCCTGCGATCTCACCTGAAGGTAAGTGATGTTTGTTACTCCTTCACGCCACAAGGACTTTGGAATTTAGATACCTTACCTATAACCTAAATTAACACATAGGCTACATTTTATGCTGGGAAATTAAAGAGTTCTCGCGGAAATCAAAAAACCTGGATAGACTATAGTATTTCAACATGATGAAGTATGCGACCACCATATAATTGAATTTCCGATTCTTCAGTGTTAAGGACAAGTCGGAGGAAGAGATTTAGGATACCAGCTCAAATCGGACTTAATAGACCTAAGTAGAATCGACTTAAAATCGAATAAGTGTTTGTACTATGCTAGAGAGATCTTTTAAGGGTACAAACTAATTATAAATGTGGTACAACTGTACAAAATAAGACTTTTGGATTTTGGAAACAGGAATACAACGGAATTATAAACGTAATGCAAAAAACTTAACACAGAGCATACATACATTTTCCGAGGCGTCACGGCCGACGTTTTACCAAAAACAAAAACACGGCCTTTTCAAAATTATCTCGTTGTTTAAGAACTTATGACGTAGTAAGGCAAACCCATTGTACTTGAAATCATTTTAATTTATGCCACTAATGAAGACATTCCAGACATCCAGGCATTGAGGGAAGACGCGACGCAATTTCCGGTTTTTAGTTTCAAAGAGCACGCCGGGGCGCCGACTTCCTGTACCTATAAGACGTTAGTACTATGTTTTCTCGATCAAGAAACAAAA
Organism: Erebia ligea; assembly: GCA_917051295.2. Lineage (NCBI taxonomy): Eukaryota > Metazoa > Arthropoda > Insecta > Lepidoptera > Nymphalidae > Erebia > Erebia ligea. The sequence continues at coordinate 15,737,186 of OU785226.1, forward strand.
CTCGTCAGCCGTTACAATCGCAAAAGGTGCTAACGCAGTTCACAATTAATTTTTCAGAAAGAGCCAGCTGCATTAGACGAGCGCACAACTGCTGAATTTATACTGTACGATGCTGCGTTCGCTTTACATGCTTTTTGCAAATTTTGCAAATTGTGAAACAGAGACGGTATTTTATTTTAAATATAGTTAATTCTCAGGCAAAAAATCCTGGTTGCACTCAGGACTTTGAGTGGTGTCGTAAGTAGATCGGCAAATGCCTAATGCGAAGCTTCAAACGGTGTGGTGAGCGGGTGGTTTAATGGACAAAATGTCTGATAGAGTCAAATCAAAACTGGAGTGGCTTGAAAATAGGCCCATTTTCCTCTCTCCAGGTTTGGTGAAACTTGCAACAACAACAAAAAAACAGCTTTGGTGGTTAGCGGAGAAAGCCTACCTATATTGAATAATCTATGCACGCAGCATAGAATATTCTTTCACCGCTATTTTGCCGTTTATTGCCACAGTAAAGTAGTGAGCTGGTCATTTGCAAAAAGAGAAATGGATGTGAGTTACAACATTTTTTGCTTCGATAACCGTTAGTAGTTGTACAGGAAGCACTTTGACAAACACGGATGAGCTCGCAATAGGTTCCGCTGTTTAGGCTACGGCCCCGTTTGCTTCCTCGCTTTACCTTATTTGTGAGAACATAATTGGATGTAGGTAATTTGTGATATTATATTGGCGAAAACGTGCTTATTAATATTTAAGAAGGTAGCTGTACGATCAGAAAAAAACAAGCTGAGCTTTATGAAAAACACGGTGCGTACCTGCTTTAGATTTCTCGGAATCATGAATTAATTTAGAATAATATAATATCATTATTTTTATTGTTTATCCTTGTTTTCAACGAGTCACGGTAGGCGAGGTCCACAAACTACAAGTCATGACTACTAAGAGCATGTTCATAGAATTGAGGTATGCTCAAAATTTCTTTCAGAGATAAATTCCGACATGAATTAATCTAGCTGGTACCCGCGACTTCGCATCGCGTGGATTGAGGCTTTTTGGTTCCCGCAGGAAATCTTGAATTTTCCGGAAAAAAGTAGCCTATGTCTTATTCCAGACGATAATCTAGTCTCTGCCGGGTGGGTAACTAGCCGCGGCTGAAGCCTCCCACTAGGCGAAGTAAGTTAAGGATTAGCTGATGTGGCTCCGTTTCTAATATCGAACGGAGTTATATAAGTACCTACCACTTAGGTACAAGCTCCGCCTTCGTGAAAATCTTCCGTAAACAAGGAATAAATATTATTCCGCAAGAAAAAATCACCAAAACGATGCAGACGATCGTACCGGTAATGACAAAAATTGGGAATAGCTTTGTTTTTCAAGTAGATCGATAGCCTGCGGCGTTGTCAAGATTACAATCAGGGGTGCTAGGACATTGGTGTCCCGTTTTTAATAAATGGGAAATGTGCCTTAGGGCTACACTTTGCTCGGTTACTTGGCTTACATTATACAACTAGCGACTCGTCCCGGTTTCGCACTGGCCAATAAAATTCACAGAATTTCATATACAAACGTTTCACTTGACGATTCAAAAGTACTTGTAAAAGTTTATTTAAATAAAAAACATTTGAATTTTGAATTTTTGAATTTTTGATGAATAATACTGGCTGCAGCACAGTACATTGTTATATACAAGCATAACTATAAAGAAAAGAAGTATTTAATCTCTCAGTCGCTTTTAGATAAACTTTTACACAAGCGTCATCATATTCGACCATCATCATCATCATCATCATCATCATCATCATCATCATCCTCAACCGATAGACGTCCACTGCTGGACATAGGCCTCTTGCAAGGATTTTCACACGCCGCGGTCTTGCGCCACCTGGATCCAGCGGCTCCTAGCGACTCGCCTGATGCGGCAGAGATTCCGCAGCCAACCCCGACGACTAGACTTGGCATACTCGATCAATTTGCACAAATTAATACAGCTTAACATTACTTAGCTATGTTCAACAGTTGATGATATCGTATAAAAAATTCAAACAGTTTTTATCAGATAAGAATATATCGAACAGACAGGTTGATGTTTTAAAGCAGTGTTTTGTAATTTTTCATTCCCTTGTTCAGGGGATGCAAAAAGTTTCAATATTGATTAAGAATCTTTTCTGGAATTTTCCGAGAACATGTTTATACTTGGCAATTTTATTTTTATTACTACAATGGAAGATAGAATTTATGAAGCTCGTCAGTATGAGTTTCTAGGAAAGCGGATACGCTTACAAAATGGTGATATTAAATGATAATAATAATGTCTTATTGAAGACCACACTTGGCCAGAAAAATATACCCGCAGTATCGAAAATTTCATTAAGCAGAAAGTAAATGGAATGAACGCGAATTTCACACTCGAGGGCGTTTCAAAGGACTCTCTCGAAATACTCAATATTGCTTTAAAAAGAGACCGCATAATAAAATTGTGTTTAACCGACTGTTGCAGCGCTTTGTGTATAGATCCTGTTTTATTTCAAATACCTATCACATAATTTCAGTTTGTTCAGCTAGACGTGCAATTTTGTTTTCAATTTAAAATGTTTTAATCGTATTGTTTCTGTCCCAGTTATATAATAATTCGTTTGTAGAAATAATTAATTGTTTTCAGAATTTAAATTGCTGGTCCCACTTCAATAATATCCAAAATACAAACACCAGTTAAATACTATTTAAATAAATAACATACATATCCATACTAGTATTAAATAATGCGAAAGTGTGTCTGTCTGTCTGCTTTAATGGCCCATCTTTTCAACCGATTAAAAATATACTAATTAATAATATGAAATATTATGAAATATGGGCCTTTGTTTTGATACATATCTCAAATTTCGGCACTGACGGATAAGTGATCCGGTTTTCAACCGATTTTGATGAAATTTGGTATAGAGATAGGTTACATATACCGGAAACTACTTTGTATCCCGGAAAATTAAGGAAACGAACGGAAAAGCTAACTCCCCTTTATCTATATATATAAAATTCAAAGTCCTGACTGACTGACTGACTGACTGACTGACTTATATATCAACGCACAGCCTAAACCGCTGGTCCTAGAGACATGAAATTTGGAGGGTGTATTCTTTGTGAAGACTAGGTATCCACTAAGAAAGGATTTTTCGAAATTCCACCCCCAAAGGGGTAAAATAGGGGTTGAAAGTTTTGTATGAAAGTCCGTCATTTTTCAAGTTATATCCATGAAACTTGGTGTTTGGGATTTCGGTTTGAAATGAAAAAATACGTGATACACAGTTTTTGAAAATTCTATCCCCAAGGACGTCAAATAGAGAGTTTATCCTTCAGTCACGCCGAAATAGAGCAACGGATCAACGTGATTTTTTTTTGCATGGGTATATTTTAGGACTTGGAGAGTGACATAGGCTTCTTTTTATCCCGGAAAATTAAGGAGTGCCTGTGGGAATCAAAAACTTATGCCACGCGAACAAAGTCGCGGGCGTGCGCTAGTGCGAGTATAAAAATCTGACGGCCATCAAAAGCATCAAAAACAGTTTCTGAGGGGTTGAGTAGAGTTTGTAAGTTGCTAAGAGGTTTCACCATATTAGCATTTGGGACGCTGCACTGGGGAAAATGTTAAGATATAAGCGCCATGTGTCACGCAGGGATCGAGTTTATGATACACAAACTTGTGAAGTTGCTAAAAATATATTGTAAAACTTCTGAATATGAAACACTTGGTAGGTAGATATTTTTATTACCCGTTCCAAAGTCTGGCATAGCATACAACAAGGTGAAGTTGAATATAACGTATAAATTAATGTGCTGTTTTGATTCAAGACCACCTGTAACATGATATTATATATAATATATTGAACAATGCATTATGAATATTTTGGGCGACAAAGTCACCGATCATGAAGAAAGCCTTATATAGACGCACACAATTATACTATACTCTCCTACTAATCTACGCATCACAGTTATATTATACTCTCGATACGCAATTACTATTCAAACAAAACTCAATCCTTCAAATTGGAAAAAATATTATTTTAAAGTTGAACAATATTTTTATACCCAAATAATTATTAAACAAATCATTAAATTTAACAGCCCAAATAAGGCTATAAATAAAACATAATTCCGCCTTTGATTTGCGTTAACACTTGAATGAAGTGATTAATTAATTACACATTAATATTAACTAAACTTTGTCCTCGTCGAGTAAAATAGCGTGTCGAAATAAATTAAAATGCTTTTAGCTTTCTCCAAGTCAAGACTGACGGCTGTGAATAATTACAAGTTTTCGAGTTTATTAATAAAGATTTACAATTGTGTTATTATAATTTAGGAATTTCTTAGTGACTTTCAGTGTAATAGGTATTTCAGACCAATATGATTGAATAATGGTAATCATTAGATAATAATAGACGGCTTTGTAATAATTCCATAATTATTATAATAAAATATATTTCTGTCTGTTTGTTGTCTGTCTGTTACCATTAATAGTGAACCAACAAAACTAATCTTGAACTAATTTATCACAAATACGAGTAAGAGCCCTAGGAGACGGAATCATTTTTTCCTGGAATCAAAAAGAACCTCAATCCGGCGGATGATGCCATAGTTTTACAATTAGTAACTTTACTAGTTCTAATAATTATTATTAAGCCCTTCTTTAAAATAGAAGATCTTCATTTCTTTATGAACTTTTCAGATTTTACTCTGCCATATTGTTTCGAACAAAAATATGACTATAATTTTTGAACATAACTAACGTTATCCACAGTTTTAATAAAACTTTGGAAACATCAGTTAAGTACTTATGTTTAAAAATTTACTCACAAACTTTCCTGCTCTGGGAATGCTTTATCTTTTGTTGATACAACAAGATAAGTGCAAAGCCAAACTTGGCCAGACTGAAAATTAAGATTTTTCCAAACTGACACAATAGTTTGCAAATATTTTGTAAGAAGTGCCACAAAGAAGAAACACTTTCTTTCTAACAGTTTTACCGGCATAATAAAATAGTCCAACATCCTAGTGCAAGCTCATGAATACAATATTCTCTTCATTAGAGCGAAAATAATCACAAAAACCAAGTGCATAAAACTAGTCTCTGAGCACCGCTAAATAAGTTCGTTGGAATAAATTTTCCGTCCCCTGACAGCCAAGGGTTGCCGAGCAGCGGTCGTGGTACTTTCATTTATTTATTAGGTTTTAGTTAGGTATTCTTGGCGTGGTTTAAGCAATTAAATGTATCGCTTGCTTTAAAAAGGAACGAAAACATGGTGTCGAAAAAGTGTGTGATGTCTACCTCGTAGGTTCACGATTTCATTTATGGAGAACAGTGATAGATATGTAGATATAGGCCGCCGCTTTACTCTCGTAAAAATTTAAAAAAAGCGTCCTTATTCCTTGTCTACATTAAAAAGGGAACCTCTGTCCAAAATGTCTGCTTTCTAATTCCAAGGGCTGGACATTGATGACACCGATAAGTGAGGGAAGAAGTTAGGAAGTTCTCTTTATATGTAGAGTTTTTAAAGTAGGAAAGTGCCAGCCCTACAGCATCTGCATTTTCGTTCGATTCTTAACGCAAACATTGCATTAATTCGCTGAGAAGCGGAATTAAAATTCCTATCAACTTGTTTGTAGAGCAACTTCAGCGATGAAATATGAGTTCGATGGCTTTGCCGTAATTAATTTCGTGTTTAAATGCAGAAATCGAATTATTTTTACAATTTCAATAGTTTGCTGTTTTTGAAAAAAAAAGTCCTTATTTTGAAAATAAAACTATTCTTAAACTGCTACTACTTTGATTGTTTAGTGGGAGGCATAAACCTGGGGACATCACTCATCAGTTCACCCAAAAACCAAAAAATTGCCGCCAAGAGTTTTAAGTTAACGCCACAAACGCGAACCCTTCCAACTTTTACCTTCCGTTAGCCCGCTTTCATCTTAATTGCATCACATACCAGATGAGATTGCAGTCGAGGGCTACTCTTCAATATATAACAGGAAAAAATTACTGATCTATCAACGGTTAGGTCAAACCACCGGACGGATCTGGCTGAAATTTGGCAAGCAGAAGGGAAATACCCCGTAAGGGGGTAAAATCGGGGTCTGTCGAAAGTGTCTTCTTGACTTAACAGCAGTAGCAGTACCGTACCTACCAGACCGAAGTTCTGGGCAAAAAGGGCTAAATGGAGACCGAGCTGATAAAGTATATAGATACTTAGTTCGTGAAACTCCTCCAAAACTATTAGCATTCGATCCCGGCTGAGCCGACTTAACAATAATATTCCATTTATTATGTTAAAGAAAGCAAACTTTGAACCAGCGGGTTTGTTTGCGTACACTTGAATCATATTATTCTCGTTTCATTTTCGAGAACCATTATTAAAATGCAGCAAACTCATACAAGATTTTGACTAAAAGGATTGACTGTAGACTTGGAATTTGATGAGAATTTTGGTGAAGAGCCAAACACACTACGAAGAAAAAAAATTGTCGGGAACACAAAAGTCCACGTCCTTCAGTTTTTTATGGAGCGCACACACTAGGTGACAAGACAAAACACTCCCCATCGACGTGGACGTTCCTGTCCGGTCCCGAGTATTTAATTTTCGATCTAAAACGATATTCCTATGTCAAAGAGTTGAAGATGACGTAATTTGTATTATTCTGATTCACCAATACTGGATTAACTAGCTGATTTCCGCAACTTCGTCCTTGTGGAATAATATGTTTTTTTTAATACTCACGGGAAGTCCTCAATTTTCCGGGATAAAATGACTATGTCACGCTCCAGGTCCTCAACTATACCTATACCATACCATATATACCTAACTATATACCATGCAAAAAATCACGTCGTTACGTTGTTCCGTTGCGGCGTGATTGAAGGATAAACCAACAAACAAACACACTTTCGCATTTAGGTATAGTATTAGTTAGTATAATGTATGATAATATGAAGCATGATTTCGAAATGTAAACTAGACAATCGCTTGAAAGCAATCTTAACGCTTCTTTAACGTTTTATTGTTCGAGCATTTTTATTAAATTTCTGCAAGCTGAGAACACTTATCTTTCAAAAATTGGACGAGGTCACGTTGAAAATTACTCGTGTGAGATGCATCTGTGAGAATAATTTTTGATAACATTTTTCTGATATGCAGTACGAGTAGGTTGGTAGGTAAAGTATTTATACTATTTTCATCATGATACAATCAATTATGATCAAATAGGTAAGTTTTTTTTTTATCCACTACAAGTTAGCCCTTGACTGCGATCTCACCTGATGGTAAGTGATGATGCAGTCTAAGATGGTAGCGGGCTAACCTGTTAGGGGCATGGCAGTTTTATTAAACCCAAACCCTGTGGTATATTAACAATGTAAGTCAGCTATGCGCGTTTCATTACAAACCCCTATTCGGTTTCTACACGGCATCGTACCGGAACGCTAAATCGCTTGGCGGCACGTCTTTGCCGGTAGGGTGGTAACTAGCCACGGCCGAAGTCTCCCACCAGGCACCAGGCCCGCACAGCAGGGAAGTATAAGTAACCCAAGTTCAGAGTTTTAGTAAAAAAATGTCGTTTGTCTGGTACACGAAAACTATATTTTGAATAGGTGTTGTTGTTTAAAAACTGATTGGAGTAAATAGTAAAAAATCCTAAAAATAATTTTCGATGTAATAAAATATATAGAGATGTATAATATATTTGAATGCTTGTTAACTAAACAATCCAGTTTTATACCTAAAAGTTGTTTAATTAATTCTGTAGATACTTTCAGGAAATTAAACTCTTGTACAAATGATTCTAGCAACTGGTACTTAGTAAATATTGGAATAAACTTTGTTCGAGTCCAACAAGCCGATTTTGTTTAAAGCTATTAGAATTTCTAATTATTATCCAAAGTTTTGTTGACGAAACAATTAAATGAGAGTTAAATAACCCACTGTTTTACTGATTATTTTTCAAACGTATAGTCACTACATATTTTCTAAAATAAGTATATGCATAATATTATTTATTTTTCTATCCATATTATATATCTGTTTTTCAGTGCTTCTTAGATCCTCTGGATTAATTAAAATTTATTAATCAGATTTCCCTAACTTTGTATAGCATTTTTAAAGTGCCTATTAGTAGTAGGTAAAATAAAATAACCTTTACTTTATATAAATAATAAAATAAAATAAAAAAAACCTTTACTTACCTACTTAGAACCTCTAATATTGTAGTTTAAATATAAAATACGCTTCGGATTACTACTACTTATTTCAAAAACATCAATATTTGGTTAGGTTAGCTAGCATATAAGTTCTATTGTATTGTTTTCAATAAATGTTTAAAAACTCAAAAACATCTGTTTTTATTCACAAAGTAAAGTAGGTATATCCATTCAAAACGAATAACTAAAAATCAAGCACCAAAAGTGGTCCGGAAGTGTAGACAGTAGGTACTCGTAAATACATCAAATAAATATTATAAATGCGAAAGTTTGGATGGATGTATGGATGTATGGATGTATGGATGTTTGTTACTCAATCACGCCCCAACAGCTGAACGGATCTGGATGAAATTTGGCACAGAGATAGATTATAGTCTGGAATAACACATAGGCTACTTTTTATCCCGGAAAATTAAAGAGTTCCCGCGGGAACCGAAAAACCTCAATCCACGCGGACGAAGTCGCGGGCATCAGCTAGTATTATACACCCGAGGTGTAAAATTTAACGGAATGTAAATTACGTGCGGAAGGACAGAAAGGCCTCGGCGCAGTCACGTCCAAGTTTTATTAGTTCGCCAGTTTATGCGGACACCTTAGACTTTAGAGCAAGTTTGTGCATCCGGAACTGTCCTAAGGGTGATTATCTTAGCAATAATTTTAAAGGGTACCTTTTTAAGAGTGTTCATTAAAAAGAGCTTTAATAAAAGATTTTTATGGAGCGGCTAAGCGGATGTGCTTTGAAAAGGTTACAGGCTGATTAGAAATCACACATTTTCAATCTATACTAACGTAATGATGCAGTTTTATATGGTAGCGGGCTAACTTGGTACGGCAGTTATATTAAACCCATACCCTTATAATCGGTTTCTACGCGGCATCGTACCGGAACGCTGAATTGAATGGAGGCACGTCTTTCGCGGTAGGGTCGTAACTATCCACGGCCGAAGCCTCCCATCAGACCAGACAGAGAAATTTAAAAAATTATAAATTCCCTAATTGCCAAAATCCCCTGCCGGGAATCGAACCCGGGACCTAAGACACTCTAACACTGCGCCAGGTAGGTCGTTAAGACTTTAAATCCCAGAAAGCCAAATACTTCCGACGGGATTGTACCTAAATGTGAATCCAAGAGTGTCTGAAATACCTACCTACTTTTAAATCCACGCGGGCGAAGTCGGCGGCGTTATATTAAAGTAATATTATATTTTCTAAGGGAAGTATTTCCAGTCCTAAGAATTAGTTTCATACTAACATACTAGTAGTCCGGTACTTGTAACGTATAGGTATACGATATAATGTTATAATATACAAGCACTGCGACATTTGTTCGCTCTACGTTATACCGTGAATTACTGCTGAAATACTGCAGTACTTTGTACTATTACATTTCGTATTTCTCGGAGAGAGAATGAGATTTTAGAAAATACAGCATTATTTTGTGCGACTAATTTTAGGTAATAAGATAATCTAATAGACACGCTGTTCACGAAGTTGCGAATAGGAAAATCTGAGTAGTCTGTACTTATTATTATTAATTTGAAGTGAAACTCCACGATGAGACGATTTTTTTTATTTTTTTTATTTTCTGTAGGTACACTGTAACAAAAATTTATATCTTATTTCTAAAGAACAATGACGGCTAAAAAAGTATAAACTGCGTTTCAGCCGTCAACGCCCACCTCCGAAACAGTTATACAGTAATCTAAAATTAATAAATATTATCTAAAATTAATAGTTTATAGTAGGTACAAGAACAATAATTTACATCAAAATAAAACTAAAAGCGTGAAACATGGCACGTGTGTGCCAAAGTGACGCCAAAAAGAGACAAAAATATTCTTATTAGGATTGAACCTGCGTCTTACCACCTTTTTCCGTGGGCCACCACCAGCGTTATGTCGGTCTTTTACCGACTAAAGCCCCATAGTGTTCCACGCATTCTAGGTAGGTATACTTACCCAAACCAATTTTTGTAGTTCTTAAGCATAATAATTATCAAGACCTAGCCCTACGGAGGCGCGGCGCGGCGCGGCACGGCACGTTGCGGCAAGTATTCTTTGTGTGGGGTGGTAATAAAACGACGCGGCCCCGTACAAACTCATACAAATAATGTTTGCCGCTACGTGCCGCGCCGCTCCGTGCATCTCAAGTAGGGCTAGACCTGCATTTTCTTCCCATCTCCAGCCCACTACTGAAGGCGCATCTCCTCTCAAAATGAGAGGAGAGGGTCCCGAATTAGTAAAATTATTTCACTGTTTCTTTTATATTCAAGTAGACTTTTCTTCAAACCAGACATTAACTAAATTCTGAAACACACTTCGAATACTTAAGACTACCAATTAAACTACAGAGTCACGTGTAATCGAATACATTAGCATACGGAATAAGTACATTATTAAACAGTTCGGTTCAAATAACAGCGTGTGATAGCGAGGGCGTGGTCGAGACCGGACGCGCGCGTTTGATGTCGCTGCCTTATTGGAAGCTGTGGAAATTAACCTTAGAGGGAACTAACATTGCGACATTTCCACTTTGTAAACAAGGCTCTATAACTCTATAAGACGGCTCTATAAGTCTATAGGTACTCTAATTCAAAACACAAAAATTCTAATCTTTTTTATTCAAATAAACTTTTACAAGGCTTTTGAATCGTCATTATACTTGATATTGATTTAATTTAAATATATGTAGGTACACGTATTTTTTTAAATATATTATTATATAGACGCAATCTATTTAGTACATAAATCGAGTCCTTGAGTGAAAACAAGAAATTTCTTAATTCAGTTTGTTAGTTTCCGATAGTTGTTAGTTACTGAAATCCACAACTCAATTAAACTTTAAAGGCTCTTGATAGAGCCTTAATGAAAACACCGCTGAAACAAGCCCGAAACCTCGCAAATACAGGGGAAAATAAAACTTATTACCGAGTGAAAAGCGTCAAAGTTGTGTGAACTACCATTTAATAGAATCGAAGCGAGAAATGCGTATATTAATTATTATGGGAAGTCCTTTAAATTTACATGGCAAGTGTAATTATATTGAGATTTTTTTGCCGCCAACAAAGCTTCACTTGTCACGTTTCTCTCTCGTTAGTCGTTACACTAACAAGTCTACAGTTTTTTCACACTTGCTGTTTAAAATTGACTATTTTTTTATATCAGTTTTGTGAGATAAAATTATATTACCAAGCATAGTTATTATTCATAGAATTATTTTAAAAATTCTTTTGAATCGTTCTTATTTTCTTGTAGTAAATAGTAATATTGGTATTATAAGTAATATGAGTATTATGTTATGTAAAGCACGACCTAAAATAATAATACAATCACGCCAGGCACTCGTTTGAGTACAAAATTACCCAAATGAGTAAAAATTTTGCCGCAAAATGCCAGCTGAAGACCACTCTAATATTACCCCAACTTTAATATTTTATTTGATTTTAAAGCAAGCAACGAAAATAATATCAGAACTCGTTAGCGTCAGAACGCAAACGAGGTAGTTTAAATTTGCATAGAGAAATGATAATAGTATGGCGCACTAGCTAGCGTTATGTTATTACTCCATAGTGACTATTTTAAAAACTATTCGACGATTTACATTTGCCCGGATTTAAATATTTATGTTTAAGTAAATTTTATAACCACATTTTATTTTGTTCATTATTTTGTATCAGGTACAAAAAATCAGGTACTACTTAAGGATATAATCAGCTTTAAAGTAAGCGCGAATTGATATTTTTACCAAACTAAGACTGCGCCAATTTAGACGAAGATGTCAATCGATTTGTTATGATGGTCTCGGTGATATAGGCTATATTTTACTCAACAAAATCGATATGACGAATGTAAATCCAAAAAAGTGATCCTCAAAAAAAATCCCGTACTCGAGTTACAGTTTTTTAAAAACTTAGCATATTTTAACCTGTATCTTTAAAAAAGGCATTATGAATCATCAAACTCTATTATTGCTCCCAGCAAGCACGATAAAAGTAAATCTTAATAGGTTTCTAAAAATATATTTTGAATATATTAATTTCATACCTGATTAAGACTCTAAACTTCTTAAATTACATAATATTTTTTCATTCCATATAGAATAGCGTAGCAATTTTTCAATAAAATAAAATAAATCGTCATTTATTTGAAAAAAAACCCTGAAACTGTACTAAAAGTAAATTATCCTCACACAATCTCGATCGCTCTAAAAATACTATCCAATACAAACACTAGTGCATTTCCACTTTTATTTGCGGATAAAAGCGGAATTTGGACACTCTCCAAATTAACTCTTAGCTGAGAAATGCAATTATATGCGGTGAAGCTATTACTGCAATCGAGAGATTTAAAAAAAGAATACACCCGCGAGATGTGTATAGAGCTGCGTTATTAATTAGGCTAAAAATAATATAAGTGGCGAATTTTCATATTTTTTAATGAGAGTATTTATATGAATTACTTAAATTGCAATATTATTTGGATACGAATTCAAAACATTTATTTCACTAATCGGACTAGCTTTTTATGGTAAAATTACGGTATAAACTGAAATTACCTGATTATTTTCTACTAATGGTTACAGAGAAACAGAAAAAAAACGTGTGGTGTCGTGGGATACCAGATAGGAACCAAGTTCCTTATTCAATATTAATTTCAAGTTCTAGTCGAGGTAAAAGGAAAATAATTATTCATGTATAAATTTTTTAATATGATTTCGTTTCCTTATAATATTTATATAATTTTAGTATTTGTTGTTCATGTACAGGATATAATTCAAATAATTGATAAGTTTCAGGCTCAGCCTTTCAGAAAATTGAGAGTTCTGAGGTCAACTTTGGACGTTAGAAAATCGCCACTTCGAAAGCCCCCCATTTCGTTAATTTTAGGGGAAAAATTAAAAAAAATATATTTTTGGACTCTATTCCTAATTATCTTTAAAATGATTTTTTTTTTTTTTAACGCTGGGAAATGCTTTTAGGCATCCCTCTCGGGAGCAAGGCAGTGTAAAGCTGCAATGCTTCCGAGAGGGTATGTGGGACTCACTGGGACTCCAGAATACCCACTAAAACCCAGCGGCGCTCCTGCGCATCGCCTTAAGGCTGGGTTACGGGAACACTTGCGCAATCATCCGCGAATCTTTAAAATGATATACCGCAACCCTATGTAACGCTTTAAAAAAAAAAATATTTTACTTCGCATTCGCTTCTATGAGAGCCCCCCTGAAATAAAGATTTTTTATAACTTTTTAAGCCATATTCAGCGGGAGGCCATCGGTTTACATATTATATTTAAATTTGAAGTAATTACGTTCAGTAATTCAGAAGTTATAAGGCTCTGACAGACGGACGGACGGATGGACGGACAAGTGCCAATTCACTCAAGTAGACTCAGAGACCTTCGCTTCGCTCGGTCAATAATAGACCTTTATAGACCGTATTCTATGCAATAGACATTGACCATAGACAAATAACAACTACTTTTGAATAAATGTATTTTCTTTCTTCTTCTTTCTTTACTTAATATTCTATGTAAAATCTTCCCTTTTTAAAGAAAAAAACTTTTTGTACTTTATTTCGTTCTCTCTTTTTTAATTTTAGCTCGACTTTTTACATTCTGTACAAAAGGTAAGTTACAATTTAATAATTTTACTTTAGTTACATTTTACTACACTGAACAAATTTTTGAACGCTAATACAATTTTACTGTACTCTGTGGTGGTGACTTATGGCATCTAATGTCAAATGTCAATGTCGTAACAACAAAAAACACTTTCAGTCAAACTTAAATATCTCAAAAACTATCCGTCGCTAAGTGATAATCTTTTAACCACGGACGCGGCGCGGGCCCCGCGGCCTAGCATCCTAAACAAATAAAAAAAATTACACGTCCTATATTTCTTATAAATTTTCTAGGTTATGTTAGGTTAGGTTTTTACACTTTCAGTCAAACTTAAATATCTCAAAAACTATCCGTCGCTAAGTGATAATCTGTTAACCACGGACGGGCGCGAGCCCGCTCTCGGGCCCCGCGGCCTAGCATCCTAAACAAATAAAAAAAATTACACTTCTTCTATATTTCTTAAAAATTTTCTAGGTTAGGTTAGGTTAGGTTTTTACACTTTCATCATCATCATCATCATCAGCACTTGTGCATCCACTGTTGGACTTAAGCCTCTTTCAAGCAGCGCCAACATGCTCTTTCCTCGGCTTTCCGCATCCAATCGATGCCAGCCACCCTCCGGATATCATCGCTCCACCTTTCTGGGGGGCGCCCTACGCTCCGCTTACCAAGACGCGGTCTCCACTCGAGGAACTTTCGACTCCAACGTCCATCGGTCCTCCGACACACGTGACCAGCCCACTGCCACTTCAGCGTGCCGGCCCTAAGAGCTATATCGGTCACTTTAGTTCTTTGGCGAATCACTTCGTTCCGGACTTTATCCCTCAAAGAAATTCCGAGCATAGCTCTTTCCATAGCACGCTGAGCGACCTGTAGTCTGTGTACTAGTCTCGCTGTCAGTGTCCACGTTTCGGCACCGTAGGTCATAACTGGTAAGACGCATTGGTCGAAGACCTTAGTCTTCAGGCACTGCGGTATGGGCGACGCAAAGACTCGACGAAGTTTTCCGAATACTGCCTAGCCTAGCTGTATTCTCCTATCGATCTCCTTCTCGAAGCTGTTTTTACCCAATTTGCCCAAGGTATGTATACTCCTGAACAGCTTCGAGAATAGACCCATCGACATTGATCGGCTCCGGAGCGACCAGGTCATTTAACATGACCTTGGTTGGTGGGTTTACACTTTCAGTCAAACTTAAATATCTCAAAAACTATACGTCGCTAAGTGCTAATCTATTTACTACTAGCGGGCACTAGCCCGCCCCGCGAACCCCGCGGCCTAGCATTCTAAACAAATAAAAAAAATTACACGTCTTCTATATTTCTTAAAAATTTTCTAGGTTAGGTTAGGTTTTTACACTTTAAATAAAATAAATAAATAAATAAATAAATAAACGTTTATTGACCACTTTACAAATTAATTACATAACGTACCTATGTACCTACTAGTATGGAACTTAAATGTGGTCAATGGGCCACCTCCTCAGCCTGTGCCACAGCATGAAAGGTATGCATGTACCTACCTGACATACTGCAACGCTGATTTTCAGGAGGGGCCCAAGGGCCGAAACGTCACGGACCATCACTGGTACCAACTATAAGTTGTAAAAAAATATTTAAAATGAAAAACAAAAATAATATTTAAAATTAATTAACTTACTCAAACAGGGCAAAGTTTAAGTTACTAATTACTAATACTAAGTTTCTAATACTAAAACTTAGACTTTCAGTCAAACTTAAATATCTCAAAAACTATACGTCGCTAAGTGCTAATCTATTTACCACTAGCGGGCACTAGCCCGCCCCGCGAACCCCGCGGCCAAGCATCCTAAACAAATAAAAAAAATTAGACGTCTTCTATATTTCTTAAAAAATTTCTAGGTTAGGTTAGGTTAGGTTTTTACACTTTCAGTCAAACTTAAATAACTTTTTTTTTTTTTAATTTATTATTTTATAATATGCACAAACAAATACAATACAATTGTATCTCGCCAAACTACACACATAGTTTGTTGGCGAGTTCGCGCTCAACTAACAACAACGCCGTGCACTTATATACACTACTCTTATACCTAGTTATACAATACATAATAAATAATTAAAATTAAGTTAGTAAACCTAAATATTTATTTGCTTAAGCTATGTTAATCAGTTAATCAGTGAAGGAGTCGTTAATGAAAACTTCCTTTAGCTTTTTCTTAAGGACTCCTTCACTGACTTTTTTTTACCTACTCTTAAAAACTCTATACTAATAAATATCTTAGGTACTAAGTAACTATTTAATCTCAAAAACTATCCGTCGCTAAGTGCTAATCTTTTAACCACGGACGGGCGCGAGCCCGCTCCGCGGGCCCCGCGGCCTAGCATCCTAAACAAATAAAAAAAATTACACGTCTTCTATATTTCTTAAAAATTTTCTAGGTTAGGTTAGGTTTTTACACTTTTTGGCTTCGATTGGCTCCTGCGGGGCCCGCTGCTCCCAGGGATGAGGGTGCTGTGTTATGCGGACGACACCCTTGTCACTGCCCGGGGGGAGACCTACGAGGTGGCGGCTCGCCTTGCTGAGGTCGGCACGTCCATGGTGGTGGAAAGGATTGAGAGGTTAGGCCTAAGGGTCTCAGCTTCCAAAACTGAGGCCCTCCTCTTCCATGGACCGCGTCGGGGAGCACCTCGGGGTGCGCACATCACCGTCCAGGGTGCAACTGTGGAGATCAGAGGCCACATGAAGTACCTGGGTTTGCTACTGGACGGTCGATGGACCTTCGGTGCGCACTTTGAGCGACTCGCCCCAAGGCTGACGAATGCTGCTGCCGCCCTCGGCAGGCTGCTCCCGAATGTGGGGGGGCCGGACTCGGCTTGTCGGCGACTGTATGCCGGGATAGTGCGGAGCATGGCTCTGTACGGGGCGCCCGTATGGATACACAGTCTAGGGCCTAAGAATAAGGCTCTTCTACGGGCGCCGCAGAGAGTCATTGCGGTGCGCTCGGTGCGGGGATATAGAACCGTTTCCTGGACGGCTGCGACGCTTCTGGCGGCCGACCCTCCCTGGGAACTTCAGGCCGAAGTACTTGCCGAAGTATACCACTTCAGGGCGGACGCCAGAGCCCGAGGTGAGTGGCCTGGAGCAGAGGAGTCTGGGCGTATCAGAGCCTTGGCCCGCACGGCTTTGATAGAGAGATGGAAAGCAGACTTGGAGTCTCCCGCTGCCGGCGCCTGGACGGTGGAGGCTATTCGGCCTCACCTCGAGGGCTGGAACAAAAGACGTCACGGTACGCTGACGTATCGGCTGGTGCAGGTGCTTACGGGACATGGTTGTTTCGGTAAGTACCTGCACCAGATTGCAAGGCGTGAAGCGACGCCTGTCTGCCACGAATGTGGCGCCCCAGCCGACACGGCGCAGCATACACTTGCGGAATGCGCAGCCTGGGCGCCGCAGAGGCATACATTGTCGTCCATCTCGGGCGGAGACCTCTCGCTTCCGAGCGTAATAAATCGCATGATCGGAAGCGAGACCTGTTGGACGGCAATGGACTCCTTTTGCGAGCAGGTGATGTCGATGAAGGAGGCGAGCGAGCGGGGAAGAGAGGAGGCACCTGACGCTCCTCTGATGCGCCGTAAACGATTGGGGGGGAGGAGGCGCCGATATGCGCGCCTACCCTTGCCATGAGGTACCCCCCCCCCCCCCTACAGAGGCAGCTACCATGGAGGGTTTTTCCGCTGAGACGGTACAGTTGTATACATTTGTCTTCCTGTGCCGCCTCATTTGCGTCGGAAGGCGGGTCCGCTGGGTTTTAGTGGGTATTCTGCTCCGGCAGCGAGTCCCACATACCCCCCCGGAAAGAGCGCAGTTTTTCCTGCGCTATTTCCGAGGGGGATGCCTAAATGCATTTCCCAGCGAAAAAAAAAAAAAAAAAAGGTTTTTACACTTTCAGTCAAACTTAAATATCTCAAAAACTATCCGTCGCTAAGTGCTAATCTTTTAACCACGGACGGGCGCGAGCCCGCTCCGCGGGCCCCGCGGCCTAGCATCCTAAACAAATAGAAAAAATTACACGTCTTCTATATTTCTTCAAAATTTTCCAGGTTAGGTTAGGTTAGGTTTTTACATTTCAGTCAAACTTAAATATCTCAAAAACTATCCGTCGCTAAGTGCTAATCTTTTAACCACGGACGGGCGCGAGCCCGCTCCGCGGGCCCCGCGGCCTGGCATCCTAAACAAATAAAAAAAATTACACGTCTTCTATATTTCTTAAAAATTTTGTAGGTTAGGTTAGGTTTTTACATTTCAGTCAAACTAAAATATCTCAAAAACTATCCGTCGCTAAGTGCTAATCTTGTAACCACGGACGGGCGCGAGCCCGCTCCGCGGGCCCCGCGGCCTAGCATCCCAAACAAATAAAAAAAATTACACGTCTTCTATATTTCTTAAAAATTTTGTAGGTTAGGTTAGGTTAGGTTTTTACATTTCAGTCAAACTTAAATATCTCAAAAACTATCCGTCGCTAAGTGCTCATCTTTTAACTACGGACGGGCGCGAGCCCGCTCCGCGGGCCTTACGGCCTAGCATCCACAACAAATAGAAAAAATTACACGTCTTCTATATTTCTTAAAAATTTTCTAGGTTAGGTGAGGTTAGGTTTTTACATTTTAGTCAAACTTAAATATCTCAAAAACTATCCGTCGCTAAGTGCTAATCTTTTAACCACGGACGGGCGCGAGCCCGCTCCGCGGGCCCCGCGGCCTAGCATCCTAAACAAATAAAAAAAAATTACACGTCTTCTATATTTCTTAAAAATTTTGTAGGTTAGGTTAGGTTAGGTTTTTACATTTCAGTCAAACTTAAATATCTCAAAAACTATCCGTCGCTAAGTGCTAATCTTTCAACCACGGACGGGTGCGAGCCCGCTCCGCGGGCCCCGCGGCCTAGCATCCTTAACAAGTAGAAAAAATTACATGTCTTCTATATTTCTTAAAAATTTTCTAGGTTAGGTTAGCTTAGGTTTTTACATTTCAGTCAAACTTAAATATCTCAAAAACTATCCGTCGCTAAGTGCTAATCTTTTAACCACGGACGGGCGCGAGCCCGCTCCGTGGGCCTTATGGCCTAGCATCCTAAACAAATAGAAAAAATTACACGTCTTCTATATTTCTTAAAAAATTTCTAGGTTAGGTTAGGTTAGGTTTTTACATTTCAAACTTAAATATCTCAAAAACTATCCGTCGCTAAGTGCTAATCTTTTAACCACGGACGGGCGCGAGCCCGCTCCGCGGGCCCCGCGGCCTAGCATCCTAAACAAATAAAAAAAATTACACGTCTTCTATATTTCTTAAAAATTTTGTAGGTTAGGTTAGGTTAGGTTTTTATATTTCAGTCAAACTTAAATATCTCAAAAACTATCCGTCGCTAAGTGCTTATCTTTTAACCAAGGACGGGCGCGAGCCCGTTCCGCGGGCCCCGCGGCCTAGCGTCCTAAACAAATAGAAAAAATTACACGTCTTCTATATTTCTTCAAAATTTTCCAGGTTAGGTTAGGTTAGGTTTTTACATTTCAGTCAAACTTAAATATCTCAAAAACTATCCGTCGCTACGTGCTAATCTTTTAACCACGGACGGGCGCGAGCCCGCTCCGCGGGCCCCGCGGCCTGGCATCCTAAACAAATAAAAAAAATTACACGTCTTCTATATTTCTTAAAAATTTTGTAGGTTAGGTTAGGTTTTTACATTTCAGTCAAACTAAAATATCTCAAAAACTATCCGTCGCTAAGTGCTAATCTTTTAGCCACGGACGGGCGCGAGCCCGCTCCGCGGGCCTTACGGCCTAGCATCCACAACAAATAGAAAAAATTACACGTCTTCTATATTTCTTAAAAATTTTCTAGATTAGGTGAGGTTAGGTTTTTACATTTTAGTCAAACTTAAATATCTCAAAAACTATCCGTCGCTAAGTGCTAATCTTTTAACCACGGACGGGCGCGAGCCCGCTCCGCGGGCCCCGCGGCCTAGCATCCCAAACAAATAAAAAAAATTACACGTCTTCTATATTTCTTAAAAATTTTGTAGGTTAGGTTAGGTTAGGTTTTTACATTTCAAACTTAAATATCTCAAAAACTATCCGTCGCTAAGTGCTTATCTTTTAACTACGGACGGGCGTGAGCCCGCTCCGCGGGCCTTACGGCCTAGCATCCACAACAAATAGAAAAAATTACACGTCTTCTATATTTCTTAAAAATTTTCTAGGTTAGGTGAGGTTAGGTTTTTACATTTTAGTCAAACTTAAATATCTCAAAAACTATCCGTCGCTAAGTGCTAATCTTTTAACCACGGACGGGCGCGAGCCCGCTCCGCGGGCCCCGCGGCCTAGCATCCTAAACAAATAAAAAAAAATTACACGTCTTCTATATTTCTTAAAAATTTTGTAGGTTAGGTTAGGTTAGGTTTTTACATTTCAGTCAAAATTAAATATCTCAAAAACTATCCGTCGCTAAGTGCTAATCTTTCAACCACGGACGGGTGCGAGCCCGCTCCGCGGGCCCCGCGGCCTAGCATCCTTAACAAGTAGAAAAAATTACATGTCTTCTATATTTCTTAAAAATTTTCTAGGTTAGGTTAGGTTAGGTTTTTACATTTCAGTCAAACTAAAATATCTCAAAAACTATCCGTCGCTAAGTGCTAATCTTTTAAGCACGGACGGGCGCGAGCCCGCTTCGTGGGCCTTATGGCCTAGCATCCTAAACAAATAGAAAAAATTACACGTCTTCTATATTTCTTAAAAAATTTCTAGGTTAGGTTAGGTTAGGTTTTTACATTTCAAACTTAAATATCTCAAAAACTATCCGTCGCTAAGTGCTAATCTTTTAACCACGGACGGGCGCGAGCCCGCTCCGCGGGCCCCGCGGCCTAGCATCCTAAACAAATAAAAAAAATTACGTCTTCTATATTTCTTAAAAATTTTGTAGGTTAGGTTAGGTTAGGTTTTTATATTTCAGTCAAACTTAAATATCTCAAAAACTATCCGTCGCTAAGTGCTTATCTTTTAACCAAGGACGGGCGCGAGCCCGTTCCGCGGGCCCCGCGGCCTAGCGTCCTAAACAAATAAAAAAAATTACACGTCTTCTATATTTCTTAAAAAATTTCTAGGTTAGGTTAGGTTAGGTTTTTACATTTCAGTCAAACTTAAATATCTCAAAAACTATCCGTCGCTTAGTGCTAATCTTTTAACCACGGACGGGCGCGAGCCCGCTCCACGGGCCCCGCGGCCTAGCATCCTAAACAAATAAAAAAAATTACACGTCTTCTATATTTCTTAAAAATTTTGTAGGTTAGGTTAGGTTAGGTTTTTATATTTCAGTCGAACTTAAATATCTCAAAAACTATCCGTCGCTAAGTGCTTATCTGTTAACCACGGGCGCGAGCCCGCTCCGCGGACCCCGCGGCCTAGCATCCTAAACAAATAAAAAAAAATTACACGTCTTCTATATTTCTTAAAAATTTTGTAGGTTAGGTTAGGTTAGGTTTTTACATTTCAGTCAAAATTAAATATCTCAAAAACTATCCGTCGCTAAGTGCTAATCTTTCAACCACGGACGGGTGCGAGCCCGCTCCGCGGGCCCCGCAGCCTAGCATCCTTAACAAGTAGAAAAAATTACATGTCTTCTATATTTCTTAAAAATTTTCTAGGTTAGGTTAGGTTAGGTTTTTACATTTCAGTCAAACTAAAATATCTCAAAAACTATCCGTCGCTAAGTGCTAATCTTTTAACCACGGACGGGCGCGAGCCCGCTCCGTGGGCCTTATGGCCTAGCATCCTAAACAAATAGAAAAAATTACACGTCTTCTATATTTCTTAAAAAATTTCTAGGTTAGGTTAGGTTAGGTTTTTACATTTTAAACTTAAATATCTCAAAAACTATCCGTCGCTAAGTGCTAATCTTTTAACCACGGACGGGCGCGAGCCCGCTCCGCGGGCCCCGCGGCCTAGCATCCTAAACAAATAAAAAAAATTACACGTCTTCTATATTTCTTAAAAATTTTGTAGGTTAGGTTAGGTTAGGTTTTTATATTTCAGTCTAACTTAAATATCTCAAAAACTATCCGTCGCTAAGTGCTTATCTTTTAACCAAGGACGGGCGCGAGCCCGTTCCGCGGGCCCCGCGGCCTAGCGTCCTAAACAAATAAAAAAAATTACACGTCTTCTATATTTCTTAAAAATTTTGTAGGTTAGGTTAGGTTAGGTTTTTACATTTCAGTCAAACTTAAATATCTCAAAAACTATCCGTCGCTTAGTGCTAATCTTTTAACCACGGACGGGCGCGAGCCCGCTCCACGGGCCCCGCGGCCAAGCATCCTAAACAAATAAAAAAAATTACACGTCTTCTATATTTCTTAAAAATTTTGTAGGTTAGGTTAGGTTAGGTTTTTACATTTCAGTCAAACTTAAATATCTCAAAAACTATCCGTCGCTAAGTGCTTATCTTTTAACTACGGACGGGCGCGAGCCCGCTCCGTGGGCCTTATGGCCTAGCATCCTAAACAAATAGAAAAAATTACACGTCTTCTATATTTCTTAAAAAATTTCTAGGTTAGGTTAGGTTAGGTTTTTACATTTCAAACTTAAATATCTCAAAAACTATCCGTCGCTAAGTGCTAATCTTTTAACCACGGACGGGCGCGAGCCTGCTCCGCGGGCCCCGCGGCCTAGCATCCTAAACAAATAAAAAAAATTACACGTCTTCTATATTTCTTAAAAATTTTCTAGATTAGGTGAGGTTAGGTTTTTACATTTTAGTCAAACTTAAATATCTCAAAAACTATCCGTCGCTAAGTGCTAATCTTTTAACCACGGACAGGCGCCAGCCCGCTCCGCGGGCCCCGCGGCCTAGCATCCCAAACAAATAAAAAAAATTACACGTCTTCTATATTTCTTAAAAATTTTGTAGGTTAGGTTAGGTTAGGTTTTTACATTTCAGTCAAACTTAAATATCTCAAAAACTATCCGTCGCTAAGTGCTTATCTTTTAACTACGGACGGGCGCGAGCCCGCTCCGCGGGCCTTACGGCCTAGCATCCACAACAAATAGAAAAAATTACACGTCTTCTATATTTCTTAAAAATTTTCTAGGTTAGGTTAGGTTAGGTTTTTACATTTCAGTCAAACTTAAATATCTCAAAAACTATCCGTCGCTAAGTGCTTATCTGTTAACCACGGACGGGCGCGAGCCCGCTCCGCGGGCCCCGCGGCCTAGCATCCTAAACAAATAAAAAAAAATTACACGTCTTCTATATTTCTTAAAAATTTTGTAGGTTAGGTTAGGTTAGGTTTTTACATTTCAGTCAAAATTAAATATCTCAAAAACTATCCGTCGCTAAGTGCTAATCTTTCAACCACGGACGGGTGCGAGCCCGCTCCGCGGGCCCCGCGGCCTAGCATCCTTAACAAGTAGAAAAAATTACATGTCTTCTATATTTCTTAAAAATTTTCTAGGTTAGGTTAGGTTAGGTTTTTACATTTCAGTCAAACTAAAATATCTCAAAAACTATCCGTCGCTAAGTGCTAATCTTTTAACCACGGACGGGCGCGAGCCCGCTCCGTGGGCCTTATGGCCTAGCATCCTAAACAAATAGAAAAAATTACACGTCTTCTATATTTCTTAAAAAATTTCTAGGTTAGGTTAGGTTAGGTTTTTACATTTCAAACTTAAATATCTCAAAAACTATCCGTCGCTAAGTGCTAATCTTTTAACCACGGACGGGCGCGAGCCCGCTCCGCGGGCCCCGCGGCCTAGCATCCTAAACAAATAAAAAAAATTACACGTCTTCTATATTTCTTAAAAATTTTGTAGGTTAGGTTAGGTTAGGTTTTTATATTTCAGTCAAACTTAAATATCTCAAAAACTATCCGTCGCTAAGTGCTTATCTTTTAACCAAGGACGGGCGCGAGCCCGTTCCGCGGGCCCCGCGGCCTAGCGTCCTAAACAAATAAAAAAAATTACACGTCTTCTATATTTCTTAAAAATTTTGTAGGTTAGGTTAGGTTAGGTTTTTACATTTCAGTCAAACTTAAATATCTCAAAAACTATCCGTCGCTAAGTGCTAATCTTTCAACCACGGACGGGTGCGAGCCCGCTCCGCGGGCCCCGCGGCCTAGCATCCTTAACAAGTAGAAAAAATTACAAGTCTTCTATATTTCTTAAAAATTTTCTAGGTTAGGTTAGGTTAGGTTTTTACATTTCAGTCAAACTTAAATATCTCAAAAACTATCCGTCGCTAAGTGCTAATCTTTTAACCACGGACGGGCGCGAGCCCGCTCCGTGGGCCTTATGGCCTAGCATCCTAAACAAATAGAAAAAATTACACGTCTTCTATATTTCTTAAAAAATTTCTAGGTTAGGTTAGGTTAGGTTTTTACATTTCAAACTTAAATATCTCAAAAACTATCCGTCGCTAAGTGCTAATCTTTTAACCACGGACGGGCGCGAGCCCGCTCCGCGGGCCCCGCGGCCTAGCATCCTAAACAAATAAAAAAAATTACACGTCTTCTATATTTCTTAAAAATTTTGTAGGTTAGGTTAGGTTAGGTTTTTATATTTCAGTCAAACTTAAATATCTCAAAAACTATCCGTCGCTAAGTGCTTATCTTTTAACCAAGGACGGGCGCGAGCCCGTTCCGCGGGCCCCGCGGCCTAGCGTCCTAAACAAATAGAAAAAATTACACGTCTTCTATATTTCTTCAAAATTTTCCAGGTTAGGTTAGGTTAGGTTTTTACATTTCAGTCAAACTTAAATATCTCAAAAACTATCCGTCGCTAAGTGCTAATCTTTTAACCACGGACGGGCGCGAGCCCGCTCCGCGGGCCCCGCGGCCTGGCATCCTAAACAAATAAAAAAAATTACACGTCTTCTATATTTCTTAAAAGTTTTGTAGGTTAGGTTAGGTTTTTACATTTCAGTCAAACTAAAATATCTCAAAAACTATCCGTCGCTAAGTGCTAATCTTTTAACCACGGACGGGCGCGAGCCCGCTCCGCGGGCCTTACGGCCTAGCATCCACAACAAATAGAAAAAATTACACGTCTTCTATATTTCTTAAAAATTTTCTAGATTAGGTGAGGTTAGGTTTTTACATTTTAGTCAAACTTAAATATCTCAAAAACTATCCGTCGCTAAGTGCTAATCTTTTAACCACGGACGGGCGCCAGCCCGCTCCGCGGGCCCCGCGGCCTAGCATCCCAAACAAATAAAAAAAATTACACGTCTTCTATATTTCTTAAAAATTTTGTAGGTTAGGTTAGGTTAGGTTTTTACATTTCAGTCAAACTTAAATATCTCAAAAACTATCCGTCGCTAAGTGCTTATCTTTTAACTACGGACGGGCGCGAGCCCGCTCCGCGGGCCTTGCGGCCTAGCATCCACAACAAATAGAAAAAATTACACGTCTTCTATATTTCTTAAAAATTTTCTAGGTTAGGTAAGGTTAGGTTTTTACATTTCAAACTTAAATATCTCAAAAACTATCCGTCGCTAAGTGCTAATCTTTTAACCACGGACGGGCGCGAGCCCGCTCCGCGGGCCCCGCGGCCTAGCATCCTAAACAAATAAAAAAAATTACACGTCTTCTATATTTCTTAAAAATTTTGTAGGTTAGGTTAGGTTAGGTTTTTATATTTCAGTCAAACTTAAATATCTCAAAAACTATCCGTCGCTAAGTGCTTATCTTTTAACCAAGGACGGGCGCGAGCCCGTTCCGCGGGCCCCGCGGCCTAGCGTCCTAAACAAATAAAAAAAATTACACGTCTTCTATATTTCTTAAAAATTTTGTAGGTTAGGTTAGGTTAGGTTTTTACATTTCAGTCAAACTTAAATATCTCAAAAACTATCCGTCGCTAAGTGCTAATCTTTCAACCACGGACGGGTGCGAGCCCGCTCCGCGGGCCCCGCGGCCTAGCATCCTTAACAAGTAGAAAAAATTACAAGTCTTCTATATTTCTTAAAAATTTTCTAGGTTAGGTTAGGTTAGGTTTTTACATTTCAGTCAAACTTAAATATCTCAAAAACTATCCGTCGCTAAGTGCTAATCTTTTAACCACGGACGGGCGCGAGCCCGCTCCGTGGGCCATATGGCCTAGCATCCTAAACAAATAGAAAAAATTACACGTCTTCTATATTTCTTAAAAAATTTCTAGGTTAGGTTAGGTTAGGTTTTTACATTTCAAACTTAAATATCTCAAAAACTATCCGTCGCTAAGTGCTAATCTTTTAACCACGGACGGGCGCGAGCCCGCTCCGCGGGCCCCGCGGCCTAGCATCCTAAACAAATAAAAAAAATTACACGTCTTCTATATTTCTTAAAAATTTTGTAGGTTAGGTTAGGTTAGGTTTTTATATTTCAGTCAAACTTAAATATCTCAAAAACTATCCGTCGCTAAGTGCTTATCTTTTAACCAAGGACGGGCGCGAGCCCGTTCCGCGGGCCCCGCGGCCTAGCGTCCTAAACAAATAGAAAAAATTACACGTCTTCTATATTTCTTCAAAATTTTCCAGGTTAGGTTAGGTTAGGTTTTTACATTTCAGTCAAACTTAAATATCTCAAAAACTATCCGTCGCTAAGTGCTAATCTTTTAACCACGGACGGGCGCGAGCCCGCTCCGCGGGCCCCGCGGCCTGGCATCCTAAACAAATAAAAAAAATTACACGTCTTCTATATTTCTTAAAAATTTTGTAGGTTAGGTTAGGTTTTTACATTTCAGTCAAACTAAAATATCTCAAAAACTATCCGTCGCTAAGTGCTAATCTTTTAACCACGGACGGGCGCGAGCCCGCTCCGCGGGCCTTACGGCCTAGCATCCACAACAAATAGAAACAAATTACACGTCTTCTATATTTCTTAAAAATTTTCTAGGTTAGGTGAGGTTAGGTTTTTACATTTTAGTCAAACTTAAATATCTCAAAAACTATCCGTCGCTAAGTGCTAATCTTTTAACCACGGACGGGCGCGAGCCCGCTCCGCGGGCCCCGCGGCCTAGCATCCTAAACAAATAAAAAAAAATTACACGTCTTCTATATTTCTTAAAAATTTTGTAGGTTAGGTTAGGTTAGGTTTTTACATTTCAGTCAAAATTAAATATCTCAAAAACTATCCGTCACTAAGTGCTAATCTTTCAACCACGGACGGGTGCGAGCCCGCTCCGCGGGCCCCGCGGCCTAGCATCCTTAACAAGTAGAAAAAATTACATGTCTTCTATATTTCTTAAAAATTTTCTAGGTTAGGTTAGGTTAGGTTTTTACATTTCAGTCAAACTAAAATATCTCAAAAACTATCCGTCGCTAAGTGCTAATCTTTTAACCACGGACGGGCGCGAGCCCGCTCCGTGGGCCTTATGGCCTAGTATCCTAAACAAATAGAAAAAATTACACGTCTTCTATATTTCTTAAAAAATTTCTAGGTTAGGTTAGGTTAGGTTTTTACATTTCAAACTTAAATATCTCAAAAACTATCCGTCGCTAAGTGCTAATCTTTTAACCACGGACGGGCGCGAGCCCGCTCCGCGGGCCCCGCGGCCTAGCATCCGAAACAAATAAAAAAAATTACACGTCTTCTATATTTCTTAAAAATTTTGTAGGTTAGGTTAGGTTAGGTTTTTATATTTCAGTCAAACTTAAATATCTCAAAAACTATCCGTCGCTAAGTGCTTATCTTTTAACCAAGGACGGGCGCGAGCCCGTTCCGCGGGCCCCGCGGCCTAGCGTCCTAAACAAATAAAAAAAATTACACGTCTTCTATATTTCTTAAAAAATTTCTAGGTTAGGTTAGGTTAGGTTTTTACATTTCAGTCAAACTTAAATATCTCAAAAACTATCCGTCGCTAAGTGCTAATCTTTTAACCACGGACGGGCGCGAGCCCGCTCCGCGGGCCTTACGGCCTAGCATCCTAAACAAATAGAAAAAATTACACGTCTTCTATATTTCTTAAAAAATTTCTAGGTTAGGTTAGGTTAGGTTTTTACATTTCAAACTTAAATATCTCAAAAACTATCCGTCGCTAAGTGCTAATCTTTTAACCACGGACGGGCGCGGGCCCGCTCCGCGGGCCCCGCGGCCTAGCATCCTAAACAAATAAAAAAAATTACACGTCTTCTATATTTCTTAAAAATTTTGTAGGTTAGGTTAGGTTAGGTTTTTATATTTCAGTCGAACTTAAATATCTCAAAAACTATCCGTCGCTAAGTGCTTATCTGTTAACCACGGACCGGCGCGAGCCCGATCGCGGACTGCGCGGCCTAGCTTCCTAAACAAAGAAAAAAATTACACGTCTTCTATATTTCTTAAAATTTTTCTAGGTTAGGTTAGGTTAGGTTTTTACATTTTAGTCAAACTTAAATATCTCAAAAACTATCCGTCGCTAAGTGCTAATCTTTTAACCACGGACGGGCGCGAGCCCGCTCCGTGGGCCTTATGGCCTAGCATCCTAAACAAATAGAAAAAATTACACGTCTTCTATATTTCTTAAAAATTTTCTAGGTTAGGTTAGGTTAGGTTTTTACATTTCAAACTTAAATATCTCAAAAACTATCCGTCGCTAAGTGCTAATCTTTTAACCACGGACGGGCGCGAGCCCGCTCCGCGGGCCCCGCGACCTAGCATCCTAAACAAATAAAAAAAATTACACGTCTTCTATATTTCTTAAAAATTTTGTAGGTTAGGTTAGGTTTTTACATTTCAGTCAAACTTAAATATCTCAAAAACTATCCGTCGCTAAGTGCTAATCTTTCAACCACGGACGGGTGCGAGCCCGCTCCGCGGGCCCCGCGGCCTAGCATCCTTAACAAGTAGAAAAAATTACAAGTCTTCTATATTTCTTAAAAATTTTCTAGGTTAGGTTAGGTTAGGTTTTTACATTTCAGTCAAACTTAAATATCTCAAAAACTATCCGTCGCTAAGTGCTAATCTTTTAACCAAGGACGGGCGCGAGCCCGCTCCGTGGGCCATATGGCCTACCATCCTAAACAAATAGAAAAAATTACACGTCTTCTATATTTCTTAAAAAATTTCTAGGTTAGGTTAGGTTAGGTTTTTACATTTCAAACTTAAATATCTCAAAAACTATCCGTCGCTAAGTGCTAATCTTTTAACCACGGACGGGCGCGAGCCCGCTCCGCGGGCCCCGCGGCCTAGCATCCTAAACAAATAAAAAAAATTACACGTCTTCTATATTTCTTAAAAATTTTGTAGGTTAGGTTAGGTTAGGTTTTTATATTTCAGTCAAACTTAAATATCTCAAAAACTATCCGTCGCTAAGTGCTTATCTTTTAACCAAGGACGGGCGCGAGCCCGTTCCGCGGGCCCCGCGGCCTAGCGTCCTAAACAAATAGAAAAAATTACACGTCTTCTATATTTCTTCAAAATTTTCCAGGTTATGTTAGGTTAGGTTTTTACATTTCAGTCAAACTTAAATATCTCAAAAACTATCCGTCGCTAAGTGCTAATCTTTTAACCACGGACGGGCGCGAGCCCGCTCCGCGGGCCCCGCGGCCTGGCATCCTAAACAAATAAAAAAAATTACACGTCTTCTATATTTCTTAAAAATTTTGTAGGTTAGGTTAGGTTTTTACATTTCAGTCAAACTAAAATATCTCAAAAACTATCCGTCGCTAAGTGCTAATCTTTTAACCACGGACGGGCGCGAGCCCGCTCCGCGGGCCTTACGGCCTAGCATCCACAACAAATAGAAAAAATTACACGTCTTCTATATTTCTTAAAAATTTTCTAGATTAGGTGAGGTTAGGTTTTTACATTTTAGTCAAACTTAAATATCTCAAAAACTATCCGTCGCTAAGTGCTAATCTTTTAACCACGGACGGGCGCCAGCCCGCTCCGCGGGCCCCGCGGCCTAGCATCCCAAACAAATAAAAAAAATTACACGTCTTCTATATTTCTTAAAAATTTTGTAGGTTAGGTTAGGTTAGGTTTTTACATTTCAGTCAAACTTAAATATCTCAAAAACTATCCGTCGCTAAGTGCTTATCTTTTAACTACGGACGGGCGCGAGCCCGCTCCGCGGGCCTTACGGCCTAGCATCCACAACAAATAGAAAAAATTACACGTCTTCTATATTTCTTAAAAATTTTCTAGGTTAGGTGAGGTTAGGTTTTTACATTTTAGTCAAACTTAAATATCTCAAAAACTATCCGTCGCTAAGTGCTAATCTTTTAACCACGGACGGGCGCGAGCCCGCTCCGCGGGCCCCGCGGCCTAGCATCCTAAACAAATAAAAAAAAATTACACGTCTTCTATATTTCTTAAAAATTTTGTAGGTTAGGTTAGGTTAGGTTTTTACATTTCAGTCAAAATTAAATATCTCAAAAACTATCCGTCGCTAAGTGCTAATCTTTCAACCACGGACGGGTGCGAGCCCGCTCCGCGGGCCCCGCGGCCTAGCATCCTTAACAAGTAGAAAAAATTACATGTCTTCTATATTTCTTAAAAATTTTCTAGGTTAGGTTAGGTTAGGTTTTTACATTTCAGTCAAACTAAAATATCTCAAAAACTATCCGTCGCTAAGTGCTAATCTTTTAACCACGGACGGGCGCGAGCCCGCTCCGTGGGCCTTATGGCCTAGTATCCTAAACAAATAGAAAAAATTACACGTCTTCTATATTTCTTAAAAAATTTCTAGGTTAGGTTAGGTTAGGTTTTTACATTTCAAACTTAAATATCTCAAAAACTATCCGTCGCTAAGTGCTAATCTTTTAACCACGGACGGGCGCGAGCCCGCTCCGCGGGCCCCGCGGCCTAGCATCCGAAACAAATAAAAAAAATTACACGTCTTCTATATTTCTTAAAAATTTTGTAGGTTAGGTTAGGTTAGGTTTTTATATTTCAGTCAAACTTAAATATCTCAAAAACTATCCGTCGCTAAGTGCTTATCTTTTAACCAAGGACGGGCGCGAGCCCGTTCCGCGGGCCCCGCGGCCTAGCGTCCTAAACAAATAAAAAAAATTACACGTCTTCTATATTTCTTAAAAAATTTCTAGGTTAGGTTAGGTTAGGTTTTTACATTTCAGTCAAACTTAAATATCTCAAAAACTATCCGTCGCTAAGTGCTAATCTTTTAACCACGGACGGGCGCGAGCCCGCTCCGCGGGCCTTACGGCCTAGCATCCTAAACAAATAGAAAAAATTACACGTCTTCTATATTTCTTAAAAAATTTCTAGGTTAGGTTAGGTTAGGTTTTTACATTTCAAACTTAAATATCTCAAAAACTATCCGTCGCTAAGTGCTAATCTTTTAACCACGGACGGGCGCGGGCCCGCTCCGCGGGCCCCGCGGCCTAGCATCCTAAACAAATAAAAAAAATTACACGTCTTCTATATTTCTTAAAAATTTTGTAGGTTAGGTTAGGTTAGGTTTTTATATTTCAGTCGAACTTAAATATCTCAAAAACTATCCGTCGCTAAGTGCTTATCTGTTAACCACGGACCGGCGCGAGCCCGATCGCGGACTGCGCGGCCTAGCTTCCTAAACAAAGAAAAAAATTACACGTCTTCTATATTTCTTAAAATTTTTCTAGGTTAGGTTAGGTTAGGTTTTTACATTTTAGTCAAACTTAAATATCTCAAAAACTATCCGTCGCTAAGTGCTAATCTTTTAACCACGGACGGGCGCGAGCCCGCTCCGCGGGCCCCGCGGCCTAGCATCCTAAACAAATAGAAAAAATTACACGTCTTCTATATTTCTTAAAAATTTTCTAGGTTAGGTTAGGTTAGGTTTTTACATTTCAAACTTAAATATCTCAAAAACTATCCGTCGCTAAGTGCTAATCTTTTAACCACGGACGGGCGCGAGCCCGCTCCGCGGGCCCCGCGGCCTAGCATCCTAAACAAATAAAAAAAATTACACGTCTTCTATATTTCTT
Source organism: Erebia ligea (assembly GCA_917051295.2). Lineage (NCBI taxonomy): Eukaryota > Metazoa > Arthropoda > Insecta > Lepidoptera > Nymphalidae > Erebia > Erebia ligea. Next base: position 15,768,952 of record OU785226.1, read on the forward strand.
AAAAATTTTGTAGGTTAGGTTAGGTTTTTACATTTCAGTCAAACTTAAATATCTCAAAAACTATCCGTCGCTAAGTGCTTATCTGTTAACCACGGACCGGCGCGAGCCCGATCGCGGGCTTCGCGGCCTAGCTTCCTAAACAAAGAAAAAAATTACACGTCTTCTATATTTCTTAAAATTTTTCTAGGTTAGGTTAGGTTAGGTTTTTACATTTTAGTCAAACTTAAATATCTCAAAAACTATCCGTCGCTAAGTGCTAATCTTTTAACCACGGACGGGCGCGAGCCCGCTCCGTGGGCCTTATGGCCTAGCATCCTAAACAAATAGAAAAAATTACACGTCTTCTATATTTCTTAAAAATTTTCTAGGTTAGGTTAGGTTAGGTTTTTACATTTCAAACTTAAATATCTCAAAAACTATCCGTCGCTAAGTGCTAATCTTTTAACCACGGACGGGCGCGAGCCCGCTCCGCGGGCCCCGCGGCCTAGCATCCTAAACAAATAAAAAAAATTACACGTCTTCTATATTTCTTAAAAATTTTGTAGGTTAGGTTAGGTTTTTACATTTCAGTCAAACTTAAATATCTCAAAAACTATCCGTCGCTAAGTGCTTATCTGTTAACCACGGACCGGCGCGAGCCCGATCGCGGGCTTCGCGGCCTAGCTTCCTAAACAAAGAAAAAAATTACACGTCTTCTATATTTCTTAAAATTTTTCTAGGTTAGGTTAGGTTAGGTTTTTACATTTTAGTCAAACTTAAATATCTCAAAAACTATCCGTCGCTAAGTGCTAATCTTTTAACCACGGACGGGCGCGAGCCCGCTCCGCGGGCCCCGCGGCCTAGCATCCTAAACAAATAGAAAAAATTACACGTCTTCTATATTTCTTAAAAATTTTCTAGGTTAGGTTAGGTTAGGTTTTTACATTTCAAACTTAAATATCTCAAAAACTATCCGTCGCTAAGTGCTAATCTTTTAACCACGGACGGGCGCGAGCCCGCTCCGCGGGCCCCGTGGCCTAGCATCCTAAACAAATAAAAAAAATTACACGTCTTCTATATTTCTTAAAAATTTTCTAGGTTAGGTTAGGTTAGGTTTTTACATTTCAGTCAAACTTAAATATCTCAAAAACTATCCGTCGCTAAGTGCTAATCTTTTAACCACGGACGGGCGCGAGCCCGCTCCGTGGGCCTTATGGCCTAGCATCCTAAACAAATAGAAAAAATTACACGTCTTCTATATTTCTTAAAAATTTTCTAGGTTAGGTTAGGTTAGGTTTTTAAATTTCAAACTTAAATATCTCAAAAACTATCCGTCGCTAAGTGCTAATCTTTTAACCACGGACGGGCGCGAGCCCGCTCCGTGGGCCTTATGGCCTAGCATCCTAAACAAATAGAAAAAATTACACGTCTTCTATATTTCTTAAAAATTTTCTAGGTTAGGTTAGGTTAGGTTTTTACATTTCAAACTTAAATATCTCAAAAACTATCCGTCGCTTAGTGCTAATCTTTTAACCACGGACGGGCGCGAGCCCGCTCCGCGGGCCCCGCGGCCTAGCATCCTAAACAAATAAAAAAAATTACACGTCTTCTATATTTCTTAAAAATTTTGTAGGTTAGGTTAGGTTAGGTTTTTATATTTCAGTCAAACTTAAATATCTCAAAAACTATCCGTCGCTAAGTGCTTATCTATTAACCAAGGACGGGCGCGAGCCCGTTCCGCGGGCCCCGCGGCCTAGCGTCCTAAACAAATAAAAAAAATTACACGTCTTCTATATTTCTTAAAAAATTTCTAGGTTAGGTTAGGTTAGGTTTTTACATTTCAGTCAAACTTAAATATCTCAAAAACTATCCGTCGCTAAGTGCTAATCTTTTAACCACGGACGGTCGCGAGCCCGCTCCGCGGGCCTTACGGCCTAGCATCCTAAACAAATAGAAAAAATTACACGTCTTCTATATTTCTTAAAAATTTTCTAGGTTAGGTTAGATTAGGTTTTTACATTTCAGTCAAACTTAAATATCTCAAAAACTATCCGTCGCTAAGTGCTAATCTTTTAACCACGGACGGGCGCGAGCCCGCACCGCGGGCCCCGCGGCCTGGCATCCTAAACAAATAAAAAAAATTACACGTCTTCTATATTTCTTAAAAATTTTGTAGGTTAGGTTAGGTTAGGTTTTTATATTTCAGTCGAACTTAAATATCTCAAAAACTATCCGTCGCTAAGTGCTTATCTGTTAACCACGGACCGGCGCGAGCCCGATCGCGGGCTTCGCGGCCTAGCTTCCTAAACAAAGAAAAAAATTACACGTCTTCTATATTTCTTAAAATTTTTCTAGGTTAGGTTAGGTTAGGTTTTTACATTTTAGTCAAACTTAAATATCTCAAAAACTATCCGTCGCTAAGTGCTAATCTTTTAACCACGGACGGGCGCGAGCCCGCTCCGCGGGCCCCGCGGCCTAGCATCCTAAACAAATAAAAAAAATTACACGTCTTCTATATTTCTTAAAAATTTTCTAGGTTAGGTTAGGTTAGGTTTTTACATTTCAGTCAAACTTAAATATCTCAAAAACTATCCGTCGCTAAGTGCTAATCTTTTAACAATCTAATATTGCTAATCTAATATTGCTTTTAACAATCTAATATAGCTAATATTGTTAACAATTTACTTTATAAAATCTGCGTTTGTTATAATGTTGAATACCTATATAAACATCTTTATTTCAATACTATTGGACTTGCTGTCATGTATATTTTATCACAAACAGAGTTTAACCCTACTTAGATTTGAATTAATTATTTTTCCTAATATTAGGTATAATAAAACATATTATGATATCTATTTACAAAAAAAAATTTATAATGCATTTATAAAACTATCTATTTATATACCATTTATTTATATGTATTTCTATTATAAAATACAAAGGTAAGAGCAAATTTTTGAAAATTGGGTTTCTTAATGCAGGGTCTTTAGGTACAAAACATGATGAGTTCTTGGTGGCCATGGATCGTTTTCAAGTTGATATCATGGCGATCAATGAGACATGGTTGCGGACTGGGGAGGAAGGTCGAGCGCCCTCTGTTCCTGGTTATAGACTTCAACACATCCCTCGCCCGGATACTGTGCGCAGGGGTCGAGGTGGGGGTGTTGCGTTCTATATCAGAAAAGGTCTTAAAACTAGGGCGTGCGCGTATCCTAAGCATGAAACAGTTGAACAAATGTGGATCGGTCTGAATGTCAACTCCCTTAAAATCGCCATCGGTACCGCTTACAGACCACCATGGTTGAATATTGACCAGTTTTTGGATGTACTTACGGACTCTGTCCAGGCGTTGTCAAGTTATGATCACATCGTTTTGTTGGGGGATTTCAATGTAAATTTGTTAAATAAGAATGACACGAAAACTATTAAGCTTGAAGCTTTTTTTAATTATTTGCAATTAACACAGATAGTCACTTGTCCTACACATTTCACTGCAAGTACCGAAACCTTGATCGATACTATTTCTACCAACCTGCCAGTTAAAAGTGTTAACGTAACACCGATTGCATCTTTATGTAATCACGCCTTCCTTGATTGCGTTTTAAATATTAAGAAGGGAAAAGTGCCGTCAAAATTTATTATGTACAGATCACTAAACAACATTTGCTTGGATGAATTTAATGATGATCTTAATGCTATACCGTGGGACGATATTTTAGCGTCGGGGTGTGTTAATCATATGGTATCATCTTTTAATAGACATGTGACAGAACTCTTTGATAAGCATGCTCCTAAAAAAGCTAAAATAGTTAAAGATCGGCGTACTCCATGGATAACATACAACGTAAAATTAATGATGAGGTTAAGGGACGATGCGCATATTTTATGGCGTAAGGATAAATCTGTTTCACACAAAATTCTTTATAAACAATATAAACATTTAGTAATTGAAGCTTTTCACAATGAGAAACGCGCATATTTTAATTACGATATTAACAGCAAACTTAAATACCCTAAAGTTCTTTGGCAAAATTTAAAGCATACTGTCCTACCTAAGAGATCAGATTATCTACCTTCACATTTTATTGATGCAGAGGCTATAAATTCTCACTTTCTTAATATTCCTGGTTCAAATAATGTTACTATTTCACAGCTCACTTATTTTGAATTCAACAAACTTTGCGATAGTACTTTCTCACTTGTAACTGCTACTGAATCGGATGTGTTAAAAACAATAAAGCGGTTGCACTCAAATGCTGAGGGCACAGACAAACTTACTCTTGATATGCTCTTGATGACGCTACCTCAAAGCTTAGACACTATAAAAACAATCATCAATACTTCAATAGTAACTTGTGTTTTTCCAAGCGATTGGAAGCTTGCTCTAGTTCGCCCCATCCCCAAAATACCGGACCCTGTTGTGCCAAAAGACCTGAGGCCGATTAGCATTTTGCCATGCTTTTCTAAAGTAATAGAAAAAATTATACACTCGCAGATGTCAGCGTATTTAGAAAAGAACCAGATTTTGCCTGAGTTTCAATCGGGCTTTAGGGCAGGTCGTGGCACCGTGACGGCTTTGTTGGACGTTACTGATAACATCTTAACAGCACAGGACTCCGGGATGTGCACCTTGCTTGTACTTTTGGACTTTTCTCGGGCTTTTGATAGCATCAACATTGCCCTTTTACTATCAAAGCTATCTTATTATGGATTCAGCAGTGACGCAGTCAAATGGTTTGATGGTTATTTGTCCAATCGGACTCAGTCTGTTGAAATAGTTCATGAGGATGGGAAGAGGTATAGCTCAGCGACAGCTCTAGTGCCCAGGGGTGTTCCGCAGGGCTCGGTCCTGGGACCCTTGCTTTTTATATTGTATATCGCTGATGTAACACAGCAAATTATAAATTGTCGATACCACCTATATGCTGATGACCTACAACTATATATTTCATTTAAACCACAGGAATTCCAAGCTGCTGTTAATCTCATTAACGAAGATCTTAATCGGATTGCAGAATGGTCGGATCGTAATTGTTTAGTACTTAATCCAACAAAATCTAAATATATTTTGTTTGGAACCAAAAATCTTTTAAGTAAAATCAATATGCAAGGCAGTGATATAAGTATAGGTGACAATACCTTAGAGCGAGTATTTCTGGTGCGAAATTTGGGTTTGCTCATGGACTCTGGCTTGAGGTTTGAAGAGCATGTAGCGGAGAAGGTTCGCAATTGCTTCTACAGGCTGAAGATACTGTACAAAGTTAGATGCTATCTTTCTCTGGAGCTGCGTATCCAGTTAGTGGAAGCCTTGGTTCTTTCAAAGCTAAATTATATGGATGTTGTGTATGGGCCACGGTTACTATGCAGGACAAAACGCCTAATTCAACGCGTGCAGAACGCGTGCGCGCGTTTCTGCTTTGACATACCTCCGCGCAATCATGTGACCCCTTATTTAAATAATCATCGATTGCTAAAAATGAGATCGCGAAGGAAACTGCACCTCGCAGGCCTACTTTTCGGTGTTATTAAATTTGGTAAGCCTTTGTACCTTCTAAATAAGCTTAACTGGGTGGGTGATGAGGAATCCGATCGCCTCAGAAGCTGTCGCAATCGACTTCGGATTCCATTTCATCGCACCGCTGCTTTTAGAGGTTCATTCACGTACTCCGCCACTAAATGCTGGAACAATATACCCCCTCCAATTAGAAAATTAAAAAATATTTTTACATTTAAAATAAATTTAAAAAAATACCTTTTAGAGAAACAGGTTGAATTTCAGGATCTGGTGGCGGAATTTTCATTTCTGTAGGGTTACAATTCTTATTATACATATATAGGTTTAATTAAATATGTTTATTTTTATTTTTTATTAATTTCAATTAATCATTATTATTTATTTTTATTATTATATGTGAATTTAACAGAAAGTATCAGACTATTATAATGAATTATATTTATTTTGTTTTCTTCTACTCAATTAAAATCTATATAAGATATATATACATATATATATAAAATATATATATCTTAGTATATAGTTAAGTATGTGTTGGTATAAGTGCAATAGACTGTAATTAGTGGTTTAGTGCTAGTTTTATTATATAAAATTATGGATCCGTGGCGTCGCCTGCAACAAGGTTCCGGCTGAAAATCAGCGCTGCATGGTTTTTATATTGCCTTTGTGCATATTCGAATCATGCAGCATTATGCTGAGTTGGGGCCTTTTTTCAGGTTGTGCCACACATGACTCCTGTTGTCCCGGCGCTTGTGTCACCTTGGTAGTTTAGCACATTGCTGTTGGTGGTGGTGATGGAGGCGCCGGGGTAGCATACCTTTAAGGTAAGGGCATGTGTGGCAGAATTGGAAAATAAATGCTTTTTCTTTCTTCTTTCTTTCTTTCTTTCTTTCTTAACCACGGACGGGCGCGAGCCCGCTCCGTGGGCCTTATGGCCTAGCATCCTAAACAAATAGAAAAAATTACACGTCTTCTATATTTCTTAAAAATTTTCTAGGTTAGGTTAGGTTAGGTTTTTACATTTCAAACTTAAATATCTCAAAAACTATCCGTCGCTAAGTGCTAATCTTTTAACCACGGACGGGCGCGAGCCCGCTCCGCGGGCCCCGCGGCCTAGCATCCTAAACAAATAAAAAAAATTACACGTCTTCTATATTTCTTAAAAATTTTGTAGGTTAGGTTAGGTTTTTACATTTCAGTCAAACTTAAATATCTCAAAAACTATCCGTCGCTAAGTGCTTATCTGTTAACCACGGACCGGCGCGAGCCCGATCGCGGGCTTCGCGGCCTAGCTTCCTAAACAAAGAAAAAAATTACACGTCTTCTATATTTCTTAAAATTTTTCTAGGTTAGGTTAGGTTAGGTTTTTACATTTTAGTCAAACTTAAATATCTCAAAAACTATCCGTCGCTAAGTGCTAATCTTTTAACCACGGACGGGCGCGAGCCCGCTCCGCGGGCCCCGCGGCGTAGCATCCTAAACAAATAAAAAAAATTACACGTCTTCTATATTTCTTAAAAATTTTCTAGGTTAGGTTAGGTTAGGTTTTTACATTTCAGTCAAACTTAAATATCTCAAAAACTATCCGTCGCTAAGTGCTTATCTTTTAACCAAGGACGGGCGCGAGCCCGTTCCGCGGGCCCCGCGGCCTAGCATCCTAAACAAATAGAAAAAATTACACGTCTTCTATATTTCTTAAAAAATTTCTAGGTTAGGTTAGGTTAGGTTTTTACATTTCAAACTTAAATATCTCAAAAACTATCCGTCGCTAAGTGCTAATCTTTTAACCACGGACGGGCGCGAGCCCGCTCCGCGGGCCCCGCGGCCTAGCATCCTAAACAAATAAAAAAAATTACACGTCTTCTATATTTCTTAAAAATTTTGTAGGTTAGGTTAGGTTAGGTTTTTATATTTCAGTCAAACTTAAATATCTCAAAAACTATCCGTCGCTAAGTGCTTATCTTTTAACCAAGGACGGGCGCTAGCCCGTTCCGCGGGCCCCGCGGCCTAGCGTCCTAAACAAATAAAAAAAATTACACGTCTTCTATATTTCTTAAAAAATTTCTAGGTTAGGTTAGGTTAGGTTTTTACATTTCAGTCAAACTTAAATATCTCAAAAACTATCCGTCGCTAAGTGCTAATCTTTTAACCACGGACGGGCGCGAACCCGCTCCGCGGGCCTTACGGCCTAGCATCCTAAACAAATAAAAAAAATTACACGTCTTCTATATTTCTTAAAAATTTTGTAGGTTAGGTTAGGTTAGGTTTTTATATTTCAGTCAAACTTAAATATCTCAAAAACTATCCGTCGCTAAGTGCTTATCTTTTAACCAAGGACGGGCGCGAGCCCGCTCCGCGGGCCCCGCGGGCTAGCATCCTAAACAAATAAAAAAAATTACACGTCTTCTATATTTCTTAAAAATTTTGTAGGTTAGGTTAGGTTAGGTTTTTATATTTCAGTCAAACTTAAATATCTCAAAAACTATCCGTCGCTAAGTGCTTATCTGTTAACCACGGACGGGCGCGAGCCCGCTTCGCGGGCTTCACGGCCTAGCTTCATAAACAAAGAAAAAAAATTACACGTCTTCTATATTTCTTAAAATTTTTCTAGGTTAGGTTAGGTTAGGTTTTAACATTTCAGTCAAACTTAAATATCTCAAAAACTATCCGTCGCTAAGTGCTAATCTTTTAACCACGGACGGGCGCGAGCCCGCTCCGTGGGCCTTATGGTCTAGCATCCTAAACAAATAGAAAAAATTACACGTCTTCTATATTTCTTAAAAATTTTCTAGGTTAGGTTAGGTTAGGTTTTTACATTTCAGTCAAACTTAAATATCTCAAAAACTATCCGTCGCTTAGTGCTAATCTTTTAACCACGGACGGGCGCGAGCCCGCTCTCGGGCCCCGCGGCCTGGCATCCTAAACAAATAGAAAAAATTACACGTCTTCTATATTTCTTAAAAATTTTCTAGGTTAGGTTAGGTTAGGTTTTTACACTTTCAGTCAAACTTAAATATCTCAAAAACTATTTGTCGCTAAGTGGTAATCTTTGAACCACGGACGGGCGCAAGCCCGCTCCGCATTTCCCCATTCAATATTTTTAAGCCATATTCGGCTGGAGGCCATTGGTTTACATATTATATTAAAATTTGAAGTATTTACGTTCAGAAATTCAGAAGTTATAAGGCTCTGACAGACGGACGGACGGACGGACGGACAAGTGCAAATTCACTCAAGTAGACTGAGAGACCTTCGCTTCGCTCGGTCAAAAATCTTACTCACTCATTTTCGTATTGACATTTTTAGGAAGACAAAAGGTCTTAAATATAAATATACTACATTCGAAACTTTAATGCTTTAGCGTTAAGGTTTAATTTCGAATAATTTCGCAATTTCGCATTTTCGTTGCCCGGACGTTTTTCGCCGGCTAGTCCGCATCGTGCCATAAGGAGTTTTGTTCCAAAAATTTTGATATTTAATTTATAACTAGACGATCCCTGTGACCTAAGACCTCCTTGTGGATTAATACGCGGGTACACTTGCTCTCTTATTTGTCCAGGGTAAAATGTAACCTATATTCATTCAGGTAATAACCTATCCCGACCCTATGTGAACGACATAGCTCTGAGGATTAGCAAGCTGAAGTGGCAGTTGGCAGGTCATATCTGTCGCAGAACCGATGGCCGTTGGGGCAGACGTGTTCTGGAGTGGAGACCGCGTATCGGTAAGCGCAGTGTAGGACGACCTCCAGCTCGCTGGTCCAATGACCGTGGCGGGAAGCGGGTGGATGAGGAAGGCGGAGGACAGTGTTTGGTGGCGCGCTCTCAAAAAGGCCTATGTCCAGCAGTCGATGCATACAGGCTGATGCATTTGATGATTCAGCAACAATGGCGTGAAGGAGTAATAAAATGAACAATCATACAAACTTACAAATATCCAAACTTTCACATTAATTAAAAATTAGTATGATGGTAGGATTTTGTACGGTAGAAATACTTCATTTTCTGGTCAAAGACCTAAACTGAAAAGGCTTAACTTTCCCGGCTTATTTAGTCATAGCTCTTGGCCTGATAATTGTTCTCAAGCTGCAAACTCTTAAAGTGGACTCAAAATTGTTTTATCTTTCGTAAAACGTTAATTATACTTTTTTAAGCCAACTTACTTGCACCAAAGCAATTTTAAGAATTTTACTTCTATTTAAATAGCCTTTGCGACTTAATATTGTTTAAAAGTATAATCTTGCTCTCTTTTTAATTTTTCATCATAATGACTTCTAGTTGTTTTTAGGGGTTCATTGTCAACAATTGGAACCCTTATAGTTTCTACATGTCCGTCCGTCTGTCTGTCTGCCTGTCCGCAGTTTTAATACTAAAAGCTGCGATTTGGCATGGGTTGAAAAAAAAATCCTACACGTAAAGTGGAGATGAATTTTTACCCATACGCTTGTTGATCAATTTATTATTAAACAACAACTTAAAAGTAATAAATCCATTCCAAAATATCGATCTTGTGATCGATTTATCGCCCCTACCACTAATCATTCGATCATCTAGCTCTACGCTGTTCATTGTTCGTCGCTCAATTGTTGAATGACAAACAGAGTACCTAATAAATCAATCTAACGCGCAATGGATATAGTCATGATTTGGTAAAAGTGGCAAGCGTAAAGCGGGATACGTTGATATTAAATGTTGATAATGTATCAAATCTGTTACAGATCAAAGTAGATACAGAGCTGGATTTCAAGTAAGATTTTGAATGGGCCTTGCCTTGAATCACGCTGTCTTCGTCTCAACTGATGGGCATCCACATACAGGTTCTCTTTAGGATTTTACATGTACTACGGTCTTGTGTTGCTTATGTCCAGTGAATCGACCTTTTATGTCGTATGTCAACTTACTGACAGTATTATATTTACTTATACCAACATCTGACATTCCGCGCTTCGGGGTCGCAACTGTAGAACCATAATGGAACTCCAATGTCCGAATAATTATGTCTTAAAGGTGTGTGAAGTATACAAACTCGACCTCTCTTTTCATTCTGAAAACGGCGACGGGTTCGGATAATAATGCAATTTTTATAAAAAAACTTATACTTACCATACGCTGTGTATAAATATACGTGCATGCATGCAGGGGCCTTACTGCCAACACACAGTATTACTGACAGTATGAGTATGGCCCCCTTTATTATCTCACTAGCTGATGCCCGCGACTTCGTCCGCGTGGTTGAGGTTTTTTTGATTCCCGCGGGAACTTCTTAATTTTCCGGGATAAAAAGTAGCCTATGTGCTATTCCAGACTATAATCTATCTCTGTGCCAAATTTCATCCAGATCCGTTCATCCGTTGGAGCGTGATTGAGTAACAAACATACATCCATACATACATACATCCATCCATCCAAACTTTCGCATTTATAATATTTATATGGATTAGATGATGCCCACGACTTCGTCAGCGTGGTTAAAGTTTTCCCGCGGGAACTCCTTAATTTTCCGGGATAAAAAGTAGCCTATGTCACTCCCCAGGTCCTCATCTATACCCGTGCCTAAAATCACGTCGATCCGTTGCTCCGTTGCGGCGTGATTGAAGGACAAACCAACAAACAAACACACTTTCGCATTTATAATCTATATATATAAAATTCAAAGTCCTGACTGACTGACTGACTGACTGACTTATATATCAACGCACAGCCTAAACCGCTGGGGTTAGAAGCTAGAAATTTTGACAGTAGGTTTCTTTTGTGACGTAGGCGCTCACTAAGAAAGGATTTCTCAAAATTCCACCCCTACGGGGGTGAAATAAGGGGTTAAAGTTTGTATGAAAGTCCGTCATTTCTCAAGTTATATCCATGAAACTTGGTAAATGGGCTACCAGTTAAAAATAAAGAAATACGTGTTTCACAGTTTTTCAAAATTCCACCCCCAAAGGGGTAAAATAGGGGTTTAAAGTTTATATGAAAGTCCTTCATTTCTCAAGATAAAGCCATGAAACTTGGTATATGAGCTACGGGTTAAAAAAGAAAAAATATGTGTTTCACAGTTTTTGAAAATTCGACCCCCAAAGGGGTGAAATAGGGGATGAAAATTGGTATAAAAGTCTTTCATTTCACAAGTTATAGCCCTGAAACTTGGTATTTGGGCTTCCGATTTAAAATTATGAAATACGTATTCCACAGTTTGGAAATTTCTATCCACAAGGACGTTAAATAGAGAGTTTGTCCTTCAATCACGCCGCAACAGAGCAACGGATCGATGTGATTTTTGCATGGGTAGGTATATGTGAGGATCTGGAGAGTGACATAGGCTTCTTTTTATCCCGGAAATGAAGGAGTGCCTGTGGGAATTTAAAAACTTATGCCACGCGAACGAAGTCGCGGGCGTCCTCTAGTATTAGTATATATGATATGATTCTCGCGTCCTCTTGTAACATAGGCCTGACGTCTAGTGTCCAGTAATCCTGTCACGGCGCGACAACCATCGATAGGATTATGTGCATTGTATCTGTTGCAGAGGAATTAGAAAGTAAATAGGGATAATGGAATTTGTAATTGGACGATAATATTATAATCTATGTATAGACTAACAGAGTAAAGCTCGCTGGGAACTGAAATTATAAGCACCTAGCGTAAGCGTGAAACTGAAAGGATAGCGTTAAGTGAGATTAAACCTAATGCTATGAAATCGTTGGATTAAATTATATTCTAGTATAAACTATATCTCATACTAGCTGATGCCCGCGACTTTGTCCGCATGGATTGAGGTTTTCTGGTTCCCGTGGGAACTCCTTAATTTTCTGGGATATAAAGTAGCCTATGTGCTAATCCAGACTATAATCTATCTCTGTGCCAAATTTCATGCAGATCCATTCAGCCGTTCTGGCGTGATTGATCCATACATCCATCCATCCATCCATCACAACTTTCGCATTTATAATATTAGTCTAGAAAGTATAGATTATTTATTGGTTTTGTTACTAGATGATTAAGTTTTCTTACTTTCCGCGGGAACTCCTTAATTTTCTGGGATAAAATGTAGAATGGGTACCCTACCCATCCCTGTACCAAATTGTGTCAAAATCGGTTGAACAGATGGACCGTGAAAGCGTAACAGACAGACTGACAGACACACTTTCGCATTTATATAATACTAGCTGATGCCCGCGACTTCGTCCGCGTGGATCGAGGTATTACGGTTCCCGCGGGAACTCCTTAATTTTCCGTGATAAAAAGTAGCCTATGTGTTATTCCAGACTATAATCTATCTCTGTACCAAATTTCATCAGTTATACGTTGAGCCGTTGGGGCGTGATTGAGTAACAAACATCCATACATCCATACATCCATACATCCATCCAAACTTTCGCATTTATAATATTTATTTGATTAGCAAGTTAGTAGGGACTTACTGTCATGTTTTAGTAGGTTGTATATTACCTCGCTATTTCGTTACAAAAGGAAATAAAATATTTTACCCAATGCAATCAGTCCAACGACTGGAAGATTTAAAGTCCATCTCATACCAATTTTCCTTAAGCCGTCGCTAAGACCTACGTATGATATTTTCCGGATACGAGAGCCAAAGTGCTTTACAAATCCCGACTGTCCGGTCTCGTATTGGATTAAAGGAAGTCAGATTGAATGAGCTTGGCCGTAAAACAGGATAGCTATTGCTGAGAGAACGGGACAAACGATACTATGTCGACTATTAAACTCTGCAGCGTAAAATTCAATGGTATCGTAAACACTTTTTTTATTTAAAAAAGCAGTAACATACAATGCGACACTATTGCAATTTGAATTCTAATGTGTTAAGTAAGAGTTGATTTTTGTGTGGAAGGTTTAAAACAACGATTCTTCGTGCGGGCTTAATAATTTCAAAGGCGTGCCTAGTTGGCCGTCGCAGGGATTTTGAGATTTGTCGCTGATTTTTTATTGCTATTGCGGAATTATTATCGCCGCAGGGTGGAGGTGGACAAATAGTTTTTTTACAGCTTCCAGGGAACCCCAATGAATGGGGTAAGCATTCGGTATTTCAGTTTTATTGTTCGGAGCCGTTTTGGCTTGGAAGATTTGGTTTTAGGTGTTTTAGTGAGTTATCAACGGATTTGTGTTTGGATAAAGATGTATCTCTTTTTGTATCCATATTCAAGCAAATAAAACTTCATTCTAATAAAATCTTATCTTTACAAACTTTTACAAAATATGTTACTAGTTAAAGTTTTGCTTGTGCTTTATTTATTTTGTATTATTTTATTAATATTGTAATAGTACTGTACTGTATATCTAGTCTGTAATAGGTGCCATAATAAAAAAATTATAGTGAAATAAAAACATACATTTTCGATTCTATGTTTTTTTTACTCGATTTCACAATGGTAACCGGTTGGTTGCCAATGTGACAGACTTAACTGAATCTTATTCCCTGTAACTCTCAGAGTTTTTAACAGCATTCCCGGAATGCTGTTATTACATTTATTTCAGTATTTTTTATTGCATTATAGTACTATAATTAAATTTTGCAAAGATTACGGAAAATGAACGCTGATATATGTATGGAGAAGTCCGTAAATTCCACATCCATATTAGACGTTAACTTAATTAAAAGTGTTCTCTAAAATAACAAATGCACAGGCGATAGTACCGTGTAGAGTACACGTTTCCCTTTTCTTTCTAAGATAAAAAGTTGAAAACCTAATCAGGCTGTGTCACTTGAACCCCACTAACCCTAAAAAACCTTCTCGTCATCTATCAACGCGTCACGTTTCGTCTGCCCGTGAAAAGAGGCGTAATACAAAATACGACCTTTTTCAATACACGTCCCCTTGTCATATGACAAAGCGATCTACATACAAAATTATGAAAAAAACGTACATACCAATATCGACTTTCTCCTTTCCATTATAAAGGTTAATATTTCCTGGTGAATTTTTTGCTAAGTTTTATGCTTGCGTGGTTGTACATATAGGTTTATATTGAGGGCTGGGGGTTCCGTAGATGCGGTTATTAGCACCAATTCAGAGGGGTGAATATCTGAGCCTTAATTTGCTTACGGGGCTTTGAAAATATGTACATACATTAGAGATATTATGTGCGTGACGTATTCTCGTATGAAATCCGGACGTTTTTGACGGCTCCGCGTATCAGCTTAACGTTTGATGTTAAATAGCGTACGACTTTTCTAACCACGTTTTTTTTCTCATAAATTATTTTTAGTTCTAAAAATATACTCGAGTCTAATTAGCGTAGGAAAATATCTGTTAAGTAAGTACTAAGTATATTATGTTTTTGCAGTATTTTTTCGCAAAAAATGTGTTTTGTAGAAAGAGTTATGACCGTAGTAAAACGAGACTTCCCAAGTAGGTAGTACACTCAGCGAAAAACTAGTAATTAGGTCTACTTATTGCTAAAACCACAGAATATATTTATGTAAGTACTTACTGCTATAATATTATTTGTTAAATATAGTTATAATATAATATTATTTGTTAGTTATAGTTAAGAGACGTACGACTTAGGGCTAGAGGAGTTGGGAATAGAATGAATGTGCATAAGGGCTTCTGGAGCATTTAAGTGATTTGGTTGTGGAAGGGCGGATCGGCCGGGAGTGTGTTCGTTGGGACGAAGGACGAGAGTTACTTTATTTACATTCTAAAATTAGACTTATTTACTAATGTACATAATTAGGGTAAAGGATTAGGAATTTGGTACAGTCGTGGGTTAGTAGGTAGTTAGGTACATTACATTATATTGGGTTAGTGCTTATGTAACATTATATCTAGTAGGGGAGACCGGGGTAGTAATTAGGTCTACTTATTGCTAAAACCACAGAATATATTTATGGAAGTACTTACTGCTTTAATATTATTTGTTAAATATATCCAAGGACAACCGATATCTTTTATAATGGTTTTCGTTCCGTCACAATCAACTGAAAATTACATATTTCACAAAATTTTCTACCATATAGTACTATGGTATGTGTAAAGTATAAGGTACAAAAATGCTTAAAGTATGTCTGTCTGATCTCAGCTCAAACGTTTAAACAATTTTGATGAAAAGCTCAGCGATAAAAAGCACACATTAATTTTCAAAACCTAAACCTAACCTAACCTTTTCTAATACATGTCGAGCATGTTTGTCTAATTCTATTATATTTTTAGATACATATTATACAGCTAACTAAAAATAATAATGTCCACGAATTTCGGCCGGGGCGGCCAATCTCTAAAGAGATTAGCCATCTGCGCGGGAGATATTATAGTGCACTAGTGTGTGCGCAAACACTGGCGCACTCTCTGTTCCTTTACTCTCATAGCCCGATACAGTTAGCTATACAGTTATTTAGCTAGTTAGTTATACAGTTAGCTATAGTTATGACACGTGCTGTAAGCTTACTAGCAGCATTTCTGAAACAAAATGAACACGTTAGCAGTATGGTACTAAATAAATAAATAAATAATAATTTATTCATGAGAATGTAGGTGATATAAAGTTGACATGGTTACAGTTTATAAGCCTTATACATTCTACCAATTAATGGTGTATGAATATTTGGTATAAATCGTCAAAATTGTATTAAAGTTAAGAAAGAAAAGTAGTAAATTAAATTAATCGGTCATACAAAATTACAGTTAAAAACGAAAGAAAATAATAAATGATAACATGTTAATAATACTTAATTAATTACGTATATCAAATTTCATATAAGAGGGAATACTCAATCATTGCACTATAAAACCATTAAATCACGTCGTCATCATCAAATTTACATATATTATTTAAGATAAGTTACTTGAGATTATCACTAAGGAATTCAGAAATTTCATAATAGCATTTATTTATAAGCAGCTCATGTGTCTTCAGGTCACTAGGTACCTACTGTGTAAAATTAGCTTCACCCGACCGTTTGGCACGACTCTTGGCAAGGCACCGCTGTTGTGGCAGTTTCAGCGACGGGCGGCGATTTGGCACCCCTGTCCAGCATTAGTAAACGCTGTATAACCGAGTTGCGTTACATTAGCTATTTTTAGGGTTCCGTACCTCAAGAGGAAAAAAGGAACTCTAAAGGATTACTTCGTTGTCCATCTGTCTGTCTGTCTGTCAACCACCTTTTTCTTGGGAATGCGTGGAGGTCTCAAGTTGAAATTAATATTAAATTTATAAGGGTCTACGATCTTTTGAAGCTATAAAAAAATCAAGCTTCAAAGCCAACGCAATCCAAACATTGCCGTTTATGCCGCATATTTTGCATATTTTGACAATCGCCAAGAAATAAAAACCCATAGGGTACTTCCCAATGACTTAAAATCATGAAACTTGGCAAGAAGCTAAGTCTCACAGCACAAGTATAAGAAAAACCCCGAAAATCGCTAATTAGGGTTCCGTAGGTACTCATAGGGTGTTGAATGAAAAGGAAACCAGTTTAGCGCCATACGTAAGTCAGTTATTTCACACTTGATTACTTGATGTTATGACATCTTTTATAGAAAGAGAGAAATCTGAAACACAGGCGTGGAATCAACTCATTAGCCCCGTGTGAATATTTGGCACGTGTGTTGGCTTCGTTTCGGTGTCCATACAGATTTGGCAGTCATGGCGACCATTAGGAAAACGCTGATGCGCACTGCTATTGCATTCAGGATTGCCACACCTAAAATGCCTTGAGGGCATTATATGTTATTCTCTGATTCTTATAATAAATCGTTAAATATAACTGTATATTTACCATAAATATAAATATATAATAACAAACTAAAACTATGAAAATATACATTAAAATCTAAATTAAAAACTAAACATTAAAAATATCATTTAAGCCGCTGCAATGGGGCAATGTTCCCAGAACGGTGGCTGCGTCACCCCGCGTTGGCTATTGAGCCAAACTTATAATATGTTGGCCGAGGTAACTGCCAGCCCTCCAGTCACCTGTGTACTCTGTGAGACGAAAAGATAGATCAAGTTAAATAGTCATTTTATTTTACAAACTCATTGTTGGTTTACTTAATAACCACAGATCAGAGAATCAACCATAACCTAGTGCAATAATTGTAATTTATTTACTTTTGAGAAAATCTGTAATTGGCCTGTCTTTTTTGTGTCTTACATATACATTCGTACTTTTATTAGTATACCTAATAAAAGTACGAATATTTTGTAAGCGTAAACCATGTAATCCATCAGGCTAGCAAAGAAAAAAACGATATTTCCTTGTAATACCGCGTTATGTTAATGCTATGCATACGATATACGTTATGAAGGAATTTGGAAGGTCTACGCGATGCAACAATTATGATAAAATAGCAAAGTAAACTAGGTACGGTTAAAGGTACGGTTAATTATTTATTTAAGCCAACGACTTAAATTGTACTTACTTTACCTTCTTAGAGCCTTTTAGCCGTAAGGAGGACGTATTTATAAATCCTAATATACTTCTAAAGCTAAAATAAATAAATGGCGTTACTTGTAGGACTCCAACGAGGCTAAAGTCGAAATCAAACTAGAGACCAGACAGGAAAAACAAACGCGTTGGAAGGGAACAACGCTTTGTCCTGTCACGTAAGTCTGTGACGCACCATGTAAGGACGAAAATACACTGGTGACAGGACAAAAGGTCCCGCGTGAAAAGTCCGCGACGCATAGGAAACACGATCACGCATTTGTCTATGCAGCTCCATATAAAAGTTCTCGCGCGGACTTTTTGTCAGCGAGACAAAAACTTTTTGTCCTTTGTGTTCTCTAAAAGTGCCGACGCGGACGTTTTAATGTCTTGTTCAGTCCGTAGTGTGTTTTCACCCTAACTTGGCAGAGAGGCGAGCAAGTTGCGACCGACCGCAACAGATGCTATGGACATGGGTTACACTAGCCCGAATTTCCAATAGGGCTTGTAACAGAATTGAACTCGTATTTACAGAAACAGTTTCTTGAATAAATATTTCCCTCCCCAAATCGTCCACATTTTACAAAAAAATAACTTCAAAGGACTAATATTATCTATTTATGTTTTATTTATTTGTGATTTCATTAAATTCCAAAGCAAACAAAATATTTTTACCCCCCAAGAAGTCAAACAAAAATTCTTCAAAGGACAAAGCCATTTATGCCCTAGAAGTAATTATTAATTATTTATTATTATTGGTGACGCAAAAAAGTTATTTTTATTACAATTGAAGTAAATAAAAATATCATAATTTCTCTGAAATTCTGCTAAAATTTCGTGATAAATATTAAAATACGCCCACAAAACTTTCATATGTAATAATTAATTTCCTAAACAACAACAATAACACAAGTCTTCCTTGAAATAACGGCCAAAATAAAAATAAAACCGACAATATTTCCTATATATTCTACATTTATTGCTCGCCCTCGATAAAGCACAGCTCTAAATGCTAGCGACAACTTTTTCCGCGTAATTAAAATTTGGCGTAAAAAAAATCAATGAAAAATATAGGCGACTCAGCACCATACGACAGAAAAAATGAAGTCGTCAAAGGAAAATTGTGGAACAGCACAAATAATGCGGGGCAAACAACACGGCAATAAAGATTTATTGCGGAGATTTTTCACGAAACTCTGGGTAGGTGTAAAGGATACGCTGATAGCGGAACTGTCATATCCTACATAATCTTACTCTATTATTAAAATTTTCCTATACAGACGCTTTCGCAATGTTAGTATCGAGTTTGCAAAATAATAATAAATTCAATTTATTTATAACTAGATGATTCCCGCGACTTCGTCCGCGTGGATTAAGATTTTTGATTCCCGCGGGAACTCTTTAATTTTCCGGGATAAAAAGTAGCCTATGTCCTTCCGCGGGATACAATCTACCCCTGTACCAAATTTCATCAAAATCGGTTGAACAGATGGGCCGTGAAAGCGTAGCAGACAGACAGACGGACAGACAGACAGACAGACAGACACACTTTCGTATTTATAATATTAGTATGGACATGTAGGACATACAGGTGTCTCTTATGTTATGTCATGTTTTGACTCTACATAATATTATATGCGTGGTATACATAATAAGTAAAAACCGGCCAAGTGCGAGTCGGACTCGCGCACCGAGGGTTCCGTACAAACCTGTAGTAAGTTTTACGATTTATGACGTATTAAAAATAAAAAATACGTTTGTTGTATGGGAGCCCCCCTTTAATATTTACTTTATTGATATTTAATTATTTATTTTGAAAGGTAATATACAAGTTAATATTCTGTGAAAATTTGAACCGTCTACCTGTTACCGTTTTTAATATTGAGCAAAAAAATACGAAAAAAACACGTTTATTGTATGGGGACCCCCCTTAATATATATATTTTTTTAATTTTTAGTATTTGTTGTTATAGCGGCAACGGAAATACATCATTTGTGAAAATTTCAGCTTTCTAGCTATCACGGTTTATGAGATACAGCCTGGAGACAGACAGACAGACAGACAGACAGCGGAGTCTTAGTAATAGGGTCCCGTTTTTACCCTTTGGGTACGGAACCCTAAAAATGAATCCCTATTTCTCTTGGTCACGGCATTACGCGTGAACGGCTGGACTAATTTCGCCAATTCTTTTTTTGTTGTTTGTTGGGACCCCGGGATGACTTATATTCAAAATTGGACCCGGTAGGGGGCGCTGCAATCGGGTTCGAGGTACAGGGCAGGGCAAAGTCCCACTAGTTATTATTTAAATCTTAAATAATAAATTGTGTAATATCTCTAACTCTATGATGCATGAGTCAAACTCTTGTACCTTGGCTCCTCGTGTGAAACATGCGAAGAAGTTAATGAACTGACGAGAGATGGCGCAGGCGTCGCCATGGTGATAATTTGAGACGAGAATCGAATGAATTTCTTTGCTTAAATTTGTAAAAAAAATCATTTATTAGGCTTTATTTAGTAGCAAACAATTTAGAAGCTATTTTTCTTTAAATTTGGGAGAAAATTATTTATTCGGAAAACATTATAGCGGGATGGTTTCATTCATGAGTGGGCATGGGTAGATACCTACATCTTATTGATTCTTATATATTATGTACTTCCGAGAAAAGCTGACTCTACGTGCTTTCTTTTTAGTGGAAATATTATTTATTTATTTATTAGGTTGAAATAAGGTTCAACCAATTTCTTTTTTCTGCGTGTCTCTCTTTGAGGTTTTGTACTTTCGAAAATTTTATAAAGATGCATATTTTTCTTAACAAACAAGGCAAGGCAACCTGTTGAATTGAATAAATATTGAATATAACATTAAATCCTGGATGATGGTAAATTCACCCGGGTTGATTAACTTTTTTTAGTCCCACGGGAACTCCTTTAATTTTCTAAGATGAAATAGCATAATAAATTAACATAATAATATGTCCTTCCCCCTATATTTATTTTTTAATCTACTACAAGTTAGCCCTTGATTGCGATCTCACCTGATGGTAAGTGATGATGCAGTCTAAGATGGTAGCGAGCTAACCAGTTAGGGGAATGGCAGTTATATTCAACTCGTATCCCTAATCGGTTTCTACATCGTACCGGAACGCTAAATCGCTTGGCGGCACGTCTTTGCCGGTAGGGTGGTAACTAGTCACGGCCGAAGCCTCCCAATAGGCCAGACCAGGGAAAATTCAGAAATTGACCCTGCCGGGGATCGAACCCGGGACCTCCGCACGTTAAGACAACAGCGCTACACACTGCGCCAGGTCATCAAAAAGAAGGTTTGTATTAATTTCTATTACCATTTCAAGGTCAAATTGAAATATTAATTTTAATTCGTATAAATATCTACCTATCAACATTTCCGCAAACATTACGAGTAAGTTATTTCCACGGTAGTTACGCCATAGATCGTCGAGTAACGCTAAGAGGCCCTTCAGACGGGCGTATAGCACGCCGTGCGTAATAAATGACAATTAACATGCTAACAGATACCGTGTGTTGCAATGGGTACGTATTCCAAATTTACCAGGGGCTATGCCACCGTATTGTATTGTTTTGATATTGTTGACGTTCGTGTTGTGGAATTATAATCCTTATTTTATGGGCATCAAGGTACGTGACATAATACTGTCATTTAAAAAAAAAAAAAACATACAGTCGAATTGAGAACCTCCTTATTTTGAAGTCGGTTAAGGGACCGGCGACCGCCGCTCGCAACTTCTACTCGAACCGTAAATATAAATTTGCCGGTATATTGCTATCCCTATTTGGCTGAAGACACATGATCGCGTGCAAGCGCGATAGCAATATGAGCGTACAGAATTTGTTATACATTTAGTCTTGTTCCGTGAATACCAAAAATGATGAATGAAAAATTGTTGTGTTTTTAACTTCGTGTTGTTATTCTGTAACTTGACAATATAGGCTATGTTCCTGATCAATTAGTACGTGAGATATCGTTGGTTTTAATATGAAACAAATAAGGAGAAAATATGTCGTTTATGTCGCAAAAACATGCAAAACGCAATGTGCTTACATTTAATTTTGGGAAAGTATTTTGGAAAAATAATTATCCAGGGACCTAGATAAATACAAGTTCAATCTTAATAATTGCATAATATGGAGGAAATATGCTCGAATTACTAATTATTTTGGTATTACGTTTGTATGAGCAATTAGCCCTCCGCTGGCGCCTTAATAATACTGCTATAAGCGATGGTAGTGT
Source organism: Erebia ligea (assembly GCA_917051295.2). Taxonomy (NCBI): domain Eukaryota; kingdom Metazoa; phylum Arthropoda; class Insecta; order Lepidoptera; family Nymphalidae; genus Erebia; species Erebia ligea. The sequence continues at coordinate 15,791,101 of OU785226.1, forward strand.
CCACTGTTGTATATTATGTACAGAGTAGGAAGTATTCATGATCTTGATAATAATGAAATTAATATTCCAGTAATATCGGGTTTCAATATTAAATCTGTTAATCTTAAGAACGTCAAATACTTTTCGTGATTACTACCCAACGTTATTATTATTTTGTAGAAAAAGAGCAATAAACTTTAGACAAATAATTTAATTAATCGATAATCTACTAAAGCTTATTGACAAATTAAAGATAAATTGAATATTGAATCCACTAGTGGTTATAAAGAACTAGCTGATGCCCGCGACTTCGTCCGCGTGCTTTAAGTTTTTTATATTCCCGCGGGAACTCCTTAATTTTCCGGAATAAAAGTAGCCTATGTCACTCTCGCTGGCAACGAACGTTGTATCACGAACTTTTATACAAACTTTCAACCCCCATTTAACCCTTTTGGGGTTGGAATTTTCAAAAATCCTTTCTTAGCGGATGCCTACGTTATAATAGCTGAGTGCAAAATTTCAGCTCGATCCGACCAGTGGAGACCAGTAGAGCTGTACGTTGATAGATCAGCCAGTCAGTCACCTAAGTTGCCTTTTATATATTTAGACTAACAGAGTATGTAACCATACCTTTAGCGTGTTCTGATCGGTGTTATTGATCAGCCCCCTGATTGTGCAAGGTAATCGTAATCGTTTGTCAAACGTCCAAGATCCCGCGACGATCAGACCTACTTTTTTTTTTTTTTTTGTATGTCTCTAATAGAGGTATAAACGATCCCCGACTATGAAGTTTGGATCGCGGTTGCTATTATTATTCCAAAGCAAAATATAAAAAAACGGAGCTTAATACTTTAACGAATTTGAGGTGCCATCTTTATTACCTTCATAGTCGGGGATCGTTTATACCTCTATTAGAGACATACATACAAAAAATTTCAGCTTTAATAAAATAATGTAGGTCTGATCGTCGCGGGATCTTGCTCTACTTAATTCGACCTGTTTAAAGAGTTCATAGATGCCTGCACGTCAAAAATCATGGATAAACTCCTAAAACAGTTCAAGTACCTAATACTTTTTAAGCTGTCAAATGATTACGATTTGATTAGACAATTGAGCCGCTGGTTTTAGCCTTCTCAGTTCTTTTCAAATTAATGAACAGGTAAGTAGGCATATTTTTTACAATAGTTTCATATTATAAGTAGTTGCATATCAAAAATCATACTAAAAGCGAGCAAAAAGCCGTGTGATATCGTTTATTTGATTTTAATATGATTCTGATATTAAATTTATATATAGTGTGGTGGGCGTACTGGGATTAAATGAGACACGTCTGTTCTTCACTAGGTTCGATTTATTACTACTTTACTTACTGCTACACTACATCATTCCCCTAAATGAAAAAAAACAAAAGGGTATCTATTTGTTTTTTTTTTTTTTGAATAAGAACATATTATTAATATACTTATTGTCTAATACATAGAGTAGTAAATAGGTATTCTAACAATTGACATGAATTCAATGTTCGATAAATTGTACGACAATAAAAAAAATTACGTAAACAAGAATATAACAAACATTATTGTTGTATTATATTATATAATTTTAATTATGTTTTATAAAGTTTCGTACGATTTTTATGAATAACTTCAATTTTGTTATTTTTAATTATTTCAACATTAGGTTCAATATCTCTTATGACTAAATATGGACCTTTATACAATGGATCCATCTTATTCTTACTTTCATTTTTAACCAAAATTAAATCGTCTTTTTGATAATGAACTGGTTTTTTATTTTTATCATAAGTTAATTTTCGATCTATCTTACTATCAATTAACCTTTTTCTCGCATCTTTATGCGCAAGTTGTAATCTATATTTCAACTGTAATGCATAATCGTCTGCACAATATAATGGTTCTATAACATCACCTTTCAATCGACTTGGAATATGACACTGTTTACCAAAGACTAATTCATACGGAGTATACTTTGTTGCTGTATGTATGGTTGTATTAAAAGCAAAACACCAAAATGGTAGCCAATGACTCCATGTGTAAGTATTTTCCTCACATTGTATACGCAAAAAGTTTCTTAGATTTTTATGGGTATTTTCTAACGCACCTATACTCTGATGATGGTAAGCTGTGGAATGGATTTTCTCTATTCCTAATAACTTACATGTTTCTGCCATTGTAGACGATACAAACTCTTTTCCTTTGTCTGTACCGATGACGTCAGGAACGCCGTAACGTAATATAAAATTACTAACTAATGCACTGGTTACTACCTTAGTTTCCTTTGATGGTAATGGGTATGCTTCCACATACTTGGTAAGCTCACACTGGATGGTAAGTATGTATTGATTACCTGCATCATCCTTATCTAATGGACCAACAAGATCTAAGAATATCTTCTCAAACGCTGAACTGGCAGTTGTTGTTATTACCATAGGTTCCTTATGACTTGGAGAGTGCTTCATAACTTGACACTTGATACACTTACTTACATAGTTCCTAACATCTGCTTCTAGTCCTTGCCAGTAATATTTACTCTTAATATTATTTACCATTCGTCGAATACCTGCATGTCCGCTCGAAGGTAATAAATGATAATCATTTAATATAACTGTCTTCTCGTCTTTATCCGTAATTCTCTTAACATTTCTTAATATATGAATTTGGGGGCCGGTCCCCATATTTCTACTTTTTATCTCTTCACACAACTCTTTTAAAAATAACGTGTTGTATACGTCTTTTAATATACATATTTCTTTCACATTTATTTTATTACAAAAATCTCTCAACATATTCGCAAATACGTCTCGCGTGAATTGCGACATAAAATTGAGGTTAATGTATATAATTGATTGACTTTCTACATACGCAAAACATTGATCTTCCTCAGTTATTTCTCTTTTTACTCGTAATCTATCTATCCATTTACCTTCGATAAACTTCATTTCCACGGAACCACTGGGAATACGCAATATTTCCGCTACTCTAGGTTGGCCTGACCTATCGTTGTCAGAAACATTAGGTATACTTGGGTTTCCTAAGCTACTGTTATCAACACTATTATCTAATTTTCTTCTCTGTGCACGCGTCATTACCATAATTTTTTGATTGATATCCTTTAATTCGTTCGAAGTAATGGTTACCCTACTCAATGCATCCGCTACTACGTTATCTTTTCCTTTAATGTAAACAACATTGTAATCATACTCTTCAAGCTTTAATCTAAACTTTAATAATCGGCTAGAGGGATCTTTCATGCTAAATAAATATATAAGTGGTTTATGATCTGTCATAATCGTAAATTTTCTGCCAAATAAATATGGTCTAAAGTATTTAACACTCCATACAATTGCTAACAACTCTTTTTCTATAGTCGGATAATTTAATTCGGCTTTATTTAATGGTCTACTCGCGTAAGCTATGGGTTTCATATTTCTGTTACACAAAACTGATCCGATAGCTATACCGGACGCGTCGGTTTGTAAAATAAACTCGTTGTTCTCAGAAAAATCTGGGTACTGTAAAATAGGTGGAGATACTAGACCTTGTTTTAATTTTTTAAAAGCTTTTTGACATTCATTCGTCCATTCAAAAATTGATGTTTTCCTACAAAGTTTATTTAATGGTACAGTTATTTCAGAAAAATTTGGTATACATTTTCGGTAATAATTACAGAACGCTACAAAACGTCTCACCTCGTCTGTACTTTTTGGAATTGGATAATTTTGTAACACCTTAACCTTTTCTGGATCTGGTAAAACACCATCTGATGTAACAACGTGACCTAAATATAAAAGTTCGGTCTTTAGAAATTCACATTTTTGTGGATTAACCTTTAAATTTACCTTTCGAAGTCTTTCGAATATATCTATTAAATTTTTATTATGAGATTCTAAATTACGCCCATATACTATTAGATCGTCCATGTAAACAAATGCCTTATCGCACGTAAGACCTGATAACGCTATAGACATGACACGGGAAAAAGCACTGGGGCTTATTTTAAGTCCCATTGGAAGACGCATCATTTGATATTGTCCTGAATTCGTTGTAAATGCTGTAACTTTTCTACTATTAGGTTCTAAACTCGCTTGGTAGTATGAAGACTGAAGATCTAAATGACTAAAATACATAGCACCTGATAAGGAATCTAATATCTCGGTTATGTTTGGTAAAGGAAATTTATCATCCTGAATTACATTGTTTACTTTTCTGTAATCAATAACTAATCTCCATTTTTTGTTATTGTCTATAGACTTTTTTGGAACCAAAAGTACTGGACTATTCCAATCGCTATTTGTCGGTTCTATAATATTTTCCTTCAACATGTTTTCAATTTGCCTATCCACTTCCGATTTCAATGACTCGGGAATTCTATATGGCTTAACATAAACAGGTTTCGTGTTCGGTTTTATGCTGATACTTTGTTCCATTATGTTAGTTGTACCTAACGTATTACCTTCTAAGTAAAATACATCGGCGTATTTAGCACATATGGATTCTACCTGGATTCGTTCGTATGAACTTAAATGTTTCAACTTCAATGTTTGTAATAATTTTTTAACTCTTTCTACTGAACTGTACGACTTATCAAATGTACATATCTTGTAATCATTTAATGAATTTAATTCTGGGTTAAATATATTTAATTTTTCGTCCTTTTCGGATGTATTAAGTAACCTAACTGGCACCTTGCCATCATGAACTTTTACTAAACTTCCTGCTAAATATATATTTTCTGAAAACTGTTTCGCGTTCAAAACATACTCATTTCCTGAAACAAATGATTTATCTATCGAAATAAAATGTATCGATTCACTTCTAGCTGGCAATGTTAAATAAATTTGACTTCCACTACTTTTATTTATTTGTATCGAACACTTTTGTCCTCGAGTGTACAAAGTTAGCTCATTCGTTCGTAAGTTGATATTTGCATTGTAAGCTCGCAAGAAATCTAATCCGATAATTCCGTCCGCCTGACACGGCATTTCGTCCAATACATGGAACTTATGATGGAATAATACATTTGCACGTGTTTCTAAATCTATCCACGCTATTTTCTGTGAACTTATTTTACCTCCTAGACCACAAATTATGGTTTCGTTACTATATAACTTTATGTTACTAGGTAATCTATCCTTATGTATGACAGATAGGGTTGCACCTGTATCTAATAAAAATGAACACTCTACACTACCTAACCTAAACCTTAAAATATCTAGACCGTCACACGAAGTTAATATCTTATGCTCGAAAAAACTGAAAATTATCATTTAACTCACTATTTTTCTGTTCTGAGTCAATCTGATTTTCACCAACATATGCTTTATGTTGCGTTACGCCACGACCTTGACCTCGAATTCTAGGGGAATAGCCACGGGTGTAGTGGTTACGGTAACGATTTGGAGCAGTATTGTACCTTCCACGGTAATTCGAGTTATTATTACCACGGTAATTATTATAGTAGGAAGTACCTGGGTAAATACGAGTATTATTATAGTACTGACCTTTGTTCGAAGAACTTCCGCGAACTGGGTAGTGTTGGTATCTTCCTATTCCTCTCGACTTACCTCTCATGTTCATCACTACTTGACCGGATGGTAGAGACGATTCTTCGTCTTCTGCCGCACGAATCGCGTCCTTCAACTCCTGGTAGTCTCGAGCTGCAATGATGGTACCTAGCCTTCTGTTACGAAGTCCATCTGCAAACCGTTTTACAGCTAATTTTTCATTAATCGGTCTTAAAATCGCACTCGCTGTATCATTGGAATCTGCTTGGGAAATCGTCAACTCAACAAAAAGTTCCTCCAATTTATTACCAAAATCTCCAATAGTTGATTCATTTTGAGATAATTTATTCAATTGAATCAATAAAGAATTTGCTGATTTTTTTCGTTAGTAAAAACTTTTTGATATCTAAGGTCAAATCATTTACTGTCTTGTAATCAGGTTGTAATTTTAATCTAGCTATTTTAGTTAATCTAGTTTTGAGTACAAAAGAAATCAGCAATTTCTTGTCTTCCGTTTTTAATAAGCAAGAATCGTACATTTCTATGCCTTGTATTATCTTTTCAGTCGTCACTTCATTTCCATCCATTACAGGAATTAAAATACTAGCAGTTTTTAAATCAAAATTTGCCATGTTGTCTGATGATACCGTAGACTCACTATAAAGTAATATTTTACGATAACTACTTTCTATATTCTTACATAAATTTTCTATAATTAACTCTGAATAATCACTTGATAATTCTTTAGAATGCAACGTATTAATATATATTTTATATTTTCCATATATTTCTATGCCCTTTTTAATTTTTCTTTTCCCTATTTCTTCTAATCTCCTATTAGGACCTAATTTTCTAAGACTTACCCTTATATCTTCTAATTCATTATAAAAGCTTTTTAATTGTATTTCCATTAAACATATTTATAAAAAAAAAAAGGAAAACTTAACAGTTCATAAGAAAAGTTCTTTAAAAGTTCTTTAATTCACTCATGCTTTAGGCAGGCACTTTGCACTTGTTAACATTTATTACCGCACGCACTTTATTTACGAAACACTAAACCGCACAATTTGACTTTAACTTCAGGGATGAATTCTCTTCAAACTCTTAAACTCTCTCCTGTTCGTGTTCTCCTCGGTTTCCTCCTCCTGCACGACCTGACCAGCGTTGCTGCAGCCTTCTCGTAAAATCAGCGCGGACTCCTTCCGAGACCCAATTTTGGTGGCATTTTTTTATTTTCACATTTCGAACACTGTTTTCCCATGGTGAAATATTCAATTTTTCTTTTTTTTTTTTTGTATTAATTCTATGACCTTGATACTTTTAGACTTTTAGGCTTTTCAATAGATGGCTTTTCTTCTTTTTCGTGTCACATCCTGGTGGTTTATCTATTTTTATCAGAACTTCAGGACTGGCTTCAATCATTTTTAAAACTTATTTCTTCAATTGAGGCATCGAGGCACACAGGAATTCGCACCGTCCGCATCTAGCCGGCCGACATCCGATACCGCGGAACGTTTCATAATTCATTTCGGTGCCCAGCCGGTGCACGCGCATGGTGCAAGCGCGCGCACCGACTGGCAGGGTCGCCATGTGGTGGGCGTACTGGGATTAAATGAGACACGTCTGTTCTTCACTAGGTTCGATTTATTACTACTTTACTTACTGCTACACTACAATAGGATAGCATATAGGTACCTACTAGAGCGAGACACAGAGTTTAATGATTTTTGTAAGGTCTGTTTTATTTATTTTGTCCGCGTTTTATTTGCCCAAAAGCTCTATCTAAAAATAATGTACAATAACAGGAATTGGGCATATTTAATTTATAAAATTTCTATCTTATTTTTCTTTATTCCAATTAAAGTAAAGTCACGTTGGAAGTAAGTAAATATTTTCGAAAAATATAATAACAACTTTTGGTATAACAGTGACACCTTTAATTAGAAAACTTTTCGCGATCGCATTTCAAATAAAAACCGGTCAAGTGTGTGTCGAGCCGCGAGCAGTTTAGGGTTCCGTAGTTGCCCGTCACAATTATCGGACATTTTATAAATTGGTCGTCAATTACTCGTTAGCTTGTAAAGCCTTCTTAGCTGTGATCCGTTTATCTTCGTTATATTATACTAGCTGATGCCCGCGACTTCGTCCGCGTGGTGGTTTTTCGGTTCCCGCGGGAACTCCTTAATTTTCCGGGATAAAAAGTAGCCTATGTGTTATTCCAGACTATAATTTATCTCTGTGCCAAATTTCATCCAGATCCGTTCAGCCGTTGGGGCGTGATTGAGTAACAAACATCCATACATCCATACATCCATACATCCATCCAAACTTTCGCATTTATAATATTTATTTGATAGGTACTACTGCCATAATTTTTTTAAGGCCTAAATTATGTCGCAAACGGGTCCCTGAATCGAAAAATGGTTTTTGCACATCCACAATATTTTTAAACGACCTATCCAACAACTCCCAATACCATGGGACAGACGAGAAAAAAAATCATCCCCCTTCACGCGTAGGGGTACCTACCTACCTTTCTAAGCCTAGTTTTTTTTTTCAAATTTTGTTTTACATCTTTGTCATATGTACACCCACACATGCCTAATTACAGCTGTCTAGTTCTAGCAGCATCTGATCTAAGCCGCGGACGGACGGACGGGCATAGCGAAACTATAAGGGTTCCTTGTTGACTACGGAACCCTAAAAACGTTGTGTTACGGCGGGACAAATTTTAATTGGAAACACAATACCTCTGAGATGAATCCGTGTCAAACACAGAGGACAAATAAAAGTGCGGACCCGATGACTGATGATTATAACTTTTAACATGCTTAAATACTGTTTAATGGCAAATACCCTAATAATATTTTAACTTAACGCTGTGTACTGTGTTTGTTTTAGGATTTTTGAATTCTCGCGGGAACTCTTTAATTTTCCGGGATAAAAAGTAGCCTACGTCCTTCCCCGGAATATTACCTACCTCTATACCAAATTTCATCAAAATCAGTTGAACAGATGGGCCGTGAAAGCGTAGCAGACAGACACACTTTCGCATTTATAATATTAATAAGGAAGTATGGATATGGATTATAACAGAAAAGTATCTGTGGATAAAACTGAAAACTAAGTATTATTATTTGTTAATTTAATAGATATTGTATATTTTTTAATTAATAAATAGTAAGTAATTTAACATGATATTGGGATGTTTGGGATGCCACATGCGTGGATACGCTGGCGTTGTCCCACTGGCAGGCGACCTCCATGGCGGCGGGGGCGGCGGCCACTAATGCAGAAAGAGCCAAGAGGCGCAAGTATGAAATTATAGAACACTAGATGATACCCGCGACTTCGTCCGCGGGGATGAAGGTTTTTTGATTACCGCGGGAACTCCTTAATTTTCCGGGATAAAAAGTAGCCTATGTCCTTTCCCGGGATATAACCTACCTCTATATCAAATTTCAGCAAAATCGGTTGAAAAGATGGACAGGGAAAGCGTAGCAGACAGACAGACAGACAGACAGACACACTTTCGCATTTATAATATTAGTATGGATTAGTATAGATAAATAATTAATTTCATTTTTGTGCCTTTTGGTGTTGAAACCCTGGGTTCGTGGGGCGAAAATGCTAGATCCTTTTTTAAGGATCTATCTTCTCGTCTCACAGAGTCCACAGGTGACCGGAGGGCTGGCAGTTACCTCGGCCAACATATAAGTTTGGCTATTCAGCGGGGTAACGCAGCCAGCGTTCTGGGCACATTGCCTCATTGCAGCGGCATAGATAATATTTTTAATGTTTAGCTTTTAGTTTTTAATTTAGATTTTAATGTATCTTGTATAATATTATTTTAATAAATTAATGTGTTCCAATAAATTTTATGTCTTTATTTAAACATGACATTTGAATAAATTTCACAAGTGCACAGTGGAAGGTGTAAGGAATTATAGCATAACTATTAGGTAGATACTGCTTTAATTCGGATAAATGGATTAGATACGAGTAGGTTACAATTTGATAGCGCAGAACACTATTTAATGGCGTTCCCAACATTCCTGAATGCGAAGACACAGGAAGGTGAGTTTATTGGATTTAGTGTTTCTTGACTCTCGTGATCTTATTGAATTCAGTCTGCGATATTTTTACTTACCTGCTCTTTATTTATATTTCCAATTCTTTGTTTAGTATCATTAGATCTTTTCAAAATTTCAGATAATATTATGGTACATAATTAAAACATAATTATTTTGATACTAGATGATGCCCGCGACATTGTCCGCGTTTTTTGAGTCCTTCGGGAACTTCCTAATTAGATGGGATTGAATATTGTAATCTATGTGTTCATTCAGGGTATAATATTAGCAACCCCCTTTCCAAATTAAAATTAATTTCAGTGTGGTTCTACGTCATAAAGAAAACTTATAATATGCATCAAGATAAACTTGATGGACCCACTGAAGTTAGAATTGGGTATTTGACAACTATTCAAATAAATTACTTTTTAGTGATTATTAAATAAAGGATCTCCCAAAAGGCGTAATATCCACGTCCATTGATAGTTTTATGTTGAATAACTATTTTAAACTATCGATTAAAGTAAAAAAGTGCGTCGAACTTTGATGACGGCACTGTTTAATATTTCATACAAAATCCCTTTTCCACAATGAATTGTTTTTCTGCATTGTATTTCTTATTGCTCAGGCCTTTCCATTTATCAAATAATGGTAGTTTATTTATTTGGGATTATAATGCGGTAGATTCCCAGGTCCTTCCACATACGACTCATCTAACTGCAGCACTCAGCGGCGCTTATTTATTACATAAGGAACTCCTTAGTATAGATTTCAATACAAAATTAATACCTACAAAGAGTTCCCTAAGTAGCTCTGAAAGCGGTAGTAAGAGCTGTGCTATAAGTAAACAGCAGTAAGTAAAGTTAATCTTTACAATAGTTTAGACTTAAATTATTTGCAGAAAATAAGAAAATATGATGAAGTTCTCCGTAATTGCATCTTATCTTATTATCAAGTAACAATCGAGGCTCAGAGCCCGTTTGAAATTAAATGGAACTCGAAAGAAATTTCATATAGACGGCAGAATTTTCCAGAATTCGTGAAATCCGGTTAAATTGGATAGGTAACAAGTTGAAAGTGCACAGAAGTAATGAACGGCATTCCTAACGTTCCCTGATGTGAAGACAAGGTGGGGTTATTGGATTTGGCTTATATTGAGTTCGGATTTTGAATTCGGGTCTGCGATTTCTTGATATATTTTAGTAGCAGAAGGACGTTTAATACTTAGTCGGAATTTAACTTTTAGTAGAGATACTTACTTATTGATTGCTTTATTATTTTAAGGTTTGGTGAAACATACAACCGTTTTAACGATTGATAAACATTATTACATCGAAGTCAAAAATTATTTCACGGATTAAATTTTTACAGGCAAAATATTTAGTTAGCCAACGAAGAGAAAAAATAATAATAAAATGTACTATATACTGTAATATGAAATATCTAAAGTTATACCTGGCATTGACATTTTCCACAATTCATATGGAGCATTTAAAAAAAAACTCACCGATCACCTATCGGTGATAGTGGATGTGACTCTATGATTCACATGAAAGCCTGAGTCACTTTCCAGCCCCCCAATCATGTAAGAATGTTCGATCAAACGTTTAAGATTTTTGTCAAAGTAAAATAATCCATAACTGCATTGAATTAGAGCTCAATTTCGTCTGCCCATTCTTATACGTTTAGGTATGTACGATACCCTAAACGTATAAGAATGGGCAGACGAAATTGAGCTCTAATACAATGCAGTTATGGATTATTTTACTTTGACAAAAATCTTAAACGATTGATCGGACATTCTTACATGATAGGGGGCCCAGGTCTTTAACTATAGTTAACCACACAGAAAATCATGTCAATCTGTAGTTCCGTTGCAGCATGATTGAAAGAAAAAAACAAATTATTGACATACACACAAGCACTAATTAACGGACTATCGTATTTATAATATTATAATTATATTATTTATTTTTATGTAGCGATTTATGAGCAAATTATATGAGGTAATGTTAAAAATATATTATTTCACTAGCTGATGCCCGCGACTTCGTCCGCGTGGATTGAGGTTTTTCGGTTCCCGCGGGAACTCTTTAATTTTCCGGGATAAAAAGTAGCTTATGTGTTATTCCAGACTATAATCTATCTCTGTGCCAAATTTCATCCAGATCCGTTCAGCCGTTGGAGCGTGATTGAGTAACAAACATCCATACATCCATACATCCACACATCCATACATCCATACATCCATACATCCATACATCCATCCAAACTTTCGCATTTATAATATTTATTTGATTTAATTTATTGTTTCTTAAATTTTACGGCGCCTTCTACTGATATCGTCGTATATAAGGCTATATTAAGTGTGAAACTTGTGTGAAAAGTGCCAAGTGGAGCAAAGCAATGCATGTTCAATGTCCCCATCCCGTGGGAGAGACCGTGTGGTCGAGAGATGTGATATATTTATCGACTGGCTGAGTTATCGCTCTGCAAATATTCTGCAACTTGATGTATGCAGATGCTTTAATTAAGAGATGTACTTGAGAAATAGAATATTATTTTAACATTAGCAATCATCATTTGCATTCCATTTTGTTAATATTTTTATGAATGATGGTGTATGTGTAGTAATATGATACCTAGATGGTGTAGTGAATGATAGGTTGACGAATAACAGAAGTGAGTGGAAGAAGAAAACATGTTGTGCCGACCCCACATAGCGTGGGACAAGGGCAAGAAGAAGAAGAAGATGGAGGTATGTATCTGTAGTAATAGTGTAAAACTTACCAGCACCCTCTTTAATATCACCGGTCCATCGTGTAGAGGGCGCCCCACACTTCGCTTAGTACGCGGTCTCCATTTCAGGAATTTTCGGCTCCAAATTATCCATCATAATCTTAGCCCAACGCCGGCTTAGCCTGAGTCTGAGCACTCTTAGTACGAAATGGGTTTTTGATATAATCTACTCATGGACCTATTTCCTAGGTCTATGAGTCTAGTAAGCTGGAGAAGTAACTCTAAGGCCGACTTCATATACCTTTGAGAACTGAATGAAGGGCTACTAGGAACTACCAGGCATATTTCGCTGCATATTTTTGTCATGTAAAATTAAGGCGTACTTAGTGTAGGTATAATTATTTATAGGTACTTCTATACTCTATACTATAATATTATAAATGCGAAAGTTTGGATGGATGGATGTATGGATGGATGTATGGATGGATGGATGGATGTATGGATGGATGTATGGATGGATGGATGGATGCTTGTTACTCAATCACGCCAGAACGGCTAAACGGATCTGGATTAAATTTGGCACAGAGATTGATTATAGTCTGGAATAGCACATAGGCTACTTTTTATCCCGGAAAATTAATGAGTTCCGTGGGAACCAAAAAACTTCAATCCGTGCCTACGAAGTCGCGGGCATCAGCTGGTTTAGTATATATTTTTTACCCAGAACATTGTATTATGCGTAAAAATTTAGTTCACATTGTAAAATTTATAAAGGCGTTAAACAAAATAGAGAATTTTATTTTCAAGATTCAATTAGGTATTCCAATTCAGGATTGGCCAACTCGACAGACCTTTGCATCGTTACAGTAATAGCAGTTACTGCTTCAGATCCATAAAAACCAACATTCGGATCCTAATGTATTCAAATTGCGCTGGGAACGGACAGAAATAATATTCCTTTTATTCTTATACTCCATAATCCACTCGTTATCTCAAAGATAAATTATTTAGAAAGAAATTGAGGCAAATTTTATCATCCGTTGTATCTTTTTTCCTTATTTTTTTTTTTTGGTGAATTGGTTATTGACCACTAATCGCTTGTTTGGTTCAATAAAGTCAGTAACTATAATACTATTGTAGGTGTTATTGTTAATTAATGTAGACTTAAGACTACATGAAGACACAAATAACTTACTCGTAGCATGTGATTAGGTATCCATATTAATACTAATATTATAAATGCAAAAGTGTGTCTGTCGGCCTGTCTGCTATGCTTTCACGCCCCATATGTTAAACCGATTTTGACGAAATTCGGTACAGGGATAAGTTGTAGGGATAACGGAAGGACATAGGTTCCCTTTTTGGCCCGGATAATTCAAGAGTTCCCGCTGGAACAAAAAACCATTATCTACGCGGACGAAGTCGCGGGCACCATCTCGTAATTTATAATAGTTAAGTAATGCTATAATTTAATATTATATTTTATGTGCATGATACGAGTATCATGCTACATAATCGGACTTTGGCCTTTGTCTGGAAGTTCCTTTTTTCTTCTAAATCTGATTCCCGCAATAATTTGCCTATTTTCCTGATTTTCTGGGGCTTAGACATGAAGCCTTTAATTGACGATATCGGTCGTGTCTGAGAATATCTCCCATCATCTAGCGTTTGATGAAGCATATAAATTAAGTCTCTATTTTTTGAAGTGAAAACTTCTTTAGCCGCGTTGAGCACTTTAAATTATTGGTAGGGGGCAAACTTGTGGATTCGCGTCACCGTCATGCGTCACCGACATGCTCGCGTTGTTACGAAGACAATAGTCTTAAATATAAATATACTTACTACATTCGTAAATAAACTTTAATGCCTTAGTTTTAAGGTTTATCTTTATTTATATTTTAATTTTTAACTTACGAACAAAAATACTAATTAATGACTATAAACTAAAATATATTATCATCATATATTACGTCTTTAAAAGTACTATTGGTGTAGGTACGTATTAACCTTGATATTTGTAAATGTAAGTATGTAAAGAAAACTAGAAATGGCCAATTATGATTTTAAAGATTTCAGGAGATAATGAGCCATTGTATCCACAGTATGCAAATTTTCAGTCGCACTTGATCGGTGTTTTTTGAGTTCTCAGAACAATAGTCGCGCGATTCCCCCATTTGCACAATAGACACGAAATTGGTATGCAGATACCGTTGTACACGCTACCTGACAATACACAGAATGTGTATACAGCTTTATACAGCAAATCTAGCAAATTGTCAGTTGAATAACGTCGTAACTACCTCTCCCCTATTGATTTGCAACGTATATTCCATTACTCCTACATTACTTCCTAGGTCTATGAGTCTACTAAGCTGGAGAAGCAGGTCAAAGCCGACTTCATACACCCCAATTCAATTTGGGAATTCAATTTGGGTAAGGTCAATTTGGAAATTTATAATTTCTGAATTTTCCCTGATATATTTGTATATGAGGTTTCGGCCGTGGCTAGTTACCACCCTACCGGCAAAGACATGCCGCCAAGCGATTTAGCGTCCCGGTACGATGTCGTGGTAGAAACCGAATATGGGTTTAATATAACTGCCATGCCCTTAACAGGTTAGCCCGCTACCATCTTTTTTTTTTTTTTCTTTATTCAAAATAAAAGTGGAATTGTTACAATTTTAAACATGTACTTGTAAAAGCCTCCACATAAACCGCGCAGGGTTCTCAGACTGCATCATCACTTACCATCAGGTGAGATCGCAGTCAAGGGCTAACTTGTAGTGGATAAAAAAAACAAGACAAAACGTCGTTCCCTTACGATGCGGACCCAATCTGAAATCCCACAGGCGACTAAACAAGCATGATGGGACGCCAATGACGGCTTTGCAATACCAAGTATAGACTGGGGATGGATTAATTGAATAAATTTGCATTTTAACTCTGTGCATTTTCATTTATTTCAAATTGGGTGAAATCACGCGCGAGAATACTTACACTGAAAAGGTTTTAATTCGCTTTTACCAAATATGTAGTGATAAAACAGTAAAAGTATATGTTATCAGCAGTCCGAGCGGGCGCTTTTTTCCAAACGACAATTTGATCGTGACAGCATTATCTACCGGAATGAGGAACTTTCTAGCCTAGGTTCCCTAAAAACATCATAGGTGGCGTTATTTTGCTACCTAAGTTTATGAGAGTACAATGAGTTGTTATGTACCCTTTAGCCTGATGGCCTTGTCTCGGATATTTTACGAAGAAAACTAAAGCTAGTCACTCACTGTTACCATTAATGCAATCTGCCCTTTATACGTTAAACTAGTCGCGCAGTTGACGGCTTAACACACAGCTTTGTGACACCCAATACAGGGTGGTGGCGGATTAATTGAATAAATCTGCATGCCATCCCGAGACAATTCCATTTGTTTCAAATTATGTACCCAAAGGATTGTTGTGAACATCCAGGTGCTAGCCAAAATCATAGTTTATTGGCAAATCTGCGTATTTTAAAAAGAAAAGTCTTGTCCCATCTGATTGACTCATCAACGCCCAACCCTTACCCTTTATGTAGATATGGAATAAAACAGTTTTTCCTAAATTCTCAAGGAAGCAAAGCCTCGGGCGGTCGCCAGTTGTACCATAAAAATATAGTGGTATTTAATCAATATTGAAGATTTTGAGAATATTTACCATGCTGGTCAAAAACAGTCTTTGTCAATCCATACTTATATAAAACGTTAATGCGAAAGTGTATTATTGTTTGTTCAATTCTTCAGTGACACCGCAACAAAGCAAAGGGATCAACGTGCTTGTTTGCCTAAGGGAGGACCTGGAGACTGAGATAGGCTTTTTATTTAGGTAATTCATAGAAACCCCTGGGATTTTTAAACCTAAATCAACGTGAATGTAGTCACGGACATCTATCTAATATAGAGTTATAGAGATATATTATTATTATATCGTGGAAACCGCCAAGACAACGTCATCGTAAACTTTTGACAAACTTAATAATGTAAATGGTACTACTTACTATAATCCATACTAACATTATAAATGCGAAAGTGTGTTTGTTTATGGGTTTGATCCTCAATCACGCCGCAATGGAGAAACGGACCGACGTGATATTTTGCATGGCTATAGTTGAGGAACTGGAAAGGGACATAGGCATTTTAACGTTCACATAAGCAGGTTTAAAGGGATATTATTTTACTAGCTGATGCCCACGATTTCGTCCGGAATCAGTTTTTTTAATTTCCGCGGAAACTCTGGGATAAAAACTTTGGCAGTTTCCGTGGGAATTAAAAAAAAATGTATTCCTCGCAGACGAAATCGTGGGCATCAGCTAGTAAAATAATATAAAAAGCATATGGTTTTAAAAAGGTAGGCACTTTCAAAACACTCCTCTGATTATGATAAAGGAAGCTCTCGTCTCCAAATAGGAGTGAGTAGAACGTGTGTCCCGGGAGACTGGGACGATTAACGCCGTTTGAGTTTCAGAATACGTACGTGATTCAGAATAAATTACCCTATACGGTAATCTTCCTTTACGCCATTTTCTAGTTTTACGTAAACAATCCATACCAACTTACCAATAATATAAATGCGAATGTTTTTGTCTTTATTACCTTATCATTGCTTATCGTTTAACCGATTTTGGCGTAAATTAGATTATCCCAAACCTGGAAAATCAAAGAGTTCCCACAAAAAAAGAAGATTAACACGTTGAGTGCGAAACCAGGTCTAAACACCTTGTATACGTCTACGCTTACAGTGCGGCTAAGAAAAGTATAGACTTCCTTGTCGCGCGGAAGGCATAACTTTAACTTGGTTCGGTGTAGGAAAGAGATGAATATATATCTAAGATGTATTATTAAAATATAATACAATGGCTTACCTACCTTAATACCAGGTTTTTACACCTGGCACCGCACGGAAGAAATAAAATTTCATCATAATGCGAAACCAGGTCGAAGCACCTTGTACCCCGCTCACCTGGTACCGCACCCCGCGTTAGCTTCGCGCGACTAGTGATGGCTTGAAATCGTGAGAAACGCACGTGTCGACATGGCGTCAAGACCAACAAAACGGTGCCGAAAAAATATATTATATGATGTTTGCGAGGACAGTGAAGCAGTGAAAGTTAAATCCAATTATAGATTTATTTATCAGAGACAGGTGAGTCATCATTACTATTTATTTTATTTACCTAATTACGTTTCCCGTTTAGTGCGTATTTAAGTTTTTTTTTTACAAAAAAGGACTTTGACAATGATACAGGTAATTTCAACGGAGACGTAAATGAGTGCACACACTTACACATACACATACATATATACATCCACATTCAATCCACGCTCACACACATACACATACAAATAAATAATAATACATTAATAAATTTATCTTTTCAGAACCCGCACGAAAACTTGACAAACACACTTTGGTAAAAGGTGATAAGAAGAGAAATTGTGTCGGATGTTACGCAAAACTCCGAACCTTTTTAACCAGTCGCCAAGCTGACAAATAAGTAAAAAAAAAATTAACTAAATGTGTTCAGTGTAAAAAAAAATTTTTGCTACCCATGTTTTATTGAAAAACATTAATATTCATGTTTGTTTTTTTCCATTATATTAAAACTTAATTACAGCTATCGATATTTTTATTTCACATCCTTAAAATACGCACCAGACTTCCCTTATTCAGTGCGGCACAGGGTGGTTAAGCCCTGTATTTTGAATATAGCTATAATTTTTAAACTAAACAAGTTGTTAACGAACGCCTTCAGGTGTATGTCAATTAATTCATTATTAATAATATTCAAAGCAAAAAAAACATATATATTTTTACATGAAGCCCAAAAAAGGATTTAAGTTTCTTAAATTTTACAGGGTCTTTTACGCCTTGTGCCGCCACAATGGAAGTTTTATTACCAGGTGTATAGGCCTTGTACCGAAGGAATGGAAAGTATTGAAAAGTTACTGTCGCAGCAAACGTGTTAAGAGGATCGTCTAGTTGTAAATTTTCATACAAAAGCGATAACGTTTTTCTTCCAGTAAATGTTGTCCAATTTTCATAATTTTTAGAAATGTTGCAGATACAATGAAGAACTATGCTATAGTATGTTTTAATTTAAAATAAATATTGTTTATGTTATAAGTTATTAGCGTCTAAATATCCATATTTTTGACCTAAAAACTTCCTCGAGAATTTTTTTCTTTAAATTTAACTAACCTAAAATACTAAAAAAATAAAACGTACGAGCCTAGATTAAGGTGTACGAATCTAATGAGAACAAAATTGTCTAATTTCGTAAATGTTTGGGGGGTAAAAACGTTATCACCCGAAACAATATTTCAAGAATAAAATGTAGGCATATTCCTACTGGACTTGCAACTCTCTCTATCGCACGATACGGAGAAGGCAGCGAAGCGTTGTGAAACAGATAGCATTATTGAAAATACCTACTCGCGTCGTGTTTTGTCAGTAGACGATCCTCTTAAAAAAATGTTAATTCGTGCTAGCAAAGTAGCAACTATCATCTTTATGTAGTATCAAGCATGCTTGAATACGCGTTTACCCTAAAAACATGAAAACTATGATTAAAAATGAAATAAATTTCCACCCGCTTACGTAGCCTTATTTTTCTTTAGACTTGCCCCAGCTTAAGACCTTACTTGCCTTACTTGCTCTTCAAAGCACTTTAGAAATCGTTGTAAGCAATATACTCGTATATTCAAAGCAAGGCAGTGTTTGATAATAAATCTTCAAACTACATAAAAGTTAAGTTAAGTTAAGTCTATGCAAGAAAGCAAGATTATTATCTTTTCTAAAATTTTCCTGCACATACTATTCTGCAGTGCATTTTCACAATAATTATCCAACCCGCAATATACACTATCTATAATTGCTCCACTCGCAGACAAAGAAAGACAAG
The DNA here is from genome assembly GCA_917051295.2 of Erebia ligea. Classification (NCBI taxonomy): domain Eukaryota; kingdom Metazoa; phylum Arthropoda; class Insecta; order Lepidoptera; family Nymphalidae; genus Erebia; species Erebia ligea. The sequence continues at coordinate 15,810,350 of OU785226.1, forward strand.
GAATTTCAGAAAATCAAAGGAAATAAACGGGAACTGCTAAGCGGATTTCCTCCAATCTTTTTCGGAAGTAAAATCTATATTTTCAATAGATAGTCTCGTTTTATTTTACGATACCGTACGAGGAGCTTTTATTATTCTTCTATTTTAGAGACGCATATGAAAATTAATATAGAAATCGCTTAAATAAAACGAAACTGATTGATATGCCAATTAGTATAGCGTGGTTTCCACTGCAAAAAAGGTAATGAGGGGGAAATGGCCAAGCGATACTCACTTTGTGTGGTTCCATACACAGAGTCCGTGTGCACAACTAAAATAGGTTTACACTTCCACTAACAAAGACTTTTGACAGTTAATGTGCGCACTAATTTTGACTAATTTTGAACATTTTTTGCTCGCTAAGTCCTTTCCGCTAGCTCTTTGTAGGTGAAAGTACTTCGATGCAGTTTACTCTAGCTGGCTCGGGGCAGAAACCCTGCTTAAATTTTAAATCGCTAGATTGATATGTCAGTCAATTTCTTGAACACGCATCAAAAAGTTTTATAAAAGAGATTAATTACCATGCTATGAATTCTGTATGTGTACTCGCGAAGAAAGCGTAATACTATTCAATTGATGACCTTATGAGATCATAATAATATAAAGAGCGATTCACAATGCGCGAAACTGCAACTACTAATAAACGAGCATTCGTCGTGTTTCTTGCTGTTTCTTTCCGGTAGCGTAAAACTAGATCGACTTGATGATTTGAAAGCATCAACATTTATTTATACAAATAAAAAAGCTTATGGTACTTATTAAAATATATTATGTTAAACTATTTTGCAGTCCTATTAAAATAACATTAACATTTTTGCTGTATTTTCTTATAGGATATGAGGATAAAAGGCTTTTTATTTATTATTATTTTTATATTAAAATAACAAGCTCTCCTGATAACTGCGGCGAAAATTGTCTGAATGCTGCGAATATAAAATATCTAAAGCTAGTAGCTACGTTAGCCGCAAGGCGTCTGAATTTCAAAGTTCTATCGAGCTCATTGTTCTAGCACGTAGAGCAACAAGATCGTTTTGCTTATATCATCTTCGTTTTACTTGGGATCATATCTTCTTGATAAAATAAAGTGAGCTGAGGAACTAGTCGACCTTAATCGGTTTTTCTATTGGACCGCGTATTTGAGAAAATATGCGATATTTCTTTTTGTTTTTAAAAGCATTTTTTCATTTAAATTCAATACGTGTTTTTTTGGATATTTAATCTATTATTGTGTGAAAGAAACACGATTGGCTTAATTTTTTAAAATTATAAAAAATAATATTTTCTAAAGATTTCTTCTAAATTCGTAGAAACGGTAACGAGATTTTCTGTAAATTTAGATATTATGTTTTTAGTTTTTCTTTAAAACGCTTCTCTTACTACGCTTACTCGTATTTATAGTATTAAATTGTATTTATTTTATAAAAGCGTTCGATCGCGCTAGTATCTTTAGGCGGGTTAATCCAACATATCGGCACTTGAAGTGCTAGCACATTGTCGCTCTCTTATCCACAGCACACACTATCTGGTATTGCCCCGCACTGTCACACATTGGCGCGAGAATGCATTTTGTGAAATCACAACACTCCCAGGGTAACCGCAGAGCGGGTTCGCAATACCAATCCAATCTCGAAGAAAGGGCAACCGATTGTTTCAAATCAGCTTTTGAAATATTTTCAAATTGTTTCCCGTTGCCATTTTTGACTTCAGCAGCCCTATTCTCTGACTATACTATCCTACTATTCTATATACTGTTTATACTATTTACTACATACTTATACTATATATACTAATTTAGATAATAAATGCGAAAGTTTGGATGGATGGATGTATGTTTGTTACTCAATCACGCCAGAACGGCTGGACGGATCTGGATGAAATTTGGCACAGATATAGACTGAAATAACACATACGCTACTTTTTATCCCGTAAAATTAAAGAGTTACCGTGTGAAGCAATAAACCTCAATCCACGCGGACGAAGTCGCAGGCATCAGCTAGTGCAGTCGAAATTGAAAACTGGCTAACCAATAACATTAAATCTATACCGAACACAGATTAAATAGTGTTTCTTTCATACCTACCCATGACCTACCCCTGATCGGCTCCTATACTTAGAAACTAAGTACTCTGTGGAAACGTACCGTTATTTGTTTTTATCTTTATTCACTTTTATACAGGGCAAAACGAGGCAAAACATCGCTCCCACTTACGGCACTGACGTTTTATGCTATACAGTCTATGATGTGTTTACACTCTTTTACTGACTACAATAATATTATCCATGTAGAAAATTGAAATTTTGTTTTGAATTTCATACTGCGAAAAATGGTTACAAACATGTCCTAAGTATTTGACTCTAAGCCAATAGATAATTTCAATTCTGATGCTATAACAATATCGATCTAATACTCAATACCTCATAAAGCTATTATTGTAAACTTACTAATGAAATATTCCTGTCACAAAGAAACCCTCCCTCGATAAAATCATTAAAAAACCAGTGCATAAATCATCACGCTACTCATTACGTATACTTAATATAAAATTGATTAAATACATAATCGATGCTCTCCCCTCTTTTCAATTAGCATCAAATCCACCTTTCATGCTCATTCCTTGGAGAAAAAGAAGCAAACCTTAAACGATTTTGGGGATCCGCCACCTAATGAAATCCTACGACTAATAGAGGGGAAGAAAATAGGGGATAACGATATTCTAATAAATCGAAACCGCGTTGATCTTTAATCAAATATATTAAACTTGCTGAACCATGGAATTTCTGAAAATTCTTTCTATGTTGTCGCGAAAACCTACGTGCAAAATAACAAGTTTCTAATGCCAGTGGTTTGAGCTGCACTTTAATATATTATTTAATTTTTAACCGACTTCCAAAAAAGGAGGAGTTTCTCAATTCGGCGCGTATGTTTTTTTTTTAAATCCACAACAAGTTAGCTATTGAGACTTGACTGCGATCTCATATAATGGCTAGTGATGATGCAGTGTAAGATGGAAGCGGGCTAACCTGTTAAGGGCATGGCAGTTATATTAAACCCATTGCCCATACCCCTGATCGGTCGATTAGTTTCTACACGGCATTGTACCGGAACGCTAAATCGCTTGGCGGCACGTCTTTGCCGGTATGGTGGTAACTATCCGCGGCCGAAGCCTCCCACCAGGCAAAAATTGTTTTTTTGTAATCATTGTAAAAGACATTTATTTTAATCAGTAATGAATCAGTCAGATTCTCCTTTTAATATACCAACATAAACTAGATGATGCCCGTGACTTCATCTATGTAGTCAATGTGCGTGAATGTTAATCTATATCTATATATATAAAATTCAAAGTCCTGACTGACTTATATATCAACGCACAGCCTAAACCGCTGGTCCTAGAAATATGAAATTTGGAGGGTGTATTCTTTGTGAAGATTAGGTATCCACTAAGAAAGGGTTTTTCGAAATTCCATCCCCAAAGGGGTAAAATAGGGGTTGAAAGTTTGTATGAAAGTCCGTCGTTTTTCAAGTTACAGCCATGAAACTTGATATCTGGGCTACCGGTTTAAAATGAAGAATTACGTGTTTTGCCATTTTTGAAACTTCTACCCCCAAAGGGCTGAAATAGGGGACGAAAGTACTTTAAAAAAAATTAATTATAGGTTATAGGTTTAAAATTATGAAATACGTATTTCACAGTTTTTGAAATTTCTTTACCCAAGGACGTTAAATAGAGAGTTTGTCCTTCAATCACGCCGCAACATAGCAACGGATTGACATCATTTTTGCATGGGTATAGTTGAGGATCTGGAGAGTGCCATCTAGACTTATTTTTATTGCTGAAAATTAAAGAGTGCCTATGGGAATTAAAAAAACTTATGCCACGCGAACGAAGTCGCGGGCATCATCTAGTTTATAGATAAGCCCGTAGACACACATTGGTAATTTTTCGGCATTAAAAGTAGCCTATATATCGCACTTACTTAAATCTCTTATCATAGCTCGCTCCATAGCGCACTGAGCTACTCTTAATTTGTGGACGGCCTATATAATACCAGTTTCGACGTTTCCGCCCAATACCTATACGTCATTAATGTAGTACCTACTTCTAAACTAATAATATAAAGAGGAAAGATTTGTTTGTTTGTAATGGATAAACTCAAAAACTACTCAACCGATTTTTCTAAAAAGAAAAAGTTTTCTAAAGTTCTAAAAAAAATTCGCGATAGCATATATTTCTATCTTTATGGTTATTGACTCACAATAAACATTTTTATGATTTTCAAATTAGGTCTACACCAATGCTTTACTTGCGAAGGTGTTTTAACCGAAATAGTATTAATCCTTATCAAAATAAATATGTTATTCATCTCAAGTATCTAATTAAGATATTATATATAGAGTTACATATTTGTTCCGTTTGCCGTGGAGACCCTGGAGCCGTGGAGTCTTAGTGCCAAAAATTTTTTGCGAGATATTTCACCGCGGTTGATTGCCTCATCTGGTGACAGAAGGGCTGGCTCATTTTTTGCGCAAAGGATCAGCCTGGCTGTCCAGCGCGGAAATGCAGCCAGCATTCTCGCCACCATTCCACGTGGGCATGATTTATATAGTAGTTAGGTTAGGCTAGCTAGCTTTAATTTCTATTGTATTGTTTTCAATAATAAAAAAAAATCTAATTAAGATAAAAATTGTCCTTTACATCATGTCGGGCTGGCGGCTGTGGCAGGTGTGGTTTGGACGGGGCGTACTCTTACAATGTAAAATTAACATGTAAAACCTGCCCACTGCCCACTGGCTATATTGGGTATAGACTATTAGGATTATTAGTGCTACCCGTGCGAAGCCGGGGCGGATCGCTAGTAGTAAATAAAAATCAAATTAATTTTCAATTTGAAAGCACTTCGCGTCCACGATGCAGATTAGCGATGCAATTTCATTTTCAGAGGGCAATTAACAATGATTTGTATCATCCATCACAAATGCCGGGGTCGAACATTTCGGCACTTTATTAATTATGCCGCAATAGTAATACCATTTCGTTGGCACAGAGGCAAAAACAATATTAATTTACATAAATTAATCTGTTATCGGTTATGCTGAAATTATATTTGGAGGAATAAAATCAATTAGTACTTCAACCGACCACGGTTTTATGCGAATAGCTTGATTATAAAAAGTTCTTAAGATTTTCGAGATTTCGATGAAAGATTTCGTTATACCTAACTATGTAACAACTGTAGATTGTGCTTATCTTAAGGCCTGTCCTGTAGGGAAATATCTGAAGAATATTAAAAGCTGTTAATAACTTGAAACCAACGACCTCAATTTACATAGACACGCCCTGTCAAACAAAGACTTATTTTACTAACGCCATCTAGTCTGTAAAGCGGGACAGCGCTATGGCGGGAACAAGGACAGGCTTAAACAGGTGTGGAGCGCGCTCTACAGGTCGGACGCCTAATATTTTTGTATGAAAGGGCCCATCTAGTATCGATGCTTGAAACCTATCTATAAAGCAGTAGGTACCTACTTATGTAGGCAAATCGTAAATGTGATTTATTATAGAAATTACCTACTATATCGATTGATGGAGGATATTTACAATTTGCTTACACTCACTTATTACTACAAGTATTTTGATATAAGAAATGGGAGAACCATCAATTAGGCCGATCGCAACAAAAGTTTATTCCTAAAAATCGTGATTTAGTCCAATTTACTTCTAAGGTATTTAGGCTTCAAAATAATAAAACCTCGGCTTTCAGATTAACATTAACTTTATTGTCCATCAATTATTCTAGGCAAATTCAAATACAAAACACTTTTTCCCAAACTTTTTAGATGACATCTTTTTCATGACTCCCCATAGAACCTCATTTCCTCTATATTTACTTTGTCTATTCAATTATGGTGTCTATAAAGCTAGCTTCACATCAACTTTACCAATACACAATATATTTTTCCAAATAATGTAAAACAAATCCTTATCACATGATCACATAAAAATAGGTAGTAAATACCAATGCCTAATTCTCAACTGAACATCCAAAAGGATCCACTCTACTCTCTGTCCACATACCTAAACATCTCAAAATAAGGAACTAGCTATTATCTGTGGTTAACATACTTAAATAATCTGTGGTTACTTTGCCGTTGTAAATAATCAAAATCTAACATTCGGCCAATCCTGATATAAAGTTTGTCCCAAACTTACAGTCAACATAGTCACATCTTTGAACTAAAAAAAAAAAACAATAATCTCCCTTCATGACATCTTTAAGCATACTATTAAACTATCTGATTGTTTACAAGTTATTTTGCAAGATTATAGTTACCTAAAACAATCATTGGCAAGTTCACATTACAAATAATAATCCTTACATACCTATTTAATTACTTAATGAAGCTTGCAACTTGTTTAGTCCCTTTTATGAAACCTATGTTAATTTTAAGTATTTTGTAAAGCTGATTGTAACATGCTAACCTTATTACATAATAACACCATACTATGTACCTACTTACAATCATGTAAATAAATAAATATTCTATTCTATTATATTCTAATGGAATTGACAACATTAACCTTAACAAACTCAAATAACATTAGGTACCTACTTAATTTGTCAAAACTTAACTGATAGATTTTAGAGATCTGCATCAAAAAACAAAAACTACTTAGGTATCTTTAATTAAGTCATCATCAATCATTTAGTTCTCTCTGGCTTTATTAACAAAAGTACAATAACAAATACCTCCCTGCATTATCAATGGTTCTGACAACCTTGATGTGTCAATTAACTATTAATTTACTAACTTTATCAACATAAGCATATTAATAAATTCACTCTTATACCATCAATGGATCTGTCAACACTTACGTTTCCTAGCATATTGATGGATCTATCAACACCAATAAGACCTAACTTTAAAAGCTGTAAATTCACTCATATAACATCAATGGATCTGTCAACACTGATGTTTCCTAGCATATTGATGGATCTATCAACACCAATAAGACCTAACTTTAAAAGCTGTAAATTCACTCAGATAACCTCAATGGATCTGTCAACACTGATGTTTCCTAGCATATTGATGGATCTATCAACACCAATATTTACAATATCAAAGAATCATTACTCATACATTTGGACTAACTTAACATAAGTATTACAATAAATTCACTCCTATAACATCAATGGATCTGTCAACACTGATGTTTCCTATCATATTGATGGATCTGTCAACACCAATACCTAAATCGAAGAGCTATCAATCACTTATAAACTCGCTAACTTTATTAACATAAGTATTACAATAAATTCACTCGTATACCATCAATGGATCTGTCAACATTGAGGTTCCCTAGCATATTGATGGATCTATCAACACCAATAAGACCTAACTTTAAAAGCTGTAAATTCACTATAACATCAATGGATCTGTCAACCCTGATGTTTCCTAGCATATTGATGGATCTATCAACACCAATAAGACCTAACTTTAAAAGCTGTAAATTCACTCAGATAACATCAATGGATCTATCAACACCGATGTTTCCTAGCATATTGATGGATCTATCAACACCAATAAGACCTAACTTTAAAAGCTGTAAATTCACTCATATAACATCAATGGATCTGTCAACACTGATGTTTCCTAGCATATTGATGGATCTATCAACACCAATAAGACCTAACTTTGAAAGCTGTAAATTCACTATAACATCAATGGATCTGTCAACACTGATGTTTCCTAGCATATTGATGGATCTATCAACACCAATATTTACAATATCAAAGAATCATTACTCATACATTTGGACTAACTTAACATAAGTATTACAATAAATTCACTCCTATAACATCAATGGATCTGTCAACACTGATGTTTCCTATCATATTGATGGTTCTGTCAACACCAATACCTAAATCAAAGAGCTATCAATCACTTATAAACTCGCTAACTTTATTAACATAAGTATTACAATAAATTCACTCGTATACCATCAATGGATCTGTCAACATTGAGGTTCCCTAGCATATTGATGGATCTATCAACACCAATATTTACAATATCAAAGAAGAATAAATTCACTCAAATACCATCAATGGATCTGTCAACATTGAGGTTCCCTAGCATATTGATGGATCTATCAACACCAATATTTACAATATCAAAGAAAAATAATTTCACTCAAATACCGTCAATGGATCTGTCAACATTGAGGTTCCCTAGCATATTGATGGATCTATCAACACCAATATTTACAATATCAAAGAAAAATAATTTCACTCAAATACCGTCAATGGATCTGTCAACATTGAGGTTCCCTAGCATATTGATGGATCTATCAACACCAATATTTACAATATCAAAGAAAAATAATTTCACTCAAATACCGTCAATGGATCTGTCAACATTGAGGTTCCCTAGCATATTGATGGATCTATCAACACCAATATTTACAATATCAAAGAAGAATAAATTCACTCAAATACCGTCAATGGATCTGTCAACATTGAGGTTCCCTAGCATATTGATGGATCTATCAACACCAATATTTACAATATCAAAGAAAAATAATTTCACTCAAATACCGTCAATGGATCTGTCAACATTGAGGTTCCCTAGCATATTGATGGATCTATCAACACCAATATTTACAATATCAAAGATTCATTAGTCATTCATTTGAACTAACATGACATAAGTATTAAGTACAATAAATTCACTCCTATAACATCAATGGATCTGTCAACATTGATGTTACCTAGCATATTGATGGATCTATCAACACCAATATTTACAATATCAAAGAATCATTAGTCAATCATTTGGACTAACATAACATAAGTATTAAGTACAATAAATTCACTCCTATAACATCAATGGATCTGTCAACATTGATGTTTCCTACAATATTGATGGATCTATCAACACCAATATTTACAATATCAAAGAATCATTTTTCATTCAGTTGAACTAACTGCTTGTACAATTCGTAACAATTTTAACATTTCCACAGACATGAGAACACAAATATTTGATCAAATGATAATAAGATTCATAAAGTCTAATGATATTACTATGCATCTGTATTTGGTTTTCCTGTGAGTATGAGTTTCATACAGATATACATGTAAACTTAAGTACCTGCCTCCCAGAACGGTTATTATTACTCATTCATTTCCCCTAATTATACTTTCCTCTTTACACATGACATAAATGACAAATATTCTGTAAGCCTCCGCCAGGCTAGCTTATGTTATAATTCACCCCAAGAACTTTTATCTGTCAATCGGTAACAATAATGATAAATCGTTTATCTGCTGGGAACATTGTACAATTAAAATTTAAAACATGAGTTTTGTTATGACTTGATTTAAAAGTAATTCATAAAACCCTAATCAGTTATACCACAAACCTAATTTATACATAAAGATTATGACAAATTGTACCCATATGATTAATCTCTGATAGAAATAGTGTCTTAATAAATTATAAATAATTCTCAGAAATTAAATGACGAGACTAAACAATTCATAAGACCGCCTTTGCACCCTACTGTTATATCTTTTAATCTTTCTGTTTATTGTCCTAGTTTTATGTGTGTGCAATAAAGAGTTTATCTATCTATCATCCTAAAAATTATTTCAGCGAGTAAAAAAAAACACTTGTCTATGAGCCATTCATGCAGCTTTCTTTTAAATGTACTAAATGGTATTTATTGCATTTTAAATTAAGTATTTGAATGGACATACTATAACAGTTCCAGCTAAAAAGCGCAGTTCTGCATGAAATACCAGCAGTCTATCTGGATATCTTGTATTAAAGATTAGATATCTATCTTTTTTTTTTAATAAATAAATCAGTCATAATATTTTCTTTACAAATAGGCTAACCTCATAGATATATTATAAGCATGGTACTGCAAGAACTTCTAAAATTTTAAATAGAGGCCTACTGGTGGTCAGGGGACCTACTCCACATACAGCTCGGACAGACATCATAATGTCCAATGAATTTCCCAAGTGACAAGTCCATATTTCACAATTTGTTACAAAACTCAATAAAACCCGAAGACCTGAGCCACTTTCTCTATATATTGAGCTATTTCATATACTGTTTGCATGCTACTTCCTTGAGCAATTCTCTTTGTTCCGAGTTTAACTTTAAATGTTGGAATTTCAAAACCACCTTATTCTTTCTGGAGAAAAGATTATCTTTATACTTTGACACTAAATTTGATTGACAGTTTTAACATAACACAACAGGCAACTCATCTCAGGTACTGCCTTTACCAGCCCTTGCCAAATCTCAATGTTTCATAAACCCAAACTCAATAGTTGATACTGTGCAATGTTCAATATACCTTGGCCTCTGCTTGGCAACTACTATTATTTTGATTTGTGCAATCATGAATAATGTGGTGAAAACATATATTGATATAATATAATATCATGAAGAAAAGAGCTGTTTGTGCCATTTACAACATGGGTCCACCAGAGTCTCTAAGAACTAAATTCAAAGTTAAAATTATGATCGTTCACAACCAATACATATTAGAAAATTTACTATACTATATGTGCATAAAAATATTCATAAACTCAAGGGAAAAAATGGCTGTCATATGGTGTAATACAAGAAATAAGAATAAACTTGTAATGCCCGCTTCTAGACTTTGTAAAATGAGTAATTCATTTCTTGGTAACTGTATACGTTTTTATAATAAACTGCCAGAAAACTTACCTATTGGATATGTCTCTCAACAAGTTCAAAGTTTTTGTAAAATGTAAAATAATTGTAAAGTCCTATTACAGTGTAAAGCATTATTTGAATGATAGGAAAACAGGGGTATGAATTGTTCCAGCGCAGCTGCTAATTATGCTATAATTATAATACATTGTTATAATTATTAATCTAATTTAAAAAAAAATCCAGCCAAGTTTGTTGTGGGCTCTTCTCAGACCAGGGCGTGTTTGAAACCCTCGTAGCTTTAGTTTTAAGATAAGTACCATAACTATTTATCACCATCATATTTTATAAATAACTGGATGTCAATAAGTGTAGTATAACTACCTAAATTGAATAAATATTATTTGACTTTGACTTATCATAATATAAACATAATATTAGTAAAATATAAATGTGTATTAGTATACTTGGCTTGTTCAATACTATGGTAATATACTTCTCACAGTTCCTTCTTAACCCAATTCTGGTATTTGTATCACTTTCATATGTGAATATCCCAAGGAACATTATAGAGCGAGATCTCTAGGTATGATAAACCCAAATATATTTTGGTTACTTTGCTGAACCAGCACAACAATATTGTTACTCTCACATGAATCTTAGGAATCCCAAATAGCATCAAAAAAAAAAATTAAACAAGTTTAAACAAAGAAATAAATTATACCAATAACTGTCTGTCACTCAGTGCCTCACATCTAGAACAATAATAATTATTGAAATCAGTGAATACTGACTACAGACCTATTGAGCCTTTCTGTTATATAACCGTAACCCACTGCACTGCATCATGATCATTATGCTTTTGTCCGAAAAACAGCTATTTTGCTGCCCATATATTATTGTGCCCCAACGGTGAGTGCACAGAATCAGTAAGCCTGTCTAGCCCTGCTGCAACTTACCTAAGCTTTGCGTTATTGTGCAACTCTCACTATCGGAAATCGAAACCTAGCAGCTCTACAGGCCAGACTTCTCAAGTCAACTGGTGTCGTAGCCCCTATCTTTCACATAATATGGTAAGTACAAGAGCGTGGTACAATACATCTTTCACATAATATGAGTATGGTAGGTACAATACACCACAACTTCCACACATTAAAATAGACTAGAATTTGATAGACTTTTTATCACAACCCTGAAGGCGCTAATACACACACCACAACCACATAAACACTTGAAAACACGTCTTGATAAACACTTGAAGTACATCGTATAAGCACCGAGAGCAGCTAACCTATGTCAGCCTTGAAGCATTTTCACTCGACCTTATTCGATTTCACGGGAGAAACTCGATGTGCCGTTTTCCGTGCCCTGCTATGCAGACGACGCCTGTGTCTCGTGTCGCGTTTCGTTTTACTCGATTCATCACGACTCTTTCGTCTTTTACTCCGCGATTTCCTTGAAGAACTGGAATCAGTATCGCTGGTATATCCCGACGCCGTCGCTGAAGTGTATAGCTACTCCTTTCCGCATCCATTAAACTTAACTGTTCGTGCCACTTCTGATAATAAAACCTCGGCTTTCAGATTAACATTAACTTTATTGTCCATCAATTATTCTAGGCAAATTCAAATACAAAACACTTTTTCCCAAACTTTTTAGATGACATCTTTTTCATGACTCCCCATAGAACCTCATTTCCTCTATATTTACTTTGTCTATTCAATTATGGTGTCTATAAAGCTAGCTTCACATCAACTTTACCAATACACAATATATTTTTCCAAATAATGTAAAACAAATCCTTATCACATGATCACATAAAAATAGGTAGTAAATACCAATGCCTAATTCTCAACTGAACATCCAAAAGGATCCACTCTACTCTCTGTCCACATACCTAAACATCTCAAAATAAGGAACTAGCTATTATCTGTGGTTAACATACTTAAATAATCTGTGGTTACTTTGCCGTTGTAAATAATCAAAATCTAACAAAAATTACGTAGGCCCGGTGGCAAAAACAACACCAATTTACATAATTAATCCGGTCTCAGCCACGTCGGTGACGACCGTAAACGGATTACGTTGAACCTAATTGAATGGTGGACGCACGAAAGTACACTGGAAACACCCTTGGACCTATGTACTAGGAGAATGTTTGTAGGTAGTGTTTGTCTGGTGGACCGTGGAAGGCCAAAGCTATGGCTACTAACCTGCTGTAACAATCTAAGGGTCGGAGCATATCTGGCGAAGCGCCATACCATTATCGACTTTACTGTCTTAGAAATAGATTCGAAAATCAATTGAAACAAATAATTATACCCCGAGATTATTGGCACAACGACTAGTGGGCTGGTGTGAACACTACGGCAAAAATTGTAGCCAAAATTGCCACAACAATTATATCCATTTATGAGTGCCAAGCTTTTTCACCACTAGATGAAGTCCGTATTGACGTTGCGTCGTTCGCTTGGGACTCTTTGATTTTTTTGGATAAAAAGTAGCCTTATCCTTGAATTTTAATTCAGGATTTATTTATTTATTATCGCAAAATAACAGGTGCTATATGTTTTAAGACATGCATCTTCGAGTATTAACTCAGAGCCAAAAGCTGATCAGCCCGATTCCGATTGTTGCATTCACAATCGCACTCGCCGTAAGCCGATTACTGTCGGGCCTTCCAATTTGGCAGCAAATCTCTTCGCACCTCCCGGCTACGAGCATCGCTACGAGCCTTTTGTGCAGGTGATATTACACTGCGGATTGACAGCGGATAGGCTTCCCCTGCGGGTGGAAAAACTTGTAAGTCCTCACGTTACGTATGGACAAAATATTGGAAGAATACTTAGGTATTTCGTTGTATTCACTCTTAGATATGCCACGTTTCTATAAGAATTATTTTTAGTGGAATCCATACTAATAATATAATCTGTCTGTTACGTTTTCACGTTCCATCTGTTCAACCGATTTTGACGAAATTGGGCAGAGTTGCATCCCGAGGTAGGTAAGACTTATTTAAATATGGTTTTATCCCGGAACGAATCTTTTCAACCGATATTGACAAAATTCGACGAAGTCAAGGGCATCAACTAGATATTTAATGACTTAATTTTTTTATTAGCCTAGTCATTTAAACACACCATACTTACCTACTTTTTTTTGGAAAGTCATAATTACTGTCATGGTAATAAGTAGATACATAAGTTAATTAAGTGTAAGTACTTGTTGATAACATGATAAATTTTTATTTAACAAGACGTAGGTATCATTTTACAATAGCATCACAGTGTGGAGCCACTTTCAAGCACCGTTGGTGGTCGATTAAGTATTATTATAATTAAAGTGTTTGTATCTATTATCTATATCTAACCCCCCAACCCGCATTAGAGAAGCGTGGTGGGTCTAAGCTCTAATTCCCTCTCTCCTATGAGAGTGGAGGCCTGTGCCCAGCAGTGGGACGTTAATGGGCTGTAGTGGTATCTATTATGGTAGGTAAGTAATGTTATATGTAGCCAGGCATGTGCTCTTTCGTCTCTACTGTAAATTTTCCATTATAAAAAAATTGAATCATAATCCATACTAATATTATAAATGCGAAAGTGTGTCTGTCTGTCTGTCCGTTTGTCTGTCTGTATGTCTGTCTGTCTGTCTGCTACGCTTTCACGGCCCATCTGCTCAACCGATTTTGATGAAATTTGGTACACGGGTAGATCGTATCCCGGGGAAGGACATAGGCAACTTTTTATCCCAAAAAATTAAAGAGTTCCCGCGGGAATCAAACAATCTTAATCCACGCGGACGGAGTAGCGGGAATCATCTAGTAATATTATAAGCATAGTTTATGCGTGTTTACTATTATATCTACTCTCTGACTATACTATCCTCGACGTTTGGTTTGTGTGTGTATTTTTTTAAAAAGCTTAGCTAAGCCTTAAATACCCTTGTTTTCAGAGCCCAAACCATTTTAAATTGTATTAGAAGACCCATCTCATTTATTCGCCGTTTACTGCACCATGGATCAACATAACGACACCTTTATTTCTTTAAAGTCTCTTATGGAACCCTTAATGGAAAAATGGGATTTAGGTTAATTAAAAAGTTAATTACGTTCCACTTAGCCAGTTCGATGTTTTAGCTAAAATCAATTATAGAAAATTCAATAGACGTCCTTAGATATTGAATTATAGGCAACTTTGAAGAGGAAGGGCGGATTTGATTACGTACTGAAGAGTCTTTGACGGTATAACTTGAAAAAGTCCTAGAAAATATTATCATATTTCATTTATAGCTTTCTTTTTCAAGGGACTTGTACGATGGAGACATTGCAGGCCCTAAGAAGCTTCTAACTGTGATAGTATTTCTAGTTAAAGCTGAAAGTGTATAATACTCTCGACGAAGTACAATAAGATTGTGGTAGATACCAATGATATCATAAAATTTAGTATAAATAAGGCTTGTTAGAATTTAGTAGTATTGAGATGAGTAGATAAAAAATAAAGCTTTCAATTAATGACTATAACTACTGTATCCTTACTTAATAACTACTCGATACTCGATACTAGATCTGACTGCCGTTTTAAATCCAAATAATGTATTAATAATTTAAAAACCCACCAACACTTAAAATGAACTGTTACCTAGAAAAGACGTTGATGACGTTGAAACAGCTGGGCATAATGTGTCTAAGAATGTTCAACTTCAACATTATTGTTCGATCGATCGATTTCGATGTTTTCATAAGTTTAAAATCATCATACATTACCTTGCGTTGCATCAATTTATAGGCCTATGGCACATGTAACTATAAATTAAGAGGCAGCCATAGTGCCACTGTAAATTGGCACGGTAATGAGCCATTAGGCTGAAATTATCAGAACTGAATAGGGACTATAATGCATGATATTCGATGAGCTATTGATGTTTAAACGGGATTTATAGATGACGGAGAGGATTTACTGTATTTATCTGTATCTATCCTGATAATAAAACATCGCTTAGTTTTTAAGAGCGTCCTTAGGTACTATCAAGTGTTTGGCTTATCCATACCACAAGGAGTAATTAAAAGTTTTCAAAAACTCTACCCTAAGATTGCACCACATCCTGTCAAGTGATTACTTACGATAGATCTACACTGAGAAAAAAGACCTTCCGAAATACGGAAGGTATTACCGTCCCTTTTGACTCAGTAGTAAATTTACCTTTCAACTTGGAAGGATAATATTACCGTCCAAAATTTCCTTCCAAACAATGTCTGCCTTCTATTTTGGTGGGTAATACGTACCTTCCAGATTTCGGTCGGAAATTCCTACTGAGTCAAAAGGGAAGGTAATTTTTGGAAGGAAAATAAATGACGGTAAATACATTCTTGGTCATATTTGTTCGGTAAATATAAATAACCTTCCAAATCTAGAAGGTAAAGACATAATATTACCTACCTAAGGCGAAGGCGAATACGGAACGGGCTTTTGCATTCCCCCCCAAAATTATAGGCTTTCAAAACGCACTGTCCCAGCAAGGGTGGAAGCAGGGGTCCGTATACCACCTATGATTTATGCTCTGCTATGCGCTTTCAATGAATGTCCCAACTAGGTGGAAGCACCATTTGCCACGATGCAGGTACCGATACAAGCCGACTTGGCGATATATATGTGTTTGACCGGCGCCACCCTATAGCGCGAGCCAATATACGCGTAGCGACATCTAGTGGTCGGGTCGGGTACTACATTCGGTGTTACAATTTCTATTTAATAAAACTTATTCGTTTTCCTTCCGATACCGAAATATTCCAATTTGATTGGAGAGATATTATCATCTAATTTAGAAAGATGTTCCTTGTGTTGTTTTCTCCATATGTGATCCATCTAATTTGGATGGTAATTCCTTCCAGCGAGCCTTTCTAATCCCTTCGTTTTTGATGGAATAGTAATGTCACTTCATTTCCTACTAAATAAGAGGGTAAATATCCTTCAATTTCGGAGGGTAAATATGCGTTTTCCTTCCGACACTGTTCCTACCGAAAAATTATAATTGATTTAGAAGGATATTATCATTTAATTTAGAAGGATACTCCTTGTGTTATTCCCTCCAAGTGTGATCCATCTAATTTGGATGGTAGTTCCTTCCAGCGAGCCTTTCTAATCCTTTCTTTTTTGATGGAATAGTAATGTCAATTTATTTACCACTAGTTAAGAGGGTAAAATATATCCTTCAATATCAGAAGGTTAGCTGCGTTTTCCTTCCAACAACTTTGGATTTGAATTCAGAAGGACATTAACATCTAATTTGGAAGGATAAATTTGGGAGGAATTATTATAATGCATCCTTATTTAGTAGGAATATTTAGCTGGAAGGAAATTCCTTCTTGGTTAATTCCTTCCAACAAATTTCCTTCCTTTATGTTCTTCCGTATTAGACGGATAAAATTCATTACCTTCTAAATATCGGTAGGAATTTGGCAGTTCCCCGATTCAGAAGGTAATCGGTGGAAGGAAAAGACCCAATTTTGGAAGGAATCGGTTTTAGAAGGTAAAAATCGGAAGGTACACAAGGAAATTTTTCTCAGTGTAGATGTTATTTTTAAATAGATCTTAAAGTTGTACAAAATAGGCAAGGAAACATAGTCTGGATTTGAGTAATTTAGTGATGAGCCAATCAATTTCATACGCAATTATTTTTTTGTCTCTACATTTTATATATTTTGCTCTTTATTTTGGTTTTAAATACTTAAACAAAGAAATATATTATATTATTTTGTGTTAGAACCCCTTCAAATAATATTTAACTAGGTACCTACCTATCTATAGAATAGTACCTACTAGACTTATAATATGAAGCATTTCCACCTTATGTTACCAACAGCCTAATATTAATTTCGTTAATTTATCGTAAATTCACAGATTGAACGAATATTTTCATTTAATTTAAATTAAATCAAATCAAACGACGTGTTCTAAGAATAGAAAATTAATACACAAAAGCACACTTCTCTACGATGATTATAGTTTATTTTAGCACTAGTATGACAATATGTTAACGACAATGCTGCAAGCTTTTCAAAGGTAGCATTTATAACACTAATAAACCAAATCCCAGAGGCGGACTAAAATTTAAGCCTAAAGGGCTGGTGCTTTCCGGACCTAGATATACAGAGGGCCTCTTGAAATGTTTAGAAATCCTTATTACGTTATACCTAGTTATCTTGAGAAGGTAGTTCAAGGCTCCTGTAGATTGTTCTTCGTAAAATAAATAAAATGTTTTATCTCTCTGTTCTTTTGTCTGTTTATTAGAAACTATTATCGATTTTTGCTTAAAATATAATTAAGAAAATTAAGTTTGCATAACGGCATAAAGCTGTGGAATGTAGTAGGTAAAGTTCGCGCGCGAGTTGAATGCAGAGTAAATGTATGGTGACATATACATTTACTCTGCATTCAACTGGTGGTTTTAATTGTTTTTCTGTTTGCTTTCAGTAATCGGGGGCCTTTACATTGCTACAGTGTAACGATTGCAATTCACTCCGATTGGTTAACACTCTTTCACTATTGGTAAAAATACATAAATTCAGCAAAGTCACAACAATTGTGATTGTAACAATTATTGATACAGTTTTTATATAATAGGGATGATGGTCTCTCCGCCTCGCCTGAAGTCTAAAATTAAACATTATAAAAACCGGGGGGCCTCAACAGATGCCACCTCGGGCATCATCCACCTTGGCTTAGTCCACCTCTGCCAAAGCCCCTTACTTGGACTTCCTTTGAAAATGTATGCAATTTTAACCAACAAATGTCATTTTCTCACCATGTCTGATAGTAGTTTGTAGCTTTTTGTATGTACATTGTCCAACCACATGAAATGCAACTCTATATCGACGTAATAGGAAACAAAATCGTGATGCATAATTATTGGTGTAATGAGTTATTAAGAAGTTTATTTCCAAGTTGCTTCAAGTTGTGTACTAGAAGTGGTTAAAGTTTGTACAACAATAATTATGCTTAAAAGGCTTCTATGTGTATCCTTCCTTGAACTTAATTATACTGTGTGTTTATTTATGAAGTAGGAAGGTATCTTATTCAATGACTCAAAAGATTTTGTATACGAGATAGTCTTGCAATTGATGATAATCTCTTAAGACGCAAATCAATAGTGAGGTCTAGGCTAGAGCGCGTAAAACATGTTTGTGGAATTTTTGGTGTTCCTTTAATCAAACCGGAGCCACCACAAGTCATAACAGAGCAACAGCAGATCATTGTGATTTTTTAAGATGTATATACTAGCTGATGCCCGCGACTTCGTCGCGTGGATTGAGGTTTTTCGGTTCCCGCGGGAACTCTTTAATTTTCCGGGATAAAAAGTAGCCTATGTGCTATTCCAGACTATAATCTATCTCTGTGCCAAATTTCATCCAGATCCGTTCATCCGTTGGAGCGTGATTGAGTAACAAACATACATCCATACATCCAAACTTTCGCATTTATAATATTTATTTGATAATAAATAATATATACCTTGTTAAAGACCTGAGCACGGTAATCTATATAGGTATATAAAAGAAAGTCGTGTTAGTTACACTATTTATAACTCAAGAACAACTGAACCGATTTGGCTGAAAATTTGTGGGGAAGTAGCTTAGAACCAGGAGACGGACATAGGATACTTTTTATCCCGGAAAATTAAGGAGTTCCCACGGGAATAAAAATAATCTTAAAGTCGCGGGTCTCAGCTAGTGTATAGATAACATTACCGTGACCTGAGTCAGTCTATGAGAATGACATAGACAACCTTTAATTAACATTACAAGGCCCTCACAGGATTAAATCCACGCGGATCAACTAATAATATGCATCAGGTAGTCGTCTATCTATATTATCATCATAAGTCATAACCCAAAGAATCTATCTATCAAAGCTATCTGCCACAGTACGCAGGTGGCAGATAGCAAACTTTCTGCTTATTATAGTTTGCTGTTTGATAAACAGTTTGAATATTATCCAACCATCGAACCTAGCCGCTAAAGTTTATTGTTGTATCTAGTTTGGCTAAAGCCAAAGTCCGCAGGCCCGGAATAACATGCGGTGTTGTTTGAGACAACAGACGCGACGGCCACGTGATGGTTAGCTCAGAGCCAGCTCGATAACAGGACAAAGTTTAGAAAGATAATAAAATCTTGAATTATATGTTACTAGCTGATGCCCGCGACTTCGTCCGGGTGGTTTAAGTTTTTTGATTCCCGCGGGAACTCCTAAATTTTCCGGGATAAAAAGTACCCTATGTCACTCAACTATACCCATGCCAAAAATCACGTCAATCCTTTGCTTCGTTGCGGCGTGATTGAAGGACAACCCAACAAACAAACACACTTTCGCATTTATAATATTAGTATGATTCCCCATCTGACCCGCCCCAGCATCGCTTGGGTGTAGTTTGGAAAATCAGCGAGGAATTTCCAAAAATCCTGAAACACGCATTTCTTTTCTTTTAACCGGAAACCTTATTAGGACCAATTTTCATGGTTAGATTTCTTTCCGTTTTAACCCTCTTAAGCATTTTTCCAAAAAGAATGACTTCATAAAGAAACTTATAAGTTATGACTGTTAAAATTAAAAGATTTATATTCCCCATTTTATATTCTGCGCTCCAGAGGCTTTGGCTCTATTGATAAATCAGTCAGTCAACTTTACCATAAGTAGGTACCTATACACAGAATACTAGCTATTATGTCTATACCTTAAGATTATTTTAATTAGTAGGAATAACATTCAGCTACACACTTATACACAGACTACAATAATGTCCCAAATCAGCATAATGATAATCACTAGTGATAACAAGCAAAATTAACGGCTTCATTTAATCCCCGAGGCGCAGAGAAATTAACCGAACGGATAATTATCACAATATTACTGTAAAAGTAAATCATTAATATAGATTTAAAACAGTGCACACGTTAAAATATACGAGATATATTACTTATCTTAAGAGGATCGTCTAGTTGTAAATTTTCATACAAAAAGCGATAACGTTTTTCTTCCCTTAAATGTTGTCCAATTTTCATAATTTTTAGAAATGTTGCAGATACAATGAAGAGCTATGCTCGTACGTTTTAATTTTGAAGAAATATTGCTTATGTTAAAAGTTATTAGCGTCTAAATATCCATATTTTTGACCTAAAAACTTACTCGAGTATTTTAATTTTTTTTAATTTAACTAAACTAAAATACTAAAAAAATAAAACGTACGAGCCTAGATTAATGAATTTAATGAGACCAAAATTGTCTAATTTCGTAAACGTTTGGGGGGGGTAAAAACGTTATCACCCGAAACAATATTTCAAGAATAAAATGTAGGCATATGCCTACTGGACTTGCAACTCTCTCTATCGCACGATACGGAGAAGGCAGCGAAGCGTTGTGAAACAGATATCATTATTGAAAATACCTACTCGCGTCGCGTTTCGTCACTAGACGATCCTCTTAAGAGTCCAAGGTATCTACAAATATTTACTTTTCAAATTCAAGCGTATTTTTCTATAAGAAGTTCTTATTCTTAAACGTGTTGATAATTATTATTATTCCATTCTTGTTTGCTGCAGATCTTTTTCCAAATAAAAACGTTCTGGTGAATAATAAAATTATTATTGGAATCTAGTTTCAGGCAATCCACTTTCTAAAACTCGTAATATTATATTTTATGCAACTTCCAAATCTTGCCAGCTTTTTTTATTTACTCATCATTATTTTTCCAATTTATTTCCTGATTATCCAAATGAAGAATAAGGGCGTGTGTTATTTCTGAACCCATACAACCCTGGTGAAGAAGGGCGATAGTTAGGTCTATAGTTCTGATATCCAGTTCCAGACAGTCCAGTATCAGATGACGGGTATGAAGGTTCATATTTTCCATATCCAGATGACCCTGTTTGATATGAATGATAATTCGAAGATCCGGCTCCAGATAGTCCAGTTGGAGACGACGGGTATGAATGCACATTATTTCCATAGCCAGTATGGTACGAAGGATATTTTGAAGGCTCGTAATGAGATCCGGTTCCAGACAATCCAGTTGGGGACGACGGATACGTAGGTTTGTAGCTTACAATTCCAGATAATCCTGTGTGAGATTGAGGATATTTCGACGAATGAGGATAATAAGACCCTGTAGAATTCAATCTCCATTTATGACCCCACTTAGAATGCTTAAGCTTATGCCCAGAATGTCTTCTACACTCCGAATAGTTTGTTACTAAGTAAAGGAACAAAATGCACAAGAATAATTTTCTCCACATTATTGCGTGGTCTTTGAGTTATATATTTAACCAAACTAAATATTTCAAGAGTTAGACTGAAGAAGGTTTTATTATTATGAATAAAGAAGAAGGTTAATCTCAATTAAATTATTATGATAAGGACTTATGATGTCGTTGTTATTTGAACATTTATTGATAAACCAACCACAAGCTATTAATTTCACATTTTCTTAAAAGTTATAACCCAATCCAGATGCTATTAGGATAATAAATAGTTATTTGTTATACAAGAGTGAAAAGTTGTTTTTTAACCGCGTGCTCAATTTTGATGACCGAGCAAGCGAAGGATTCTAAAATTGAATCACGAGCGGAGCGAGTGATTCAAAAATTAGAATCCTGAGCGTCAGCGAGGGAATCAAAAGAGCACGAGGTGAAAAATCTTTTCACTCGAGTGCAACACGTAACTTTTCATCCCACCTCAGCGAGGAAATGACTAAATGCAAAAAAAATCACAAGATTAAATTCAATTCTGTTAATTTCTTCGTCACTAGAATCACTCATTTTAGGTTTTTCACTTATTTTCAATTTTCTTGTTTTTAATCGGTTTTAATTTTAAACAATATGACGTGAAAGAAAATGGTGCGCGCAAAGCAAATTAAGTGTGAGTTTTTAACAAATTAAAAACGATTGTATGGAAATTCGGCACCATAGAGGTACAAGTGAATAGGTTTTAATGATGTTTTGAATTCACAAACTTCATAGACGAGTGATATTTACTAACGTGCACACGATGTTCTAAATTCAATTTACTTTATCCTCTAGAGGATAATAACGGCTTTTACCATCAGATATCGAAGAATAAAAATACTCTTTCCGAGATGGTGGGATGAAAAATAGGTTTATTTCTTTTCCTCTTTTGGTTACATTCATTCGAGAGAAAGCTAACTGTTATCTGAATATTATGATAGTACCTAATAGTTCGTCGATTATAAATTAAATTATTTTTATTGTCAAGACTTGGATTAGCCACACACAAGTGAACCTTACACTGTAGCAATCATATTATCTACTTACGTAATAAAGTCCCCGAAGAAGGCTAGTTTTATACAACCAAATCGATATTCTATTCGATTTTAAATAAATACCTTTACAATTAATTGATCCAAATCGCGACAATTATCCAACCGAATATTTCAATCGCCTCACTCGTTAAAAGTATCCCTCAAGCGGGGTGTTAGACTAAATACAAAGCCCCAGAGCATCAGACCTTCGTCAGAGGGCAGTCATTTCACGGGTATCTTGTTCCTTGTACCAATTACATTGTGACTGACCGCCAACCAACAATGACCTACCATTTCTCTAACAATCGACATCAAAATGTAAGGAAGTAGCATGCGAGTAAGAGAGGTCATGGTAATGTGGTCGTCGATATGTACCGCGTTTGGTCGAATGCCCCGATTGATTGGGATGCCTTCAGGACTAGTCTGTTTCAATAATGAAGTGGTAGGTTGCAGTTATATCTGTAGAATTGTTCAAAGTGATTCGTAAAGGATTTTTAATTGCGCGATTTCGACTTTTCAAAATGTTTATATTACAATTATCTATAGAAATACCCAGAATAAAATTGATGTTTGCAACAAAGTAATCTTACTTTTCTTAGAAAAGTATATTTTATAAAATATAAATTGATGCTACAAAACTATGTTTCCGCCCGGGATCGAACCGGGGGCCTTCTGCGTGTTAGGCAGATGTGATAACCGCTACACCACGGAAACTTGACAGAACCGCAATATCCGACAGTAGTTACGAATATATTAATGCATTAAGTGTTTACAAACTGACTGACTGCCAGTCAATATTTTCAGTGAATATATTCCGAAGCTGGATTAGGATGGATCCATTCATGCATCCTTTTGGAGAAATCGAGCGCCAATCCTCTGCCTTCCTCATCCATCCATGACTTCCCGCCACCTTTTTGACGTTGTCAGTCCAGCAGACTCGTCGTCCCACACTCTTACCGGTACGAGGTCTTCACTCCAGAATGAGTCTGCCCCAATGACCACACATGGCCTGCCCACTGCGGCACTTAACTTACAAAAAATTAGGCTATATTGGTTAGTCGTGTAACTAACTTCATCTTAGTCGTGTTACTTGACTTAGATATTATTGTATTCTTGAACAATTTCGATGCTGACTTTTAAGATGATATCGATTGATAAGAGTGGTGTGGATTGGTCCAACTATCTGGAAGAATAACTAGAACATTTTGATTGCTCTTAATGATTCCTGTAATTTAAAAGCCCACTGAACTGCAAACATGAAAAAAAAATCATGAAAAAAGATAAAACGATTTATTTTTTACATTAGGTACTACCTACTTATTTGGGAAGTAATAGATCTCTATACTCGAATGCTATACAGAATAATGTGAATCACTGCATATTTTCTTTTTAAAAGAAAAAGTTTGCCAAACGGCACTTCTATACGAAATAACTCAAGGTGTCTCGGATGATGTAAAACAAACTCGTGGGAAATCATTTGTGCCAGGTTGGATGTCTGTTTTTGGATTGAATTTACAATTTAAAAAGGCATACTCGTGTGTGTGCCTTTTTTAATTGTAAATTCAAAAAATCAAGTACAGCCCGTTGTACCAAAGACAAAACCAAAATGAATGAGACCATAAACAAAGTAAGGGCTGCCATGTTTTATGAAGCCATATAGCTGACAGTTAAGCAAAACACTTAATGTTGCGCCTACATCATTATCTCGTTCGTGCCACCCCTGTTTATTTAATGGCCCACAGTCGAAATATCAACCTTAATCCAACGTACTAGAGTTGCCAATGGAGTGTTAAAAAAGATCGCAATGATTATTTGAACTCTTGTCATGTTAGTTGGTTTTGTTGAAAAAAAAGAAAGTATTTGTGTAATGGCTTTCCTTTTCAGAACTTAGTATATTCTGCGCTTAAGGAAGAGGATTTTTAATCAACAATAAATTATAGCATGAATAAACAAAGGATATAATATTTTAATGCGCTTGCAGAACTCTATGTTCTGCCTTCTGAGTGCTTTACAACATTTTAGTATTTATTTACTAATGTTCCAGCCTTGTTAACATCCATTCCACACATCATTAAACAAGCATAACGTTTGCGATTTTTCAATAAGATCAAGTCAATAGGATCTTAAATAGATATTCTTTTTATATTTATGCCAAAAACTGTGAGCACTGTCACTATTTTCTGACCAGATCCTCTGAGCAATATATTTGTGGAGGCGTTAATTGAAGATTATATATTATTTTAAGGTCTTAATTATTCATCTTAATAAATTATTATAGTTGGCTCTAGATTTATAGGCATCCATTTTTCTTTTCGTGCAGCTGGATTAAAAACTGATTTAATTTCATTATATTTTATTCATTTACAGGATTTCATGTAACAGGAAACTACGATCCTAGTCATAATATTATAACACTTGCAATATCATGCCGGCGTGGAATTGTGGCATGAATACTGGCATAAATTAATTTAAAAAAAAAAATTGTCAGCTGCGTATAAAATATAGTCTACGTCCTTCATAATATAATAATTATGATCGCAAACATTACATCATTTACTTCATTTGAGAAACTGAGACTACCTTCACCTAAATGTCAAGTCATAATTAAATCAAATCTCGAGCTATTAGATTGTATAGAATCTACAATTTGGCGTTAATTAAAATTAATTATTTTAGTCCTGTCTCCGCCACATCAAAGGGCTTCGTAAATTGATATCCCTATATAAGTTGACGTCAAACGTTGCTGAGGTAACTACGTCGAGTATTACTATTTACTCGTTATTTTGAATCTTATTTTTGAGATATTTAATGATTTTTTTATATAAAAGCAAGACTTCGGTTTAAAGACATTTATTACTCAAAAAGAACATAAAAACGTTCACTTATATTGAGAATTAAACATTTAAAATTTAGTTAGTATCTATGTACATTAGTTCGTACTTCGTAAGAAAACACTGCCGATCGAGCTGATTGAAGACTTTCAAAAAATAATAAAACAATAAATATGTGAACAAAAATTATGTTTCCGCCCGGGATCGAACCGGGGGCCTTCTGCGTGTTAGGCAGATGTGATAACCGCTACACCACGGAAACTTGAGATATAATGACGAAATTAACATACAAACAAATATTTAACAACAAGATACTTTATATCTACCATAAGCAGAATACTAGTTTTTTTTTTTCATTCCATTACAAGTTAGCCCTTGACTACGGTCTCAGCTGTCGGTAAGTGATGATGCAGTCTAAGATGGTAGCGGGCTAATCTGTTAAGGGTATTGCAGTTATATTAAACCCATACCCCTAGTCGGTTTGTACACGGCATCGTACCGGAACGCTAAATAGCTTGACGGTACGTCTTTGGCGGTAGGGAGCAAAGTTCACTACACTAGGAAGATTCCTAGTTCCATGTTATCCACCTAGTTTTATCCATCTTTCGTATAGTGATCTAAAACAATTAGTGCTCCTTAGCAACGTAACACATCTCTGGTGAAAAGGCAGCCTGAGTCAAGTTATGATTAATGATCGTTAAACACTTCATGTCCGAAACAAAGTGCTGATATCTTAAAGTAACGGAAAGTGTCCAAGTTTTGATTAATGCGTTTTTTTACTTCTCCCTTTGGACCGTTTTCAATCAACTGCTGGAAAAAGTGAGATCGATAGGCCTAAGTTTTAAGGATTTTTGATTTGGTGCTTTTTTATCTGGCGAGCACCCCTTCAAAGTAAGCCATTATTAATTAAGTAAAGTGAAGATTTGGAATTTGAATGGAATACTAAAAAATACAAGGAATGTAAGACATAGACCTAATTTTAATCAAAGTGATAAAACGACCAGGCAAGTGGCAATCCAAACTTAGGTACGAACTATTCAAAACAAAACAGCTTAGAAATACCGCTTTGCACCTCGTCAGGCGGCACTGAGATTTCTCGACATTTTTCCTTCGAAGTAAGTCGACCTGAATTTAAATAATGTCACGGCGAAAATATAACCATGTCTTTCTTCAAAGCCGTTATAAAAGCTTGAAATACTGTAGCAACAACTGTGAAGGAAAGTAATTTCAGAACCATTCCGTACAAAGAGAAAAAGATTGAAATCATACCGCGCAAAAGAAAAGCTAAAAGCACATTACAAATTCACAAACAAGCACGGATACGACTCATTACGCTATTATTTATTATTTAGTGCGGCACTTGGATGCAGCTCAAATGCTACAAAGCGCCGCATAAAACTGCAATACAGTCTGATCCGGAGCGCGGAAGCGTGCCGCACTTTACGATTATTGCTTCCGCTGTATTCTTTGTGTTACCAGAGAACTGGCTTTTATTGTTTAATATTCTTGTAAAGGGAAAAGTGTATTTAAATTGCCTCAAATGACTGTTACAAAATATAGTCACGATAAATAGTTGTCATTATTTCGTGTTACGATTACATAATAGAAAAAAAAAAGAGTTTTGTTCAAAAGTTACTGATTAAAGATTACACTCGTCTTACAAAACTAATATGGTTCAAATATTGAACGACACAAAACAAACTCGTGCAAAAGAAAAGTAGAAAGTACGTTACAAATTCACAAGCGAGCACGGAATAAACGGATACAACCTGAGGCGGATAGGCCACTATTTATTATTTAGTGCGGCACTTGGATGCAGCTCAAATGCTACAAAGCGCCGCATAAAACTGCAATACAGTTTGATCAGGAGCGCGGAAGCGTGCCGCACTTTACGATTGTTGCTTCCGCTGTATTCTCTGTGTTACCAGAGAACTGGCTTTTATTGTTTAATATTCTTGTAAAGGGGAAAATGCATTTAAATAGCCTTAAATGACTGTTACAAATATATTCACGTTATTTAGTGGTCATTACTTTGTGTTACGATTTTCATAATAGGTACATAGTAAAAAAAAAAGAGATTTGTTCGAAAGTTACTGATTAAAGATTACAGTCGTCTTTCAAAACTAATTTGGTTCAAATATTGAACGACACAAAACAAACAAGTGCAAAATAAAAGTAGAAAGCACGTTACAAATTCACAAGCGAGCACGGAATAAACGGATACAACCTGAGGCGGATTCAACTCATTAGCCCACTATTTATTATTTAGTGCGGCACTTGGGTGCAGCTCAAATGCTACAAAGCGCCGCATAAAACTGCAATACAGTCTGATCCGGAGCGCGGAAGCGTGCCGCACTTTACGATTATTGCTTCCGCTGTGTTCTCCGTGTTACCAGAGAGCTGACTTTTATTGTTTAATATCTTTGTAACGGAGAAAATGCATATTTTAAATTGCCTTGTATGACTATGATTACAGTTACGTGCTTTTATTTTAGGTTAGTGAATGTTAATAACTTCGAAATGTTCGAAAATGTGAAAATCTTTGCAAGAAACCTATTATAACAATGTATGCCAGATGTTTGTCTGCAACACCATTTTTTAATAAATGCATCTTCTTTCTTGCTATTAGTTCTTATATGAAATATGTAGTTTAATTTACTAAACCTACTATTCGGTTTATTTCTACTGGCACGCAGCTTAAGGCGCCAGCGGAGGGTGAATTGCTCATACAAACGTAATACCAAAATAATTAGTAATTCGAGCATATTTCCTCCATATTATGCGATTATTAAGATTGAACTTGTATTTATCTAGGTCCCTGGATAATTATTTTTCCAAAATACTTTCCCAAAATTAAATGTAAGCACATTGCGTTTTGTATGTTTTTGCGACATAAACGACATGTTTTCTCCTTATTTGTTTCATATTAAAACCAACGATATCTCACGTACTAATTGATCAGGAACATAGCCTATATTGTCAAGTTACAGAATAACAACACGAAGTTAAAAACACAACAATTTTTTATTCATCATTTTTGGTATTCACGGAACAAGACTAAATGTACAACAAATTCTGTACACTCATATTGTTATCGCGCTTGCACGCGATCATGTGTCTTCAGCCAAATAGGGATAGCAATATACCGGCAAATTTATATTTGCGGTTCGAGTAGAAGTTGCGAGCGGCGGTCGCCGGTCCCTTAAACACTACCAGCTACTACTACCATGGGTGATGGATACATTTTTATGCAGCGAAAATTTGAAAAATCCTAATAAACGAAGTCACTGGAGTATTATGCTTATATGTTATGAAGACCAAAGAGAGCAATGGACAATAATTATCAATTGGAGACGCCCCGACGACGTGATTTTTCGCATGGGTAGGTATAGTTGAGGACCTGGAGGATGACATAACCTACTTTTAATTCAGGAAAATTAAGAAGTTCCCGTGGAAATTAAAAAAAAAATATTCCACTAAGAAGAAGTTGCGGGCATCAGCTAGTAATTATATAAATGAAAACTTTTAGGGATCGAAAACCAGCGCTATTATGGTAAATCTACACCATAACAGCATCACGCTGGGGCGATGCCCTTTTTGGAATAATGTTTGTGTCACAGTCTAGTTCCTAAGATGTGTCCTAGTAATTTTGTGTTTTGTATTTTAACTGTGTCCTTGGTAATTCCAAATAAAGTTTTATTTATTTAAATGACGCAAGATTTTAGTTCGCCAGCTTGGATGAAATAAACACTTCGCCAATCGCCAGGCATGGGTTTGTCCTATCTTATTGAAGCCGGGACGAGTTCAAAAACAGGGTTCACAAGAAATAAATTTCGCCTCTAAATTAATAGAAAAAACCTGACTCCACACGGCCTCACACGAGACGTCCGTCCTAACAAGGCTTAAGGGGCGTTCATAAATTTCCTCAGGGCGATAAATAAGGAAAATTGCCAACCCTTGTCTGGCTGTATCAAATTGCTGTACAAACATGTCAGTGGTAAGTCCCGACTGAAACTGAAAATTGTTACAAGGATGCCGTGAAGAAATTGTTAATAACGCGGGCTTATTCATGATCTAACTAGTAACTATCATAGACTAGCTGACCCGCTTTGGTTTTTCTCAGTTGAAATTTGGTGGATAACAGTCCGTAAACCCGTAAACCGACATTGTAAGAACTTTTGATGAGCTTTGTGCATGAGATATTAGTACCTATTATAACAAAAAGAAAATTAAAACATTAAAGATTAATCCCTCCTTAGTAGACTGTTGCAAATAAAAATTTAATTTTATTGAAATATAATAGTGAAATTCTCATTCTTGCAGAATACGTTTACCATTTTTGCACTTTTGGGTGACACTTTTCACCCATATAAATCCACGAAAAATAATAATAAATTACTTATAAAAAATACTAATATGATAAACACGCTCTTAAAATTGGACTGTTGCAATTCGTTTCTATACGTTCTATACAAAATTAGTTAATTAAAAAATCAAATCAATGTGCACGATTTAAAAAAATTTACGCGTCACAATAACCTGTATTTCTTAAAAGTTTGACGAAATTACTGATAAAATAAAATTTACCATGAATGTTTAGTATTTACATAACACAAATTGTGTAAAAATAAAGTTCTATAAAATACCTATATGACCAAAAAATATTATCAAAGTCTGATCAAATTCACGTGTAAAATGGTACTGCAGATCGTACGACCGCACGTACGTACGAACTTGACTACGCAAAGTATCAAAGTATCTTTACTGGCCTATGTCGTCTATGTATGAGTGCAGCCTAACGGTCTACTGTGCGGTATACCTACAGATTCCAAAATTGACCGATGGCGAGTATACGGCCTATAATCTTCTATACTTATAATAAAACTGTAACAGGTCCAATTCTGTACATTGAAGATATTTTGAAAATTTTTTTTGGAGGGCACTCATTATTCGATACTGAAGCCAAATCTGTAATTTTTTTCATTTTTGTCTGTCTGTCTGTCTGTCTGTCTGTCTGTCTGTCTGTCTGTCTGTCTGTCTGTATCTTGGCCGCGCATCACGCCGAAACTACTGAATGAATTCAAACGAAACTTGGCACGATTTGAGCCTATACTACGAGGTAGGACATAGGATACTTTTTATCCCAAAATTCTACCCCCGAAGGGGTGAAATAGGGGTTGAAAGTTTGTATGAAAGTCCTTAATTTCTCAAGTTATAGCCATGAAACTTGATATATGAGCTGCGGGTTGAAAATGGAGACATACGTGTTTCACAGTTTTTGAAAATTCGACCCCCAAAAGGGTGAAATAGGGGATGAAAGTTGGTATGAAAGTCCTTCGTTTCTCAAGATGTTTTACAAGTTATATCAACGAAACTTTTTATTTTGGCTTACGGTAAAAAATAAAGAAGTACGTATGTCACAGTTTTTCAAAATTCCACCCCTAAGGGGGTGAAATAGGGGGTGAAAGTTTGTATGAAAGTCCGTCATTTCTCAAGTTATATCGATTAAACTTGGTATACAAGCTACTGGTTGAAAATGAAGAAATAAATGTTTCACAGTTTTTGTAAATTTTACCCCCGAAGGGGTGAAATAGGGGTTGAAAGTTTGTATGAAAGTCCTTCATTTCTCAAGTTATAGCCATGAAACTTAGTATATGAGCTGCGGGTTAAAAATGAAGACATACGTGTTTCACAGTTTTTCAAAATTTCACCCTCAAAGGGGTGAAATAGGGGTTGAAAGTCCTTCATTTCTCAAGTTATATCGATGAAACTTGGTATACAAGCTACCGGTTAAAAATGAAGAAATACGTGTTTCACAGTTTCCGTAAATTTTACCCCCGAAGGGGTGAAATAGGGGTTGAAAGTTTGTATGAAAGTCCTTCATTTCTCAAGTTATATCCATGAAACTTGGTATATGAGCAGCGGGTTAGAAACGAAAACATACGTGTTTCACAGTTTTTCAAAATTCCACCCCCAAAGGGGTGAAATAGAGGTTGAAAGTTTGTAGAAAGGTCCGCCATTTCTCAAGTTATTTCGATGAAACTTGGTATATCCACGCGGACGAAGTCGCGGGCATCAGCTAGTACTTATAATAAAACTGTAACAGGTCCAATTCTGTACATTGAAGATATTTTGAAAATTTTTTTTGGAGGGCACTCATTATTCGATACTGAAGCCAAATCTGTAATTTTTTTCATTTTTGTCTGTCTGTCTGTCTGTCTGTATCTTGGCCGCGCATCACGCCGAAACTACTGAATGAATTCAAACGAAACTTGGCACGATTTGAGCCCATACTACGAGGTAGGACATAGGATACTTTTTATCCCGAAATTCTACCCCCGAAGGGGTGAAATAGGGGTTGAAAGTTTGTATGAAAGTCCTTAATTTCTCAAGTTATAGCCATGAAACTTGATATATGAGCTGCGGGTTGAAAATGAAAACATATGTGTTTCACAGTTATTCAAAATTCCACCCCCGAAGGGGTGAAATAGGGGTTGAGAGTTTGTATGAAAATCCTTAATTTCTCAAGTTATAGCCATGAAACTTGATATATGAGCTGCGGGTTGAAAATGAAAACATATGTGTTTCACAGTTTTTCAAAATTCCACCCCCGAAGGGGTGAAATAGGGGTTGAGAGTTTGTATGAAAATCCTTAATTTCTCAAGTTATAGCCATGAAACAGCATTTTGGATGAAGAAGTACGTGTTTCACCATTATAGGGGGATTATACCGTGGGATAGTAATATAGGCTACTTTTTATCCTGGAAAATTAACTGAAAAACTTATTCCACGCGGACGAAGTCGCGGGCATCAGCTATAAAGAATATAGGTACATACATACATACAAACATACATACATACATACATAGGCTACTTTTTATCCCGGAAAATTAATGAGTTCCCGCGGGAATCGAAAAAACTTAGTCCACGCGGACGAAGTCGCGGGCATCAGCTAGTAGCCTATATAAGTGCGGTCACTATGAATAATGACCGGTTTCAATATCGAATTCCGTCCGGGGACACAATTTCATAATTGCCGGCTAGAAGTGTAGCCTTCATACTGCCCAGTCCAAGTGATAAATTCAAGTTAACTCAAACCTTGATTTTTAAATGGACCACGGGCCGTCGGACATTTTTAAAAATATGGCCGGTCAAAAAAATAAATTTATCAATTTGACCGACGCTCTTGGTCATTATTCATAATAATCGGTCCATATAAATACTGCCCGGTTAATCAAGTTGCCCGTAACCTATACACCAAAAATTTTTAGTCTCTCTCTGTGGCATACCTATTCCTGAAGGTCATGACCTTTCACAAAATGTTCATATAGGACTAGAATACCGTGCGGTGAGTTCCCCTAGGTCCTTCTGCATTCGACTCGGCGGATAGATTATAGCCTGGAATAACACAAGGGCTACTTTTTAATCCCGGATAGTGACAGAGTTCCTGTGGGAATTAAAAAACCTCAATCCATGCAGACGAAGACGCGGGCATCAGCTAGTAGGTACATATCTACCGATTGTATTTAATGAACTTTGTCTAGTGAGTGGTAAAAGTTTTCGTTTAAGCAAACCCAAGAGCAAAACTTCCCCCATTAAACACAGAGCTCTGATAAAGTCAATCCTTGTTCTAGTAAAACAACGATCAAAACATCTCTCGTCTTCTAACTTTATGTAAACTAAAAGTTTTTATTCGGAAACAAAGGAACGATCATCTGAGTTACTCCTTTTTACTTATAGTTGATAATATGACTTAACTTTTATGAAATTGGTACTTACTTCTTTAGTAATGTACTATGAAGAACACTTTCTACCAAAGCAAAATTGTTTTTTCTATATGGATCTGCACACGCTAACGTGACAGGATAAGACATCGTTCCCCTTCGTCCGTACGGTTCATTGTTATTGGCGTTTTAATCAAATCAAATAAATATTATAAATGCGAAAGTTTGGATGGATGGATGTATGTATGGATGTATGTTTGTTACTCAATCACGCTCCAACGGATGAACGGATCTGGATGAAATTTGGCACAGAGATAGATTATAGTCTGGAATAGCACATAGGCTACTTTTTATCCCGGAAAATTAAAGAGTTCCCGCGGGAACCGGAAAACCTCAATCCACGCGGACGAAGTCGCGGGCATCAGCTAGTAAATATTATAAATGCGAAAGTTTGGATGTATGGATGTATGTTTGTTACTCAATCACGCTCCAACGGATGAACGGATCTGGATGAAATTTGGCACAGAGATAGATTATAGTCTGGAATAGCACATAGGCTACTTTTTATCCCGGAAAATTAAAGAGTTCCCGCGGGAACCGAAAAACCTCAATCCACGCGGACGAAGTCGCGGGCATCAGCTAGTTGCTTATAAACCAAGGAATTGAAAATATAGAGAAAGAGCAACTAGTCCTCTAGCCTCAGAAGGATCTGGGAATGGTTCCCGCATTTTTATCCAATGAAACCTACCTTATCTCTGTGGAGATTGGATATCGCCGAAATTCGTCCGAGAGGACATTATTTGAAACCCTTCAAAGCATGGGTAGGTACCCTTTTCATATTTTAAGTATTTAAGGTGGGTAAGCCTTGAGATGCACGGAGCGGCGCGGCGCGGCGCGGCACGTCACGCAGTGGGCCCGGCCCCATACAACTTTATACAAGGAATACTTACTTGCCGCTACGTGCCGCGCCGCGCCGCGCCTCTGAACTGACCTTTACAATGCATAATACAGTTTTTGGTAATAGAAAACATTGTGAGGAAGCCTTCATAATATTATCTCAGAATTCAATATAAAACTACTATAGCTTCGGAGTCAGAGGTGTATTTTAAGGTGACTCTAGAGTAAAGTATAAAGTGACAGACGTACACAAACGACGGCCCTGTATAAACTTGTTAGAGCGTGTAAACAGACTCGACTGCGCTGCGTCACCCCTGGGTTACTCTTACGGACCTTACACATTGATCTATTAAAAAAAACATACCCTGCATCCATCAAACTAATATTATGAATACGCAAGTGTATTAATTGTTTGTTGGTTTGATGTATTGTCCTTCAATCACGCCGCAATAGAGCAACGGATCAAGTGATTTTTACATCGGTATAGTTGAGGACCTAGCGCCAGGGAGGTCATCAAAGATATATAATGAAGATATTTAAGATGGAGCCTCAACCTGTCCTGTCTCCTGCTAGGATGATAAGTAATAGTCGCTCTAAATAGTCAATGAGTTAAGATTGCAAATTAACAAAAACAAAAGAATTTAACCAAACCACAAAATAATTTTGTTTGCTTTTAATTATTATAATAATCAAATCAAATAAATATTATAAATGCGAAAGTTTGGATGGATGTATGGATGGATGTTTGTTACTCAATCACGCCCTAACGGCTGAACGGATCTGGATGAAATTTGGCACAGAGATAGATTATAGTCTGGAATAGCACATAGGCTACTTTTTATCCCGGAAAATTAAAGAGTTCCCGCGGGAACCGAAAAACCTCAATCCACGCGGACGAAGTCGCGGGCATCAGCTAGTAAATATTATAAATGCGAAAGTTTGGATGGATGTATGGATGGATGTTTGTTACTCAATCACGCCCCAACGGCTGAACGGATCTGGATGAAATTTGGCACAGAGATAGATTATAGTCTGGAATAACACATAGGCTACTTTTTATCCCGGAAAATTAAGGAGTTCCCGCGGGAAACGAAAAACCTCGATCCACGCGGACGAAGTCGCGGGCATCAGTTAGTATTATTATAATTAAGTGCCCATTAAAATTATTTCAGCAAAAGCAATTCATGAAGACAAGTCGGCAAAACCAATCATATCAGTAAGTACTCGACGAATATTTTATACTTACAGTAATATTAATTGGTGGCAGTGAGCAGGGCCCTTTAATGATGAAAACAAAATTCATATTAATTATTTTATGATTTTCAATGCGTAATGAATTGGGCAGGTACTTTAAAATGCATACTGTTTGCTATGGGGCCTAATTGCAATAGCAAATATTGTCTGCTACCTAATTCCATTGCACCTTTTGACTTTCGATATAGGAATCTTAGGGCCAAAGTAATTTAATACACTATTAGGTTTTTTACTCTACTTCTTAACGATACAGACGTTGAGGTTTTAAGAAGATTTTGATGAAATTTGATAGAGACGTAGGTTACATCCCGGGAAGAACATAAGCTAACCCGGAAAAATTCAAAGCGGATATAGGCTATTATTTTTTCGCGGAAAGCTATAGAGTTCCCGCAGGAATTAAAAAACTTATTTCACGCGGACGAAGTCGCGGACATCATCTAGTCTTTTTTGTAAAAAAGAAGATGCTTGTGACTTCGTCCGTGTGGATGTAGATTTTTGTAAAACAGCTACTTATGGTAAATTATTCATTTTTCAGTATAAAAGAGCCTACAACCGTCCCTGGGGCGCTTGCAATCAAAATCGTCTGTACCAAATACGGCAAAACCGGTAGACAGACAGACACACTTTCGGATTTTAAATATGAATTTACAGTTATGAGTCTGCAGAGGATTTTAACTTACTTTAGTTGCTCTATTTGCATTATGAAATCGTTTAAAAAATATATCACCACTGCAGAATCAGTACAAATTCTTTAAGAAAATACTATTTCAATACAATCGCGAAGAAAGCAGTCTATGATCGTAACGCTGCTGCAAGCGATCCTTTGAAAGATTTTATAAGTTTTCAGACTTGATTTCATTTTATTCTGCGCTATTGCCATTGCAATGTCATACCTAAGTTACTTTGTACTGTTGTTGCTTGAAATTGTTTCGTTTATTGTTTGAATAGTATAACATGTTTATAGCTTCTAACATTTAACCCATATTTTTAGAGAAAACATTATTATACTTTGTAAGAGAAATATAACAGGCTTTGTTTGCTTTAATTCGTTATACGTTCTCCCGAGCGCTTTGAAATGCGCCGTGGTATTTTAAGAGGGAGGACTCGGGTTCGATTACGGGCAGAGACAATTCGGGAGTTTAATAGTAACACAAATTGCCAAAGTGTGTCTTTCTGTCTCTCTATCTGTCTGCAGTCTGTCCCAGCTTTTCAACCGATTTTGATGGTTGGTTAGGAGAAGGACATAGGCTACTTCTTATCCAGTTCTATCATCTAGTAATTTCTAAATAGCATCTGGTCTTATGCGGAAAGACGTGGGAACCCACCGCATTATTATCCCAAGAAAACTCCTACCATTATGTGATTAATGGAGAGGGATCACGACCCTTGGAAACGAGGAATTCGACGCAGAGAGAGATCTGGTCTTATATTCTGCTCTGAAACGAGGCTTCGGTGGTGGCTAATAGTTAATACTCCACCAGAAACGATGTACTGCCAAGCAATTTCCGTTTTGGTGCGATGCCGCGTTGAAATGTATCCATGGTTTTATGTGACTGCCGTATGTCTGCGGCCATACCCCTTCCGATTGCAATCAAGTAAAAACTTACAACTTGTATTTACTTTGTATTACATAATAGAAAGTGGTACGACTTTCTATTAGGTACTACCAGAGTCCATGATTGCCGTCGTATGATCTGAAAATATAATTACTCTATGAACATCATAATATCCTACCTAAAATACACCATCGGTGCCCATATCTGTACCAATGCAGGGAAAGTAACAAACTCCACATAATATTTTAAAAGCCCGACACTATGACCATTTCTTTAATTTCAAAAACAATTTCATCTCTTCATACTCCAACTTCAAAGTTGGTACTATCTTTCGTTTAATTCCAAAACTTTATTTCAATTTCCATATCAAACTTCGTCTGGCGCACCTATACCTACTCGTACAAACAGTAGGTACACTCAAAAGCACGGCAGCTTGCATATTAGCAACACCCTGTGAACACAGATGCACGCAGCGACGCCTCGCACCCTGTATAACGCTACCAACATTTCCTTCATACAACCCCCCGCTGTACTTTAACTAGTTGGAATAAGGTTCAGAGTTGAATGTTTTTAAATCTTCACCCGCATTATGCTGGTTTAACGTTAAACGTAGACTACATTGGAGTGTATGACCGCAGATATCTATGGTTCTGTACATATGGAAGGTGGGTATATAATATTAACTAAACTAAATTAAAACTGCCTCGTTGGTCTAGTGGTGAGCATGTTCCACTGCGGCCGACGAGGTCTCGGGTTCGAGTCCCGGGTCGGGCCATAAACATGTATTGGGTTTTTCTGATAAGAACCTCTCAGTACTAGCCCGGAGTTAGAAAGTTGGCGGTGTTTCACCCCCGTGCCTCGGAGAGCACGTTAAGCCGTCGGTCCTGCGCCTGATCTCTCTCCGGTCGTGTCGGATTGTTCGTCCCATCGGGCTATGAGAGTAAAGGAACAGAGAGTGCACCTGTGTTTGCGCACACACTTGTGCACTATAATATCTCCCGCGCAGATGGCTAATCTCTCTGGAGATTTGCCGCCGTGGCCGAAATCGGGAGGACATTATATAATATTATATTTAACATCTATATAAAGTTAATTTCTCATTAGCATATTTTTAATAGATCTTTCTTTCTCTGTTACTGTAGGACATGACCCCTTCTACCAAGAATCCTTTTGTAAAAGCTCCTCTGCCTCAATCCTTTGCGATACAGTACTCAACGGCAGTAGGATCGTCATTCCGAACCAGTGGTAGACTCATTCGACTATTCAAAAGCACTTGTAATTAGTATTTTTAACTAATTTAACTGCGACTTTACAGATCTTTATATTACGCCCTGACTCCCCACATTGATTGCTCTCCATAAAACCTAAAGGGAGTATAAAATACTCGTTTCGTCCATTTTCCCTGCGAATAAATTACGCCTTAAACGTTTCTTTGAACTTCAACCCTTTTTTATTGTTTATCAACAAAGGTACATTCATTCCTTTGTTCGAAGGATTTTCCAAAGGACCCCGAAATAAAAGAATATTCCCTGTGATTTATGAGTTTTTGACTTCATATTATTTTTATATGATATTAAAAAGCTACGTAGGAACGTAAAATTCATTTTCTATCCTAATATTATTAGGGTAAGCTTTGTGCTTCAGTGGCTGCACAATCCCTCAGTTCAAAAGACTAAGCTTAGAAGCAGTTCATTTTATCAGTGATGACATAACGTCTGCACTCTGCAGTCTGAGACACAAGTTAGGAGGCCTGATAAAGCTCAGACCCACAGTGTACAAGATTACATAAGTTTATGTAATATAATATTCATCATAATTTGAAGAAACCTAAAGGTTTCTTCCTAAAGGAAGAAGTTGAGGTTGCCTAAAGGCAAACCTCAACTCAAGCGGTTTACAGATCGGTTGAGTTACCTATGGTATACCTGTTTATACCCGCTTGCCAGGTAGTGTGGTCAATAAATGAGTAGGCAAGGCTACCACGGCATATTCTTTATCGGTTAGAATAAAATTCGGCTGGTTAACAGAACGGTGAAAAAAAATATATTAATTTTAATTAATTTAAAAATAACCTGGTTAGGATTTTGATAGGCAAGCTATTTTAGGCGTATTTATCTATTATTAAAACTTGCAGGCTTCACGTCTTTCTCCTTCAAAAAGCAAATTACACAGGCCTGACACGATAAAACATCGTACTACCCACAAAAAAATGTTAGTACATAATGATAGAAAGTCTTAAAAACAGGAAGGGAAAAGTTACATTAAATTATTAAAGTTAAATTAAGTTACTATTTATAAAGAAAGACCCAGAAAAACTAAGAACCTAAAACTCTCTTCCAAATTGGCGAAATGTTCACGTCAAACATCATCAAACAGCAGCCAGACATCTTACTAATGAAGTTATTCCCCCTTCCTGTCTGTTTGGGGAACAATTAGGCATTATTATAGGCTCTAAATGGAGGGTGCCCCGTGCCCGCCCTTAACTGTGGCTAATGTGTTTCGAGTATGTGGTTATATACTACACTCGCTTGTTCAGCTATACTCATATTATGAATGCGAAAGTTTGGATGGATGGATGTTTGTTACTCAAACACGCCAGAACGGCTGAACGGATCTGGATGAAATTTGGCACAGAGATAAATTATTATGGAAATCAGATTGGAATAACACATCGTTAATGGAAACACATCGTTAATGGAAACGGATCTGGAATAACGCATATTACCTATGCTACTTTTTATCACGGAAAGTTAAAGAGCTCCCGCGGGAAACAAATAACCTCAATCCACGAAAACGAAGTCGCGGGCATCAGCTAGTAATATTATAATATCACATCATATTTTCTCCATTGTTTTTGGGTTCATTGGATTTTTATTAACAAGTTGTCAGATGGTGTTCAGACTCTTTAGTGTTCAGAGGTTTGTTTTTAAAAAAGTTTTTTTTAAATTAGTATGTCTAATATATTTTTCTTTGGTTTAAAGTTGTTATTTAGTTACACTAACTACGAATGATAGGTATATTAAATTCGCAGTAGGTATTTATACTAACGTATGAGAGTAATGTATGAGAGTGACAGATTTCCGATTTCAATCCGAAAACTTATGAGCGACACGATCTGTACCAGATAATGTTATCAAACTTTATACATTTGAATTTAATTTAACTATTGTACAAAGTTCATCAATCAGTTGCGGTACATAGTTCCCGTTCCAATTATTGCTTACAACCTCGAAACTTTATCAATTTGCGTTAACATTAAGTTATTCTGAAAGCGTCCTCAAAGCAAACATCTTCATATCAAATGCCTTATTATTATGTTAGAAACAACGTAGCGTAGAAAGTAATAATTGCTTTCCTTGATGACGGATAGCTTGTCAAAGAAGTTTGCTTGGCGGGAGATCGAGGAGCCTAATTACCGAATTTCCTTATACGCGATGACACAAAAATTGGCGATGTATCTGCACAGTATCTGTAAGAAAAAGTTTCTACCTAATCACTACTCATAATATTCTCTACCACTACCCATCCTACTAATATTTGGCTGAAATTTAGCTTATACACTG
This sequence comes from Erebia ligea, assembly GCA_917051295.2. NCBI lineage: Eukaryota > Metazoa > Arthropoda > Insecta > Lepidoptera > Nymphalidae > Erebia > Erebia ligea. The sequence goes on from OU785226.1 coordinate 15,851,210, forward strand.
AAAAATAAAGGCGCTACATTTTACAAGCTCCCGCGGGGATGAAGAAACCTTAAACCACGCGGACCTAGTTGCGGGCATCATCTATATACTATATAGACCTAATTATTGAATATTCCCGAAACGAAATGAAATAGTACATTACACATCTAGGGCAGTAAAATAAGAAATGTCTCAGATCACATGTAATTGTTGTCCGAGGCGAAGCCGAGGTCAATAAACATATTGTGATCTGAGGATTTCTTATTTACTACCCGTGGTGTGTATACTATTTTTCTCCTCGACGGAGGCGGAAAGCGGCATTTTCGTTTAGCGCAGCGGGAGGAAAATTGACGCTTTCCGCCCGGAGGTGAGAAAACATTTTTTGTGTCCAGAATTTGAGTACAATTAAAGTATATCAATACTTACTCTATACCGTAATCTGGTAACGGTTGACACAGAAATAACTCGACGGGTTACGAAACTGAAGCTGCTGAAGTCTCAACAGATGGAACACATATCGAAGAACCGATAGACATTGGTCCCCACACTAGAAAACGCATCGTTGCCCCCCCCCCCCCTTACAGGCAGATGGACGACATCAAAAGAGTAGCAAGAAAACACTAAATCCATGCGGCCCAAAACCGCTGCGTGTGTCCTCACAAGAACCTAATTCTCAGCTGTGGACATCTATCGGTTGACGACGGATCGGTACCGGACAGCAAGAAACTAAGCCGGCGAAAAACTAATAATATGCTCGTCAAAGGTTATTATATCGTTCGTCTGCCAATTTGATTTGTGCTTTTCACGTAAGCATTTTCGTCACAACATTTGCTCTATGATACTTTAATGTTTCGCGGCAAACTTTGCTTCAGCTGCTTTTGCTTCGCAAATTGTATTGGAATTGGAGCGTGCCTTATCTATTTACTTCACGTTCAAGTTAAATCTTACATTTCTGTACCCATATCAAAATCTATCTTCACCCTAAACGTTTAACTGTAGTGTTATAACCTCAATATAACTATTTGTTGTAAATGAAATGTCTATTTAAGGTAAGCGCTCATTATGGCGGGCCAAATCGGGTTATACCGCATATCAAAAATCCGCTTAGATCCCTTCCAAACAATTTATATTGAACTATGCTGGTTTCTGACGGGTCCATACTATTTCGCGGCGGATTTCCGCCCATGCGTTGCGGTACGTTGCGGTCCGTCTGTTTGCCTGATACCAAGTGAAAATTATTGCAAATACAACGTTTACGATGAGTTTATTTAAATAAAGGTAATTATTACTAAATCCTAATATTTCAGTTAATTGCCCCAAAAATTCTTTGTCTGTTAGTTTCTAAGAGATCTGGAAAAAGCTGGTATTCACCGAACACCTTTCGTTTTCTTCGTCTTTAAGTAAACACGAAAGTCTGAGCTATCCATAACGTCTATTTTCAACGCTGGCAGTTTTAAGATCAGATTTTAAATCTGTCAATGCGACCCGGCCAGCCCGCTCTAAGTAGACTGCATTTCGCGCTGCGACTCTTCCCGCTTCGTACGTACGAAGCGGGAAGAGCACTGGGCGCACTGGGCGCTGCGGCCCGCAATAGTATGCGCTTACCTTAAGTAAAACTTCGTTACATTGTTACACGATTCGAATAACTTTGTAGACGACTTGATTAGTAACTATTTAATATTATCACTCAACCAGAACTTGTCGAGATCTACTTGTAGGGCGAAATTGCTTTATTACAGTCAAGTAGCAACTAGGCATAGCAACGTAATAGAAAGCAATCATTTATTCCTTATTCGTTCGTAGTAATTTCGTTAGTATACCAATTAACAACGGAAAATATATGAAAAGTAGACGATGCCCCTGGCAATTCAGAGACGCAATAGCACCAGTGTCACCACGCCCATGATGGACGATCATTTGGAGTTTGGACGGCGTAATTTTTTTGTAAATATCGATAGGATTATATAGATTTTTTTAGTAGCTTAGTTTTTGTAAATGTTTTATTTATTATTGAAAATATTCGTGTTGAATCTAGACTCTTGATAAACATAACTAAATATGTAGTTAAATATTTATATAAGCGGTAACAATACATAGAAAAGACGACGCCGTGTAAAAACCGTGGCTTAATATACCTTCCAGGTTAGCCTGCAACCATCTTAGCCTGCTTCATCTAGACTGCTTCATCAAGCACCTCCATGCTTCCACATTGAAGATCGCAGTACAGGGCTAACTTGTAGTGCAATAAAATTAAAATAAAAAACCTTACTTCGATAACTTTGCCTAAGCTACGAGTACGAGTAAGTTCTCAATAACTTCAATGTCTTGTTCAAACAGAGTTATAATAGAGGAGGTCTTGCTACCGGTCGGAAGACGAGTGCAAACACCCTACCGGATGTGAGATTAGCAAGAGTTCAGAATTTTCCGAAAGTTATTTTATTTTGACTTTCCACTTCATTTTTAATTATAAGAGGATTTTGGATATCATAATTTCGGTACTTAAAAAGTTGAAGCGTCGAACTTTGATGACGTCACAATTCAGCCCCCCGATCATGTAAGAATGGCCGATCAAAACGTTAAGTTCGTCGTCAAAGTAAAATAAACCTTAAGTGCATTAAATTAGAGCTCAAATTCGTGTGCCCATTCTTATACGTTTAGGTATGTACGTTACTCTAACGTATAAGAATGGATAAACGAAATTGAGCTCTAATTCAATGCATTTATGGTTTATTTTACTTTGACGACGAACTTAACGTTTTGATCGGCCATTCTTACATGATTGGGGGGCAGATCTCATACACAATCTCATATTATGTATTAAGCACGCGATAAGACGTTTGAAAAAAAGTTGCTGATTTGACTAGTTGTCAAATACCCAATTTGGTGATATGATGTGCTCTCAAGACAGACACAATGAGTGTTTGTAGGCAAGTGCTTGCTAACACGCCTCGACGGGCTTGTGGCAAATTCCGCGTATTCAGGCAAACGACAACGCATTTGATGCTTACTATAATTAATTAATTAAATTATCAAGTAATTCGAACCATTTTGTTAGCAATATTGGCTTGCAGATTTTATTAAAAGTACTTCATAAATTTGTAGAAATACAGTGTGCTGGGTTAATTTCTAATCCAAATATGTATTATACAAAAGGAGAACCAGACAGTCGTTCATCTCAAACAATGGTCTAGAAATTTTGCATGCAAATTATCTTTTTATCGTAGATCCTCTATATGAAAGGTTTTCTTCAGGATCCAACCGAAGTTGAGGTGGGTTTATCTATTCATCCCTCATTACTTACTTGGCTTTTTACTAAAATTTATTACATTTATTACCTTTTAAAAATTTCCAATTAGGAATTAAACAAGCAGCATATTTTAAAATTGCTGTAGAAAATAAAGTCAGTAAAGTAAATACATAATTTTTCTCTATGGGAAATGAGTACACAAATAAATGTATACACTCATTTCTATAAAATTATTCCTAAACATTTTTTCATAAATATATAAAAATACTACACAAAACGTCGTTGTTACAAGTACAAGGTTTGACTTCAGTCTGTCTTTGGAACTTTCTGCTAAATTTCAGTATCATAGTTAAATAGCGTTCAAATACGACAACATTACCGTAAATACAGCCTTCCGTAATAAGTTTACGCAGAACATCGTTCCTCCATTCCGTCTCGCGTTCGGGCTAACCGAGTTTTTCGAGCTGAAATCTGTTTGCCGACGAACATGCTCTTTGTACAGGCGACCACATCCTTAAACATAACCATAAACTTCCTATATTGAACTCTAGCTGATTACAATAAGGTCTATATTCAAGTAAAGGTTTGGACGTAAGCAAATTTGGTTGCCTTTACGGTAGGGCTATCTACGTTATGTGGACCTTTAACATAAAAGCATTTTATCAATGGTCTTTACCTTTGAAATTGCTGTCCATAATCTGTTTTCACTGTCGTCTTTGTCGTCATCATCCAATAGCTGATGTCCACGGTTGGACATTGGTCTCATGTTGACATTTTCACATAGTGGGGGGTTTTTCAACGATGCACTTTCGCGTGCAGTGTCGTCTTTCCAGGACCTTGGCCAATGCCAATTGGTTCTTCGGATCTCCTCGTTTGTGGTTTGTTCAACGAACATAGCTCTCTTCATCGCTTGCTGCATGACCTTGAGTCATCTTATTAGCCCTATGTTCATCATGCCAACAATCCCCATATGCGGAACACCTAAGCCCAGTGGGTGACGGATTACACGTTGCTATCACCAAGTTTAGGTTTAAACTATTGTTTTTTTTTATAGAAAGTGTTTATATTAATTACAAGCGATGATTACAGTGAATTTAAAAAAAAAACCCCACAAAACCGCGATATCATACTACTATTATAAATGCGAAAGTGTGTTTGTTTGTTGGTTTATTGGTTTGTTGGTTTGTCCTGCAATCACGCCTTAACGGAGCAACGGATCGATGTGATTTTTGGTATGGGTATAGTTGAGGATCTGGGCCCCAATCATGTAAGAATGTCCGATCAATCGTTTAAGATTTTTGTCAAAGTAAAATAAAACATAACTGCATTGAATTAGAGCACAATTTCGTCTGCCCATTCTTATACGTTTAGGGTATCGTACATACCGAAACGTATAAGAATGGGCAGACGAAATTGAGCTCTAATTCAATGCAGTTATGGTTTATTTTACTTTGACAAAAATCTTAAACGTTTGATCGAACATTCTTACATGATTGGGGGGCTGGAGAGTGACATAGGCTACTTTTTATCCCGAGTTCCCGAGGGAATAAAAAAAACTTAAAACTCGCGGACGGAGTCGCGGGCATCAGCTAGTACGTACTAATTTGGTTTGGACCCGGCCTTTATCCGGTAGTGAAAAGGGAATTGCCAGTATAAGTTCATAGGCCGGCAGCCATTCGCAACTCTTTCATTCCAAACAGAGATGTGATTACACGCATAACTCGATTTCGATTAATCCTCGAACCATATCGGTACTATTCCTGGTTTTACAGTTCAAAACTAAAATGGCCATGTTTTGACAACCCTATCGGATATATCTCAAGGGCTATATTCGCTCGGTCGGGGATGAAATTAGGTGAATAGGGTTGGCACAAATACCGGCGCGTGAGGAATCCAATTATTTGGACACAATCAACAAGGGATCATCATAGGATGTTATCGATGGAGAAGCGGTGATCCAATCGGAAGGTCCGACTTAACGAGTTATTTGCAGTGAACGCATGAACGGTATTACTAATTTTATCGATTAACAAGTTGCTAATTTGGCATAATGTACCTACGTGTGAGATAGTGTTGTGTAAGTTATTAGATTTTAAGGGTAAGTACAATGTATTAATTTTTATAGGTATAGTGACACATACATAAGCTCTGCATTCAACTCGCGCGCGTACTATAACTGGTTAATTCCAAATTTCATGGAATACACTTTTACATCATTCTTAGTAAACTATTAGAAAAAGTCTACGATACGGCAATTGGCAAGCGAATAAAACCATATTTTTTTTTCTAAAAGTTTAATAAACCCTAAAAAATAATACAAAAAAGGCACAATAAAAAATTTGCAGGATTTAGGATAGTTATACCAGCAATATGTTTTGCATAGCACCAATGAATGTATCTTATGTAAACTAAAGCGTACCCTTAACTTTTTCTATCAATTTTCCCTTTACGATAGCACAAACAATCTAAGAATTCCCATAAAACATTGAATGGAATGAGGAATCGTCATTCATCCGGCATAAAGGTGGTAAGATGAAGTTTTGCCAACTTTTTCCACAAATACACCAGTTGACAACAGAGATGACTTGTTTTTTCCACCGTGACTCGTTTAGATGCTGCGGAAAGTAAGTCCTGTTTACAATACCAAAGTTTCCTTTATTAACGGTGCAAGAGTTAAGCGATTAGCGGAAAGGAATTAGCATTGGAGCAGCGTGGTGGGTCTAAGCTCTAATTCTCTCTCTCATATGAGAGTGGAGGCCTGTGCCCAGTTGTGGGACGTTAGTGGGCTGTAGTGGTAGTGGTAAGTTTTGTTAATGACAATTCTTCTATTGTGTTTATTTTATTTACAGCAAAACACATTTTGGTTATTACCTATTTCACACTTCAAAATGTTATTTAAAGTAAGTATGAAGTTGGAGTTTTCCCAAAAATGAGACGCGCAGTTTCATTTTAAAGTTTTAGTTATTTTCAATTTACTTTTACCTAATAAAACATAAATAAACATAAATTGTAATCATATTCATTATAATCATTTTAGCCAGATGGCTAAAACTCTGCCGTAGCACATTATTTAAAGACAGAATATTACGTAAATGGTCGTTCATAAAAGTTTGACAGATAAAAAGATTTATAATACGTTATGAATTAAATTACTTCTTATCTCTGTTACCTATCGCTTATCCCACACCTCAGCCTCCATAAGAAGGCATTCACAAACCACGTCTGGGTACTTCGTAAGACCAATATTTTCTTCGTAAAGAGGGGATGGGACGATAAATTCTGTCCCCATTGATGCTTAGTAGAGCATTAGTTCTCCTTTTGTACTTCACGGGTCATTCAATTGAAAAAGTGGCTTATAGCGAGCTTTATTGGCATTTATTTAGGGATGTTTCAAATCTAGAATGGGGGCACCTTTGTAGTTTTGGTCATAGAATTCAGTGTCAATGTCTTGGACTTATTTATGGTAAGTACCTATTGTAGCACGTTTGTGTAGACTTTCCCTATCTTTTCAGTTGGAATATATCCGTACCTCACTGCATATACCTACGTGAACGAATTCTTTTTTATTATTCACTCTTGCTTGGAAGGAATTTTTGTTACTTCAATGCCTTCAGCAACGTCGGACTCGGACCGTCTTTAATCCATACTTCCATACTTAACATTTTTAATGCTAGTGCATGTTTGTCTGTTTGCTACGCTTTCGCTACCCAGTATTCAACCGATTTTGATGAAATTTAGTACAAAGATAGGTTGCATCCTGGGGAAAGACATAGCCTACATCAAATAAATATTATAAATTCGAAAGTTTGGATGGATGTATGGATGTATGGATGTATGGATGTATGGATGTATGGATGTATGGATGTATGGATGTATGGATGTATGGATGTATGGATGTGTGGATGTGTGGATGTTTGTTACTCAATCACGCCCCAATGGCTGAACGGATCTGGATAAAATTTGGCACAGAGATAGAGTATAGTCTGGAATAACATATAGGCTACTTTTTATCCCGGAAAATTAAGGAGTTCCCGCGGGAACCGAAAAACCTCGATCCACGCGGACGAAGTCGCGGGCATCAGCTAGTTACATATATTTATATCCCGAGAAATCTAAGATTTCTCATGGCATAATTCAAAATCTTTGAAGAGTTCACCGATTGGTGAATACGGTAATAATACAGTAATATATACGGTAAGTATAGTATTTGATTACTATGTACTTTAAAATCCAGCCTGACACCCATCAACCTAACTTTTTTTTTTACCTAAATTATGTTTTATTTCTAACACTAGCTGATGCCCGCGACTTCGTCCGCTTGGTTTAAGTTTTTTTGTTATTCCCACGGGAACTCCTTAATTTTCCGGGATAAAAAGTAGCCTATGTCACTCTCCAGGTCCTCAACTATACTCATGCTAAAAATCACGTTGATCCGTTGCAGCGTGATTGAAGGACTAACCAACAAACCAATAAACCACCAAACCAACAAACAAACACACTTTCGCATTTATAATATTAGTATGATTGCTACTCGTACAATTTTGAAGTTCAAATATAATTACTCAAAACCAACTCCCGACAGCTGCTCTGTGTGATGTGTCCACAACGTCGCGTGGTAGAGTGGAATCAATCATTTTCGGGCCATAAATACATAATTTCCTTCAATGCACTCTCTATCGTTTGAAATGTCGATTTTGGTGATAAGAGGAATCAATAAATTCCATAAACATTTCGGTCATTAGGTACGTCTATGTAATAAGTAAGTCATGGACATTTAATTTAATAACTAATTTTCATTCAACCTATATTTATTGGAAATCACCTGTGATAATATAACATTTGGCTGAGAGGCAACTTCTCACCAATTTTAATTATTATAAAGAAATCTCGGGTATAACCTATCGGGTATACCTGCATATTATCACAGAATAGGTGATATTATGCAGGTTTTTTTTTTTTCTTCTCTTTATTGGAATACATACAGCATATTAAGTATCAAATAACTACTTACATCTAGTTTGCACATTCGCCATTTAAGTATTCACTATTGAGCTAAATGTCGTGGTTAGTGCGGGAGTTATTATGTGAAATACAAAGCAATAATTACAAAGTTACAATTACAATTATTACAAACAACAAGTGAAGTTACAATAATTATTACAAAGTGTCTATAGAATTGAATTTAAATTTAGTTACCAATATAATATATATACATTCTACACAATAATATGTACTTTATGTAATTTTTTTTTAATTCTGCTACGAATTTTCTAATGCTGAGGTGAAACTGATCTAATTGTACATATTTTTAACCGACTTCAAAAAAAGGAGGAGGTTCTCAATACGACTGTATTTTTTTTTTTTTTTTTTTATGTTTGTTACCTCAGAACTTTTGACTGGGTGGACCGATTTGGATCATTCTTTTTTTATTTGAAAGCTGTTGCTTCCCGTGTGGTCCCAATTCAATTTGGTGAAGATCTGATGAATATCTCCGGAGATGGAGAACGGAGCTCCTCATGGATAAGAGTAAATTGCTCGCGATCAGTGTGATAGTCTTGTAAACAGTATGTTTTAACCATGCATAGCATATCTCGTTCTGGTTACATCCTGTATTTTAAAACAGTGGGGCCACTAAAAATTGTGAAATAAAAAATTTTCAAAAAAAAAATAAAAACCGACTTCAAAAACCACAAACACTAAAAAGTAAAAAATAATTTAATTTAATATGTATACAAGAGTTAATTTAGTTCTTTATTAACATTCTTTGGAGTCGGTGCCAATGTGAAGTCACGTCAACAATAATGAAGAGTAGGTAGACGGTTCATGCGGCTAATTGGTACCGACTCCAAAAAATGTTATTATAGAACTAAATTAACTCTTGCATACATAATAAATTAAATTATTTTTACTTTTTAGTGTTTGTGGTTTTTGAAGTCGGTTTTTTTTTTTTGAAAATTTTTCAAGGCTAAAACACCTAAGTTTTGACACTACGTCGAGATAATAATAAGATAAGGTTTCCTCAATATATTTTTGCTTCACCGTTATAACAAAATATGATCTTGCTTTTTCTCTTTTGAGTTTAAGACGTCATAATAATCAATACGAAATATTATAGTCCCACAAACTTAACTGACCCGGTTGCCAAAATTGAAACTAATTTTTAGACCTGTTTGTTTTAAAATATAATATACTAGTGCCGCTGTCACCGGGTCAGTCCCCCGATTATGTAAGAATGGCCGATCAAAACGTTAAAGTTCGCCGTCAAAGTAAAATAAACCATAACAGCATTAAATTAGAGCTCAATTTCGTGTACCTATCCATTCTCATACGTTTAGGGTATCGTACATACCTAAACGTATAAGAATGGGTACGAAATTGAGCTCTAATTCAAAGCTCTTATGGTTTACTAGCTGATGCCCGCGACTTCGTCCGCGTGGTTGAGGTTTTTTTGATTCCCGCGGGAACTTCTTAATTTTCCGGGATAAAAAGTAGCCTATGTGCTATTCCAGACTATAATCTATCTCTGTGCCAAATTTCATCCAGATCCGTTCATCCGTTGGAGCGTGATTGAGTAACAAACATACATCCATACATACATACATCCATCCATCCAAACATTCGCATTTATAATATTTATATGGATTTTACTTTGAGACCGAACTATTACGATTTTATCGACAATTCTTACATAATCGCGGGGCAGATTAGTTTGTGGGACTATACATAGGTACATAATAATAATATAAAGGTAAGGTTAAGCCAGAAAAGTTGCTTTAGGTCGAAAGTGGCCAGAATAACTAGCTCAAAATGGATGAAAGTCGACTAAACTTAGTGATAAGCACTTTGCAGGATCAAAGTGATGTTGCAGCGTGGATGTTGCATTTTAATTGCCGCCCTACACCTGCCGCCCTTGAGACGAAGTGTTAACAGCCTACGCATTGGAAAAATGCGTTCATATTACCCTTATAAGCAAATTTATTCTCTAAATCCTATCAGTTTAAGTGTATTTTTGAATGAATGTTAAAATTACTTGTTACGTTGGGTTGGTATTCAATGTAGTAGTAAGTACACTTATGGAAACTATCCCTTGAAAATGTCGCGTTAATGGCGTGTAAAACAAATCAATCGATGAAAGTAGACAGTTTGTTTGTCGGTTTGTCCTTTCACCCCGCAACAGAGCTACAGTGCATTTGCAGAAATGTGTTTCTTTAGCATGGGTGTTACTCTTTATCCTGGAAAATCAATGAGATCCTTATAGATTTTTAAAACCTAAATCCATGCAAACAAAGTCTCGGCGTTCCACTACAGCCCTTTAACGTCCCACTGCTGGGCACAGGCCTCCACTCTCATAGGACAGAGGGATTTAAAACTCAGACCCACCACGCTGCTCCAATGCGGGCTGGCGGGCTTTAAAGACTATGATCATGTTAGTGATAATAACCGGGACCGACAGCTTAACGTGCTCTCCGAGGCACGGGGGTGTAAAAGCCGCCGAGCTACTACTGCGAATTTCTTGTCAGAAAAACTCAATACTTGTTATGGCCCGACCCGCGACTCGAACCCGGGACCTCGTCGGCCGCAGTCGAACTTGCCAACCACTAGACCAACGAGGCGTTCATTATCTAGTAATTAATTAATTCCAATACTCCTCCCATAGCATTGTTAGAAATTCGATCCGATAAAGCTATTTTTACTTTTCTGAAGTGTTTAAACTTAGCTTTATCAATATAAGTACTTTGGTAATACTCCTACGTAGGCACATCATTTCGTTGAAAATAGAAATCTGAAAAAGCTGAAAACGTGTAGTACCTATTATGCAGGGAAATAAAATAAAAAATACGAGCAGCGCCATATGCAAATTATGACGGCGGCCAGCGCTTCCCAAACAAAATGGACGAGTAGAGATGTGACCGTTGGCAAATTAACAATCCTGTTGCAGGCCCTATTTTGTGAAAAATTATATTCTGCATGCCACTGAAATAAAAATCATCGTCTCCTTTTCAAAAAAATATTGTTTAAAATGTTTCCATTTTATTGCACACGAATATTATGATTCATAAAAGTTATTACGTTATTATGTTTGACATGAATTTGTTTTATTTTAGTTCAATTAGACATAATATCACTTATGGAACATAGACCGTAACTCTATACATTCCGATGAAACGTGGACAGTTGCCTAATTAAATAGAAGAGTAATCAACCAAAAGTAAACTGAAAGTAAATTCAATATTCCATACTTTTTAGCGTTAAATATTGCCCTAGATTTAGAGGGACAAAAATTGTTTTGCTTAATTAAGTCTTATTAGATACAAATCACAAGAAATCTCTATTAAATAGAGTTCTATTCCATGCATGATTCCATGATGATTTTTGAACAAATCTTGTTCTCTCTCTCTATTATTCGTATTATCGTATTAGCTCTCTTCTAATTGTTTTAAAGTCGGTGTTGTGTCGATATTTTTAATGTCAGCCCCCCTAGCATGGGCCGAGATAATTTTCTCCCCGAGGAAAGGATAAAAATTTTATTCATAAATAAATAATTAAAAACGTTAAATAACGGTGGATAAAAAATAGTCCCCCGAGTCCCCGTGAAATGTCAAACGGTGATAAACTTCTCCTCTCCCCTGTTGCCGTGCTCTGAGGGGTGGATAAGTTAATTTTATCTCTTGTCAGTGGATAAAATCGGGGGATAATTTTTTTATCTCCGGCCCATGCTAGCCCTGCTGCATAAGCTACTTCTTCCTTGGGCAATCCTCATTACAACGCGCTCCAAACTGAAAAAAAAATATTAATTATATTTTAAAAGCAAAATGTTACCGTATTTCAACAGCTTACCTATAAGTACAAAGTTTACGCAAGCAAATTAAAAGTCATTTAAAGGACCCTAAACGTTGCCTAAACATACTTTTAAATCGATCAACCAACGTCGGTAAAGTAAACACAAAATCGAATTTCGGAACATCAAACATGACTATTTACTACGCTTTCATACGCCCTAATCTTACAGGAATATTAGAAAAAAAATAAAGTCAAGATCAAAAGCGTCACCTGCAGACATTATTTATGAATGAGTTTTCGTAAACGCCTGATCATACCTTATCCAGTGCACGTGCACCTAATATACAGCCCAAAGGTCTTATTGCGAGGTATTAAGGAGGAGTTTTATAAGTCGTGAAGGTATTTACAATGTTGCGTTAATCAAGGGAACGCTTTTAAAGTTTAAATGCAGGGAAAATTGAATTGCTTTGGTTACCGCGCGTTGAAAGGTTTGCGGTATGTGGTCTGCGGGCTGTCGGCGAAAGGTGCGGGCTGACTTTGTGTTACGTGCGACAGTGTTATGGATTGCCTGAATTTTTTACTGTAAATTATCCGAAATTGAAAAGTTACCGTGTAATGATAGCGCAAATATTTTCAAGCATTTTTGCAATCTCATTATCATTAATCTATCTCTATTCTCTACATCATTACATAAACTATAGCCCGGTCCATTACTGAGTACGGATCTCCTTTCAGAATGAGAAAGGCACTGGATATATGTTACGTGCAGATTGGCAGACATGAAACACCCTTGAGAACATTATGGAAAAATCATAGACGCAACGAAGCTTGGACCGTTAGACGCAACGCAATGATGCTAATTACTCGTTCACACATTCGTCTTCGGGCTTATTTTGAAACCACGCAGTGCAGTGACGAGATTAAGGGCCTTATGTCGATGGCAGGTAAATGCAGAATTAGTGGTGTTGATCATCATCGTCAATACACGTCCACAGCTGGGCATGGGCGCATAGGTCGCTACTCTCTTGTAGGACCCACACGTCACAGTCTTTTGCTTGGATCCAGCGGCACCCTGCGACTCGTTTGATTTGTTTCACATAATGAAGAAATCTACCAACGTTGCCTTTTCCGGTGAACGATCACCTACATTCCAGCACCTTGGGGTCCCGACGTCTATGGGTTCTTCGAACTGTGTGTGCTCATTGCCACTTCAGTTTCCCAACGCTCATGCCATAATACTGCAATATAATGCTGAGCGGCGGAATATAGGTTGAAACTTTGCACTTTTGCAGATATTAAAATCTTGTCGGCGCGGAGTGGTACAATATTAGCTTGCAACAAAGACGTTCTAACGTAATAACCTCTCTCTGTGGGGGCTTTCAAAGGCTTTTAATTCACTATCTAAGGCTATGAGCTGGTTAAGCTAAAATAAATTACTTATCTCATAACGTAAAGTGCTTACGTTAAACAGAACATAGTTTTATGTAAAAAAATCATTTTTTAAAACTGAAACTTTGTCTATGAGAAACTTTAATAAGTTAGGCACTACATCTGTGAGTTAGGCAGGTTATTTATTTATAGTTAAGTATGTAAATACCTAGATACTGGGGGGGGGGCTATGCTAATGAGCAAAACAATCGAACATGACCGGTGTCTTAGATATTTACTTAGTTATTAGGTAAGTATAATTTTGTAAATTCGTAACTTTGTAATAAATTAAAGGTTGTTAATAAAGGCTAATAATCAAATAAATATTATAAATGCGAAAGTTTGGATGGATGGATGTATGGATGTATGTTTGTTACTCAATCACGCTCCAACGGATGAACGGATCTGGATGAAATTTGGCACAGAGATAGATTATAGTCTGGAATAGCACATAGGCTACTTTTTATCCCGGAAAATTAAAGAGTTCTCGCGGGAACCGAAAAACCTCAATCCACGCGGACGAAGTCGCGGGCATCAGCTAGTAATAAATAAGTACATAGGTACCTACTCAATAACAATAAGCAGGAGTATCTTTCAGAAAACATGAATTCAAGGAAGAAAATAGGTAAGTAGGTAGTACTCGTACCACCCTACGTAAATACGTTTATTTAGAAAATAGGGACGGTGGTGGACCGGTAGAGAATATAAATTTTCCAATTTTCCTGTCCTGTTTACCTACAGCTAGTTCCAAATAATATTAATAAAACGAAATTAATTCATTATATAGGTACCTACTAAAATAATTAATAGTACAAAATAATATAATAATATGGACGAAACTTTCTTTTCTCTGTGATAACCCTCTATGAACATACTAATTTTTTTTTAGTTTAGTTTTTTTATTTAATTGGAATGTTTTAATGATAGTGCTGACAGCTGTTAGTGGCTTTGCAAACTATCGTGTGTTAGGTATTCGTTGCATTGCTTCTCGCTAGATGGCGCTCAGAGAAAACTATTATATTTAATTTATGTGAAACATGATGTTATAACCATAAATTTTATTTAAAAGTTAAAACACAAAATATAAATTCCTAAGTAGGTATATCCAGCTTAGTTTTATACAAATTAATATGGTTTTCAACATCAACTTATAGTTTTAGCAAGCAAGTTTTCCCGTGGGCGCTAGATGTCACTGCTATATCTTTTCGTATTAGTTATTTTAGTTACCGATAGATGTCTGTAGTTGTAGGTATGTTTTGATTTTATTCACTGCAGCAGCAGACCTACCTTTTTTGAACTTAGGTACTTATTTATTTTTTAATAGACTCTTTACTTGTGGGCTATGGCTTTGCTCGCGGACATCTCGGAACTTCGTTTACCCACCAAATTGGAAGTAGCCTATTAGGTAGGCAGCCGTTAGGTGTACTAAATCATTAACTACTAGCTGATGCCCGCGACTTCGTCCGCGTGGATTTAGGTTTTTCGGTTCCCGCGGGAACTCTTTAGTTTTCCGGGATAAAAAGTAGCCTATGTGCTATTCCAGACTATAATCTATCTCTGTGCCAAATTTCATCCAGATCCGTTCAGTAGGTAGTTACGGCGTGAAAGCGGAACAAACATACAAACAAACTCACTTTCCCATTTATAATATTAGTAAGGATGACTCTTATCTAGAGCTTGCTAGAGCTCAATCAAAATATTATTACGATTAACATAGGTACCTAGTTCATTTTACTGTTTTCATTTTTAAAAAATAGATTAAAATAATAAATTATCATGGCACCCAAACGTTACATTTTGTTCTAATTATTTTATCTAATACCAAGAAAGATACTTAATAATAATATTTAACTAGATAATTAGGAGACAGGTAATTTTTATCATGCCAACCTCATCGGGGCGAAAATAGGAACCTATTACTGAAATGACAGAACTTGGCAAAACGTTGGCCGCGAAAGATCGCGCGCACTTTTATATGGAGCTGCAAACACCTGCGCGACCCAACGAAACGTGTTTCCTACACGGTGCGGGCGTTTTTGTCCTGTTCTGTCCCTAGTGTGTTTTACCCCTAAGCTATGATCACAATATTATAACCTACATACTTAACACTAAAAATCGATGCTTGCATTCTAATCCATACTAATATTATAAATACGAAAGTGTGTCTGTCTGTCTGTCTGCTACGCTTTCACGGCCTATCTATTTAACCGATTTTGATGTTTGGTAGATGAAAAGACATAATTTGTATCCCGGGGAAGGATACCTTTGATCCCGGAAAATTAAGGAGTTCCCGCGGGAACAAAAAAACCTAATCCCCGCGGGCGAAGTCGCGGGCATCATCTAGTAATATTATGATTTCGAAACAAAAAGTGATAATGAATTACAAGGAGTACCATTGTTATTTCGTTTCCTACATGAGTTTTTACACACTACAAGGTTAACTACCGAATACTGCATATTAAAACTTCACGTAACTGTTACAGTTGAAATGTAAAACCGCGCGTTCTATGAAATGATCACCTTTTTTCTATAGGTAGGTATATCTTGGGATTCTTATGATAGCGATTCCATTGACATGAAATAGCAGTCAGCCGTGCAGTTCCGCCGTGGCTAGTTACCACCCTACCGGCAAAGACGTGCCGCCAAGCGATTTAGCGTTCCGGTACGATGTCGTGTAGAAACCAATTAGGGGTATGGGTTTAATATTAAATATAACTGCCATGCCCCTAACAGGTTAGCCCGCTACCATCTTAGACTGCATCATCACTTACAATCAGGTGTGATCGCAGTCAAGGGCTAACTTGTAGTTACTAGAGGCTACGAAAAATAGTTATATAATGTTAATTAGGTAAGTATAGCTACGAGTGTTATTATAGGGGTTTGATAGATTACATTTTCAATATTTGTACCGAGTTTCCTTTTAATAATACGTATTAAATATACGTACCTACTACCTACTGTATCTACATATTATTAGAAGGAGACTCGGTTATCCATTTAATTATATTTTTATTTAGCAATTCACACACAAACTGCCGCCATCACTAAAATATCAATAATCGAGTCTCCGACCAGTGTTGCCACGCTCGAGAACCCTACAGGCAGTGATGCCATGCTCGCTTTAATTTTCCTTCTAACAGTATGTAAACATGGTTAGTTTCTGACACTGAAATCAGTTTCCGAGTGACTTCTAATAACTAGTGGTTAGCCCCGAACTGAGACCTCACTATTATTTACTAGTGGTTCGCCCCGAACTGAGACCTCGCGGTTTCACAGAACGCCATCTATTGACATCAGTGTGAAGTTCTGTTAAAAATATCATCATCATTAAAAATTAAATAATTTCGTTTCCTTATAATATTTATCTAATTTTAGTATTTGTTGTTCAAGTACAGGATATAATTCATATAATTGATCAAGTTTCAGGCTTGAGAGTTCAGAAAATTGAGAGTTCTGAGGTCAACTTTGGACGTTAGAAAATCGCCACTTTGAAAGCCCCCCATTTCGTCAATTTTAGCGGAAAAATTCAAAAAAATATATTTTTGGACTCTATTCCTAATTATCTTTAAAATGATATACTGCAACCCTATGTAACGCTATAAAAAATATTTTACTTCGCATTCGCTTCTATGAGAGCCCCCCTGAAATAAAGATTTTTATAACTTTTTAAGCCATATTCGGCGGGAGGCCATCGGTTTACATATTATATTTAAATTTGAAGTAATTACGTTCAGCAATTCAGAAGTTATAAGGCTCTGACAGACGGACGGACGGACGGACGGACGGACAAGTGCCAATTCACCCAAGTAGACTCAGAGACCTTCGCTTCGCTCGGTCAATAAGCACAAACTAATACACTTTTACAGAGCGCCCTCTATTGACATCATTGTGAAGTTCTGTTAAAAATACTGAAGCTCATTAAAAATTAAATAATTTCGTTTCCTTATAATATTTATCTAATTTTAGTATTTGTTGTTCAAGTACAGGATATAATTCAAATAATTGATCAAGTTTCAGGCTCAGCCTTTCAGAAAATTGAGAGTTCTGAGGTCAACTTTGGACGATAGAAAATCTGCACTTTGAAAGCCCCCCATTTCGTCAATTTTAGGGGAAAAATTAAACAAAAAAATTGTTGGACTCTACTCCTTATTATCTTTAAAATGAGCCCCCCTGAAATAAAGATTTTTAAGCCATATTCGGCTGGAGGCCACCGGTTTACATATTATATTTAAATTTGAAATAATTACTTTCAGTAATTCAGGAGTTATAAGGCTCTGACAGACGGACGGACGGACGGACGGACAAGTGCAAATTCACTCAAGTAGACTCAGAGACTTTCGCTTCGCTCGGTCAATTAGTTACAAACAACTTCGTAGATTGCCCGGTTTTTCCACATTGCCAGCAACATAATCAATCTCTCACAAATAGATATAAAACATCTCAGGAAAACAATTTAAGTGCGCTGTGATCATCGAGGAGTATTATTTACTAATGAGGTCATGCTTCATAATCTCCAGCGAAATCTCTAAAGTCTAGAAACCGGCATAAACTACTAATTAGTAATGAACGCATTGGCTTTGGACTACCTATTTCCAAATTAAATAATTACCTATAATATTATTATATTTCAATAAATATAATAATTCCAATTGTTCATGTTTATAGAGGTAACCTCAACAACATTCTACCTTAATGATGTTAGCAATAAGTTACCTAAATATTGTATAACTTTTTGTGATTTTCTTGCCACAATAAAGACATTTAAAAATCAATCAATCAATCAATACTTAATCCAAATTGCTCGAAAAAAAATGTTTTAAAAATCCGGCCACGGACACGATGGGATCCGATAAAATTTAAATCATACTAATATTATTATAAATGCGAAAGTGTATTAGTTTGTTGGTTTGGCAGAGCAACGCATCGGCGTGATTTTTGACATGGGTATCTACCCATAGTTGAGGACCGGGAGAATGACATGGGCTACTTTTTCTAAAAATCATGTTACGTTATTATCAATTCAACCACTAGTGATTCAACCACTAGTGACTAGACCAACGAGGCAATCATGGTATTGGTACAGAGGCGCCGGGGCAACATACCCCAAAAGTAAAGTAGTAATATGTGGCAGAACATGAAAGTCCACTATTTTTCTGTTTTTCTACATATTGTATAAATTTTTGGCAAGTGGACTTTCGGTTCACGGCGAGGCGAGCTAACTGCTCGTATTCATTAAAGTCTGTAGGTTCACAACGAAGACGATGCTTCAAGCTATACGTAGACCTACATGGCCGTTTTAAGGTCTTACAGTTTCAGTGAAAGCTTCAATGTTAATCTTCCAATGTAAGAATCATTATCTCACCTAATTTCGCAAGCTGCCCTGGCTGCCTACACGTCTACGCTTAGATTTAATCGGTTTTATTATTATGACCTTACTTAGTACAATAATATTTTGTTGCGTGTAGCAATATTGTGTACTTAATATTTCTCACGGTACGCTCTGTGACGAGATTCGGATTTGTGTTTAATACCTACTTGAAAGTACGTAGGTTGATGTACTACGTTATGCTGGATATGAAATCACAATACCAATATAAATACGAGTACGTGTTGGTTTTATTATTCGTCCTTCGTCCGTCCTCGTCCGCGTAACGGGGCAAAGTGACAAGGAGAGTGATATGAGATAGATAGATAGATAGATAGATAAATTCTTTATTGCCACACATAAATTAAAGAAAAAACTTAATTATAAACAAAATACAGAAAACAACACGTGCGCAAGGGCGGTCTTATCACTAAAAGTGATCTCCTCCAGACAACCCATTTCATAAGGAAAATTAAAAAGAAGCGGGAAAGTGCAACAATAAACATGCAATAATTATATACTACTTAAACTATACATACTAATAATACATAAATAACTAAATTAATAAATATAAACACATATACAAAATATATAGCAGTACATAAACTTACATTCAAAAAAAAAAAAAAAAACTTAAATATTCTATAGCACATTAGAAAGATAATATTCCTTTACACGACTCTTAAATATGTTTAAAGACTTTGCCTGCCTAATGTCGCTCGGCAATCCATTCCAAAGCAGTACAGCCTTAACTGTGAAAGAATTACTGTACGCCCCTGTATGACTAGGAGGGATTTTTAACTTATTGTCATTTTTCGACCGCAAACAAAAAGGAACATCATAGCTGCCAAGAAAGTTGAATCGCTCTTTTAGGTAAGGTGGCGTCTGAGGATAATATAAAATGGAGTACAAGAGAGAAAGAGCGTGCAAATTTCTACGAGAACGGATTGGCAGCTATTTCAACTGAGCACGAAATACAGACACATGATCATATTTCCGTAAATCATATATGAAACGTATACATACATTTTGCAATCTATCAAGCTTGTTCAGCATGGTCTCTGATAAATCCAGATAGCAAACATCAGCGTAATCTAAAATAGGTAACAGCAAAGTATTAGCCAAAAGGATTTTAGTTTTTACAGGTAAAAAATGTTTCCACCGCCTTAAGTACCCAACAGCAGCAAAAATCTTACGACTCAACTCCGATATTTGAGGAACCCAGGACATAGTATTATCAAGGATGAGACCAAGATCTTTGACTGAACTACTCAGGGGAATAACTGTACCATCTAAGAGAACAGGAGGTAAAGAATAATTTGAAAGTAAAGAAATGTAATAATGAGCTTCTTCTTATCCCAAAACAATTGTAAGCGAGCCCCTATTTAAGATGAAAAAAATTAAGATCGCTTGTTTAATTTGTATCATCAAAGAACCCAGCTTTGGCGAATTACGCGTTGTGAGAACATGAGTTTTCCAAAGCTGGATTCTCGACTCAATCAATCAATTTTACTCCAAAATTGGGTAGGTACAGAAAGGTCTTATTATAAACTAGCTGATGCCCGCGACTTCGTCCGCGTGGATATACCAAGTTTCATCGAAATAACTTGAGAAATGACGGACTTTTATACAAACTTTCAACCTCTATTTCACCCCTTTGGGGGTGGAATTTTGAAAAACTGTGAAACACGTACGTTTTCATTTTTAACCCGCAGCTCATATACCAAGTTTCATGGATATAACTTGAGAAATGAAGGACTTTCATACAAACTTTCAACCCCTATTTCACCCCTTCGGGGGTAAAATTTACGAAAACTGTGATACACGTATTTCTTCATTTTTAACCGGTAGCTTGTATACCAAGTTTCATCGATATAACTTGAGAAATGAAGGACTTTCATACAAACTTTCAACCCCTATTTCACCCCTTCGGGGGTAAAATTTGCAAAAACTGTGAAACACTTATTTCTTCATTTTCAACCGGTAGCTTGTATACCAAGTTTAATCGATATAACTTGAGAAATGACGGACTTTCATACAAACTTTCACCCCCTATTTCACCCCCTTAGGGGTGGAATTTTGTAAAACTGTGACACACGTACTTCTTTATTTTTTACCGTAATCCAAAATAAAAAGTTTCGTTGATATAACTTGTAAAACATCTTGAGAAACGAAGGACTTTCATACCAACTTTCATCCCCTATTTCACCTATTTGGGGGTCGAATTTTCAAAAACTGTTAAACACGTGTGTCTCCATTTTCAACTTGCAGCTCATATATCAAGTTTCATGGCTATAACTTGAGAAATTAAGGACTTTCATACAAACTTTCAACCCCTATTTCACCCCTTCGGGGGTAGAATTTCGGGATAAAAAGTATCCTATGTCCTACCTCGTAGTATGGGCTCAAATCGTACCAAGTTTCGTTTGAATTCA
Organism: Erebia ligea; assembly: GCA_917051295.2. Lineage (NCBI taxonomy): Eukaryota > Metazoa > Arthropoda > Insecta > Lepidoptera > Nymphalidae > Erebia > Erebia ligea. The sequence goes on from OU785226.1 coordinate 15,872,445, forward strand.
TTCAGTAGTTTCGGCGTGATGCGCGGCCAAGATACAGACAGACAGACAGACAGACAGACAGACAAAAATGAAAAAAATTACAGATTTGGCTTCAGTATCGAATAATGAGTGCCCTCCAAAAAAAATTTTCAAAATATCTTCAATGTACAGAATTGGACCTGTTACAGTTTTATTATAAGTATAGATTAATAGCGTCCGGCACAATTTTTCCTCTTTCTCTCTCTGTGGTAAAAACTATAAAACTTTTGGAATTTCAAATAACCAGCTAAAACGCTAACTCTTCTTTGTCAGTAGTGAATTTGATTATTTTGATTACTGAGAAGCTTACGATAAAAGTCTGATTTACTTTTTACAAATTTACTAAAGCTTTTTGCTGTGAAATGTTCGAGTCCCCTTAAATTTGTGATTGAAATAAGTAATCCTTCTGCGTCTAAACTGCATAATAAAATAATCTAAACAAAAACATTGACTGACAGCCATCGTTACATTAATGAACGACCTCAGGCTATTTTATAAATAATAACGTAAGCAATATACATCTTAATTACCTCTCATAATAGTTCTAGTATGACTTTTATGCACTTAAATTTGTCTTACCTTGGACTAGGCAAAAAAGTTCAAACAGATTCGGTGGGAAAGACCTCGCTTGAACAAATTTCGAGATAAACCTTTTCCCGTGTTACCAACATAGATGTAGAATAATGAGTGCCCTCCAAAAAAAATTTTCAAAATATCTTCAATGTACAGAATTGGACCTGTTACAGTTTTATTATAAGTATAGATTAATAGCGTCCGGCACAATTTTTCCTCTTTCTCTCTCTGTGGTAAAAACTATAAAACTTTTGGAATTTCAAATAACCAGCTAAAACGCTAACTCTTCTTTGTCAGTAGTGAATTTGATTATTTTGATTACTGAGAAGCTTACGATAAAAGTCTGATTTACTTTTTACAAATTTACTAAAGCTTTTTGCTGTGAAATGTTCGAGTCCCCTTAAATTTGTGATTGAAATAAGTAATCCTTCTGCGTCTAAACTGCATAATAAAATAATCTAAACAAAAACATTGACTGACAGCCATCGTTACATTAATGAACGACCTCAGGCTATTTTATAAATAATAACGTAAGCAATATACATCTTAATTACCTCTCATAATAGTTCTAGTATGACTTTTATGCACTTAAATTTGTCTTACCTTGGACTAGGCAAAAAAGTTCAAACAGATTCGGTGGGAAAGACCTCGCTTGAACAAATTTCGAGATAAACCTTTTCCCGTGTTACCAACATAGATGTAGAATTACTAAGATATTCAAAATTCAAAATTCAAAATGTTTTTTATTCAAATAAGCTTTTACAAGCGCTTTTGAATCGTATGAATCTACCACTGGTTCGGAATGCCATTCCTACCGAGAAGAGCCAGCAAGAAACTCGGTGGTTGCTCTTTTCCATCAAAACTTACAATCATCATAATGATACAAGTAACTGCAGTCCCACGCATAGCTGGAGCGAATCAAATCCACGCTGTTTTTTTTTATCATTTACGTAATCTTCGATTGTATAGTAAACTTTTTTCACGAGCATACAATACTCAATACACGCCAAGACTGGCAGACAGAGGCAGCCCCATTTCCGACGGTGGCACCCGTTCACGAGCATGACGCATGATCCAGCCATATACTATAATTATTCGCATTTAACAAGCGTGGTGGACTTTAATTTAAATCGCCGGCCCACTGTTCAATTGCAGTCTAAGATGGTAGCGGGCTAACCTGTCAGGGGCATGGCAGTTACATTAAACCCATATCCCTATTCGGTTTCTACACGGCATCGTACCGGAACGCTAAATCGCTTGGTGGCACGTTTTTGCCGGTAGGGTGGTAACTAGCCACGGAAAAAGTCTCCCACCAGGCCAGACCAGGGAAAATTTAGAAATTATAAATTCCCAAATTGATCCTGCCGGGGATCGAACCTGGGACCTCCGCATGTTAGACAACAGCGCTCAACACTGCGCCAGGGAGGTCGTCAAGGTATAATATACACTTTTTGACGCCCAATAACTTATTATTATCAATTACGGTAACGTTACGGTTAACGTATTATCAGCGAGGGTTCCAAACGCGCCCTGGTCTGAAAAGAGCCCACAACAAACTCAGCCGGTTTTTTTTACTACCGCACCATCTCTAAAATCATCAACATTAAAATGTTGAGCATGAATCTTCGCTGTCTGACTAAGGCTAACCTTGGTTCCTCAATGATAAAGCAAGTGGTATGGAAGTGGGTGCCTGGCAATCGAACCCTGAACCCTCCCGAATAGAAGGCTGAGCTCTTAGCCACTAGGCTGTCACCGCTTAGTTTTAATTACTTAATTTATTTATGAAATACTTAGTTCCTTTGTTTCGATATTTTTTTAGGAAAGAGATAACGGAGAAGGGATGCGAAGAAACATATTAAACCTACATGCTGACTCAGTGCAGCAAAATATCTTTGAATCCTTACATCAACGTGTGACCAAATAAGAAATAATCTTAACCAAATAATATTCGACCTTAGCGTGACTTCGTATAGTATCCAACGCGTATGACATTGCCGAAAAAAACCAAACATACGGGCAGACAAGCATTCTTTGTGCAAGTCTAGCCGCCAACCTTGGCAATGATGGACGATTTTTTGACGCGAAAAAAACCGCGTCCGGTGAATTTACCTAACTTTTTGCCTTGACTTCTTGGAACAAGCTTTTAGGTTTAGGTAATACATTCCGGGCTAAACTGCTATTCTCAAATCCACAGTATAGCTTTCAACGCTGTCTCATCCACGAATGAAAAGGAGGAGGATGATGAATGAGTAGGATGATGAAACTGTATTAATGCAATTTTTTACTTGTCTCATTTAGTTCCGATAGAGGAACTGAAAATACACGCTAGGTGACAATACTAAAAGTTCTGCAGCTAAGAACGAATAAATTGTCCTTTTCTCCCATTTTTTTACTACAGTGAATGAAGGAAGTAACTTTCTGAAATAATTTAATACAAGAAATAACGTATTCTGTAATATTTCATACTGTTGGTTACGATACAAAACAGGCTGGATATGATAAAAAGTTTGTTTGCGGATACGTGATCAAAGTTTTTGTTCCATGAATAAGCTTTCGAATTTACCACCATTGTTGGTTACACGGGGTATACTGGTAAACTACGAGTATTTAAGAGGTATTTCGACGGCGAATTCATGGACGAACGCAAAGCTTTACGGAATAACTTTGCTGTTAGTTTAGGTTTTATAGCCAACGTATGGCTTTTAGATGCCATAATTTTATGGAGATAATGATCTGATGGTCGAGCGAGTTGCGCTATCGGACCCCCATTATTTTGGCTACTGATGGTAAAAATGCCTAATTAATTAGAAATATTTCTAAGAAATGCTTTTGGTCTGTGTGAATATCGAATGGCATTTTTTTTATTGGATAGAATGGGTATCTGCCAATTTGTTGTTATTAAATGACAAATCTCTCTATGAACAGAAGAAAGCTGCAGGTTAGGTATAAACTGAAATTCTGAGATTTCGGAATCGACGGGAGAACGCTATTGACAAAGTTTTTACAGTTTGTAGAAGACTATAATATAATGTCCTTATGTATATCTTCTATAGGTATATGATTGTAGACATTAGCGTTGCAAAGGTAGAATATATAATAATATCTCACGATGTAAGACAGTATTAGATATTCAGAGACCCACTAAGGCATAGATGTCATACCATACTTATATTATTACAAATGCGAAAGTGTGTCTGTTTGTCTACAACTCTTTAACGGCCCATCTGTTCAACTAAGTTTGATGAAATTTGATACGTGGATAGGTTGTATCCCGGGGAAGGACATAGGACATAGGCTGCTTATCCCGGAAAATTAAAAAGTTCCCGCAGGAGTCAAAAAACTTAATCCACGCGGACGAAGTCGCGGGACTATCTAGTACTAACTATTTCTATAATTTTTTCAATCAATCAACATTTGTTATCAATCTAAGTGTCACATACAAACAAGTAGCAAAACAATTGAATGAATTATAAATTAAATCGATAAAGCGCTTAACTCTAGATAAAACAGTTAACTGTTACTTACAGACATAAACGCACCTCCGCACATAGGCATGCAGATAACAAAGCCCGATAGCTTAATCTGAACGTATATCTCGATATCTTAGCGCTCTTTCAGACGAACGGTATGTGTCGCAACTCTCAACGGTAGAGTTTACGGCAAGGTTCTTCTCAGACCAGGGCGCGTTTGGAACCCTCGTAGCTTTAGTTTTAAGATACCGTAACTGATTATCACCATCATGTTTTATAAGTAAGTAATTTTTAACGTCAATAAGTGTACAGTGTACCTATATTGAATAAATGAATTGAATCTTGAATCTTGAATCTGGTTACGGCAAATGCGCGCCCTACGACTGCGGCTGACTCGTGTAATTGCAGTTCAAATAATATTTCAAATGCACACTTCAAGTAATGTTCTCCATTGCATTATTGTAGAATGACAAAGTTCTTGATTAAGGGCAATTTTTTAAAGAGCAACGGCGAAATTATTATTGACCACATTTACTAAATCTTGACTGTACACAAGTAAGGTAAAGACAAAAGTAATTTGCTTATTTTTTTAAATTTTATCAAGTATTCACCTTAATTAATTGAACCTAGGTAAAAAAATAAAATAATTAGGGAATCTTTTTTGATTATTTAGTTACCGTTTCTCAGTTTAGTGTTAACATTTTATGTATAATCTACCTAGTAGCTAGAATAAATCTGAATTAGTAGATTATTTTGTATCGTTTTAAAAATTGTAATTATTTCGTCTGATTAATGTTTACATAAATAATAGTAATGCTCTTTTTTTAGTGTATTTTATATTATTTAAGTGAATTTTCTTGCATACATTATTTAATAATCTCTAACAGAATGGTAATAATTGAAAGAATATTATGGAAGCACTGATGCCGATTGTCTGTGGTTGTGCCGAATGTTTTACTGGTCTGTGGTTGTCATCTGTCTTTGTTTTTGTGGCTTTCTTCCGGTTGTCATTTTTAGAAGTGACATTTCCACATAACCTACACAATTTTAAAACGAAATATCGTTTTTTTCTAGGCTCATAAAGACAAAATTCTACCTGCTGTGAGCTTCATATTCGACGCTTAAAAAAACATATTTTTTTCACACGTGTACATAATTATTTTTTCTCAATAATATTGATGTATGGAAGTTCGCCGTTGCTCTTTAATAAGAGCCATTAGATGTTTAAACTTAAGAAGAGAAACGTCAAATATTATATAATATATTCGTCAGTTCAAATTTAATTGGCGATAGTATGCTTATGAAGATATATATAGAAGAAGCCACGATTTTATATTTCGTGGAAGAATGTCTTACCATCTATGCAGCTACTGTTTTTACCAAAATATAAGTGTCGCGGCGTGTCAATGACGGCGACTGCAATTAACGCTTCTACGATCTTTGTGGCTGTGCAGTTCGTCTGTGAGAGCACTCATAATGAGATCATAGCTTGAGATTCGTTTCGTGACCTATGTGCAGGGCTAATACAACGGATATATCAATAATATCTCGCGAAGGGCTTTCGATTGGCGTTTGTTGATTGCAGTTGGCGCATCGATGACTGCGGTCGACCTTTGCAGTTGCGTAGTTTAGTCTGTAAGAGCTCTTATTCTGAGATCATGGCTTGAGATTCGTCTCGTGACTTATTAACTACCTGCAGTGCTAATGCGGATACTTCAACGGGTATATCAATATTGCCTCCTACAGAGTTTTAGGCTTCCTTTGTTGTACAATCAATTATTTTTTGTAACTGATTAGATTTTTAATTGATAGTTTGACATTCAGATTCTGCTGGAATATAACGATATAAAAAAATATTAGCATATTTTTCTTATGCTTCTTCAAAGTTCGAACAATTAGACCATGATGAATTTAGTAGGTAAGGATTCTGAAATATGAGATGTTGAATCGTCATTTCATACTTTATCTCCTTGATATTCTATGAAAAAATTATAAAAAGCATCTTCTTCAAACTCAATGTAACTGTAAAAGTAGCTAAAGTATAACACTAACCCGAGTGTATAAAAAATTTCCGAGTCGCATAAAGTTATCCATACCTACTTAATATTATGAATATCTGTCTGTCTGCTACGCTTTCACGGCCCATCTATTCGACGTTTGGTAAGTACAGAGATAGGTTGCAACTCACTGAGGAAAAAACTACAGTTTATCCCGGAATATCACAGATTTCTCAGATGATTTTTCAAAATTCTAAATCTACGTGGATGAAGTCGCGAGCACTACATATTTAGCTCATGATATTTCGCAGTATAGCAGTATAACGTTAATATAATTTATTACAAATAAGTATATTTAAATATAAAAATTTCATCCTTGTGATACCTGCCATGCCTTCTCAATTTGATTATTTCATTTCAGATCCCAGAGAGTCAAAAAGATCTCAAGAGATTTTCAAAATACCTAAATCCACATGTATTCATTAAGGGACCGGCGACCACCGCTCGCAACTTCTACTCGAACCGCAAATATAAATTTGCCGGTATATTGCTATCCCTATTTGGCTGAAAACACATGATCGCGTGCAAGCGCGATAGCAATATGAGCGTACAGAATTTGTTATACATTTAGTCTTGTTCCGTGAATACCAAAAATGATGAATGAAAAATGGTTGTGTTTTTAACTTCGTGTTGTTATTCTGTAACTTGACAATATAGGCTATGTTCCTGATCAATTAGTACGTGAGATATCGTTGGTTTTAATATGAAACAAATAAGGAGAAAACATGTCGTTTATGTCGCAAAAACATGCAAAACGCAATGTGCTTACATTTAATTTTGGGAAAGTATTTTGGAAAAATAATTATCCAGGGACCTAGATAAATACAAGTTCAATCTTAATAATCACATAATATGGAGGAAATATGCTCGAATTACTAATTATTTTGGTATTACGTTTGTATGAGCAATGCACCCTCCGCTGGCGCCTTAAAGCCTTTGTCTAAGTAGTTGCCGATGCAAGTATTAGACATAGTATGGATAATGGACATAATATTGATTTAAGTCAAATAGATTTACCATTCAATTTTAGGTCATTGCTCAAACGATAAGCGAAACCAAATTGAAATACCTGACTCTCGCACTTAGCAACAAAGTGTGAACCTAAAGAAGTACCTAGGTACAAGATTACCGTACAGTTAAAATCCGCGAACGAGGTCGTATGTGACTGCAATTTAGTTCATGGATAGCCTTTGTACTATTCAATACAGCTGCAGAGATATCCGACAGCACCACACAACCATAATAGGTATAGGAAGTTCTATGATCTACCAGTGTACCTATATCTAGATAGGTACACTGAAATCTAATTAGTTTCTGAATTGGTGCGTTGTTTATAGATAGGTACAGTACCTACATAAAAATTTAGATTTGAGAAATGTTTACTTGTTCCTTAGAGTATTAGAAGTGAACAAATAGCTGAAACCTTATCGAATCTTTGGTTGGGTTTTTCAACTCTTATCTTAATAACGTCGTTGGTTTGCAGTAACGACGCCGTGTCCGCCACGCAAAGAACGTTTTCATATATCACGCGTATAAGCAAAAAGCTACTTGGATACATTTTTTCATCGATAAAAACTTCCATCTCCTATCTTGATGGAAGCTAATTGTGTTTCGGAACATAAAATATGCTATATTTTAGCTATAACTAATATTATGGTGGTATAGTCTTGACTTATATGCTTAGTGCCACCAGTTGCCCTACGTGAAATAAATAAATCATTTATGCCAAGTTACTTTCTAATCCTTTCAGTAGTTTCAGTGCAATGACCTCACAAAAAAACCTTACCTAAAAGGAGACGGTCCAGATTTGTATGGAGCGTTGGTCCAGTCCTTTTACAAGTAGAGAAATGAAAGAAAAAAAAGTACTAAACCAGTTTTGATCATTCAAATCTACGAATTCGTCGTAATTTCAGCGGTGTAATTATTTAATCTTTCCACGATAAGCAACACTAAACACGAGTGGGTAACAATGGCGGATTCATATTTTTTGACGTTTTCTGTCAAGTGTCAACACAACACCGGAAAAACCGTAGGAAAAAACACGTTATTTTGACAGTGACTGTCAGAAATGACATTTGATACATTTCGCGCCTACTGCCATCTCTATGGCTAAAGGTTGCCATCTTGGAAACGTATCGAAAACTTGAAATACATTTTATTTGATTTCGCGTTAATTACTTTAATATTCTAAATTATTATATTTTTAATACAATATATGTATTTTCCTCTATTCATGGTAGAGTGTACAAAGAGTGCTCCAAAGGTAAACCTTCTCGTTTCAGTTACAGTTTTATAATAATTAAAGACAGAAGTTAGTACTTCTTAAAATACGTAGGACGTACTCTGAGGCTCGTATTATTAAACCGACATCAACCAAGAATACGTTCCTAAGTATGGGTCAATGCTTAAGACGGGCCTTAAGCATAAATTGACCGAATGATTGTTTATTAATACAGGTCTAATATTATTGGTACGAGTATCCACTCTAATATTATTGGTAAAACATCTGCGATGTGCACTAAAGAATGTAGGTGATGTGAACCGCGCCCAAGGTCCCGCTAACCTTCCAACAGGCATTTGTGATTAGAGCCGCCAATCAACGTCCAGCGCACCTTCGCCCGATGCTATTATGTACCTGCGTAACTATGTTAAAATTTTCACATACCTATGTGAAAATTTTGTTCATTGCTGATTTTACGTTCTATGTACGTTGATTTTGTGGGGGATTAGAGCCGCCAATCATAGTATAACACACCTTTGTGCGATGCTAATATTGTACCTACGTAACCATGTTAAAATTTTCACATAGTGAAAATTTTGTTCATTGCTGATTTTACGTTCTATGAACGTTGATTTTGTGGGGGATTAGAGCCGCCAATCATAGTATAACACCAACTTTGCGCGATGCTATTATGTACCTACGTAACTATGTTAAAATTTTCACATACCTATGTGAAAATTTTGTTCATTGCTGATTTTACGTTCTATGAACGTTGATTTTGTGGGGGATTAGAGCCGCCAATCATAGTATAACACCACCTTCGCCCGATGCTATTATGTACCTGCGTAACTATGTTAAAATTTTCACATACCTATGTGAAAATTTTGTTCATTGCTGATTTTACGTTCTATGTACGTTGATTTTGTGGGGGATTAGAGCCGCCAATCATAGTATAACACACCTTTGTGCGATGCTAATATTGTACCTACGTAACCATGTTAAAATTTTCACATAGTGAAAATTTTGTTCATTGCTGATTTTACGTTCTATGAACGTTGATTTTGTGGGGGATTAGAGCCGCCAATCATAGTATAACACCAACTTTGCGCGATGCTATTATGTACCTACGTAACTATGTTAAAATTTTCACATACCTATGTGAAAATTTTGTTCATTGCTGATTTTACGTTCTATGAACGTTGATTTTGTGGAGGGTTAGAGCCGCCAATCATAGTATAACACACCTTTGTGCGATGCTATTATTGTACCTACGTAACTATGTTAAAATTTTCACATACTCAGGTGAAAATTTTGTTCATTGCTGATTTTACGTTCTATGAACGTTGATTTTGTGGGGGATTAGAGCCGCCAATCATAGTATAACACATCTATGCGCGATGCTATTATTGTACCTACGTAACTATGTTAAAATTTTCACATACTTAGGTGAAAATTTTGTTCATTGCTGATTTTACGTTCTATGAACGTTGATTTTGTGGGGGGTTACCAATGGAGTCTCATTTAAAAATTGGTGATAACAGAGCAAGTTCTATTCAGATTAGATGAGTTTAAGTTGTATGCATCCACTGAAGGACATTATGAAGAACTCTCAGGTAACATTTCCTCACGATGTTTTCTTCACCAGTAAGATTCCATCTTATTATAATGCAATTCCGTTATAATCAAAGGGATGCTTACCCAAGGAAATCGTTGAATCATGATAGTCATGCAAATGCTCTGAGAAAACGCTTTCTTTGTCAGCGTTGCGTGCGCCCACCTCATTGTTTATGGTCTCTTATAAAGCAATAGTTGTTATGAAACTTTTGCTGAGTATTACAAACGATATTTTTTGCAGCCTTTTGAAACACTATCATAAGTTTTTATATCTTCTTACTTGCCATGATTTTATTATGTTTTGTCATTCATGAGCGACAAACGCCACAACGCGGGTCGATACGACGCGACGCGACACGACTGTATCAAACAGTAGCTGACCCTTGACGTGACCTACGTTGTCGCGTAGATAATTCAGCCATTTTCTATGGAGTCGTACCGCGTCGCGTTACGTCGCGTCGTTTTCGTTACTCATCTAGGAAAACCGGGGTTTATATAATACTAGATGATGCCCGCGACTTCGTCCAAGTGGATTAAGGTTTTTAGGGTTCCGTAGCCAAAGGGTAAAAACGGGACCCTATTACTAATACTCCGCTGTCTGTCTGTCTGTCTCCAGGCTGTATCTCATAAACCGTGATAGCTAGAAAGCTGAAATTTTCACAAATGATGTATTTCCGTTGCCGCTATAACAACAAATACTAAAAATTAAAAAAATATATAGGTATATTAAGGGGGGTCCCCATACAATAAACGTGTTTTTTTCGTATTTTTTTGCTCAATATTAAAAACGGTAACAGGTAGACGGTTCAAATTTTCACAGAATATTAAATTGTATATTACCTTTCAAAATAAATAATTAAATATCAATAAAGTAAATATTAAAGGGGGGCTCCCATACAACAAACGTAATTTTTAAGCAATTTTTTTAATAATTTAAAACTTACTACAGGTTTGTACGGAACCCTCGGTGCGCGAGTCCGACTCGCACTTGGCCGGTTTTATTTATTCCCGCGGGAACTCTTTAATTTTCCGGGATAAAAAGTAGCCTAGATGTGCTATTGCAGCAGGCTTAGCATGCGCACAACGAGATATCTCGCAACGAGAGAGAGAAATGTTGTCGTTACCGGCTAATTTCTCGTTTACACTGACATGCACAAAATCCGGTATATTACGAGAAAATAATAGTCGGCATGTAAGAGTTCGATAGAGAAAAATATTACAGATATGAAATATTACTTACTATCTGATGCCCGCGACTTCGTCCGCGTGGATCGAGGGTTTTCGGTTCCCGCGGGAACTCCTTAATTTCCCAGGATAAAAAGTAGCCTATGTGCTATTCCAGACTATAATCTATCTCTGTGCCAAATTTCATCCAGATCCGTTCATCCGTTGGAGCGTGATTGAGTAACAAACATACATCCATACATACATACATCCATCCATCCAAACTTTCGCATTTATAATATTTATATGGATTTGATTTGATATCTCTACTTTTGAAGTAACGAGACAAGTCATAATATGTGCCATGTTAGCTTCGGTAGACAAATAGAGATAACGACATAATCTAACCTTTGTGCATCCGTTCAGCCGTTCTGGCATGATTACTAATAGTGAGTAATCACGCCAGTAATAAACGTCCATCCATCCATACATACGAGTACATTCATCCATCCAAACTTTCGCATTTATAATATTACTAGCTGATGCCCGCGACTTCGTCCGCGTGGATTAAGGTTTTTCGGTTCCCGCGGGAACTTTTTAATTTTCCGGGATAAAAAGTAGCCTATGTGCTATTCCAGACTATAATCTATCTCTGTGCCAAATTTCATCCAGATCCGTTCAGCCGTTGGAGCGTGATTGAGTAACAAACATCCATACATCCACACATCCATACATCCACACATCCATATATCCATACATCCATACATTCATCCAAACTTTCGCATTTATAATATTTATTTGATACTAGCTGATGCTCGCGACTTCTTCCGCGTGGATTTAGGTTTTTCGGTTCCCGCGGGAACTCTTTAATTTTCCGGGATAAAAAGTAGCCTATGTGCTATTCCAGACCATAATCTATCTCTGTGCCAAATTTCATCCAGATCCGTTCAGCCGTTGGAGCGTGATTGAGTAACAAACATACATCCATACATCCAAACTTTCGCATTTATAATATTTATTTGATTTGATTACTATAGATTTTGAATTATCAGCCGCCAAGATTGAATCGACCTATTCAAATAGCAACGTAAAAAGATTCCGTAGTCCGTACATACCGCATCTATTACCACGATTCAAGTACCGATAGCATAAAAACATAATCGCCACTCTAATCGCCCATCTCGGCGTAATACGCGTTGTTATTCACAATTAATGTTATTAAGGCCCGACCTTGTTGCTCGATTTCTATCGCACATGCAAATGAATGAGTTACCTACAGTCTACACTTCCTTAATCTTGAAAGTGTAGAAAAGCGATTAGTTCAGAACAATAGAAAACCTTCTGGAATAAATATAATGTTGCCGGTGATTAAATTGACTTTGTAATTAATGCGTGGTGTTGATTCGTTTCCGCGGGCCGGTGTCAGGCGATTGCATTAGTTAAGGCGCACATTGATAGCGGGACGAGAGCAGGGTGCTTTGCATAGTTCTATAGTTTCCTTATATATTTCTTTTGCACAGTATATTTCTTATCTGTGGTATTTTTTTCTACGAACCCTTACATACCGACTATTTTTTTCTTGTGATAAGTATACTACCGGATTTTTTGCATGTTTGGGTAAACGAGCATTTGCTCGTAGAGAGAGATATCTCCTTGTGCGCATGCTATTCCTACAGGACCTCAATTATTATGTCCATGCGAAAAATCACGTCGATCCTTAGCTCTGTTGCGGCATACTACCTACTATGTATTATAAATGCGAAAGTGTGTTTGTTTGTTGGTTTAATATTGGTTTGTCGGTTTTTTCCTTCAATCACGCCGCAACGGAGCAACGGATCGACTACTCGATAGGCTACTTTTTATCCCGGAAAATTAAGGAATTACCGCGGGAATAGAAAAATCTAAAACCACGCGGACGAAGTCGCGGGCATCAGCTAGTAGTATGATAAATACGAGTAGGTATTTGTAATTTTAAGCAGCAACAATAGGAAGAGCAGCTAAAATTACGATGGTTGTACTTCCTTCTCTTATTTGAAACAAATTACTTCGCTAATTATTCCGAGTTTATTTCTTCCTGCTGAGATGTTATCAACGGATATTGTAAATGATTTTAATTGCCATATTATTTATACGGATAGAGAAATTTTTGTTTCTTGTTACTCGATTGTTATAATATTGAATCTACTCAGGCTTTATAATATGTGCCTACAGCCTATGTGTGAAGGACAATGGTTGTATGGTCTGTGGCAATGGGGCTGATTCATGGAATTAGGAATTACGACTACGTTGATTCTGTTGACACAATCTCTAAACTAAAATGACAGCAATAAAAATATTGCTAACCCTTTCATAATATATTCTCTGCAGAAAGGGACCGAACTAAATTTAGAGGTGTTATTTTAATTTAGTTTAGAAATTGTGTTATACAGAATTGGTCACAATGTCGTATCCCCGCTTAGTGGAAATGAAAAATATTAATTAACTTAAATATTTGGACGCTAAATTTTCCGTGTTTTGACGAATACGAATAAGCCAATGGAGGTATCTCTCTCTCTCTGCGTCGTATTCGTCATTGCTAAGGGTCGTGACCCCTTACTTGGGATAATAATGTGGTGGGTTTCCCTGGATGCAACCGACCTCCATACCAAATTTTATCAATTGCGGTTGAAGCGCGGTAGAAACACGCAAATTTTATCAATTGCGGTTGAAGCGCGGTTGAAACACGCAAATTTTATAAGTTGCGGTTTCAACCGCATAGTAGACAGACAGACACATTTTCGCATTTAATATTATTAATGCGAAAATTAACAAAATTACAAGGACTATAAGGGTCCGAAATAAACAATTTTTTTTTATTTTATTTATTTATTTTAATAATATGCTACCTATACCGTGGGAATTCAAGGATATTAACAATCAAATTCAAGGACTTGTAAGTCATCGTTAAAAAAGAATGATTAAGTATTGGTGCACAAATACATAAATTTACGTTGGATGAAGTAAATTTAAATTAAAAAACGTGCGTATACTGTAATCGAGGAAATAAATAATAAACGTTTTTGCATCGAGTAGGTACTTTTGCATTTATTGTCACAGGAATGCAGATAATTGCAGTAAATACTTACAGGTTTTGTATCAGTTTTTTAGCTACATACTCATAATCTAGCGCATTAATAACTTGAGCACTCATAATACTATACAGGTACTAATATTATGTCCAAGTTGTAATTAATTCGAACTAAAGAATAAAAAGCGCATAGAATATAATATTAAACGTGTTTATATTAATTTTATACACATCGATCACATGAATATAAAACTATTAACATTTATAAATAACTAGTGGTCCCCCGCGTAATATTTCTGATTTTCTATGAGCAACTGATTGCAACTAGAGATTTATGCGGGTATTTATTGATTGCCGCTAATTATTATCACACCGAAATTCATAAACTCACAAACTTATATGACCCGGTGGCCAAAATTGGAACTAATTTTTATGTCAGTTTAGTTTTTGTTTTTATTTTATTTTTCATAGATACTAGCAACGCTGTCACCGGGTCAGATACGTTTGTCGGACTATACTGTACTTTGTAGTTTTTGTAGTTTTTTTGATTCCCGCGGGAACACCTTAATTTTCCGGGATAAAAAGCCTATGTCCTTCCCCGGGATATAACCTACCTCTATACCAAATTTCAGCAAAATCGGTTGAAAAGATGAGCCGGGGAAGCGTAGCAGACAGACAGACAGACAGACACACTTTCGCATTTATAATATTAGTATGGATAATTACTGGCGTTGACAAATTAAGTCATTAATTTAAAAAGAATAATAATGTTATATTTACATTACAATTATATATACCACAAAGAAACCAGTTCTCAGAACTGCTATTATTGTGACCGTACGATATCAATCCCAGCAATGGGCCAAACATTGACGGCTATAATAAATCTCATAGCTATTAGAGCTAATCCTATTAACGTTTAGACCGCACACAAAACATTCATTTAGGTACGTATTATCCGATTATGCGACACGGTATTACCATATACCTAAGTAAAGTTTGTTCCAATAGGGATGATCTCTTTTTAGGGTTCCGTAGCCAAATTTGGCAAAAACAGAACCCTTATAGATTCGTCATGTCTGTCTGTCTGTCTGTCTGTCTGTTTGTCTGTCTGTCTGTCTGTCTGTCTGTCTGTCTGTCTGTCTGTCTGTCCGTCCGTATGTCACAGCCACTTTTTTCCGAAACTATAAGAACTATACTGTTGAAACTTGGTAAGTAGATGCATTCTGTGAACCGCATTAAGATTTTCACACAAAAATAGAAAAAAAACAATAAATTTTGGGGGTCCCCATACTTAGAACTGAAACTCAAAAATTTTTTTTTCATCAAACCCATAGGTACGTGTGGGGTATCTATGGATAGGTCTTCAAAAATGATATTGAGGTTTCTAATATTATTTTTTTCTAAACTGAATAGTTTGCGCGAGAGACACTTCCAAAGTGGTAAAATGTGTGTCCCCCCCCCCGTAACTTCTAAAATAAGAGAATGATAAAACTAAAAAAAATATATGATGTACATTACCATGCAAACTTCCACCGAAAATTGGTTTGAACGAGATCTAGTAGTAGTTTTTTCTTAATAATTTAAAACTTACTACAGGTTTGTACGGAACCCTCGGTGCGCGAGTCCAACTCGCACTTGGCCGGTTTTTTTCAACTTCTTTATCGTCTGATCACGTAAGTTCTTTTGCTAGTCGACCAATCTACAGATTTTCATATTTCAAATTCAATACTTCCGCTACTATTGGTCAAGTATCAGATGTTGACGACGTCCTATCGACGTAACTATCTTCATTCTTCTTCTTCTTTTGGTTTAATGGCTTTTCTTAGTGCCAAACCAACTATCTTCATACAGCTAGAGATTCACGAACCTTCTCCAGCTTTTCAGTGTTTCATTGAACATGTAAAGAAGTTTTATTGCTACAAATATTTGTAATCGACGAATTTGTGAGTTGAAAATTCGCCGCCGTAAGTCAAAGTGACACGCACATTTTTAAATAAGTTATAGCTAAAGCATCGTGGCCGAACCATAATAGGTAATTCGTTTCTGTTTTTACAATAACAGATGTTAAACAAATGTAGGGTAGTCTAGTTTGCCCGAGCGATGGCTCTCGATGTATCGATAAGCTTAAACCATTACAACAATAAGATTAGTATGAGATTTTAAAATATACCAATAACGTTGATAGTATTCGAGTGCCGAAACACGTAAGAGTAAAATGGGCCTGGGGGTCTAGTGGGAGATTTTTATAAGGATTTGAAGAAGCACTGCAATCAAATATGGAAAAATATCTCCCTTGGTAGCCTTAATATGCAAAACTTGTAATTATTATTAACACAATCTCAATTGTTATTATTGCATGAATTTAAAGCACTCCGCGACAATGCATTTTGTCCAATGGCGAAAGAGTGTCAACCAATCAGAGATGACTGCTATCGTTAAACTGTACATTGGGGCCTAATAAGGCCCCTGAAGATCCTTCAGCTGAGGAAAATTCAATATTGTACATGTTAATTTCGCAAGGATTCCACAATTTCACTGGATTTAAATGTATCGTAAACCAAGTTAAGCTTTGAAACTAGACTATTGAGATCCATTTTACTAGAAGCCTTGTTTCAAACTATGAACAACTGGTGAGATAAAATCCTATGCTAACCCTTTAACAGGTTGTACCTAAAAAAGGAGAAATGAAGAAGTATTCCAATTAACGTTACTAGCGCCTGCGCATCCGCTCGCTCTTAATGATCGGCCTGACAAAATCTTGTTTTTGCCTCGCATTTATAAAGAAAGCGGTGCAAGGTATAAAAGGAAAGCTGCAAACGAATAATGTCCTCCCAACTGAATTTCGACCACGGCGGCCAATCTTTACAGTAATCAGCCATCTGCGCGGGAGATATTAAATACACAAGTCAGTGTACTTAATATCCCTCTTTTCCCCTTATTCTCATAGTCCGATGGAACGGAAAATCCAACACGACCAAAGAGAGATCAGGCGCTGGACCGACGGAGTTACTACTCTCCGAGGCGCGAGGGAATTTTTCGTCAGAATACCCCAATACTTATGGCCCGACCCGGGAATCGAACACGGCTCATCTTTTGAACCGTTTTTGATGAAATTCAGTATAGTCCTTCCACGGGATGTAGGGTTGTAGGGTACTTTTTATCCCGGAGAATTGAGTAGTTCCCCTGGGAACCAAACAGCCTTAATCCACGCGGACGAAGTCGCGGGCATCAGCTAGTTTATTATAAATTTTTCACCACATTGTAAGTTCCCTAGCTAAACTTACACAAATACATATCAAAAATTTGCGGAAGCGCCTTTGACCACACGGCCACGGTTCACTTACCTGCCAGTGCCGAAATTTGAGATAAGCATCTTTAATCCAGTCTTTTTACGCAACTGTTTATGCCATCGCGCTCAGGGCGCCATTCCCAGAGAGACGCAGGTTCAAATCCTGCCGGTTCCGCAAATTTAAGTAAGTAATTATTTAATTTAAGTAAGTTTAGAAACTTTCCTCGTGTGTGAAGCACTGTAATAAAATTATAAAATTCCCTATCTAAGTCTGTGACTTGCACCAAGCGCCCAGTTTCCGCCGGCCACGGTCCGGTACCGTTATATCAACTGGAAGGACCACTTGCACTCGTACTGTTCTTATAATTGCAGTTAATTCTGCGGTATCGAACTATTCGCGAATACAAAACGCTCAACGAATAACCGTGCAACTTAAAATAATAGTTATTTGTTTAAGCAAATCCACACTAATATTATAAATGAGAAAGTGTGCCTGCTGCATCTCTGTCCCTCTGTCTATTGGTCTGCTAAATTTTCACGGCCCATCTGTTCAACTGATTGCACATTTTTTTGGTAAACAGT
Source organism: Erebia ligea (assembly GCA_917051295.2). Classification (NCBI taxonomy): domain Eukaryota; kingdom Metazoa; phylum Arthropoda; class Insecta; order Lepidoptera; family Nymphalidae; genus Erebia; species Erebia ligea. Next base: position 15,890,503 of record OU785226.1, read on the forward strand.
ACAACACAATAATCAGTACATCTCGATGAAAACTATCCCGGACAATCAAAGTTCCCACGGGATTTTTCCAGCTAAAAAAAAGTCGCAGGCATCATCTAGTATCACATTATGTTTAGTGAAAAAAACAGTCTTATAGTCGTAGCTTTCAGTTAAATAGATCGGTCACTTGTGTAATAATTGTTCAAATGATAATTTCATTGGAATCTTTTTGTATTAAGGCTATCATTTATTTAAAACCAATATCATGGCATCATCAAAAGTGTTCTCAAACACGACCGCGTTTTATTTTTAGATATTTAAACTAGCTGATGCCCGCGACTCCGTCCGCGTGGTTTAAGTTTTTGATTCGCGCGGGAACTCCTTCAATTTCCGGGATAAAAAGCCTATGTCACTCTCCAGGTCCTCAACTATACCCATGCCAAAAATCAAGTCGATCCGTTGCTCAGTTGCAGCATGATTTAAGGACAAACCAACAAACCAACAAACAAACACACTTTCGCATTTATAATATTAGTATGACGTTACCAAGCGAAGATTCGTTATAAGTATAAATAACAGTCAAACATCAAAAAGTTTGCTTCAAGTTATGATTGCACCCTTATTTGCCGTGCAAGCAATTCACAAGTACTAGTTGATAGCAGGACACAGGTGTTTCGAGCCGTGGGAGCGAACCTTGATCTTGAACTACGATTGCTCTTTTTTTATAGGTTTTTCACTCTCGCAACTATAGGAGAGGCTTTCGAACGAATGAACTGTTTGCATTGGACAGATAAATGAAACAATAATAGGTTATTACTTTGTTATATTAATTACTAGATGATTAATAACTGATCGTGGATTAATTAATTATCTAATTTTCCGGGATACAAAAGTAGCCTATGTCCTTCCCAATGCCCACTGTATCCAGCAGTAGGGCACAATCAATTATTGTCTGTCTGTTCTTACTAATTTTATAATGAATGCGAAAGTGTGTCTGTCTGTACATCTAATGTTTTTACAGCCCATGTGCTCAACCAATTTTGATCAAAGGGGTTTGAATATTTTTGCATAGGTACCCTCCCGCCAGTTTTCTTTTTCGAAAAATTTCTCTAACCTGTATTAATCAATAGTTGACATTGATTTTACAGGTTTTTAAATATGGTCGGTAATTTTTTTTGCCATACTTGAAATATATTCAAACCCTTTATGTACAGAGAGGTATTTTGTTGCAGAGGTTTGAATTTTGCTGTTGTAAAAGAGACAAAGACTACTTATATACCTGAAAATCAAAAAAAAAACTATGGGATTTTTTAAACCCACATGCACGCAGACGAAGTTACCGGCATCACCTAGTTCTATAAGTAATTCCTTGACAAAACAGTTAAGTGTAGTATTGTGATGTCAAAATATCATTATAATAAATAGCACGAAACCAGTTCAAATTTCAGGTCTGAGCCGGGATTTTAGTGCGTTTCGTAACAGTTTATTGATCAGGTTGCATTTGCAACTGACATCTGGTTCAATTATTATACCGAAATTATACTGAACATACCTTGTAACGATTTCATACTCGTAGAACGGTGTTTTGTTTAAATTACCGAATTTTAGTGTTTTGGACTTTGGAGCTTTTGATTACTGAAGCCAACCATATAACTAGTAACTTAATCCTCATACTCCCTGGTCCCAGATTCAGTGGTGAGAGTTGTGGTCTTCTAATCATGAGGTCCAGGTTCAATTTGGTAGGTTTTAAAGAATGAGCATGTTAGGCATATAATTTCCACATTGTCTCTGATCTATTCGGTTCCTAGGAGGCTTCTTGTTACTTGCTTCCAAGCGATGTGACGTAGAAACGCGTTTGTTTCTTCCAAGGTAGAAACCAATTACGTATTAAGTATACATAGTAAAATATCAATTAATATATTCGTATCTAAAAGTTTACAAAATCCACACAAATAATATAATCTACTTACTAGAAAACTTACAATAGGTATTCTAGTAATAATTTGCCCAATTGCGTGGGTCTGAGTGCTAGCAAGAAATCTGTATCTAGGATTTCATGCCCATTTCTATGCCAGTTTGCGTCTCTTAAGTTGACCGGTTTACTAAGTTAAATTAGACAAATATGATTTACTAGCTGGCCCGGCAGACGTTGTCCCGCCCTGAACCTAGAACCCGTTGGCAGTGCCACCTACTGGTCCAATTGTGTTTTCAAACCATCCAGGAACCCAGGAAATATACACACAAAATTTCATCCAAATCGGTCCAGCCGTTTAGGAGGAGTGAAAAATACACGTACAAAAGAATCTAGATACTAATATAATTATTACTATCTACCGTACCGAAGGGACGAACGTCAAATGTTTGACAGGAAAGTAGCTATCTAACAGTTTATATGGGAAAATGAAATTGTTTTTATTGAGTATTTTAACTTCTGGTACAAACAGTTGTACTAATATTGTTGAAAACAGTAAAAAAAATTTAAACTAGGTAGCAAGACAACAGATAAGCTATGTAATATTAATCTTGTACATCAAAATATACAAGGCTTATCTGGCAAAGAACATGAAATTGAACTTTTTACCCGACTGCGGAACGCACAGGGTTATGTGTTCATCAGTCTATATATGTATATTTCCTTTGTGTCGCACTACAGACAAAACGGCTGAACCGATTTTGATGATACTTGCACCACTAGATTTGGCTTAATTTTCCGAGTGTCATAACGGAAGCCGAATTTGAGAAAAAACAAAATGGCGCCCACTAGAAGCCATATTGTAACAAATTTAAAAATGAAAGTCAATAAACTATGGCAAGTGGGGTATCGATGAATAGGTCTTGTAAAATCAGAGTTAGGTTCCCTAGACCATTTTTTCATTTTAACGATCATTTAGGATTTACGAGGTTTCAAAGGTTCATTTTTAGTGTATTCCTTTGTGTCGCACTACAGACAAAACGGCTGAACCGATTTTGATGATACTTGCACCACTAGATTTGTCTTAATTTTCCGAGTGTCATAACGGAAGCCGAATTTGAGAAAAAACAAAATGGCGCCCACTAGAAGCCATATTGTAACAAATTTAAAAATGAAAGTCAATAAACTATGGCAAGTGGGGTATCGATGAATAGGTCTTGTAAAATCAGAGTTAGGTTCCCTAGACCATTTTTTCATTTTAACGATCATTTAGGATTTACGAGGTTTCAAAGGTTCATTTTTAGTGTATTCCTTTGTGTCGCACTACAGACAAAACGGCTGAACCGATTTTGATGATACTTGCACCACTAGATTTGTCTTAATTTTCCGAGTGTCATAACGGAAGCCGAATTTGAGAAAAAACAAAATGGCGCCCACTAGAAGCCATATTGTAACAAATTTAAAAATGAAAGTCAATAAACTATGGCAAGTGGGGTATCGATGAATAGGTCTTGTCAAATCAGAGTTAGGTTCCCTAGACCATTTTTTCATTTTAACGATCATTTAGGATTTACGAGGTTTCAAAGGTTCATTTTTTGTGTATTCCTTTGTGTCGCACTACAGACAAAACGGCTGAACCGATTTTGATGATACTTGCACCACTAGATTTGTCTTAATTTTCCGAGTGTCATAACGGAAGCCGAATTTGAGAAAAAACAAAATGGCGCCCACTAGAAGCCATATTGTAACAAATTTAAAAATGAAAGTCAATAAACTATGGCAAGTGGGGTATCGATGAATAGGTCTTGTCAAATCAGAGTTAGGTTCCCTAGACCATTTTTTCATTTTAACGATCATTTAGGATTTACGAGGTTTCAAAGGTTGTAATCCTTTGTGTCGCACTACAGAAAAAACGGCTGAACCGATTTTGATGGTACTTGCACCACTAGATTTGTTTTAATCTTCCGAGTGTCACTATGGAGGCCGAATCTGAGAAAAACAAAATGGCGTCCACTAGAAGCCAATTAATAAATGAAAGTCGATAGGCTATAGGCAAGTGGGGTATCGTTAGATAGGTCTTTTAAAATCACACCTAGGTTCCTTAAACCATTTTTCCGTTTAAATGATAATTTAGGATTTACGAGGTTTCAAAGGAAATGTTTAAAGTTCCTACATAAATCATCTATCTATCAAACTAGGTATGATACCTATTATAAAGAGAAAAGATTTGGATTATCTCAAAAACTACTCAACCGATTTTAAATATTATAGAAAGCTACATTATTAACATGTAAAATAGGCCATATTTCATTTTTTTAAAAATAAGAGATCCCTACGAAAATTGCAATAATGTGAATTCAGTCGGAAAGAATCGTCTCATCTGAGAGCTTCGTTGCGTGCGCTGAGTAAATAGTTAAAGTTACACGAAAATAATGTATGGTGGAATAGTTTCTCTTAAAAAGTTCTATAAAAAAGTCCGCGATAGCATAATATATCTAACTTTTAAGGCTGACTAACAATCAACATTTTTATGATTTTCAAACTTGGTTTAAAACTATGCTTTACTTGTGAAGGTGTTTTTAAAAATGCTCTTTTAAAATTGCTCTGTACACCATTTAATTTAGATGAATATTTTATGAGATATCATAGAAATACAGTAACGTTCAACAGAAAATGACGCGGCCGGCAGCGGATAGAAAAGGGTGAAGGTGGGGCGCGTACCTACTCTAGCACATTATAATATTACGGTAGTAACTTAATATCATTGTAAAAGCTTAATGTGACGACATAACCAGTCTCAAAAAACTTGATGATTTGTACTCCTTCAATCGATCAGTCAAAAAATCAATAAATTCATCAATGCCACATGCAGCGCATATTCGACTTACATAACTTACGACTAAAATTTTTAATGTCTATTAAAATATTGGTTCCGACTTTGCTACGTACTAAATACGTACAAATTGTGTTTTTGAACAATTTCACGGGCATTTTCGTAAGTGGCCGACGTTCATTGGCTTACGAAAGCGATTGGACGCGGTAAATGCCGAGGTCTCGTGACGTCGCGTCGCTGCGATAGGACTCTCGAAAATTAATTCACTCTCTCTGTCGAAAAAATAGCAGATTCACGAACTTTACCAAACCAAATTTATATTAGCATTATAACATATTATGCAAATTTGATGATGGTTATGGTGATCACCATGGTAGTCATTACGAATAAATGAATCCGCTGCTTATTCACATGCTCTAAAATGCTACCACAAAATCTATAATAGTACCTTTGGTACAACTTCGGGCAGAAAAAACGTCGCCTGTTTACAATAAATACTGAACTAAAAAGTTTGAAATAAAAAAGTAATTTAATAAAACAAAAAACCCGACTGCTTGGATACCAAAAAGTATAAAACAAGACATGTATTGAAGTATTTCATTATTATCAATTTACATCGTATAATAATATTAATAAAATTTATCACGGCGCAGTCGCACGTCCAATAGCTAACATTTACCTTAACGTGCGACTGCGCCTTGATAAATTTTATTAATATTATTATACGATGTAAATTGATAATAATGAAATACTTCAATACATGTCTTGTTTTATACTTTTTGGTATCCAAGCAGTCGGGTTTTTTGTTTTATTAAATTACTTTTTTTTATTAGAAAATTTGATATTGACATTTTATGCCTTACAGAGCATTGGCTCAATAGTTACCAATTAATTATCAATCTTAAGGATTACTCGTTGTCAAGTGCGTTCTCTAGAAAGAATGCTATACGCGGAGGGTCTTTGATTATAACTCGTAGTAATAATAATTGTAAGGAAAGAAAAGACATTGTTAATCTTTCTGTTGAACGCACTATTGAGCTGTCCTGTGTTGAGCTGGAGCGATACATTATAGTTTGCGTGTACCGACCTCCCTCAGGCGACTTTCTACTGTTTGAGGATGTCATGGAGGAGGCCCTAAGACGGATATGTAGGTCATCGAAAAAAATATTAATATGTGGAGACTTTAACATAGATATTTTGCTTAACACCTCTCTTTCTGACAGATTACTCAACTTATTTAAAAGTTTCAATTTACACAACATTTTTATTGAACCTACACGGATAACTGCAAGTTCCGCTACTTGTATTGACAATATAAAGTAATAAAGTATAGGCCAGTTACCGGTAAAAAAATACAACAATTCAAACAAAATATGCTAAATATTTTACCTACACTTGATCTTACACAGGGTGGTCCGGATGAACACTACAATACATTCTTTGATTTGTTAAATTCTCAGTTTAGTTCCATTTTTAAAATAGTAGAAAAAAAATTGTTTAAAAACCTTAAATTTAGCGACTGGGCTACTGTTGGCATTTATAAAAGTAGGAATAAGTTGTTTGATTTGTATGCTGAAAAGCAGTATAATTACACTCCTAGATTTGTCCAATATGTAAGAAATTATTCAAAATTATTTAGAAATGTCTGCATACAAGCAAAATCACTTTATATAAAACAAAAAATCATTAATTCTGATAGTAAAATAAAAGCAGTTTGGGATATTATCTCAGAAGAAACTGGGAAACATAAAGTGGAGAAGCCTAAATTAGAGCTAAAAATTAATGACCGTATTACTGACTGCGATACGGAAATTGCAAATACATTTGAGAATTTTTTCCGAAATATTCCGGTAACCACTACTAGCTCCCTTAATTCCTCGCCAACAGAAGCCCTTAAGCTTCTTAAGGGTAATGTCACCGAGTGCAGTGTGCTGTTTAAGTTTGAACATGTGACCCCATATGATATTATTAAAATATTCAAATCTTTGCAATGCAAAAAAACCGGGGATCTATGGGGGATATCAGTAAAAATAATCAGCAATGTTATTGATATAATTGCACCATATCTTGCTCTAATATTTAATGAGTCTGTAGATTCAGGATCCTTTCCAGACCTTATGAAATGCAGTAAATTGATTCCACTTTTTAAATCTGGCAGTAGAAGTGACCCTAATAATTACAGACCAATTTCTATTTTACCAGCACTCAGCAAGATATTTGAAAAAATTATATGCTCAACCAACTGCTTCTGCACTTTAACTCAAATAAACTACTTCACTCTGAGCAGTATGGTTTTACTAAAGGCCGATCAACAACCGATGCGGGCGCAATGCTGCTAAAGCATATATTCGATGCATGGGAGAAATCACAGAATGCTATTGGTATTTTCTGTGATTTGTCTAAGGCATTCGATTGCGTTGAGCACGAGACGCTTTTAGTTAAGTTGAACCACTATGGAGTCAAATACACTGCACTTGGCCTCATTGCGTCTTATCTCAGTGATCGCATTCAAACGGTATGTGTTAACGATGTGAAGTCATCCGGATCAGCCTCACTAATGGGTGTTCCTCAAGGCTCCATTCTGGGCCCCTTCATGTTCTTGGTGTATATAAATGATTTACCATATTACGTCCAAAACACTTGTGATATTGTGCTATTTGCTGACGATACGTCCTTGATTTTTAAAGTCGATAGAAATAAGGACAATTATGACGACGTAAATAATGCAATTTCTCAAGTCACTAACTGGTTTACTGTAAACAATTTACTTTTAAATGCAAAGAAAACCAAGTGTGTTGAATTCGCATTGCCAAATACCAAGTCCACAGGAAACATGAATTTAACTGCAAATAATGATATTTTAAAAATAGAAGAGACCACTGTGTTCCTGGGGGTGACCTTAGATTCAAAGCTTCAATGGGGCACCCATATATCAACTCTGGCTGGCAAACTCAGCTCTGCTGCTTACGCTGTTAGAAAGATTCGACAATTTACTGACGTAGAAACTGCAAAAATTGTATATTTTGCTTACTTTCATAGTATTATGTCTTACGGAATCTTGCTATGGGGTAAAGCAGCAGATATTCAAAAAATTTTTGTATTACAAAAAAGGGCAATACGTGCAATTTATAATTTAAAACCGCGCGAATCCCTTAGAGAGAAATTCAAGGAAATAGGTATTCTTACAGTAGCCTCGCAATACATTTACAGTAATTTAATCTTTGTGAAACAGCGCCTTCAGAATTACAAAAGAATTTGCGATCTGCACGATAGGCCAACTAGAAACTGCCATAAGCTCGTGACACCATCGCTCCGCCTCAAAAAAGTCCGAAGGTCGTTCGTGGGAATGAGCATTCTATTTTATAACAAAATTCCACAATCTATTTTAAACTTGCCTTTACACAAGTTTAAGAAATCCATTAAAAGTATGCTTTTGAAAAAAGCTTATTATACTGTGGAAGATTACGTAAATGACAAAAGAGCATTTCTATGATAATATATTCATTTAAACGATAAACTAAAACATAAAGATCAATATTTTTTTACAATTTTTTCCGACTAGCTGTTGCCCGCGGCTCCGCTCGCGTGAATTTTGGTTTTCACAAATTGTGTAAAGTTAATGATCCATGGATTTTTCCACGATAAAGAGTAGCCTATGTGTTAATCTAGGGTATAATCTACATCCATTCCAAATTTCAGCCAAATCGGTTAAGTAGTTGCCGCGTGAAGGAGTAACAAACATACACACATACAAACTTTAATATTATTATTGCCGATAGGTGGCGATTTGCACCCTTAAACAGTATTCAATTCTATGCCTTGATATGGGTAGTCGGGTATGTCACACTCTCTTTAACGTTTCTGTGGTGGTGTCGTGTGGTGCGGGTTGTTACGTTCCCTCAAATATGGTTGAGCGAAGCAATGGCTGGATCATGCGTCATGCTCGTGAACGGGTGCCACCGTCGGAAATGGGCTGCCTCTGTCTGCCAGTCTTGGCGTGTATTGAGTATTGTAGGTATGCTCGTGAAAAAAGCTTACTATACAATCGAAGATTACGTAAATGATAAAAAAAAAAAACAGCGTGGATTTGATTCGCTCCAGCTATGCGTGGGACTGCAGTTACTTGTATCATTATGATGATTCTAAGTTTTGATGGAAAAGAGCAACCACCGAGTTTCTTGCTGGCTCTTCTCGGTAGGAATGGCATTCCGAACCAGCGGTAGATTCATATTATAACGATTCAAAAGCGCTTGTAAAAGCTTATTTGAATAAAAAACATTTTGAATTTTCAATTTTGAATTTTGAATTTTTTTGTTTTTACTATCTTCCTCGCAATTTTTCCATACTTTCTCAACGTTTAAACCTTCCCTGGACTACAACAAACATTTTAAAACCAAAATCAGCTAAATCGGCCCAGCCGTTCTCGAGTTTTAGCCAGACAAACGAACAGCAATTGATTTTTATATATATAATAATATAGAGATAGAGATTTATGAACTAGCTGATGCCCCCTACGTCCGCGTGGATTGAGGTTTTTTGGTTCCCGCGGGAACTCTCTAACTTTTCGGGATAAAAGTAGCCTATGTGCTATTCCAGACTATAATCTATTTCTGTGCCAAAAATCCAGATCCGTTTAGCCGTTCAGGCGTGATTGAGTAACAAACATCTATACATTCATCCATCCATCCAAACTTTCGCATTTATAATATTAGTATAGATGATCATTGAACGGTGTATTTTTTGTAAATATTTTAATTATTTTAAATATACCTGTAAATAAATGAGTAGTAGGCAAAAAATATATGGATTATGAAACAGAGAACTTCGATTATAACTGCTAAAACTTCATCAAGAGAGATGAAAAAAAGGGCTAATTTGTCTGTAGCGAATTTTGCTCGGAACGGTCGTGAAATAGTGCTTTACATAGGCTTGTATTTTTTATTTTCTTTATTTGTGTAGTAAATAAAGAAAATCAGTGCTAAATGCAAAGTGATTATTTTGGAAAAGTATTTACATACTATTAAAATAACCGTGCAAAAACTAAAGAGTACATATTTCTTTTTTATTTCTATGGTTTCCGTCGGATATTTTCATGCCGTTTTTTTAATAAATAAAAGAACCTTAAGTATAAATCGATACCTCCCACGTAAGTTGTTGTATCCCCAAAACCACAATTTTACAATAGAGCATTTTAAAGATTCAAATTGGACTAAAAACTGCATTTATTATTGTATCTTCGTGAAATTTGGTATATGAATGTAATTTATAGTATTCTTGACTATGTTGAAAGATAATTTAAGAAAATATGTATATTTTCTGAGATATCGTTCATACAACATTTTACTGCGGAGTACAGGCTGCGCCATTTGTTGTATCTCATACTTACAACATTATACCGCGGAGTTTCGATTTCGTCAGTTGTTGTATATGATAGTTACAACAATATACACTGCAAAATATAAGTTTAATTCCATTGTATGTGGCAATACCCATATACATCGGTTAAAAATTTATGTGTGTAGGTATTATTGTATATGTGATTAAATTCTAGGTTAAGAAATAAAAAAGAAATATTATCAAGGATAAATTTCTTTAATTATTTAATAAGAACAATACATACTAGTCATTTTAGGACCGTTTTCATGAAAAGTAATATCTTTAAAAAACAAAATAATAATGAACATTAATCTTTAAAAAAAAACAGATAGATAATCACTTCCATTAATCAATAGGTAATCAATAAATTCGAAAACAAAACAATCATAGTAAGGTACGAGACGCGAGCGCGTGATTCTCCCCGTCCCGCACCCCGCGTAAACCATTGCAAAGGTAGATACAATGTTTTAGTCCGTTCTTGTTCGAAAGTTACAACAAAATACGTCTGACAAATCCTTGAAATAATCATATTTTTGTAGTTTTTTCACATTGAATGCATAAAATAATACAAATTAGGATAGTTTTCAGTAAAAACGCTAAACGGCATTTTTGTGGCATACAACAACTTACGTGGGAGGTATCGAAATAATTGCGATGACAAAAATTAAAACGAGTGTTGAAGTGGACAGCCGACACCAACATTTAAAACGCTCATGTGAAAGAAATTTATTAGCACCTTATCTGACATTAACCACAGAAGTAGGTAATGGTGCGTATAATTAATGCTGTACTTTTGGTTTCTTTTTGTAGTCCTTAAGGGTACCAAACCTTTTTTCAGCAAAAAACGTGGGTTTTTCTAACCTCGTACTTACCCGAAAACATTCGACATCGTTGTCAAATTTATATTGAACTAGATGATGCCCGCGACTTCGTCCGCGTGGTTAAACTTTTTTTGAATCCCGCGGGAACTCCTTAATTTCCCGGGATATAACGTAGCTTATGTCATTCTCCATAGAAAACATAGAATCCAGTTGTGTCGCAGCGACACGTCGCCTACTGCTGCTGCCTGCAGTCGGCTACGAACTCGTCGTACCTTTAGGTTGCATTTTCGGTGGGCAGCGGAGCGGCAGCGGATCCGCAGTTGCCATACGCTCGCATCGTACATTTTGTATGAAGTGATTTCTTTTTCCGCGGAAAACGCGGAGGATAGCCGAGTGTCATTAGCGCATCCGCGACATCGTAAGCAAGTTAGCGTTTATCGCTCACATAGAGTAGTTGATATGGGCGGATCGACGTAATCCGCTACCGGTTATTCAAAACACAACTGCGGAACGCTACATAATATTTTATTCTCCTTCCGCTCCCCGCTGCCCACGGAAAATGTCTACATATAAGCCTATAGGGCTGCATTTTCAGTGGGCAGAAAAATGGTGGAAAATGCAGCCCTATAGGCTTATATGTAGACATTTTCCGACCCTTGCGAGCACTTGGTAAAAGTAAGGATGGTATTTTCTCTAAGCAACGAGTCATTGGTAAAGTAAATTGTGCGGTGCTGGCTCTAATAAAAGCCACAAAACAAACTAAGAAGTAAGGATAAAACAATGACTATTAGTGACTTTTTTAAATCATACTTTTTGAACTTAAAATATTTTCATAGCAACCAAACGGATGGAGATTTTTTTTATGCTGAGAAAAATGTGGTTTTGTGTGCATTAAGGAGCGCCGTCTTAACACCTTTGATTAATCAGTTATGTGAATGGTCACATCCGATGGACTTACAAATACGCATTGAATGCAATGAATCTTTTGTTTTTGTTTTTCAGGTGTGATCAGGGGGTAATTACGCAACGCAATTTACAATGTGGCTAATGAAATATAGGCGTGGCTAGCTGAAATGGATATATACATACTGAAAGTTGAAACATGTATAGTAGGTAAGCGTGCGAAGTCGTCGTAATCAGATAGTGCTATCCTAACTCAACCGAATTTGTCAATTTTATTTTCTTTACAAAGGTATGTCTATCTATACAAGCTATCAGGTAGATCTTATATTAATTTAGATGCATAGTTCTGGTGAATAGTTTGGAGACGGCGAGCGGAACTCCTCAACTGGTTTAACTGCAACAATATTGTGATGTGTGTATAGTGTATTACTATAATATTATAAAGTCTGTATGTCTGCTACGCTTCACGGTCAATCTCTTCAACCGATTTTGATGAAATTTGGTAAAAAGGCAGGTGATATCCCGGGAAAGGACATAGGCTTTTTATCCTTATTCATTAAGGAGTTCCCGCGGGAATAAAAATCTTAACCCACGCGGACGACGTCGCAGCAGAACGCAGATTTTTAAACATGTTGTATAATACATAGGTAAATTCTACTGTAGTATATAAGGTAGGTAACCTACCCGTGCGAAGATGGGGCGGGTCAGCTAGTTTTAAATAACTTAGAACATCTCTACTCTTTAATAAGCGACTCTTCTACAAAAGGTACGTCAAAGTTTTACCTTAAGTATAAATAATATAGCCAAGAACAAAAAACACTTAATTGATAATGCCGATACGTATCCATTACGCTTTTAAGTACTTAGTATATTTACACAATTCATTAAAACATTCTTACACTGTCTAGAAATAAACGCAGCAATTGATTACTTGCGGAATATTAATACTGCCATTACATTTACACCCTACATTTATTGTTCGTAGCAATTATACCAACTTGAAAAAACCATTCCTTCACGTAAACTCTACATGGAGCTGATGATATGATTTTGGTTCCTTTTTTTAAAAGTAACTAAAGATCGTATTAAAAAGAGAGATTGATTGACTTATTATGCAACTACAAATGTAAAATATACTCGTAGCTTATCAAAATATTCTTTACACGCTACTTTATACCCGTATACCTACTAGCTATGACAACTCAATCAAATCTGTTAGCAGCTCTTTATCAAACTTGAAAACGCACTTCTAGTATGGAAGTTGTAGGAATTTCACAATTGTGACGTCATCAAATTTCAACGCACTTTTTTTCTTTACTCTGTATTTTAAAATGGTTTTCAAACTTAAAACTTACCGAGGATGTGAATTTTAGGTCTTTTGGAAGGCCCTCCGCAGGGAGTACCTACATAATATTATTAAAGCATTAGCAATATTTTTAATGCTGTCATTAATTTAGTTTAGTTAAGAGATTGTGCACTACATAATCAGCCCCAGTATAATAATAAAGTATTTACAGGTCAAAATAACATATTTTTCCTTTCAGGTCATTTCCATTCCTTCAAATAAATTAGTCACCGCTAAACTAAACCGCGTGGAGGTTACTAAGGAAAAAATAAAACCTCGCCGAACTCTAATTTGAACAAAATATGCAATTTTAGAATTTATTTGTTTACATAAAGGAATATACCTATATGTAATTCATACTATTTACGGCAACTTCAAACAACAAACCACCAACGAAACACTAATATATACATAGACTATTTTTCAACACCACATTTTTAATGTATAAATGTAACAAGTAAATCTATACTAATATTATCCGAAAGTTTGGATGGATGGATGTATGGATGGATGTTTGTTACTCAATCACGCCAGAACGGCAGAGATAGATTATAGTCTGGAAAAGCACATAGGCTACTTTTTATCCCGGAAAATTAAAGAGTTCCCGCGGGAACCAAAAAACCTCAATCCACGCGGACAAAGTCGCGGCATCAGCTAGTATAATTATATATTTAGTTTATTTGTACCTCGCTAAACGCAGTTTTTATCAAACTTTGTCATCTGCTCACAATTTCCTTACATGTCGCTATAATGTATCACATTTATAATTGAATAGTTTATAAGAGCACGTCTGAGAGGTTCCATTATTTCATCTCTCAACACTATCATATTAACCGTTATGTTGAGCGGTAAACGGTGCAAGATCTAGCTTATCGGCGTTTAATTACACTGCAAGTTATGTTGACCATCATTTATCTAGCCCTGGAACCTTGAAAATCCTATTAATAAATATATCCTACTAATATTGTAAGTAAGTATGTATGTTTGTTACCTTTAGACTGATTAGCGGGGAATAGAGATAGCTAATACCACAGAATACTTAATAGTACCATTTTATACCTTGAATTATCACATAATATGCTACATTTTATCACGGAAAGTTATAGAGATATTACAATAAATATATATATTATTTTTTAACAAATGGTAACATTGTATGGGCATGTAATGCGGAGGGAAGAAAGGCATATTACGAGAAGAATGATAGATATACATGTGGAAGGCAAAAAGAGTAGAGGGAGACCAAAGAAAATATGGATAGATTGTGTGAAAAAGGATTATGCGTATAAAAGGGGTGAATAAAAGGTTGACGGATAACAGAAGTGAGTGGAAGAAGAAAACATGTTGTGCCGACCCCACATAAAGGACAGGAAGAAGGATATTATTTTTTAAAACAAAATCCTCAAAATCAGAGATTTTTTTTACATTTTTTAAGTGAATCCTAGCTTTCTTTGAATTTTCATGCCAAAACTCAATTAAAAGGTATAGTATATTAAAATTAGACAACATTTTAAAATAAGTTTCCCATATTTAGAAATACTTCCGAAGAAAAAATTCTATTTTCTGAGCTGAAAGTTCTGAAAATATTTTTAATATATTATACTTATACAAATACTTATTAGATGGAAACCCTATTCCCAGTCCACCTGGCAGAGTCTTGGTCTTTTTGACTTGCTTTCGTGGGAAAAAACCGCTCCACCTGTGTCCAGCGCGAATATTGATAGAGAGTAATTAAACTAGACAGTGCCACAGTCCGTAATGAGACATATGACTTTTGAAGGACTTTTGTTGAGTGGATGCAGGGTGACTTTTTGAGAGTGACCAGTGAGTCGAAAACTGTATTTGACTATTAATTGTTCAATTTGGAACTGAATATCAAAACCGTCATGTCGTCTTCCATCTTGCGGCCCGAAATCGTGCAGAATCAGTACGGTTTTACGCGTTAGGATTCGCATCGCATCGTGATTTGGAGATTAGGCATCATCATCATGAATATTGTCATGTTTGTGACATGATTATTATTTTGTGACATATTTACACACTATTTTGTATCAATTTAAATAAACATAATTTAAATATAGCAGAAAGGTGGAGAAATTGGTCCAATTAAATCAAAAATAGTGTACATATTTCTTTAAAATTTCAGTACATTATTGAAAGATTGGTATAATACATAATACCTCAGTACTAGGTGTATAACGAGCACGAGGTGTATACAACTTTTAGTCTTTATTTTTTAAAATATGCACTGTACCTACTTATTGACCGAGCGAAGCGAAGGTCTCTGAGTCTACTTGAGTGAATTTGCACTTGTCCATCCGTCCGTCCGTCCGTCCGTCCGTCCGTCCGTCTGTCAGAGCCTTATAACTTCTGAATTACTGAACGTAATTACTTCAAATTTAAATATAATATGTAAACCGATCGCCTTCCGCCGAATATGGCTTAAAAAGTTATAAAAATCTTTATTTCTCATAGAAGCGAATGCGAAGTAAAATATTTTTTACAGAGTTACATAGGGTTGCGGTATATCATTTTAAAGATAATTAGGTATAGAGTCCAAAAATATATTTTTTTTTAATCTTTCCCCTAAAATTGACGAAATGGGGGGCATTCAAAGTGGAGATTTTAACGTCCAAAGTTGACCTCAGAACTCTCAATTTTCTGAAAGGCTGAGGCTGAAACTTTTCAATTATTTGAATTATATCCTATTCTTGAACAACAAATACTAAAATTAGATAAATATTATAAGGAAACGAAATTATTTAATTTTTAATGGGCTTCAGTATTTTTAACATAACTTCACAATGATGTCAATAGATGGCGCTCTGTACATGCTTATGGATACCGCGAGGTCTCAGTTCGGGGCGAACCACTAGTAGATTTCATTATATGATTAAAAGAGCATTTTTATGACGTGTGCGTCCGTTTTGTCTGTATTTTATTTTCACATAGATGATCGTTTCCTAATTTTTACCCTTTACTTACCAATAACCAGGTTTTTTCACCACAGGACGCAATGATGAAGGGACCGTTAGAAAAATAAGATAACTCTCATTCAGCTGTTTCCTTTGCAATATGGTTGTAATATTAATGCATTTAGTGGGCATTTTGTATTTAATTTTTTGTTTCGTATACTAAACAGTTGGTGCGGTAATGCAGCTTTGGCATTTAATACCTTTGAAGAATAAAAGTTAATTGTGTAATTTATCTCTCTAAAAATTTTTTTAGCTAAATAAGTGTCATCGACACTAAATACCAATTTGTAGTCAAATACAGTTACTTACTGTTATATTTATGTATACAATTAATTAAGGACTTGAGCTATACGTATCAAGTGTATAAAAATGTTACTTACTGAATTTTCATTAATGTTAACTCGTAACTTATCTATAAGTTATGGAATATACAAATAGGTTCGAATATACTCAGTCACACAATAAAATCGTCATTATTTAAGGCACCCTTACTTTTGAAATATTATTATAATGATCATTAAAAAAACCGATTAAACCATATTTTATAACCCGATCTGTTGCCTATTAAAAAAGAGTGAAGTAAAAGGAACATAAATTGACATATAGACGCGGACAAATAGCTGTATTATTAAAAATACCTAGCTATTACAATAATATATTCATCCACGTATACGTTGACGTAATGAAATTAAAATGAATTTATCATTCACGACTAAATGAAATGTGTTCGAAGAAAATTAACAGATTTTAAAAAATCTTAAGAAAAATTAAATAAATTTATTTTATAAGCAATGAGATGATAACGCAGTAAATGGAGGACCAAACTATATACAGGTGTCAGAAAAGCTTAGGTATTATATTCAATTAAAAATGTAGTAATTCGCCACACAATTAAGTTAATATAATATTATTTGTACCTTTTCTATACTATTACTACTACTACTACTACTTCTACTACTACTAGTATTACTACTACTACTACTACTAGTATTACTATTACTATTACTATTGTATTTTCTTTGAAATACTGCAATAAGGTGTATCACAATATTTAAATTATGTCAAAGGCTGCCCGCTGCATATAATTATAATCAATAGACAAAATCCTATTAACTAAACTAAACTAGGTCATCCTAGTGAATTACAAAGGCCCAACCTATGTTGTTCTGCACCAATCAAAGCCCGCAAAGGTAACTTGAGATTGCAGTTGTTTTTGCGCACCAAAGAACCTGGGTACACTATATTATTTAATTAAATAAAAACGGAAATACGTAGTACCAAACGCAAAATGTTTATTTCGTATTCGCGTTGTTTTAACACGCACCGAATTTTTAGAACATTAATTCATCCTCTAGTAATTACCTCTATGTCTTAAAAACGACAAAACAAATTCAGCGTAGCGGTACCAGCTACGAGCCTACCTACCTACGAGTTTGAAAAATATATTAATTGAATATATTAATTGCAAACATGGCCTCAGTAATAATGTGAATACATCATGGCGGACAGTTTTCTTTATCTATGTTTTATGAGCTTTATGATCCTCGACAGATAACACTATTTGCCTATGATTAAGTCCATATACAGAAGCTATGCTGACTATTAATAATATAGAAATACTGAAGCAATTGTCATTATACATTCTACTATATGTACTACTGTAATACCTTTGTTTTTCACTACAAGTTACCCCTTGACTGCAATATTTACCTGTTGCTAAGTAATGTTGCGGTCTAAGGGTAGCGGGCTAACCTCTTAGGAGTATGGCAGTTGAACCCATACCCCTAATTGTTTTCTACACGGCAACGTAACAGAACGCTAAATCAGTTCGTGGTACGTCTTTGCCGGTGGTAACTAGCCACGGCCGAAGACACCCAGCAGACCAGACCAGAGAAAACTAGGAAATTATAAATTTTATAATTTTTATTACAGTGCTTCACACACGAGGAAAGTTTCTAAACTTACTTAAATATACATATCAAAAATTTCAGAACCGGCAGGATTTGAACCTGCGTCTGTCTGGGAATCGCGCCCTGAGCGCCTTGACCACTCGGCCACGGTTCACTTACCTGCCAGTGACGAAATTTGAGATATGCATCTTTAATCCAGTCTTTTTACGCGACTGTTTATGCCATCGAGTAGCAAAATGTGTCATTCCTAGTTGAAAGAGTTCCATCGAATATGGGCCTTTGAAAGTAGTTTCGATACTTTAATATACCGCTACTGGATGGCATAAACAGTTGCGTAAAAATACTGGATTAAAGATGCATATCTCAAATTTCGTCACTGGCAGGTAAGTGAACCGTGGCCGAGTGGTCAAGGCGCTCAGGGCGCGATACCCAGACAGACGCAGGTTCAAATCCTGCCGGTTCCGAAATTTTTGATATGTATATTTAAGTACCTAAGTTTAGAAATTATAAATTCCCAAATTGACCCTGCCGTGAATCAAAACCGGGACCTCCCGCTATAAGCTTTTTATAGCTTAGCTAAGAAATGTAGGTTTTGACGACCTCCCCGACGCAGTGATGAGCGCTGTGGTGTGTGTTCCGTTATAAGCACTGCGAGCACTGGCAGTGCTCTTTACTGGGGACTTCCAGTGCTCTCAGTGTATTTCGGAACGCACCCGTGGTCTTATATCCTATACTTCACCATGTTAAGGCAAAGGCCTAGTCGTCCGATTTCTTCACATCTCCTCATTCTGTTCCTCTTATACATCCACCTATCAATTTACCTAAGCAACGTCGTTGCCTCGGCCTGGGAATGGAATTCCAAACCCGCGGTCGAGTCGCTTTACGAATCAAAAGCACTTGCAAAAGTTTATTTGAATAAAAAAAGTTTATTTAAAGTTTATTTGAATTTAAAAAAAAAATTGAATTAGCGACGCTAGCTTTGGGGGTCTTGAAAGAAGCAGATTTTGTCCACAAGCCATTCGACATAAAGCTATAATCTTAAACATACTCATAAAAGGTCTACCTATGGCAAATACCTCCGTGGCGAGGTCCCTGGTTCGATCCTAGGCAGGGTCAATTTGGAAATTTATAATTTCTGAATTTTCCATGGTCTGGCCTGGTGGGAGGCTTCGGCCGTGGCTAGTTACCACCCTACCGGCAAAGACGTGCCGCCAAGCGATTTAGCGTTCCGGTACGATGCCACGTAGAAACCGAATATGGGTATGGGGTTAATATAACTGCCATGCCCCTAACAGGTTAGCCCGCTACCATCTTAGACTGCATTGTCACTTACCATCAGATGAGATCGCAGTCAAGTGCTAACTTGTAGTAAATAAAAAAAAAACTATCTCTTGATGGCAAACATGATATTTCTCTTTGTATTTTACACGTAAGTACGAGTATATAATGACTATGATATACTAGATTATGCGTGCAATTCGTCCACTACAAATTAAACTTTCGCATATTAAAGACCTACATGCGTGTGGTGATGGATAGGGTTTTAAGATGCAAACTAACAATATGTAATACACAGACTCGATCATTTATTAAGGAAGAAACACAATAACATATAAGATATATTAAATTAATTGCAATATAACAACAACTAGATCCATAACCACTCGCGACCAAGGTATAGAGATAGGTCTACTTTCTGGAACACTTGCTACTCAAGGCAAATCTGAGTATCGAATGGTTAAAGACTTTGAAGTTGCTATAATGTAAATTCTAAAGCAGTATTGTGACGTCACGCCATTAATGGCGGAAAACCACGCGTATAGACTGCCTTGCCGCGCCACAGGTTCAGCGCCATCTGTAGTCAGCAAGCGGCACTAACATCGAGCGGCGCTGTCATCTAGCGGCGCTCACACGCATTTATAATACATCTATTATAGGTACCTACTTAGTATGGATAGCCAGCCCGTTCTACTCTATTAATGAAAGGTACACCTGGATTACTATACTTAGGACAATAGAGTTTGGAAAGCTGTCTTAAATAACATTTACAATGTATGTAATAGAAAAGCAATAAAGAGTTCAAGTACCCTACATAATAAAATAAAGATGTCAGCGCGTGAATACGTCGCTGCAAGGGTAACCACAAATTAGAGGTACTTTGGACGTATAAATTACTTTAGAGTTATTGGAACTAATAATTTATGCGATACATGACGTTTGTCCTATGAGTAGGTTAGTTAAATATACTCAAAGAAAGAGGTAGGGTATGGTACTTTAGGCCCGCTTGGCCGTTTGCAGACACGCCGGGTTACGTTTTACTATTACCTATTCTGTGGGTTCACTCCGGAATAAAATTGAAATTTTGACAGAAGTTTTATACGAATTCTGTCAAATTAGCAGCTAACTCTGGGTTAAAAACATAACCTGGCGTTTCTGCAAGCAGGTCTTAATCAAATATCAAATATAAATATTATAAATGCGAAAGTTTGGATGTATGGATGTATGTTTGTTACTCAATCACGCTCCAACGGATGAACGGATCTGGATGAAATTTGGCACAGAGATAGATTATAGTCTGGAATAGCACATAGGCTACTTTTTATCCCGGAAAATTAAAGAGTTCCCGCGGGAACCGAAAAACCTCAATCCACGCGGACGAAGTCGCGGGCATCAGCTAGTATATCATATTATATCAACTCATTTTAAACCATTATATCAGTGTTATAGAATATGTTAACTAAATTAACGATAAAATATAAATTAATCGATTAAAACTGACATTGAAATGAATAATCAAGCGATGATCTGCCGAATTTGATCCGATGGGTAGGTAGTGGTACTTATTCAAATATAGTGGCAGAAAATAATATTAAAATATAAATTGATTAGAATTGTCTTATATCTTTAATAAAATAAGTACTAAAACAAGGGTCACTGGTAGAGATCTCATAAAGAGATGTGTTTCCTTGTCCACTATGTTTCTGTTTTTATACATATTGCATAACTTTTTGGTACAAAATAAATTAAAAAAAAAAAAAAGTATGGTATTTTTTGAAGATCATCGTTCTTCGCAATACACGGCTCTGTGTATAATATTGCCTTATGAGGCAACTTTGTTCCGCCAGCATACATTTCTAGTATATCCAACTTCAATAAATAAACTATTTCTAGCTACGGAACCGCAGATGGTCGTTCGATGAAGGCTCAGGCGATGGACAAGCAATGATCGGGAAAAATTAAAAAGTTCACGTTACGAGTGGAGCGGGAGCGGTTAGAGATTTTCAGGACAGACAGTGGCATAAAAGTTTTATTTACGCATAGTTAAAAAATATTTTTTGTTTAAATCAAGATTTAGAATTTCTCTAATTTTTAAAAATGCCTACGAAATAAAGCACTCGAAATATAAAACTATATTAAAACTCAAATGTAGCAATTTTATAGCAGACCAGCTGATGCCCGCGACATCATCCGTGTGGAATATTTTTTTATTTCCACGGGAGCTCCTAAATTTTCCGGGATATAAATGAAACCTACCTAATAATCACACCTACGAGTATGTCCAGGTCCTCAACTATACTCATGAAAATAATCACGTCAATCCGTTTCTCTGTTGCGGCGTGATAAAAGAACAAACAAACACACTATCACATTTATAATATTAGTAGTGTATGATACACGGATACACGAACACGCGAACTTAACAAGAAATGACCTTATCTTAAAAATTTCAAGGTAAGATGATGATTGAAAATTACATTTTGTAGAAACATTAACATATTAACGGTACATTTTGTCTACGAGTTCATTCCGTTATAAATAAATTATAATAAAATTGATACGGCTTTTCTTATTGACATTCTTAAAAAAGATTGTAATAAAATTAACATATATATTACCAACGCAGAAAACACTTCCGCGAAATATATTGAATGATTTACAAGAAAACACTAGACACATTTTTTAATCTCATAATTTGTTATCCTATACTTTTGTAAAATCTCTAAATACAGAAATGTCAGGGTTGCGTAGAGATCTTTAAAATAAGATTTATTTTTTCTAATATTAATCTAACGTTACTTAATCAAATTTGTATCTTTAATTTAGTTATTTCGACAAAGTAAGCGAAATTAAATGAAATGATTCAATTATTTCAAGTAGGACAACTAATTGTATCACTTATGAGAAGTCAAGACTTTACCACCGCGCCTGTTTGAAAAGCTGATTCCGAAAGTAAAAGTAAAAGTGAATAATGACTTATTTGTGCCTGTGCCTTGTGTTTTTAAAAGCCTGATCCTAGTGAACGAAGTCTCGGGCTTTCACACTTGTGCATTAATATAATCAACAAGCATCGTGTAGCGTCTGGTCATAATAATAAATTTCAAAATCGCTACCTCTTATTAACAATCACACCCTTATGTCCCGTTATTCCAGCTTCCACAAACAGGATTAAAACGGCTCTCTGCCACTAATTGCATCTTGATACCACAAATATGGTATACCACCTGGGTGGATTACTTTAACACTAAAGAACTCCTCTGCGTCTTTGGGGGTCAATTTGACCCAGGTTTTTTGGGTTAATGTATATAGAATGTGATTGAGCCTTAATAAATTCAGGATTAATCGCCCTCAATAAATAAATTAATAAAGTTTTATTCATCAGAATTATCATTGAGAACTTTTGAATATAAATTATTATTTATATTTGAATATTTGGTACTCGTACTATATAAACATTACCATAATCTTATCCCGTGTGTGAGCACAGGTCTCCTTTCTGAATAAAAAAAGGATTACGCTTTAGTTCATAGTAAACAAAAAAAAGAACGATGTTGATCAGAGTCATATTTGTCTAAAATTCAGGTTATTATATTTATTGCTTCTACGATAGACCGTCGACGACAGTGTAAGTTTTGTTGTTGGTCTTATTGGCGGATATGAGTTTTGCTTCAGCACAAGACTAACTTTTAGAACCCATCAATTTCAGGGTATTTTCGACCCCTTATCGAGTCCTTAAGGGTTAAGCAAAACTATTGCTATCACACCAAAGGCATATGTTATGTTAGCCGTTTCTTTTTTATATATTACTTCTAATATTAGCTTCTGCTCTGCCAATTATATTATGTGACTATATTCTAGGTGCATCTAGCACCTGCGAATAAAAAATTAATTCCGTATGAAGTGTTTTTATTAAAAGTAACATTAAGCCTATTTTCTAGCTCAATTTACATGTGGCAGTAAATTATCACGACTGAGTCGTCGTTGTCGTCAATAATATGAAAGGCACACACTTGGCGACGGGGAAAAACATCTTCTCCTTCCAACGCTGAGGATTTATTCTGTCCGATCCTAATGTGATTTAAGCTCGATTTTCATTTAATATTATGTAAAATAATTTATTAAATCCCACTTTTACTCTAGTTGGGTAAAACCCGTAATTATGCTAAAAGTCGTTCATTATTCTAATACACTGTAGTGAGAAAGTTTATGGGCCTGTCAAAGGCACGTTCTTAAAGTTACGTGTATTACACTAACATTGTATTAGTTATTAATGAGTAAGTAATGATTAACCTACATGAAAACATTTTGCTATCGGTGCTCTAGTAAACTGAACAAGAAAATTCGTAAGCAATTTAGTAATAGTACCCACAGACATAAGTTTACAAATTTAAGACTAGATAATGCCCGCGAATTCTTCCGCGTGGATTGGTCTTTCATTCCCGCGGGAACGCTTCAATTTTCCGGGATAAAAGTAGCCAACCCCTTGAACTTGTTATGGCCGGACCCGGGTCTCGAACCCGGGGCCCTCGTCAGCCGCAGTCGAACATGCTTACCACTAGACCCAACGAGGCAGCGGACGATTTTTCACTAAGCTAAACCATGAAATGAAATAACATTGGTAAGCTTCTTACAGAATCCTCCTTATACGCAATTATTACTATCCTTGGTCGTAACAAAATGAAGTACAATGGATACATCTAATAAGAATCTGGGTAAAATTTTCATCACGAAAAATCAAAGAACTCTGGGATTTTCAAAACGCAAAATCCAAATATATTTTCTAAAAACAAGCGTCCTTATAAAAAAATTTTTTTCCTTAAAAGGAGTCAAAATAAGTCACTAAAAACTATGACTCCGTCGTCATAAAATTTAACACAAAAGTATTTCACAACCAGTTTCCTGACATTTACGAAGGTTTAACTTTTTTCACAGGAGAAAGATCGGCCATTAGCCCTGCGATCTCGAGAAATGCAGCCTTGACTGGACATCGAACCCGCACTCAATGCAGGAGATATAATTAAGAAACCTGTACTAATAGCCCTTTCCGTTAAACGGACTGCTTTTGATGAGCCTGCTTCTTTTATTTTTATTGTTATCAGTATGAAGTATGAATTGAAGGTCTTTTTACTAACTGGTCTTTTTAATTAAGAAACCTGTACTAATAGCCCTTTCCGTTAAACGGGCTGCTTTTGATGAGCCTGCTTCTTTTATTTTTATTGTTATCAGTATGAAGTATGAATTGAAGGTCTTTTTACTTAGAATTTCACAACATTAAAATTTTGCCTAACTTTATTTTAGATTTGTTTATTTTTATAAGGGTTCGATTAATTAGGTAATTAATTAACTTGTCAAAATTAGAAATTATTAACTACTTACCTTAAAACAATATAATATTCCAAATTATTTTGACATTCTGAGTAGGTACTAGAAATTGCTAGTGTTTTTTGGAATTTATTAAGTTGTATAAAACGATAGGATGTCAAAACTGCTTTACGTAAATGGTAACATAATTTGGTGCAATTGGTAATTAAAAGAATCATTAAGGTCTAATAAATCTATACGATAACTCAGATTTCGGAATTTATATTTTGTATGGGTCTCGCTTGAAATAAAACAATTATATTTTTACCTTATTCTAAGAGAAAGTATTTTTTTTAATGTAAGTTTTGCGCGTGATGCGCTCCAGTAAAATTTCGGAAAATCCTTTCTCAAAAAATTGTTACGAAGTACATTACATAGTACATTGTTACGTGTTATGTGAG
Source organism: Erebia ligea (assembly GCA_917051295.2). Lineage (NCBI taxonomy): Eukaryota > Metazoa > Arthropoda > Insecta > Lepidoptera > Nymphalidae > Erebia > Erebia ligea. The sequence goes on from OU785226.1 coordinate 15,915,597, forward strand.
TGATGTGGCCAAAAACCACAATAGAAACTTTCTAAGTTATAAAGTTTCTATAATAGCCGTCTGAATTGTATGTTGGTGGCAGTCAGTCAGTTTGTCCTTTCAGGTTATGCATTTGTCAGCTAGTACTATGAAGAATAAAATAAATATTCTATATACTAGGAAATAATTATTGGTAGGTGCGACAAAATAGATATAATTGAATTAAAAAAATACTATTTATTTTCAACTGACTCGCATCAGATGCGCTATCGGAGCCGAAACACGCAGGGCTTTTTTATTTATTTATTTATAGGAAATATATTTTAAGGCCTTATTACATGTATAAGAATATAAATTAAGGCAGATACACATGACCTTTAAGGTGAGTCGGCATCTGCACACTATATTTAGTTCTAACGCATTAGATCCACCTGGATCATTATCACAAATGAAGTGAAGCCGGTTTTTCGTAAAAGGTGTAAGTTGAAGATATCCAACTTCATAAATTAATCGACAGATCGGATATAGCGAGAGTCATACATTCAAGCCTTCGTAATAAATTACCTACTATTTATTTTCTCTGATTTATCTTAATAATGACTGACTTTACCCCATCAATAAGTGTTCAAAAACGATACCTCGGTGAACACTATCATATCATTTTGAGCTTTTTAAGATTTTGGAAAGTAAAAGACTACCATTTACAAAATATTACCATCAAAGATTTTGGCAATCAGTATGTTTCCGGAACCCAAACAAGCGTGTATAAGTACAGGTAGGTACCGTCATTTATAGTCCGATTCTAAAAATAAATAAATTAGGTAAATAAAAACGAATTTTGTTTATACAAATTTAATTATTAAATAAATTGGTTCATAATTGACCATTGTGAACTAGCATAAAATACTCCATAAATTTCCGCAAAAAGCTTCGCAATTGCCACTCTAAACGTTTAGGCTAATATCTTTGTTACTGTTATATGCAGTGAATTTTCAATTTTCAATACAAATTAAACTTAATTGCTTATACCTGTGGCGTTTTTATAACAAGCTTATAACTCACGCAGCAATTTTCTTTTTATATAAAAATACTTACTTAGCTAATTCCTACGACTCGTTCGACTCTGACAGGGTTTTAACATCCTATTATGAGGTAGGTAATTATGCGTTATCCTATGCCTTTTGTAACGCTTGCGATAAAATAAAAGAAACATTTTATTACTCTTTTTAATTTTGTAGATTATCAAACGTTTCTTACCCAATAAATCGAATTATTACCTAACTACTACTACTTAAATATATCTTAGGCATGGTAATATCTGCCCAAATACTTTTATTTTTCACTCACACTTTGTTCAGGTTCAAATCCTTTCTAAGTAAGGTCCTTTCTAAACTTACGTTTTAAAGAATTTCTTCATACAGAATCTTATGTTTCTAGACCCAGCTGTTTGAGGTCTTGGTTGATAAATTGAAATATGATCTTTATTTTCTGACACATAAAATGCCTACGTTAAAAGCAACACCTACTCAAATGAAGGAAATGATGTAAAAGGTAATAATAAAACGAGATACGTGCGATTTGCAACTTCAGAATGCAAATAAAACGCTAAAATGTCACTTGCGCAAAATAACTTGAAGGTGCGAGCTGTGGAATCTTCTATTACAGTACTGCTATTCTGTAAACACGCAGCCTTGCTTTCAACGCTGATACAGCGATGAAATTAAACATTGATTCATCTTTATAAGACCTATAAACTAGCAGTTCAAACCCAGCGTTACGCCAATTGACCCTCTTTGATCTAAAGGTCTCGTCAAGATGCGCTTAATTATTTTTGTTATTTTTCTATATTATATGCTACACAATTGACTCCGAGGCCGAAGCCCATCTAGAACTACTCATATATCAATTTTTTACAAACACAAGTCGTGGCCTGATCGGCAGTGTCATCCAAACAGTCCACGTTCTTTCGCTTGTCTAGCAATTGAATAATATTAATGATTTGAGACTTATTTCGTGGTTTGAAGACATATTATTATGTATTAAGGTGGTGTTTATTGTATAAAGGTGACGTTGTGAGTGTATTTTGCCGAAATTTTCGAGATGTTCCTGTAAAAAGAACGAGAAGGAGGGTAGTTCGCTACTGCCCGTGACAGCTCCAGCTACACACTTCGCAGCACCGCAGTCCCGTCGTGACCACGATCCATGCAACTCGGTCGAAATATCGACAAATAAAATCATTATTTTACATCGTGGTATGTACCCGTCTTAATACATAATAATTGAATAATATTATCGGCGAGTTTAAAGTCGAACAGAATGTTTTACGCAGTATATGAATACACAATTTAAAACGTATGCAAATACAATTTATTGACAAATTTAAATAAAAATATAGTTTATTGCTTTAGACTTTTTAAAGTGCGATGTAATTGATAGACACTTGACAACGATCTCACCTGACCGTAAGTAAGGATGGTGTTAGCTAATTAAGCCTTCAATATAACGGGACTTAGAAGTAAGTATTTAACGGAGATGTTTTGTAATATTATGTTTAGAAATGTAAGAAGTTTGTGTCTTTGAGTCTATTTACTCGTAGCTTTTCAAATTCAAACTCTAATGGTTTTTTATCCAAACAAACTTTTACAACTACATATTGTGCTTTTCTCTATGTGTCTCAATGGATGGACCGAATGCGATGTGGTTTTTTGCATAACATGTTTATCGCTTCTGAACAGGTTCTGAGACATATTTAATGACAATATGCCGTCAGTGCAATGGCTTTTTAACAAGTTTTCACTTTTCACAATTTGACCAATTTGTATGAGCAATAAAATGATAATTGATTGTAATGACACGCAGTTGAAATTACGTCCCTCCGTGTAGGGCATAGTACAGAACAATAGGATCAAAGCTGTCTAGCCCATAAGTAATGGAGTGACGATCACGCAGGGTTGTCAAAAATATATTTTCATATTTACAAATAAAGATTGGTTTGATACACTTTGTTTTTTTTCCATTGTGGAGTAGGTTATTAGCTTCAAACCACTGTACCACTTTAGTGAGAGAATTGTTTACTTCGTCAAGAGTTCTTTCGTAACGATTTATTTTAAACAAAAGTGATGTATCATCAGCAAACAATACTATCCCATGATTATCCTTGGCAAGATAAGGAAGATCGTTAATGAGGAATAGAAAAGGCCCTAAAATTTTATTTAATTGGTATATTTACAAACTAGATGATGCCAGCGACTTCGTCTTCGATTTGCAATCGGTTTACGATCGTATCCGATCTTATACGATTTCGTATTCGGATTTAGTTTTTCTGAAAACCCTGGGGGCATTCCTTGATTTTCGGGGATTAAAAGTAGCCCATGCCTCCTCTGGCATGCAACCCGGTTTCAGACCAGCGAATTTTTAAAACTGAACTTTTAGAACTGGAACTTTTAAGCTGAATTTTTAGAACTGGTGGTAGTGGGCCGGTGATGAGCTCAGATGATTGATTGATTAATAATTCATTTTGCACTTTTTATAAGTACTTGACTACAGAATAGATAAAACCTTGAACACGAGTATGTTAAGAACCTCTTTTGCGTAAAGTACGTACCAATCTGGCATAAATTAAAATCAGATACGATGATTTTTATTAATATTAGAAGGTAATGATGATAAATTAACAAAGTACTCAGTAAAGCCTTGTACTATTCTGTGGTTAAGCAGATATGTATTTGTAATTTACATTTTATTAACTATATCGAAGCAATTTTTCGTATGATTTAATTCCACATTTTGCCAAATTCCTATACTATTCGTAAGTACATTGATTAGGTAAGTATTAATAAACATTGTGCATTATGGTAGTCTTCTGATAAGAAAAAGATTGAGGAAACGTAATAACATTGCTAACAAGTCAAGGTCGTCTATTCAGTAAACATTATTTGTAATACTTTGACAACTCAATAGCTAAATAATTGAACTATAACCCGAAAGGTCACATGGTTCAAACCCCGCCTGTTTTCTTTTGTCATTCATCACTCCTAGCACAAGAACTGCTCAGTTGACCTTTTTGACCTTAACAACTAAGTTATTTTGTATCTGCTAGTTTAGAGAATTAGTTCATTAAAACTACTGTGCCACATACACTGCGTCAGGGAGGTCATAACAAAATTCAAAGCGTCCATTTTTGTAGTACCTACAACTTTTTAGGCCTCGTGCATAGTCACCGGGAAAGTTGGATGACTATAGAAACTCTGCCAGATGTTAATTAGGAATCAAGTAGGGGATAGGAGAGTCCTAATAAGGTACTCAACACACAACCTCACTCTTCCGCTCTAGAAGCCGGCTGCCGAGGCACAACTCATTTTAACTTGACACTGCACTAATTAATTGTGTAAATAAAGCAGTGAAAATTCATTTACCTAATAATTTATCACACTGTGTATTACAAACCTTATTTTTATCATTAACTAGCTGATGTCCGCGACTTCGTCCGCGTGGATCGAGGTTTTTCGGTTCCCGCGGGAACTCCTTAATTTTCCGGGATAAAAAGTAGCCTATGTGTTATTCCAGACTATAATCTATCTCTGTGCCAAATTTCATCCAGATCGGTTCAGCCGTTGGGGCGTGATTGAGTAACAAACATACATCCATACATCCAAACTTTCGCATTTATAATACTAGCTGATGCCCGCGACTTCGTCCGCGTGGATTGAGGTTTTTCGGTTCCCGCGGGAACTCTTTAATTTTCCGGGATAAAAAGTGGCCTATGTGCTATTCCAGACTATAATCTATCTCTGTGCCAAATTTCATCCAGATCCGTTCATCCGTTGGAGCGTGATTGAGTAACAAACATACATCCATACATACATCCATCCATCCAAACTTTCGCATTTATAATATTTATATGGATTATATGGATTTATTTGATTGATTATTTGATTAATAATTAACTTTAATATGTGCGGTAACCCTAGCTAACCAAAAGTGTAGTTAATGTCACTGGTCCATTATAGTCAAAACTGTACCGCAGGGCAACGTCAATCACGGCCCTGGATTTGTACTTGATAAATATCTCGTAACAAATAGGTATTTTAGGATTTGCATTTAAATTGAATCCTTGTTTGGCAACAGCCTTTCAATGTGACATTATAGAAATGAAATAAAATGAATGTTATGTTATGTAGGTGAATACAAACTATACAGCCGTCGCGATCAATTTGAAAATTAGTTTTAGTAATGGCTGGTTTACACTAGACCAGTTGCTTAGCAGTATACATATATCTTACCATACTAGTGGAGTAATACGACCAGTGCAGACTTCAGCAGTGCATATTATAACAATGAGTAGAGTCCAGGGCAAATCCAGTACTCTACTGCAACCGTTTCATCTAAGTGATTATTGCTAAATCACTGTGATCACATGGCTTGTGGTTTTTTGAGGAAAAAATGGAGAAAAAGTTGTCCGAGCAAAAATATTCCCGGGACTTCTAAGCGTACACGCAATTACCTAATGTTGACCTTATAAGAGTTTTTCTTCCCTTTTTTTTTAAGTTGGAAAATCATACTAATCCATACTAATATTATAAATGCAAAAGTGTGTCTGTCTGTCTGTCTGTCTGTCTGTCTGTCTGTCTGTCTGTCTGCTACGCTTTCCCGGCTCATCTTTTCAACCGATTTTGCTGAAATTTGGTACAGGGGTAGATTGTATCCCGAGGACGGACATAGGCTACTTTTTATCCCGGAAAATTAAAGAGTTCCCGCGGGAATCAAAAAATCTTAATCCACGCGGACGAAGTCGCGGGAATCATCTAGTATTATAAATGCGAAAGTGTGTTTCTTTGTTGGTTTGTTGGTTTGTCCTTCAATTACGCCGGAACGCAGCAACGAATCGACGTGATTTTTGGGATAGGTATAGTTGAGGACCTGGAGAGTGGCATAGGCTACTTTTTATCCCGGAAAATTAAGGAGTTCCCGCGGGAATCAAAAACCCTCAATTCACGCAGGCGAAGTCGCGGGCATCAGCTAGTGCATAATAAAGGTAACTGAATTAGCTTCTACTCTGATTATTTACCTATTGCTATATGGACTAAGATCTCATCATCACTACCAGTATGTTTGATTGCTGCCAAGTGCTGGTCTATAAATAAAAAATAGAACTTGACTATAGGACTATAATAATGTAAACTGACCGTATAAATATGTATATCTATGGATCTGGGAAACTCGAGGGTTGTCTGATTGTCACCAACGCACCATAAACTTTCGATAGTGTATAAATATGGACGTACAGACATCGCATTGAAAATGAGTTCAAGTATATGTATCTACGATGAAGATCTGGCAGAGGGTGGGTATGCTTGGCTGTCCATTTTCGTGACATGTTCCGAATAAAAGACTGTATAAGTCCGTCGATAAGTTTGTGGGAGTATCCAGTTATAGATCTTTTTAACAGGTATATTTGAATTTTATACTTTTTTCAATTTTAGGGTGTCTACTGTTGACAGTACCTACTGTAAAAAGTAAAGGTAGACCTCAACTAGCAACTAAACTTGCTGAAGACATCTCTGGCAAGTCACTTGTACTGTATATCAAATCATAAAGTCAATTTCAGCTGATTATATTATAATCCTTTTTCCTGGAAGGGATAATATAGCGTCATTGAGCAAGCAAGGCAATTATTATTTTAATAAATTATATTAACAGAACCAACGAACCAATTTAATAATTATATCAAAGATCAAAGCTTGTAAAGACCTAAAAGCATTTCCTTTGACCTTCGGTAAAATCAAACAGCGCAACGTGGTGTAAGTCAGATATAAGCGAAAGCTTGCCATGTCAGAAGCCAAGATCCTCTTTGAAACATCGAGTAAATGACGAAGGAGCATGGATTTGACTCGCTACAGCAATGCTAAGGACAGCGGTTTTTATTTTTAAAATTTTTTTTTTTTTTCAAAAAGCAACCGCCGAGTTTCTTGCTGGTTAAAGTATATTTGAATAAAAAAACTTTTGAATTTTGAATTTTGAGTCAACGAAGGAAGGATATGCAATCAGGTTACTACTTATACAGTTAAGTTCCTTTTTATTTAAGTTTAAGCTCGTTTTTGGAAGCACGTGTAGGCGCGTATAGGCGCGCTCTTGCCACACGCGCAACTTATACGAGCGTTGACGCGCCTATGCTCGTATTTTCGTTTTTTCGTCGGAAAAACGGGTAAGAAATGCATGTGAACCGAGAAAGTTAAATTTTGGATATAACGTGGGGGAGGCCTAGAAAAGCTTAACTTCAGATTGTCAACCAAGATTTCCTGTGTACATTTCCGCCATCTTGAAAAAAGGGTTAAATTCAGTTTTTCACAATAACTCAGTTCTCCGTTGAGATACGAACATTTTCATACAATACTTTTTTGTTGCTTTTTTTACGATCTATAATAATTAAAGTCCTTTACATTTTTCACCTATCGTTCATCTTTATTGAGATAATCGAAAAAAACATTTTAGGTAGTGAAATTAGTTTTTTGCTATTTTCTTTTTTCTCGTGAAAGATATCGAAAAAATGACTATTATAAAACTTGTAGAGCGTATTCAGACCTACAATTTAGTTTTTTTTATTTTTGACAAAAATTACTAGCGTGCCGCAAAGTTGGTAAGTCTGTGCCCAGTTTCGGTTTAGCCGCTCGCACGGTTGTACGTAATATCCAAAATTTAGCATTCTCGGTTCACATGCATTTCCAAATGTATACCTATAATGACTGGACTATGACTACTACTACTGACTGGCCCTCTGGTTCGAGCGAACACGCTGGAACAAGCGCGCGTACGCACGTTCGCTTTTTTGAAGCGCAAAATGCGGCGCACTTGTAAGCGCGTAAGCCGATACGAGCAAAAATTCGTTAGTCTGAACCCTCAGAGAAGTAGAAGAAGAGAGGCAGTCTCTACTCTTTTCCAAGATAATCTATCGGACGCATTAACTTAACCTATTCTGTGCCTTAGCGCAGTTTTAAATCACTGCAATGGGGGCTATCGCGTATGAATTTGCCACTAGGGGCGCTGGTGTCGCGTGAGGTCCAATATCATTCAACTTTTCACTGGTTTTGGCGGGCTTCGTGACATAAATTATAATTTCTTTAATTTACCTGTTGAAAAGTGATCTCCTTCGTAAAATTATCGCGAATATGGATTATTTGGCGATGAATGTGAACGCTTTGAAAGCGGAATTAAGAAAAAGAGGCGCAAAAATAGGCGGACTCAAAGAGCAGCTAATTCAGAGGTTAGTTTGGTAACAGCTATGTTTTTTCTTTTTACATATATTTACCTAATATAGGTATTATATATATTTACTTACTAAGACTTCTGCATGAAAGGTTAAGGGTTTCATGCACATCAAGGACACACTTTTACTACATGCTATTGAAATATACCTATGTCTCTGGTTATGTACCCACAGTAGGTATCACTAACGAGAACACACCTATCTTGGGATCAGATTACTATGTGTGAGATGACCAGAATTTAATAATAGTAGGTATTTCTCTTGATTAATATTAGATGTTTCATTTCAGGTTTCTCCAGAAGGATTAATTGGAGAACTAATTAACAGTATTGGAAGTGAAATGTACTTTCTCTATAAAAGATGAGTTTATCAGTGTGATAATTATAAGCACATAGAAATGATCAATAATGAATACTTATTGCTTGAAAGAAAGTAGCCCCTACTATCATACATACATGATACCTGCTATTGCTAGAAAATTTTCCAGCTTAATCTAGTATCTACCATTGTTTAGTAGTTTCAACTAACAACTCAACCATCTTTCAGTATCATATCCATTGTATGGATTTACAATGTTTAATATTTTTTTGTATAGCAGTGTGTTTTAAAGGGAAAGGGAAGGATAAATATAAGTTTAATAAGTAATTAATTTCTTTTTATTTTATTTATTTAGTGCCTATATAATTAATTCCTCAGAATCCTGCGAATTCCTGCGAAACGCCACTAGCCACTGTTTTAGAACAGTTTTATCTTTTGGAAACATGACGTGTCCTCCTTTTTTTCCGAACAAAACGGAACTGCACAACATTGCGGAAATAGCTACTCGATATGATGATAGTTATAAATTAATAAACTTAATGAGATTCAAGATTTAAAACTTTGTTTCGGCGCCGATCTTATAAAGTCGCCTTTGACCTCTGGACCTTAGTCAACAGTGGCGCCAGCTGGTGAGCAAAGAAACGATAGTCCCCATTGAGGCCGATCCTTTAAATCTCATCTAGAATTATAGTAGGTACCTAGATACCTAGCCTACGTCATTCTATTTTAGCCTTACCAATCCCGTGCTTGTCGTGGTAGGTATACTCATTTAATTATGTTCTCGAATATGATAGAATATGTACCTAAATAATAACCGAAAACCTGACACGTATCATTACCTAAATAGGTAGAGATCAAATTCTTGCAAAAAATACAGGTTCCGAGATCACGCAAGTTCAGTATAATAACACCAAATGTCGTGTGCCCATAAAAAGGCCACGGGCCCTTACGCGTTCTTACGTCATCCGATATAGGTCAGGCTTTTGTGTGAACACACCATTCGCCAGATGCTTGCTATTTCGTTCAAACTACTTAGCATCGAATTTTTTTTCAGCCAGGAGAAAGGATCTACTCAAAATTGAGCACGAAGTTTTTAACATTAAGAGGATCGTCTAGTTGTAAATTTTCATACAAAAAGCGATAACGTTTTTCTTCCCGTAAATGTTGTCCAATTATCTTAGAAATATTGCAATGTTAGAAATATTGCACATACAATGAAGAACTATGCCCGTACGTTTTAATTTTAAAGAAATATTGCTTATGTTAAAAGTTATTAGCGTCTAAATATCCGTATTATTGACCTTAAAACTTCCTCATGTATTTTAATTTTTTAAGATTTAACTAAACTAAAATACTCAAAAAATAAAACGGGGGGAGGGGGGGGAATTGGATATTAGACATTCAATTCAATTCAATTCAAAACATATTTATTCAAAATAGGTACCTACAAAGTACACCTTCTGAACGTCATGCTTACAAAGTATAAGACATGATGGTGATAATTAACTACGGTATCTTAAAACTAAAGCTACGAGGTTTCCAAACGCGCCCCAGGTATGAGAAGAGCCCACAACAAATGTACATTTGTTCAAACATGAAAACGCGACATAAAAAAGACAGTCATTTTAAAATAATAAGTAAATCTAAGTAATGATATAATGATACGGCAAATATCAATGTAGGTAAATACTAAATACTTAAGTATGTTACTTGCGACTAGTTTCGGTATTAGAAGTGTAGGTATCATTGATGTACAAAAAATGTTCTATTGCTCTAATCAAAATCGAGTTAAACGTTTATGTGGAACTAGCTGCTGCCCGCGACTCCGTCCGCGTGGTTTAATTTTTTTTGAGGATAAAAAGTAGCCTATATATCACTCTCCGTCCTCAACTATACCCATGCCAAAAATCACGTCGATCCGGTGCTCCGTTGCGGCGTGATTGAAGGACTAACCAACAAACCAACACACAAACACACTTTCGCATTTATAATATTAGTATGAAGTATGATTGTAGATTGCCTCCCAAATGTTTAATTTTGTAACGTATATGCGGTCGAAGTCCTCCAATTTGTTAATTTGTTTTCGAGAGTAGGTGTGGACAATCCAAAAGTCACATTTACCAGGTAAGGCCACTAACTCATACCTGACATTTGGACAGCGCAAAACAAACAAAATATTTGAATATTCGAAATGGAAACTTTTATTTTCAAGGTCTATATATTTTTGAATCTTAATAATTCGGTCCGTCTGTCTATAATGAGATCTTCAAATAAATATTATAAATGAAAAAGTTTGGATGGATGGATGTATGGATGTATGTTTGTTACTCAATCACGCTCCAACGGATGAACGGATCTGGATGAAATTTGGCACAGAGATAGATTATAGTCTGGAATAGCACATAGGCTACTTTTTATCCCGGAAAATTAAAGAGTTCCCGCGGGAACCGAAAAACCTCAATCCACGCGGACGAAGTCGCGGGCATCAGCTAGTTAGTTTTATAAATATCATACACTAACCTTTTAATTGTATAAAAAAGTTAGATTTCATTATAGGTGCAAAAACTTGAGTAAGATTTTCCTTAATTTAAAGCAATAATAATAAGTATATGAAAAACAGTAGAAGTATACAGAAAAACACCTTATAATAGAATATTTATAAAAATAACCTACCTATTACCTACCCTTTTATTAAATTACTTTTGAAACTACTAAATTAATTTTGTAACTGTAATTTATTGTGTTTTGAATAGGAGACATGAGCAAAGCGAGGGGCAATAACGAGTGAAATCATACTAAAATAATATTTATTTTATTTTATTGATTGATTTTATCAATCACGCCGCAACAGAGCAACGGATCGAGGATTTTTTGCATGGGTTAAGGACCACTGGAGACTGGAGAGTGATATCTAGGCTTGTTTTTATCCCGGAAAATTAAGAAGTTCCCGTGGGAAGTCTAACAACTTATTCCACGCTGACGAAGTCACGGGCATCAGCTAGTCAAATAATCAATCAAATAAATTTTATAAATGCGAAAGTATGGATGGATGTATGGATGTATGGATGTTTGTTACTCAATCACGCTCCAACGGCTGAACGGATCTGGATGAAATTTGGCACAGAGATAGATTATAGTCTGGAATAGCACATAGGCTACTTTTTATCCCGAAAAATTAAAGAGTTCCCGCGGGAACCGAAAAGCCTCAATCCACGCGGACGAAGTCGCGGGCATCAGCTAGTTAGTAATATTTACAAAAATAACCTAGGTACATAATACCTAACCTTTCATTAAATTGTAATTTAATATTTGGATAAAATTCATTTATTGTGTCTTGCACAGGAGACATGAGCAAAGCGAGGGGCAATAACTAGTGAAATAAACTAATATAAATAACAAGCAAACCGAGAAATCTTTTCTCGAATTGGCAAGGAACATTTGAAAGTCAGTTTCACATGTTCGGACAAAGACCCGAGCTAATTAAGGATAGGTCGCTAGAAGGTTACAATATACATGTAAGTGATGTAATTATTTTCCGAGCCTTCATATAACAATAAAATGTTGTATTCTTTCGTTTTTTTCTGACTTTGAGTGATGAGTGTGATTTTTTTTCCAAACGCTATCAAAAATTAAAAGTATAAGTAGCATGGGTAAGTAGCTAATTTTTCCTTATTTTCATCAGAATTCCACCTTTAATGGAAATATGTACTTAATGTACTGTGTAAGACCAAAATTCATATTAATACACGTATTATCAATGCGAAATTGTGTCAGTCGGTTTGTTTGTTACTTTTCATGGGCTAAAAGATTTGTCGTAGTAGATAGGTACAACATCTGCTTTTTTTTTAAATATGTAATAGCGCTTGGCTGCGGTCAGACTTGCTTGCAAGTGGTGATGCAGCCTAAGGTGGAGCGCGCTTGCCTAGAAGATGCCTATTCACTCTTGATTTGAAGGTGCCTATATTAAAAGAGGAGGGGAAAACGGAAGCCGGAAGGGCATTCCATATCCTAGCGGTTGGAATTAGAAACGAGGAAGTAAATCGCTTCGTACGAACCCGCGGAATTTCGACTGCGTTAGGGTGCAGACCTTGTCGATGCCTTGCGGTTCGATGATAAAAAGGTCTAGAGGTCCGACCATAGACTTATTATTCCAGAAAATCGGAATTCCGAAGGCTTTTTTTAAATCTGGAACTCACTCGGACGATTACGAAGAAGTAGTAGGGCTATTAAACAAAGTTGCATGGAAGCAACCGGCTTCGCATCCAGCAACCCACAAATCAGTGTAATACCTACTTGTAACGTAGCGTATGCATTTTATATTAAGTATGTATATACAAATTGTTACATTTTTCTGATTTTGAAAAGAGCAACTGCTGAGTTTCTTGCCGGTTCTTCTCAGTAGAATCAGCTTTCCGAACCGGTGGTAGATTCTTACGACTTATCATAAGTGACACTAGTGGTCCTACATGAAATAAATCATTTTCATTTCATTTTCATTTCATTATTAAACGAAAGAGATATGATGGCCAAGATATGGAAAATGGGGATGACGATTCAGATGTTGAAGAAGTTGTAATGCATGATTTTAAACGCAGTGATCCAAAACGTATATGTAGACCCATCGTCATTAACAATACTAGAGCTTTCGTTGAGATGGCAACAAAACCAATGAAATCAGGCACTCCAAGAAAGGAAAACACAGCAGTGATACTACTCATCGTGAATCTTCACTTAGGGGTCCAATGATGCGAAAAAATCCAATGAGTGCACAGAATTTATATGAGAGTATCCTAGCACGTGGTACAACTGTAACCCCAGTGAGTAGTAAAAATATATCGCAGAAGACCCATATACCAATTACTGCTTCACCAAGTTCATTCACAACTAGTTCTGGCACCATAAATTCTGTTACACATACTGCCCTCGCTCACAGATGCCATGTTCGTCGATGAAGCTCCGTCGTTTATTGTACCTTATGTATATGAAAAGCCATCAGTAAAACCGTTTAGAGAATTACTACCTACTATGTGCTATAATAAAAGACACAAAGCTTACAGCTGTAATAGCTGTAGTAGGGCCTGTAGACTTCGTATCTTTCGTCCTTCACCAAACAAAAACATGATAATATTATTTACGGCCTTGACTGCGATCTTGCCTGGTAAGTGATGATGCAGTCTAAGATGGTAGCGGGCTAAACTGATAGGGTTATAGCAGTTATATTAAACATGCAGTGTAAAACTGATGTCTGCCTCGTTGGTCTAGTGGTTGGCATGTTCGACTGCGGCTGACGAGGTCCCGGGTTCGAGTCCCGGGTCGGGCCATAATTGAGTATTGGGTTTTTCTGACTAGAAATTCTCAGTACTAGCCCGGAGTTAGGAAGTTGGCGGTGTTTCACCCCCGTGCCTCGGAGAGCACGTTACGCGTCGGTTCCGGTTATTATCACTAACATGATAATAGTCGTTAAAGCCCGCCAACCCGCATTGGAGCAGCGTGGTTGGTCTAAGCTCTAATTCCCTCTCTCCTATGAGAGTGGAGGCCTGTGCCCAGCAGTGCGACGTTATTGGGCTGTAGTGGTGGTAGTGGTAAAACAGATTACCCCTAATCGGTAGGATGGTAACTAACCACGGCCGGCGCCTCCCACCAGTCTTATATTCCGTCAATTTAGAAATAATAAATACCCAAATTTCGACTGCCGGGGATCGAATCGAGACCTCCTTCTTGTTACAGCGCTCACCAATGCGCTAGGGAAGTTTTTTTTTATCCATTACAAGTTAGCCCTTGACTGCGATCTCACCTGATGGTAAGTGATAATGCAGTCTAAGATGGCAGCGGGCTCACCTGTTAGGGGCATGGCAGTCATATTTTTAAACCCATATACCTACCTACCCCTATTTGGTTTCTACGCGGCATCGTACCGGAACGCTAAATCGCTCGGCGGCGCGTCTTTGCCGGTAGGGTGGTAACTAGCCACGGCCGAAGCCTGTCACCAGGCCAGACCAGGGTAAATTCAGAAATTATAAATTTCCAAACCCTGCCGGAGTCGAACCCGGGACCTCCTCACGTTAAGGCAACAGCGCTCAACACTGCGCCACGGAGGTCGTCAAAATGTAATTATTTTACATGTGTATCATAATTCACACATACTTTAAAGCACAAAACACGTCTTATTTGCCTAACCTAGAAACGGTCTAGAAACTAACACGCAATATCTAACAGTAGGTAGTGGCGATGCGAGGGGGCATGCTGAGTGCTGACCTATATTCTATGAAAGACTTCTTGTCCGCACGTGTGCACTGCAAAATTGTTCCCACTAGCCGATATGTGCTAGCTACATCATACTAATATTATAAATGCGAAAGTGTGTTTGTTTGTTGGTTTGTTGGTTTGTTGGTTTGTCCTTCAATCACGCCGCAACGGAGCAACGGATCGACGTGATTTTTGGCATGGGTATAGTTGAGGACCTGGAGAGTGACATAGGCTACGTTTTATCCCGGAAAATTATGGAGTTCCCGCGGGGATCAAAAAAACTTAAACCACGCGGACGAAGTCGCGGGCATCAGCTAGTTGCATATAAAGGGTACTAAGTAAGAAATTACAGTTATTTTTTTTAGAAAATAGCACCGGCGCAGGAAAAGCATAACGAGAGTGGGTTCGATGGTACGGACATATTATAATGCAAAGAAGCGTTTTTTTTTTTTTTTAATGATTTATTTAAAGGCTTTTACATTATAGCTGTATGTCAGCCTTATCGTACCCTATACAAATTACAAAATTATATATAATAATATATACAACAGAAACAAAAAAAAGAAGCAATGAATCCATACATAATAATATTATAAATGCGAATGTGTGTCTGTCTTTCCGTCTGTCTGTCCGTCTGCTACGCTTTCATGGCCCATCTGTTCAACCGATTTTGATGGACGTTGGTACAGGGGTAGGTCGTATCCCGGGGAAGAACAAAGGCTACTTTTTATCCCGGAAAATTAAAGATTTCCCGCGGGAATCAAAAAACCTTCACCCACGCGGACGAAGTCGCGGGCATCATCTAGTCCATACCAATATTATAAATGCGAAAGTGTTTGTCTGTCTGTCTGTCTGACTGTCCGTCTGTTTGCTACGCTTTCACGGCCTATCTGTTCAACCAATTTTGATGAAATTTGGTATAGAGATAGTTTGTATTCCGGGGAAGGAAGTAGGCTACTTTTTATCCCGGGAAATTAAAGATATCCCGCGGGAATCAAAAAACCTTTATCCACGCGGACGAAGTCGCGGCCATCATCTACTACCCATAAAATGCTGAATATCCCTACCAAACCACGAGGGAGAGATAGTCCCCAGGTATAAATGTACTAAATCATAACTTTATTTTTTTAATTTCAAATCTTTGTAAAGGCGAATTTTCAGTCTGCTAAAAGTTTTAAAGGAGACGGTCCAGATTTGTATGGAGCGTTGGTCCAGTCCTTTTACAAGTAGAGAAATGAAAGAAAAAAAAATACTAAACCAGTTTTGATCATTCAAATCTACGAATTCGTCGTAATTTCAGCGGTGTAATTATTTAATCTTTCCACGATAAGTAACACTGAACACGAGTGGGTAACAATGGCGGATTCATATTTTTTGACGTTTTCTGTCAAGTGTCAAATATTATGAGCACAGACTACAGTGTATAAACGATTATGAGGTCATTGATCGGGAAGTTTGGTATTTATTTATTGCTATGATTAGTTATTAATTATTATTTTAGCAGCCTTTGTTAATTGAAATGCTTAAGTAGGAAAACTAATGTATAAAACAAACTAGGAAAACACGTTAGCAGAGATGCCTAAGTGTGAAGTGGTACCTACCTAGGTACGGTCTATCTCGGTTTTGTTTTTGACTGTCAGAAATGACATTTGATACATTTCGCGCCTACTGCCATCTCTATGGCTAAAGGTTGCCATCTTGGAAACGTATCGAAAACTTGAAATACATTTTATTTTATTTCGCGTTAATTACTTTAATATTCTAAATTATTATATTTTTAATACAATCTATGTATTTTCCTCTATTCATGGTAGAGTGTACAAAGAGTGCTCCAAAGGTAAACCTTCTCCTTTAAGAAAATCTGTATTCTTAGTCATAAGAATGAACATGTACCTATTTATTATGCTGTAAAATAAAATATATAAATAATTTAACCAAAAAATAAATATATCCAAGGTAACTACGGAACCATTGATGCGTGCATCTGACTCGTACTTGGCCGCATTCTTTGTGGAGATGTTGCTACTAAACCTATGCTATACTAACACATGAGTAAAGATCCCTGTACTAACTCGTTCCTCGCTTATTATTGCTATTAGTTTTAGCGATTGTTTGAAGTGAATAATTGTTATTTGTTAATATACTAGAACGTCAACATTTCGCACATATCCTATCAATGTATATAATTAATATTATTAATGTAAAGAAGTTACGCAATAGAAACCAAAGTTCACGTTATTTTAATTTAAAATATCTAAAGGAGACGGTCCGGATTTGTATGGAGCGTCGGTCCAGTCCTTTTACAAGTAGAGAAATGAAAGAAAAAAAAATACTAAACCAGTTTTGATCGTTCAAATCTGCGAATTCGTCGTAATTTCAGCGGTGTAATTATTTAATCTTTCCACGATAAGCAACACTAAACACGAGTGGGTAACAATGGCGGATTCATATGTTTTGACGTCTTCTGTCAAGTGTCAACACAACACCGGAAAAACCGTAGGGAAAAACACGTTATTTTGACAGTGACTGTCAGAAATGACATTTGATACATTTCGCGCCTACTGCCATCTCTATGGCTAAAGGTTGCCACCTTGGAAACGTATCGAAAACTTGAAATACATTTAATTTTATTTCTCGTTATTTACTTTAATATTCTAAATTATTATATTTTTAATACAATCTATGTATTTTCCTCTATTCATGGTAGAGTGTACAAAGAGTGGACCGAAGGTGAACCTTCTCCTTTAATAATAAGTTTCTAGACTTATCTTTAGGCTAGGTTTGAACTCTATTAACCTATGTTTCTAAACTTAGGTATTCACGAAACGCAAGCCTTACTCGCACTTGACCGTTATTTATTCTAATTCCTAACCTAGTACAGCGCTCTATGTCGTCATACGGTGCCTATAAAATCTGCATAAAAATGTAAATAAAATAACGGTATCAAAAACCAGCCTACACGCTTGATTTACTTGTAGATTGAATAATTCAACACCGCATTTTTTGCCCCAAAATTAATGCTATTTTATATGTGTGAGCATTAATTATTATAGCATAAATATTACACAAAAATCTAATGACAAATTACAAGTAATAAATTATGTAAGGTAATTTATTAATTGTAATTTATTTTATTTCAAAATTAAGATCTCAATGATAGTTTATCACCCGAAATTCCTAAGATAAAAATCATAGTTTTATTTTTATTTCAACTTGGTTGGAAAACTTTAAAACTCCATAAACATGGTTTGTATGCGATTGCGAGGTGTACCTACGTACTCGTATGTTTATATAATGAGGTTTTAAAACTTGGCTCATTTTATTTGAAATAATGTTTTTCAGTTACCGGTTTCAGTATAATAATTCAAGTATCCTATTATATGACAAATTTGATAGTGACAAACTTGCGCTAGCCTCCATAAAAATCGTTATTTTAAAATATCTCGCGGATCCCACCATTAATTATTGTTTGGATACTTTATCATGACTACAATGTGGTTCACGTTTTCTCGCATATTTTATTACTCAAGACTTCCTTGAAGGAATAATTATCCTTCAGAGATGTACAGGCAGGGATCATGGACAAATTAGCATAGGTAGGTACCTACGCTAGGTATAATTATTGATTTTAAATAAGTGGGTAATTTTTAACTATTCTATCGCGTTAAAGTTAACTACAATATTTTGTACATAAATTGTAGTTAAACACGATCGAATTAAAAAATCTCCCACTAGGACCCCAGATTATATTCGAAGATTGCTAAGGTATTCGAAGTGTCAGCGGTCAAGCCCTGATACAGAACAAAGCCGCAAAGACAAAAGCACCTAAGATAACCAACGTAATATTTGCTAGTGTTTCAAATAGAGATATAGTTAGATTAACAACGACCCTGTACATTATTTGAGAGTGTGTTGCAAGCGGAGAACGTATAAGGACATCGGGGTCAACGCATTGTCTCAACGATGCGCTAAAGTGCATCTAGAGATGACTTTGTTGACCTTCGTACTCCGAGCAAATAATTGGTAACCCACACATGTGGAAAATATGTTACTGATGAAGTCTGCAATTCACCGTGTCAAATGCGTAGAACTTTTGTGCTAAAATTTAACCCCCATTTTTGTTTTTGCCCATATGTGTGAGTGCATTGTTGACGAATGCAGCGCAGGACTAAGGGTTAATTAATTGCATAATTCTATGTTTTCTCCAACCATGTTATCACCAACTTTTTTTCAAACGTCAAAACGCGTTTTAGTGTGGGATTTTGTATGAAATACTGAATTGTGACGTCACCAAAATTCGACGCACTTTTTTACTTTAATCGATAGTTTTAAATGGTTAGTCAACATAAAACTAACAGGGGACGTGGATATTAAGACTTTTTTGAGATCCTCTATTTAATTACCTAATTATTTAATTTATTTGACTATAGTAGTTTAATAGGTATCCACTATCCAATTGCAGAATGACTAGACCATATAACGGGAAATAAAATCGAGCATGTCAAAAATAAATTACTATAGTTATTAAATTAAAAGACACACATGGCTATTTAAATAATGTTCTGAGTTATACTAAAAATAATCAAGATTTTGAATCAATCTTTGGAAAATATTTGTTTCCAGAAAATTGTAGTCAATCGTGTTTCGGCTACAAATGAATTATCAAAGTTTATTTTTAATAGCTGTTTTAAAAATAAAAGAACCTCCAAAATTGCGAATCCTTACTCATCAAATTAGGTAAGGTTTATAATAAAGCTTTTCAAGCAGACTGGCTTAGTCCCCCATTGAATATATAAGTACCCAATGCTTAGGTAGATAGGTCAGTAAAATAATTAGTAAAGTGCAACGCTTGGTGCAAAGGCGCACTTATAATAGTTTCGTCACATCTATGACTGTCGGTAGGTCTGTCCAGTGTTTAGCACAATGAAGATAGGTCAAGTGATATTCTGTCGTATAACATAGAAATATCTTATTGGCCAATATGTCTAATAAGAAACATACTAACAAAACCCTTTCAGAATATATGTATTTTCCAACAAGAAAGATCAGCTCAAAACACACAGGGAACGGGCGCGGGTCGGGCGCGGGCCGGGTCGGGTGCGCGGCGGGTTGTATTCCTTGTATTTATATGGACGACATCACAAAGCGTCACCCGCCACGCGCCCGACCTGCACGCGCGTTCTGTGTGTTGTCATCCATATAAATACAAGGAATTCAACCCGCCGCGCATCCGACCCGGCCCGCGCCCGACCCGCGCCCGCGTCCTGTGTGTTTTGCGCTTAAGCAGACTAGTAAGTATTTCGGGAAAAATCTGATAAGATTTTACACGTGCATTTTACTGATTTCTTTATGACTTCCGAAAAGTCAATGTCGATGCAAATACAAGCCTGGCATACAAATTATTATTCTTGATTATATTATTTATGACTATATTATGATGTATATGATGCTACGAGCCTTCGTCTACGTAAATTCACGTTTTTTTTAACTCTTTGCTTTTCTTTGATGAAATGTAGTCGTAATCCCACCTAATGCAAGCAATGGGCCGTAACCTACTTCTTTACCAAATTTCATTAAAATCGGTTAGAAAGGTTAAAGCGTAGCAGACAGTCAGATAGACGGACAGACACACTTTCGCATAGGTACAAAATTTTAGAAGAATAAAGCGTTCCTGTGTACCATATAAGTTTAGATTTTATACAGAACGCTGTATTCTCTTTTCCAAAATAATTTGCTCACGACGCTTGGTCTGATAGAAATTTTTATATTGAGGTACGAGGTGGGTACCTCCGGACAATCCGAAATTTTTTCTCAGTGTACTGTTGGACGAGTTCTATAATATAACGCTTACATGTGTTTTGTGACACACATAAACTCACAAATACACGTGCACAGACACGTTATCTGTAGATTAGATCTATCTGTCTAGACTCTACACGAGGCGACACCATAACAGTACCTACCTACTATTTAAATACTTTTTTATGACTACCTCGTCACTCGTCAGTGAAGATGTCTATCTTTTTCAGCTGCTGGTTAAAAAATCTCGGCTTCAAGCCATAGATGATCGTGTATGCATCGAGGGAACATGTTAAAGTTCCAAATATTTCGTATTTGCTAAATTAAAAATGAACTTGATTACCTATAATTTTTATTTCATTAACTTAAATTGATAAAAACGTAAATCATTCCGTTATACTTTATTCTTTATAGGATCCCTAAGAAGCTTGCGTAATATTCCCTCGATGCACCAAACAAAGTTTTGAACCTTATTGCAAGGAATAGAACGTTATCTATACTAATATTATAAAGAGGTTAAAGTTTGTTAGTTTGTGAGTTTGTAGGGGGCAATCTCTGAATCTATTGAACCGATTTTAAAATTCTGGTACCAATAGAAAGCCACATTATTCGTGAGTGTCATAGGCTATATTATATTAACCCGAAAAATTAGGGAGTTCCCGTGGGAATTTAAAAAACTTATTTCACGCGGACAAAGTGGCGGGCATCCGCTAGTTGGAAGATAAGCTTAATCTTCTTAATTCTTCTATCTTTAATTCTTGACGATGCTTCTCTACTCCCTAATCCCTATAGTCCAAATTGTTAGAATAGGTATAGTCGCAACGCGAGGACTATCATGTTCCCTTGATGCTACAAAATTTCGCATCGTTTTTGCAAAATTCAAAATGACCTGCATCGTACCTGCACGTGTTGCATAACGCATTGTCGTTCATTGTTGTCCAACACAAAAGGTTTTTACAACAAAAAACACACGATCTCATACATTGGAATGCTTTTACTTTCTTGCGTTGCGTTTTTTTGTTCAGCAGGCATTCGTTCTGCCATATTTGTTATTGATATTTAATATCATATTGTAATGTATCTATTTATTATTATTATTTATTATTTGTATTTATTTATTTGATATTTGATAAATATTATAAATGCGAAAGTTTGGATGGATGTATGGATGGATGTTTGTTACTCAATCACGCCCCAACGGCTGAACGGATCTGGATGAAATTTGGCACAGAGATAGATTATAGTCTGGAATAACACATAGGCTACTTTTTATCCCGGAAAATTAAGGAGTTCCCGCGGGAACCGAAAAACCTCGATCCACGCGGACGAAGTCGCGGGCATCAGCTAGTGTATCATATTATTACTCTTCACTATTGAAATTTAAAAAAAATATGACATTGGGCTCATAAATACTATTTTAGCGGTACCAAATTCCGTTTCAGCTAGAATTATTTTAAAATTTAACATATAAACAGTGTTAAAAATAGATTAGGAAGTAGACCGTACGCATTACGTGAAATATTTAAGTTAACTGTGTTTAATTTTTTTATAAATTAGAATTAATTACATGTTGATTAGGATAAGTATATTTAATATGGAATGTCTTAAACATAATCTATATATATAAAATTCAAAGTCCTGACTGACTGACTTATATATCAACGCACAGCCTAAACCGCTGTGGCTAGAAACTTGAAATTTTGACAGTAGGTTCCTTTTGTGACGTAGGCGCTCACTAAGGAAGGATTTTTCAAAATTCCACCCTTAAGGGGGTGAAATAGGGGTTTAAAGTTTGTATGAATGTCCGTCATTTCTCAAGTTATATCAACGAAACTTGGTATTTTGGCTTTCGGTAAAAAATAAAGAAATACGTATGTCACAGTTTTTCGAAAGTCCACCCCCAAAGGGCTGAAACAGGGGTTGAAAGTTTGTAGGAAAGTCCGTCATTTTTCAAGCTGTAGCCATGAAACTTGGTGTTTGGGATTTCGGTCTGTAATGAAAAAATACGTGATTCACAGTTTTTGAAAATTCTATCCCCAAGGACGTCAAATAGAGAGTTTATCCTTCAATCACGCCGAAATAGAGCAACGGATCAACGTGATTTTTTGCATGGATATACTTAGTTGAGGACTTGGAGAGTGACATAGGCTTCTTTTTATCTCGGAAAATTAAGGAGTGCCTGTGGGAATTTAAAGAAACTTATGCCACGCGAACGAAGTCGCGAGCATCCTCTAGTAGTTGATAATATGACTTAACTTTTATGAAATTGGTACTTACTTCTTTAGTAATGTACTATGAAGAACACTTTCTACCATCTAAAAGCAAAATTGTTTTTTCTATATGGATCTGCACACGCTAACGTGACAGGATAAGACGTCGTTCCCCTTCGTCCGTACGGTTCATTGTTATTGGCGTTTTAAAGGCTTATAAACCAAGGAATTGAAAGTATAGAGAAAGAGCAACTAGTCCTCTAGCCTCAGAAGGATCTGGGAATGGTTCCCGCATTTTTATCCAATTTAACCTACCTTTTCTCTGTGGAGATTGGATATCGCCGAAATTCGTCCGAGAGGACATTATTTGAAAATCTTCAAAGCATGGGTAGGTACCGTTTTCATATTTTAAGTATTTAAGGTGGGTAAGCCTTGAGATGCACGGAGCGGCGCGGCGCGGCGCGGCACGTCACGCAGTGGGCCCGGCCCCATACAACTTTATACAAGGAATACTTACTTGCCGCTACGTGCCGCGCCGCGCCGCGCCTCTGAACTGACTTACAATGCATAATACAGTTATTGGTAATAGCAAACATTGTGAGGAAGCCTTCATAATAATATTATCTCAGAATTCAATATAAAACTACTATAGCTTCGGAGTCAGAGGTGTATTTTAAGGTGACACTAGAGTAAAGTATAAAGTGACAGACGTACACAAACGACGGCCCTGTATAAACTTGTTAGAGCGTGTCAACAGACTCGACTGCGCTGCGCCACCCCTGGGTTACTCTTATGGACCTTACACATTGATCTATTAAAAAAAACATATCCTGCATCCATCAAACTAATATTATGAATACGCAAGTGTATTAATTGTTTGTTGGTTTGATGTATTGTCCTTCAATCACGCCGCAATAGAGCAACGGATCAAGTGATTTT
This sequence comes from Erebia ligea, assembly GCA_917051295.2. Taxonomy (NCBI): domain Eukaryota; kingdom Metazoa; phylum Arthropoda; class Insecta; order Lepidoptera; family Nymphalidae; genus Erebia; species Erebia ligea. The sequence continues at coordinate 15,939,351 of OU785226.1, forward strand.
TACATCGGTATAGTTGAGGACCTAGCGCCAGGGAGGTCATCAAAGATATATAATGAAGATATTTAAGATGGAGCCTCAACCTGTCCTGTCTCCTGCTAGGATGATAAGTAATAGTCGCTCTAGGTATATAGTCAATGAGTTAAGATTGCAAATTAACAAAAACAAAAGAATTTAACCAAACCACAAAATAATTTTGTTTGCTTTTAATTATTATAATAATCAAATCAAATAAATATTATAAATGCGAAAGTTTGGATGGATGTATGGATGGATGTTTGTTACTCAATCACGCCCTAACGGCTGAACGGATCTGGATGAAATTTGGCTCAGAGATAGATTATAGTCTGGAATAGCACATAGGCTATTTTTTATCCCGGAAAATTAAAGAGTTCCCGCGGGAACCGAAAAACCTCAATCCACGCGGACGAAGTCGCGGGACTCAGCTAGTATTATATAAAAACCAATTAAAAACAAAATAAAGATATTAAAAAAATCAGATCGGTGATCGGATCTTGAGCGGTGTAATAAGCTCGCCTCGTGAGCAAAAGTCCCATGTTCAATCGGTTGCAAGAATTTACGTTTTGTTTTGACAAATATTACCAGCAGTCTGTATATTTAATTCCCAGAGTAAAGGAGTCTTGCAAAAACAAATTTTCAGGGGAAGAAGACCACTTGGTGTCTTTTATGAGTGATAATAATATCAAGATGATTTGCAGGCCAGTTCAGGGATTTTCAATTAAAAAAGTATGAGTAACTATGATAGTCGACCAGTGCTAACAAAAAATAAATAAAAAAAATGTCAACTAAAACACATATTAATAACTTTTAATTATTGTAAAAATAATATCATATGGCTGTTTTTAGGGTTCCGTAGCCAAATTTGGCAAAAACGGAACCCTTATAGATTCGTCATGTCTGTCTGTCTGTCTGTCTGTCTGTCTGTCCGTCCGTATGTCACAGCCACTTTTTTCCGAAACTATAAGAACTATACTGTTGAAACTTGGTAAGTAGATGTATTCTGTGAACCGCATTAAGATTTTCACACAAAACTAGAAAAAAAAACAATAAATTTTGGGGGTCCCCTTACTTAGAACTGAAACTCAAAAAATTTTTTTTCATCAAACCCATACGTGTGGGGTATCTATGGATAAGGTCTTCAAAAATGATATTGAAGTTTCTAATATCATTTTTTTCTAAGCTGTGTAGTTTGCACGAGAGACTTCCAAAGTGGTAAAATGTGTGTCCCCCCACTGTAACTTCTAAAATAAGAGAATGATAAATCTAAAAAAAATACATGATGTACATTATCATGCAAACTTCCACCGAAAATTGGTTTGAACGAGATCTAGTATGTAGATTTTTTTTAATAATTTTAAACTTACTACAGGTTTGTACGGAACCCTCGGTGCGCGAGTCCGACTCGCACTTGGCCGGTTTTTTAAGTAGGTATTGCCCAAAAAACTCAGATGATTTACCTGCGTTTCCACACCTCATCGGGCCAGCTCATTCTGTCCTTTTCTTTTATACGTTATCATATTATTGCTATTTCACTTCAAAGCTGCATCCATGTTCGACGTCATCTTTCACTCTCACTATCTATACAGTATGTGAAAGTTCTTAGAAGCAACCTTTATTCAACTATTTATTATAACGATTATGCAATAATCCGTAAAAACAAAAAATAAATAGGCAAATAAAACAAAAGTTAAATAGTACATAAATCTAAAATAGTTTTATTTTATACAGTATATAGAATAAAAATAGACTCTTTACATTAAAAAATCTCTCACAAGAACAACTATACTTGTAATCACGGAATAGATAATTATTTTTTCTATGCTTATAATAATCTGTAAGGGGCCGTCCATTAATCACGTGATGTTTTTTGAGCATTTTTATGGTGATATTTCGTGATTTTTGTTACACCCCCTCCCCCCCTTTCAAGCCTCGCGTGATTAATGGACGGCCCCTAAGGTATAAAAAAGGGCACGGTGTCATATTTATATTATAGATGCGAAAGTGTGTTTGTTGGTTTGTCTTTTAATCACGCTGCAACAGAGCAACGGATCAACGTGATTTTTTGCATAAGACGAATATTTTGAGGATGGAGAGTGACATAGGAGCTTTTTATCCCAGAAAATAAAGGAGTTTTCGGAGAGACTTAAAAAACATAAAGCTAGTTCAAAATAACTAATGCCTTTATCTGTTTCTTTTCCATATACACGGGGTGACGCATTCTGTGAACGCGAGCACTTTCTTTAGAGCGTGACAAACTACAAACTTCTCCACAAGTTAGAAAAGGACAGCGCTACAAAACAATTTTTTGCCGGGATGCTCTGTCGTAACAACTTTCTTCCAGTTCTTATTTGCGTGTGCGATTCGTTGACTCCAATTATTAATCGGTGAAAGAAAGAGAGAGTGATGTCACTGAGCGTAAGTTTAGATATTTTCACCTCTATTTGTAGGATGTTAAGATTTAAAATCGTATGTAGTTTTGAAGGCATTGGAGTGATGAGCGATAGTTTTTCTTCTGTTTAAGCTGTTATGCTTCAAATGAAGTGAAAAGCATTGTTGACGCCCGATGCATGCTTTCACTTAATTAGTGATCAACGATGACAAAAATCTAATGATGGAAAAAGTTATCAATTGATAAAGAAATTATAAATACTAATATACTTACCTACTAAAGTACTAACCTATTAAAAATATATAGGTATTAAAAATGAAATTTGATAGAGACAGCATTCATCATGGGTATGGACATACTTAGCATTTTTATTCCGGAAAATTAAAGAGTTCCTATAGAAATTAGAATAATCATTCTTTCAAAACCTCAATCCACGCAGTAAATATTATATTTTGCCTTAGGTACTAAATTATAAATGTGAGTTACAGACCACAATCAAAGTCAAAATATGTTTACTCAAAGTACCTAGTACCTACCTACAGTACACTTTATGAACGTCAAGTATACAAAGTACATAATAGGTACATATCATAAGACGTGATGGTGGGAATTAACGAAAGTTACGAGGGTTCAAAGCGCGCCGTGGTCTGAGAAGAGCCCACAACAAACCTATCTCCTCCTTCACGCTACAATAGCTGGGGACATACTATCATCGCTTAAAGCCATATTGTTTTAGTATATTAGAATTATAAGTATTCATTTTTATTTTAGGGACGTCAAGGTACGTGACATAAAACTGTCATTTTGAAATTATACTGCTTTTAAATGCTATGGTAGTAACCCCCAACCCTCCCCCATGAACCGATTTAGGTGAAATTTGGAATCGACATAGGTTATATTCTGAAATTGAATTAATTATCACAAAAATTATATCCCACGCGGACGCGGGTGCACATCTGCTAGTCTAGCACATTTCAGAAATATTTTTCGAATTGATAAATAAATACCTAGTAAATAACACATACATATGCATGTCTTTCGAAAGCCGGTTCAAGACCCAACAAAAAGTGATATATTCTCGGTCCCCGGGGTCGCTTGCGCAAGTTCAGGTAGCACACGTGTTCAGAGGGCTTTATCTATTCATGCGTATGCGCACTTTCTATAGAATATACCTAGTTCCCTTTTCTTTGCTATAAAACTGTCTTGTTAGTAGGTACTAACTGTATCCTACCCTAAACTCTACTCTTGTCCTTAAAATATAGCTTGATTAGAATTATTACAGCTGTTACATTAGTTTAACAGCTGTCATTCTATATTTTAAGGATTTTAGGTTATCTCACAAAAGGCGACAAACGAGATATTAAAAAAGCTATCACTAATAGACGATTCCTTTGAAGGGAATGTAATTGTCGTGGAATCGAAAATGAAAAAAAAAACTGCCCACTATCAGAATACAGAACAAATGCCCACTGTAACTAAATTGAATAAAGTTCAAATTTTTAACAATTAAGCTACCGTTAAAGTCTTTTTAATTTAATTTATTCGGCCTCAAATACTCAAATAATTTATCGTCTACTATGATAATAACACAGATGAAGTAATAATTACTTTAGCAGACCATTCATTGCTAACCAATTTTGGTATTCTTGCAAACAAAAGAACACATTTTTAATATACACAAATGGTAGCCTTAATAAAGCTTAAAATAACATTTCTAACTTCCAATAGGTTTCTATCTATACTCTTTACCTATAGACATTTCTCATGCAGTTTTCTTCCAAAATATTGTGCCGCCCAATAATGTTTAAATCATATGAATAAGTTCTTAAAATACAAAACAACCATGGAAAGCACATGACCTCGTATAAAATGTCACTATCAAGGGATCTGGGTGCTTATTGAGGTGCATTTTTTGTCCCTTACCTACCTGGCTCCTTTATGTTCCGGGGAAAGTTATGTGAAAGATAAAAAAACTTGATTCGTCTTTCTCTCTCTTTCTAATTTTTTCAAACGACCCTAGAGAATTTAGTTCGTGGGATAAAGGCGAAGAGACCACTGTCACAAGTCCTATTGAACTTTTAATGTGGTAGATTCTGCACGATAGGCAAATGTGGATTGAGGATTTTTGGGTCCCGCGGGATCTCTTCAATTTTCCGGGATAAACAGTAGCCTATGTGTTATTCCAGACTATAATATATCTCTGTGCCCAATTTCATCCAGATCCGTTCTGCCGTTCTGGCGTGATTGAGTAACAAACATGCATTTGAGGTTTTTGTTTCCCGCGGGAACTCTTTTATTTTTCGGGATAAATAGTAGCCTATGTGTTATTCCAGACTATAATCTATCTCTGTGCCAAATTTCATGAAGATCCGTTCAGCCGTGCTGGCGTGAAAGAGTAACAAATATCCATACATCCATACATACAAACTTTCGCGTTTATAATATTAGGAAGGATAGTAAGGATAGATGGTAGGTACAGACGTTCATGCACGTCTAATAAGTTGAGACAAAGAGTGGTGTCCATAACTTGTAATGTTCGTTTGCTGCGCCAAGCTGAGATTTGCGAGACTTAGCTTTACCTTCGCAAGGAATTGAACAAGTGAATATAACTCAAAGAATTAAAAATACGACTGCCATATTTAAATGATATTTTTTTGTGAATCACTGGATGTTGAAATATAGTCTTAGGTATATATTTTTGGAATCTACTCAGCATTTTCTTGATGATGACAACATAGTTAATCTCATTTTGGAAAAAAAAAATCAACTTTAGTCTTTGATGCGGGACCATGGACACCCTATCAATTTTTTTTTAAATTTTGCTAGCCTATGTCACCCGTAAGCTAAGGATTCTAACGATACCTCATTCATCAAAATCCGTTCAGGCGTATATAAGTTATGGTGGAACGTACAAACTCACATACAGACACACATACATGAACCCTGAAAACAATAATATTATACTCCTTTTTTCAGGCAGTCGTATAATAAATAGATCACCCCGATATTTAGGCGAACGTCTCTCAAACTATAAGTTTTTGTGTGTGTCAAACACAATGGCGGGATGAAAAAATTGCGTTTTATTTTATAAATTGCCGGGTACGCGTGTCTGTTGATAAATAGGTATTGTACTGCCGTTGTTTGATTGAAGGCTCTATAGGAACCTAAGCTGCGAATTGAATTTTCAGATTAATGCGGGTATCGGTGATTCGAGCTTTTTGTGACAGGCAACAAGAATCGCGGAGATTATTTTAAGCAGGTTTTAAAGTTTGGTGGAATTTGGAAAGATACCTAAGGCAGCGTTTTAAACCGACGTGATAATGCATAATACCAATTAGACGGCGCGCGGCGGTAGATTCGCTTGACGAATCATGAGTACTTGTAAAAGTTTATTTTAATAACTAGCTGACCCGGCAGACGTTGTCCTGCCTTGAAGCTAGAACCCGATTGCAGCGCGCCCTATCGGGTGCCAATTGTGAATATGAACCATCCGGGACCCACACAAACACACTCAAAAAATTCCATCTAAATCGGCCCAGTCGTTCTCGAGTTTTAGCGAGACAAACGAACAGCAATTGAGCAACTGTCGCATATAACCGATTGCCGTTGCGTTCTGGAGTGAAGACCGCGTACCGGTACCGGTGGGACGACCACCAACCCGCTGGACCGATGACCTTAAAAAGGTAGCGTTAAGTGGGTGGATGAGTAAGGCGGAGGATCGTGTGTGGTGGCGCGCTCTCCAAAAGGCCTATGTCCAGCATGGATGGATGAATGACCCTTAAAAGGTTAGCGCGTTACCATCTTAGACTGTAACTTCTAACATCACTACCATCACCACCAGAACCACCACCACCAGGTCAGATCGCAGTCAAGAGCTAACTTGTAGTGGAATAATAAAAGATCTACGTGACGAATCCATGGTACAAGCCTACAAGGGGATTGAGTTCGGGACAAACCGCTAGTATGAATTTCACAAAAAATTCGTGCCTACAACTATTACCCAAGAGTTACCTAGCTCAGAAATTATTTAAGCCAGTAAATTTTCACCTAGAGTCGTGGGCTTTAAATATGTTTGCGCCGTAAAGATAAGGCATGAGTTATGAAAATGAATGTAAAGGAAAGTGAGAGTGCTGTTCTGTGAAGTAAGTAACTTACGAGTGTTACTTGCACCAGAGTTCGTGAAAGGGGATATTGTATGATATTTTGGCCAATTCTGTATAACTCAATCTCTAAACTAAACTTAAATGACAGCTTTAAATCTAGTTCTGTCCCTTTCCGCAGTGAGTAATATGAAAAGGATGATGTCACATACCTTGAGGTTCCTAAAATAAGGATTATAATTCTAAAACACGAACGTCAAGATATGAAATGAAACAATACCTAACTATCGCTTTAAGCGTTGGCAGTATGGCCCCAGTAGTAATCCATACTATCCTTATGTCTGTCTGTCTGCTACGCTTTCCCGGCCCATCTTTTCAACCGATTTTGCTGAAATTTGGTATAGAGGTAGGTTATACCTATCCCTGGGAAGGACTTACTTATGCTTTTTTTTTTTTTTTTTATTAACTACAAGTTGCCCTTGACTGCGATCTCACCTGATGTAAAGTGACGATGCAGTCTAAGATGGTAGCGGGCTAACCTGTTAGGGGCATGGCAGTTATATTAAACCCATACCCCTATTCGGTTTCTACACGGCATCGTACCGGAACGCTAAATCGCTTGGCGGCACGTCTTTGCCGGTAGGGTGGTAACTAGCCACGGCCACAGCCTCCCACCAGGCCAGACCAGGGAAAATTCAGAAATTATAAATTCCCAAATTGACCCTGCCGGGGATCGAACCCGGGACCTCCGCACGTTAAGGCAACAGCGCTGCACACTGCGCCACGGAGGTCGTCAAAATGCTACTTTTTATCCCGGAAAATTAAGAAGTTCCCGCGGGCATCATCTAGTAACATTATAAGTTTGTGGTTCCCACTATCATATTAGGTAGGTATATAAGGTTAATATCTAAATAAACCAATCGATGGGTTCTCGTTATCAAAGAGGCCCTGGGCTGACCTTCACACATTCTACATGTTACGTTATGTTACTTTACAACGCTGTTCAATGAATTAATACCTATCAATTGAATATTGATTTAACTCGTTTTTGAATTTATAACTCGTACCTACCTAGGTTTACAAGTACAATGTAAGTAGCATAATTTCAAAAATTGTAATAGTAAAGTAAAATAAAGTAAAGCACCTAAATATTTATTTGATAAAATATGGTACAGACAGATGTTATTAGATTAAAAAGTGCAAGCATAGGTATTTTATCGTTACCGACGTCCAAATATTGAATTATTTTATTCTTATTTCGACGGCCCCTACGTAATTCATCGAAAGTCGAAATTGGCGATTTTTTTTTATTGGTTAAATTGGCTTATATTAAGCTATATTTTACCCCCCACTAATAAAAAAAATCAAATTATAGATATTAGCTGAGATTTTATTCGTAAAACATCGAAAGTGACACTAACACTCCGGGCTATATCATCGAAAGCCCTTGATTCGGTCAATTACGCCGGAGTGGTCTACATGCGAGCGAGACGAAACTGCCATTTTCGAGAATTTACGTAGTAATTCAGTTTAAATTTTTATCGAAACTGGTAGTTTCATTTTTATACTTCGGAGATGAAGCTCGATAATAAAACAAAACAAAACGAAACTACCAGTTTCATTTTTTTACTGCGGAGTTAAATCTCCTTAATAAAACGAAACTACCAGTTTCATTTTTTCACTGCGGAGTTAAATCGCCTCAATAAAACGAAACTACCAGTTTCAATCATTTAAGCGGATATATTTTTTATTTCTTACGTTGTTTCGATATTATTTTCTTTAATATTTTTGACAAAAAATTATTTTTTTAACTTACCTGTTAATTTGATATCAATAGTTTTGTATATGTAAATGAAAACTGACAACTCCAACCACAATTTCACTAATTCCTACCCAGTTCCATCAACATCGGTATTGACTGAGAATCAATAACAACTTACGCCTGTCGAGTGTTGATAGTCCGTACCTAGCCAATTGCCAGCGTAGGCTTTCTTAAAACTGTCTCGGAGTGTGATTCCCCTAGCACGAGCGTTACATCAAAACAAAAGAGAAAGACTACGTCTAAAGAAAATTCCGAAAAGAAAAGCTTTTATTGATGCCTGTGTATAACTGGTTCTCGATGATCCCGTGTAAAGGATGAAACTAATTTTCACCGCTACCACGGGAAAACCTGTGGACCAACATGTTACACTGAACCGCCAATGCCCTACGCTCCCTTCCTATATTTACAACATCCTTATGGCCATCAGTAATCACGTGTCCCAGATACTTAAATTGTTTAACACGCTTAAGTAGTGCTTCATTTAACAAGATGCTATGCTCGACGTGGCCCTCTTTCTCCGGTATACCTGTTGTTCTTAAGGTGATGTAAATTCACTCTTGTTTTCATTATATAAATCAACCCATGACTAGCTGCGTACTCTTGGCACGTTTCCATTAACTCCCTTACTGACCTAACCATTGGACCCAGCAGAACCATGTCGTCCGCGTTTACACAGACGTTGTCTATCCAGCAGCCGACGTGCCTCCCGCTGAGCTTAACAATCAGGTCATTTACAAGCTAAAGAAGAATGGCAAAGACAAACCTCATTGCCTAACATCACACTCCAAATTATAATATGCGTGGAAGAGTAAATTTACGTCACCCATGAATGTGAATTCCAAAATTTCAGATTCTCCTAATCCACAATGGTACGCCCGCTCTCTTATGCTTATCCCAAATGACATTAAAAGACAACATGTCGAATATCCTTGAGAAGTCCAAAAACAAGTGTAGATAGATAGGGGCTCGTCTATCTTTGTTATATTGGACAGCCTGCTTGTCTTGATTGCACTCTCCGTAAATAGCCCGCTTCTAAAACCGAATTGACCATTATGGAGATGCAAAATCTGTTTCAGTTTGTTGTCAATCAAACTGTCCAATATTTTGGCTATAATGGTAGCCAACGTAACATCGGCCTTTTAATTATTTTTATCCAAAATGTCTCCAGCCTTGTTCTTCGGAATAGGCACTATTACTGAACGCACCATGTCATGGATATAGAAGCGACTTAAACATAGAGAGTAAAACATAGCCAACAATCTAGACAAGTGAACTCCATTTAGGTGCTTTACGCTAAGGCCATTGTGCCCAGGAGATTTTCCTCTACTCATGTTGATGACAATGCCAGTTACCTGCTAGGCTGAAAAACGTGGAACTTCTCCCTCACTAACTGGCTCAGCAAGCTCACCTAAACTTGACGATCCCAGAGGGGATGCAACATCAAAATGGACTCTAAACATGTTCGCTATGTTAAAAGGTGCAGCATCGTTTTAACTCTGTTATTACAAGAAGACGTGGGAAAATAATAAATATTAAAAATAACGATGATCTCTCATCATTGTTATTTTTAATATTTATTCATCGTGATGATGGAAAACTGCTCTTGCCAAAGTGCCATTCTTATAATACTTGTTTATTTTTATCCGTAGTTTTTTTGCTTTCTTGTTAATTTGATTTACTCAAATTGATCTCAATGATTTGTATTAGTAAGTTAAAGTAATATTATTAATGCGTAATTTCAATGAAAAGCTTTTAACAAACCGGTTGTTTGTTCCAAGTGACTTTTAATCACTACGGAACTGTTTTTCTTTAAAACGTAATTAGCTTAAACCTTACCAAATTATATCGAAACTGGTAGTAGTAAACACATTTCATTTCGGCGTAACTCATCGAAACTACCAGTTTCTTTGAATACTCCAATAATATATTAATCGTAAATTATCGAAATTGCCAGTTTCGATCATAACTTCAAAAATATATCCATGCTACAAAATCGAAAGTGGCAGTTTCGATAAAAATCATTGTCAAAAATCAAAAATATTATGACGTAAACTATTGAAACTCAATTTTCTAGAAAAGTATTATATATTTTCACAAATCTATATATTTGAATAAATATATAAACTAAATAATATATGATGGATACCAAAGTTCTTGAAATTCTTTAGAAAAACAAAATATAACAGAAACAAACTTTAAACGGCTCTGGTGAAAAGTGCCAATTTTGACTTTCGATGAATTACGTAGGGGCCGTCGATTTATGAATTCAAGAATAATTAATAATGTAGAGAATCCGACGTTAAATCACCTTTAACACTAAGTATTCTACAAATACTTTGGACCTATAGCTAATAAATAATTTTAAACACCTCAATACAAACATTAACATAATATTATATAGTACCGCGTTAAACTCAATTTATCTTCTTTTATTAATACATACCTACCTATAGGAAGACAAACTGAGTGACTTATCATTATCAAAGTCCAGTTTAAAGAAATGGGTCTAAGAACCTCGGCATGATGTATGTTATTTATAACGTCCTAAGAATGGATTTTCTGAAATTGCACTCAAGCAAAACCGGAGCATGTCAGCGAGTCATTTATAATTTCTTAAACAATTACATAAAACATGTGCCCAAACGCAAACATAAACAACGTAAGGAGCTAGAAGATGTGCGATGATTCACACGGCCCGTAATCTTTATAATCAAAGTTGGAGCTGTGACCCAAATCTGCGCAACAGCGAGTACTTTCATTGTGAACGCGGCCTAACACACACTAGCACACACACACAAATATAACTTCTACACGAAAGTATACGCGAATCTACTTCACACACACGGAAAGCGTAGGTTCTTACAGTTTGAAATTTTGCAAAAAGGACTTGCCTATTGTACTAGAAATACATGAAAATGACGATTGTGTTTTGATGAATCATCATTTAATAAGTATACAGCCAAAAACACACTTTTGAAGTTTGAAGTACAGATGAAAAGTTAAAGAAATTTTCAGCAAAGCAACGCACACATACGAAGGTGAATGTTGGCATTCATGGTTACGCATACAAACGAATAAGCAATTTGTATGAATGTGTGGAGTTACAGTGTAGTATTGTGCTTCGGCATTAGACCGAGAAGAGACTATAATATAATATTGCTAACGTTTAAGAACTAGGACAATATTCCTGTCTGACTCTAATTAAACTTGGAATGTGGAAATGATCGATTAAGGGCTTTAAACGCCCAAGCAGCTTGAGTTTTAGATTTGGACTAAACGAAATCGAAAATTTGAAATAGTCATCGGAATATTCAATGAAGTGAATACATTTCCATTTATATTAAGAATAGATCGAAGGTTATCTGAAATCATAAATTTTACACAGCATTCACCAAATCTCTTTTCTTCAAGGTCTATATTATAAACTATGGTCCTGTTATTTAGCCAAGGCTTACTGTTTCGCGTGACTGTGTTAAAAAGATTCCATTTAAAAAAGTAAGAACTATTTAAAATATTCGGAGTACTTATTATTTATGACTTGAGACCTAAATGTCCTTTGTGATTCTGACAATATCAAATTCTGATCGTAAGGATCGTCAAGATCATAGAAATATGAATATTAAGCATTTTGGTACTCTTGATATCTTTCACGTTCCAAAGTCAAGACATCCAAGATCACGCTTCTTAAAAACCCATTAACCGTGACCCGGGTAGATTGCTCAACATTTTTAGATGATGATAAGCCAATTTCGTGGATATTAATTCCTCTATAAAACAAAAACAAGTTGAATTTTATAAAATGTACAAGTAAGAGCAACAGCATTATGTAAATTTGATAGTGATCCGACCTACTTTCCAAACAAGACGTCTTCTAGCGCTATCAGCAGAGTACGCATTAGATCATAATATTTCAAAGAATAATGATGAAAGAAATGCTTTGTAATTGCAGTTAAATTGTATATCATGGTAATCATACAATGACAGCACAATACGAGAGCCATCAAAAGACGATTAACTAAATTGGAAAACGAGCGTTACAAGCGTAACATTGTCGTGAGTGTTTGTGTAATTTCACATTTAGAAACATTTTGCTAACCATCTCCGCTACTCTATTTATTATCATAGACTCAATCTCGTACATTTCATGCTACAGTTGAAGACCTTGAAGTTAAATTTGTAAAGCATTTCCATATACATCACCGTTTTTAAACTTAATTACGACACACTCTTGACAGTCGACAGCCTCAGCTTTAAACGCCGGCTTGAAATTATTAAAATTTTAAAGTGTTTTAATCTGTGATGCCACGACTTTAAATTCAATTTGGCGAGGCTTATCATCAATTAATCGGCATTGTATACACTCATGAGTTATCGGTCATCTAAATTAAGAAACATCAAAGAGCCAAACGGTACCGGAAAGGGAACGTGAAGAAATTGATTACTTCCAGCCGTCATTCAAATCAGTGTCATACAAATAGTCATAATCTTTGCCTTACGCAACTCAGGCGCAGGTCTGACGTAACCAAAACGAGCTCAGCGAAAGTTACTACGGCAATTTCACTCTCCTCCCTATCTTTTTCTCTCACCACCGTCCCTTTCACTCCGGCAGCGCCCTCAGTGTTCTCTCTCCCTCTTTTAGCAATAAATTCTCTTTCCTTTTCCTTCATTTACCATTTCACATCGTGCTAACTCCGTCTAATATCTTCTTCACGGTTTTTCACGGTTGGCATGTTCCAGTTTTTTTGGTTTCGCACGCGCTGGAGGCGTTACTTTTATATTATAATCAATTGTTTCTCGTTTGTTTTGATGAATTAACATCGAGACGATAATGTTTTTGTTCTTTGATGTCCTATTAAATTATTTTCATTTAAACTAATAGATTCTATTAGTATATCTATTAACACATTTTGTTAATAATTGTTTAATCGTAGTTTCTCTTAGGTGATACGATCGGTTCTAAAATTAAAATGAATATCATAAAGCGTTTAAACGATAACAGATCACTTTATCAACAGGCACATGCCCTATTCATAGTTAATTCTAATAATGTATACAGTAGTAAGTACAGGGTATAAGAAATTGTGGACACCTAATATTTCACCCTAATAAAACCAACTTTCCTAAGTTTTTTTTTTTTTTCTCAGAGAAAATCTCCACAACAAACATACCTAGTAAAGTTTGGTAGATTTAACTTAATTTAATTTGAACTTATATGTTTACTTATGTAACTAGATATTCACTTATACCTACCTACCTATCTGAACCGTACATCTCTGGTTCATGACTGGTAATACCGAAATATTCTGAACATGGCTCTGATGCTTTGTCGTTTTGCCAATTTTAATTTGTTTTAATTGAGCTAATGCTTAGGTAGTACAATACTTATGTCAATATAAGGCCCTGTGATAGTGTAAAATCAGCAAAACAGAGTTTTTAAAGCACTGTATCCATCAAACGGTGACATAATGTATGCTTGTAAAAATAATTTGCTGTTTTCAAGACCATTAAGCAGCCATTGACGCATCTCAAAACACAATTTTAAAAAAATCTCTTCATTGAAATTTCTTTTAAACATACCCTTAGCTTAAACATAACCTTAAACATAACCTTTTAAAGCAATTTTTCTCCTTATTGAAACCAATAATTTGCTCTAGAAATTTAAGATAAAATTTATATTTCTAAATCAAACACATTGTTGGATAAATTTGTATTGAACAGTAAATATTTATTTTTTTACAAATTATTTATTGCATTTTTTGCGACATGCGCTTGCTGCTTTCACCCCCGCGCGCCTATATTTTGATCTCGTGAGATCACAGCGCCTTAATTTGAATGTTGGTCATTATAGGTACTGAACGTTACTGTCGTTTTCTCGACAGAAATACTATTTTTGGAAGCAAGATATAAAGCGAGCCGCAAACCTGGCAATATTCTTGCAAGTTCGGGCGATCGGAGCGCGGCCCAAGGTTGCAGTGGGAAAGTAGCCCGTGAACATTCCGTCGCAGCCTACGACGAGCTTTCGTCCCGCAAGGCTATCCACTGGCTTGTCTATCCTATCTCGGCTCACCTTTGAATTGGCGGTTACTTAGTACTCTAAATATTTACCTACAAAATATGTTAATCGCCATAATGGGAATGGAACGAGAAACTCTTGTTTGAACGCTCAGCCAAAAACGACATATTTTTTACTAGCTTATGCTCGCGACTTCGCCCAACTTCAGCCACGAGAACTCCATAATATGGAGTTCTCGTGGGAATGAAAAAGCCTATTCCACGCAGATGAAGTCGCGGGCATAAGCTAGTAAAAAATATGTCGTTTTGGCTGAGTGTTTCTTCATTTTCCGGGATAAAAAGTAGCCTTTGTCTCTCTCCAGATCCTCAACTATGGCCATGCAAAAATCACGTCGATCCGTTGCTCCGTTGCGGCGTGATTGAAGCACAAACCAATAAACTAACAAAACAACAAACAAACACACTTTCGCATTTATAGTATTAGTGTGATTTATTATATTTGAAGAAAAACTTAACTTAAAAACTAATTCGTGTGTAAAACTTAAACTAAAAGTTCTTAAAAACATCTGCCCAGGGATCTAACTCATTCGTCGAAATCAAGCAAAACCCCCCAATCTCTCAGCCACTAATCGTAAACGTACCTATTTCTTATGTAGTTAAATATTATGTTACTCAAGTCCTAACTCCCAATAAGTATAATATCCTTTCTGCGTCGTGTGCAAGTTCCGAGTCACCTTTACAATGACTCACGCGGGTCATAGCGACCTTTCCCTTTTATTTTAATCCTAAACCCAAATCGCAGGAAGTGGCTCATTTTAATCTTTTTGTAATATTTTCCATTAAGGTCCAGCCCCACTACAGAAGCACAGCGCGGTGAGGCACGTAGCGGCAAAGTATTATTTGTATGAGTTTGTATAGAGCTGTGCCCACTTTAGTCTAGGCAATAAAGCTAGTTGACCCCAACAATAATTCCTCAGACGACGAACGACATTATCGCGTAAACGCAGTTTGGATTTGATACTAAAATCGGTTTAAATATCGATGTTCTGCATGATTATTTCGTTTGATATTTCGGTTTTGAGTGTAAATATACTACCTACCTACTATATTTTAAAAAGAAATCGAGAAAATACGTAGTCATAAATATTAAGTTTTAGGTATAAATACCTAATTTCCGAATGGTTTTTTTTTTGGATATTTTTGCATAAGTTATGGTTCATACCATACTACAATCCTGCCAAGTTTCAACGACTGAGGATTTAATGCGGGGGTCTCCATACAACGAACCGCCCCGTTTCCTAGACTACATAAGCGACGCGGCACGGAGAGGCACTGTGGAATGACTGCCGGTTCGTGCCGCGCCGCGCTTCGCTTCTGTAGTGGGGCTAGATCTTTACCATTTTGGCGTCAGCAGGTGGTAATTGAAAACGCCAAAATCTACTAAATGTTCGCATAAGGCTTCGGGCAGTTATCAATTAGTAGTACAATACAACTTATTAAAATAATGACAGTTGACGGATTTCGTGGAGGAAATTAATGATAATTTGTTGTGGACATGGGCGTATGATACGTCCATGGTTGTAGATGATTTGCGTTTGTTATGCGTCTTTGTTTTAGTACCTACGTACTTGTCGCATATCACGGCGATTGTTAAGCAATGTTGACCCAATTCGGTAACTGGATGGGTGGGTTTTTGTTTTCTCCGTGCCTCAAAGAGGCTAAAGTGTAAGTTGTTACGAGTATCACTAACATCTGATAATAATAATCCACATAAAACTTCAAATAAGTAATTATTGAGCTTTCCAGGCAATTTCCAGTTTTCTATTTTGTTATATACTTAAGTACTTACTTATATTTTTATGTTTTACAAAAATCTGTTTTTTATTTCATTCATGTTGGTCCGATTTTGCCTTGATTTCGCCCACGTCTCATATTATCCTTCGAAACAGATTAGCTATGGAATTCCCGCCTATTGTTACCCAAATAAGGATAAAACGTTGTGATGATTTTTTTACAAATTTTTGTTTACCTGGAGATCATCGGAATTATAACTATACATAATATCCGGATAAACTCACGTGCTCTGTCGGAAAAATGCCCGACTAGTTTCGAACCCGTTCGGAGCCCTTATTCATGAGCTTGTTTGCGCGACACGGCCGCTACTCGACTCATACATCTCAACTACATCATCTACATACATCGACTCAACTACTCGGGCATTACTAAACTAGTCGGCATTTTTCCGACAGAACACGTGAGTTTATCCGGATAATGGGGCTGATTCTGTATAACACAATCTCTAAACTAAACTAAAATGGCAGCTTTAAATCTAGTTCTGTCCCTTTCCGTAGGGAGTATTATGAAAGGGTTAGCAATATTTGTAATGCCTAATTTTAGTTTAGTTTAGAGATTGTGCACTACAGAATCAGCCAAATTATGTATATTAAAATCATCGGAATTAGGACATCACTCGATCTGCCTAAAGTTAAATAAATATTTGGACGGAAAATAGTAATCTGTTGAATCGAAGCAGGCGTTACTTTGCGGAAATCCATGATAATGAATAAACGATGCTGATGCATGATAATGAATGAATGAATGGTGCTGTGCCAGTGCGAATTGCTGGGTGGTGGGTGTTCGCATGCTATTGGTGAAGGACACGCACTGTACCACATAGATTTGTCTGCTGTGGCGGATTATAGCGAATTAAACTGTTCGTTCATTCATAGTAGGTAATCTGTGGTAAGAGTGACCAATGGGCAATGACCATGTATAGTCTGACAAACTTATCTGACTCGGTGAAAGCGTCGCTAGTATGAAAAATAAAATTAAAAAAAAAACAACTAAACAGCCATACAAATTAGTTCCAACTTCCACCACCGGACCAGATAAGTTTGTGGGACTATTAACCTCTGTGGAAATACCTATAAATAAACCAATGTCCAACGGTGGAAACTGGAGATCCATCGATTGAGATGACGCAGCGTTGCATCAGAGAGATCGCATAAAGCTTTATAGCTTTAATAACAAAACTATTTCTTTAGCTATCATTATTAATGCCGACAACACTATGAATAAATAATGGGTGTAGAATATTTTCCCTAATGAAACTACCTATATACCTACATTGCGTTTCAAACCTGTCATATTACTCCAAGCGATTTTCAACACTGAGACTTCAAAAATAAAGTTCCAATTACCAAAAATCGAATCACCACTCATGCGCATCTTGGGTGTCAAAGTTCGCTATACAACCTTCGAGGGAAACCAATCACTATCTAATAAACTGGCATGCAGTATAAATGGTACTTCATGTTGTGAATAATTTATTTGAATTATTGTGTACTGAATTGTACTACTACTACATAATAATATTATAATACCTAAATGAGTTATGTCCATGATTTTATCTTTTTTATGGAGCGTTACGGATATACCTACCTACTTAGAGGGAAATTACCTATTTTTTCTTGTGCTTTAAATTTTAATTACAATTTTAAGGAAATGCCTTGATGTACTTAAAGCAACTTATTAGTACTTATTTTAAAAGCAACTCTATATATAACTAGTATGGCGCGTGGCTGCGCGGCCCGCTAGCGGACCGCGTACTGGACCGCGTGGTCCACTGCCTACTTACTCGCTGTCCTACTATCCTGCCCCTCGATTATGTAAGAATGGCCGATCAAATCGTCAAAGTTCGGCGTCAAAGTAAAATAAACCATAACAGCATTAAATTAGAGCTCAATTTCGAAACACGAAATTGAGCTCTAATTCAATGCTGTTATGGTTTATTTTACTTTGACGCCGAACTTTTACGATTTGATCGACAATTCTTACATAATCGGGCAGCTGGTTTACTGTCTACGTGTTCTGATCTGAACAACACACTGCTATGCTAGTGAGCACAGTGGAAGCGCCAGCACGCCAAGCGTCCGACGTAAAAGAAAATTCTCATAAAGGAAAAACATAAAATAAATACCACCAACCCCCCGCCCCTCCCTTTTTGTTTGAGCAGCCCCTAAGTAGGTACCTATCTTTAATACCCTGACCGTGCTCCTCATCCATCATCCGAACCTTCGATCATCATCTCTCTCCATATTTTTTCCTCCGAACCATTCGTCAAAATGAGATTTCTTCCATAAAACAAATCTTGAAAAGGAACCGTAGTCTTGCATAGTTCTACACTTGTAGCCTCTTCAATATTCGCCATACATTTTCTATGGAAAATAAATTCCGCCATCTTGAATTTTTTTCCTGTTCATCAAGTAGACCTTCATGTTCTGATCATCTTTTGCCAAGAAACCACTCTTCCATCTTTTATACTCTCCGAGATAGACACTGACGAAATTTGTATGGCGGCCATCTTAAATCCGCCATTTTGAAATTTTTTTCAGCTCACTGTCAATTGGATGAAGTTTCGAGTGACATTTGGTCGAGCACCCCCCACCTATCTTCAATACCCTGGCTGGTGCTCTTCATCCGTCTTCGAAATCCTCAATCATCAGCTCTCTCTGTATTTTTCCTCTTAATGAATTTTTGTCTTCTATACGAAACGATGAGTGAAAAAAAATTTTTTCATACAAAATTTTACAGGAGAGGTGATCAATCAGTCAGTCAGTCAGCACGAGCAGCTATATATATATTACTAGTATGGCGCGTGGCTGCGCGGCCCGCTAAAGCGGACCACGTAATGGACCGCGCGGTCCACTGTCTACTTACTCGCTGTCCTACTATCCAGCCCCCCGATTATGTTAGAATAGCCGATCAAATCGTCAAAGTTCGGCGTCAAAGTAAAATAAACCATAACAGCATTAAATTAGAGCTCAATTTCGAAACACGAAATTGAGCTCTAATTCAATGATATTATGGTTTATTTTACTTTGACGCCGAACTTTTACGATTTGATCGACAATTCTTACATAATCGGGCAGCTGGTTTACTGTCTACGTGTTCTGATCTGAACAACACACTGCTATGCTAGTGAGCACAGTGGAAGCGCCAGCACGCCAAGCGTCCGACGTAAAAGAAAATTCTCATAAAGGAAAAACATAAAACAAAGACCACCAACCCCCCGCCCCTCGCTTTTTGTTTGAGCAGCCCCTAAGTAGGTACCTATCTTTAATACCCTGACCGTGCTTCTCAGCCATCATGCGAACCTTCGATCATCATCTCTCTCCATATTTTTTTCTCCGAACCATTCGTCAAAATGAGATTTCTTCCATAAAAACAAATCTTGAAAAGGAACCGTAGTCTTGCATAGTTCTACACTTGTAGCCTCTTCAATATTCGCCATACATTTTCTATGGAAAATAAATTCCGCCATCTTGAATTTTTTTCCTGTTTATCAAGTAGACCTTCATGTTCTGATCATCTTTTGCCAAGAAACCACTCTTCCATCTTTTATACACTCCGAGATAGACACCGACGAAGTTTGTATGGCGGCCCTCTTAAATCCGCCATTTTGAAATTTTTTTTCAGCTCACTGTCAATTGGATGAAGTTTCGAGTGACATTTAGTTGAGCACCCCCACCTATCTTCAATACCCTTTTCTATGGAAAAATAAATTCCGCCATCTTGAATTTTTTTCCTGTTCATCAAGTAGACCTTCATGTCCTGATCATCTTTTGCCAAGAAACCACTCTTCCATCTTTTATACTCTCCGAGATAGACACCGACGAAATTTGTATGGCGGCCATCTTAAATCCGCCATTTTGATTTTTTTTTCAGCTAACTGTCAATTGGATGAAGTTTCGAGTGACATTTGGTCGAGCACCCCCCACCTATCTTCGATACCCTGGCTGGTGCTCTTCATCCGTCTTCGAAATCCTCAATCATCAGCTCTCTCCGTATTTTTCCTCTTAATGAATTTTTGTCTTCTATACGAAAGGATGAGTAAAAAAAAATTTTTTCATACAAAATTTTACAGGAGAGGTGATCAATGAGTCAGCACGAGCAGCTATATATATATTAATGCAATCTTTAAAGATTTTTCTCTCATTGAAAAATATTTTTTACTCGTTGATGTTCAGAACCAGAGTCACCGATGTAACTCGAAGAGTTGCGACGCTGAAGCGGCAATGGGTCAGGCACATAGTTCGGAGAACCGATGGACCCACGGTGCTGGAATGGCGACCCCGCACTGGAAAGCGCAGCGTTGGCAAACCCCCCACACGGTGAAGAACGACATCAAGCGAGTCGCAGGGGATCCAGTTGCGCAAGACCGTGGCTTTTGGAGGACCCTACAACTTACAAGGGATTAGGAATTTATAATTTCGAGGAAATCGAACCCAGGACCTCCCACTATAAGGCAAAATCGCTGACCAGTGCGTCAGGGAGGTTGTCAAAAAAAATACTTATACTTATAATATTATAAATGCGAAAGTTTGGATGGATGGATGAATGTTTGTTACTCAATCACGCCAGAACGACTAAACGGACCTGGATAAAATTTGGCACAGAGATAGATTATAGTCTGGAATAACATATAGGCTACTTTTTATCCCAGAAAATTAAAGAGTTCCCGCGGGAACCGAAAAACCACCACCACCACCCATCCACGCGGACGAAGTCGCGGTCATCAGCTAGGACTTTATAATATAGAGAAGCATTACGCTATCTAGGGTTTAGCTCACAACAAATTTGTAAATGGCTTTAAATTAAGCACCTTTCATACATTGTATACAATTTTGTTGACCTTACTTCAGAGGTTGACCCGCGGTTATGCAAAGCCGCAGCGCGCGGCTCACGCGACCAACTGCTCAAAAGCGGCTCTTGCTTCATTTGAGATATTATTATATTATGGAAATTCTACTATGATAAATTCATAACACATTTCTGCCGCTGGAAATTGGCGGAGTAAGACTTCGCTGTGGAAAGTCCCTACAAGAAATCCTTGTACGTCTACGTCCGGTTGACGACAACGAAAAGAGATGAAGGTGGAAAATTAATGTCTGTTTGTAAATAATAGTGTTGTTTATAATAATAGAGTTTAATATAGAATAATAATAATTGCTCCACCTCCAGCGTGGTGAACTATCGTCAAACCCTACTCTTTCCCTTTTATTATTCTGCGACAGAAGTGAGGTCTGAAAACGATGACGATAAATTTGCTCCAAATTTACACGTGTACTTTTATATACTAACGCTTGGCTGCCATACTATAAGACACCACACCATAAGACATGCCAGGACCTAAGCTACTGTTCACTTATGTGCTGCGTATACTTTAATACTATATAAGAATCAGCCTTCCTAATGATCTTTCATTTTCGGTAAACATAACTCGTCTGAGCAATACGAGGGCCTTACACCCACCAAATACTGAATCAGCCTTCCTAGCGATAGTTACCAAAAGTACGGCTAAGTTTAGTTTATTGTTTACACTCGTTGGCGGCAAGCGACAACGATTGGCGACGGCAACAACGATTAGCGACAGCGACATATTGTGACCGATCCGCTTATTTCCGAAGCGACACTACTGGATCTTATAGGTACCTATACATTTTCTATTACTTCGTGTGAAGATGTGTTCCGAGCACAAGTGCCAATAGATGCAGTGGCAGTGTCGCCGTACCTACTCGAAATAAAGTTTTATTTATTTAGTTTAAATCCTCTCTCGATCTACCCCGAAATCTTATTTCACGGAACAGCGTTAATTAAAGTGCTATTAGTATAGCACTAATCGACGGTAAAAACTAAAAATAGACTAATTATCGTTTCACTTTCGAAACTATTTGTTTTAGCATTACGTTGGAGCTTGTTAGTTCTTTTGTTGGATTAGTTTTTTTTTGGCAAATTAAAGTGCTACGTAGATTTTGATTAGTTTTGCCTTTTAACCAGCAAAGAATTTAAAAAAGTTTTAGTATACTTTTTAATTTAAAATACCTATCAAAGTATAATATCTTCGGAGCCAGTAATGTATCCAGAAATATTTTCTAGGTAAAACTTTGATTTGGTGACTAGAAAAC
This sequence comes from Erebia ligea, assembly GCA_917051295.2. Lineage (NCBI taxonomy): Eukaryota > Metazoa > Arthropoda > Insecta > Lepidoptera > Nymphalidae > Erebia > Erebia ligea. The sequence goes on from OU785226.1 coordinate 15,961,659, forward strand.
GAGTTTAATTCGAGGTTAAGTAAAATATCTTTTTCTCACCTCCGGGCGGAAAGCGTCAATTTTCCTCCCGCTGCGCTAAACGAAAATGCCGCTTTCCGCCTCCGTCGAGGAGAAAAATAGTATACACACCACGGGCAGTAAATAAGAAAGCCTCAGATCACATGTTTATTGACCTCGGCTTCGCCTCGGACAACAATTACATGTGATCTGAGACATTTCTTATTTTACTGCCCTAGATGTGTAATGTACTATTACGCGCCCCTTCTGTTTAAATTGTTTTAATTTGTTTCTCTATTTTCTATGTTTAGTCAAGCATAAGGGTCATCGGAAAACCAGCTTTAAAATCATCCAAATATTTAAGCTTACGAGCGAAGACACACTACTTAGGGATAAAAATTACCTAACTTTTTTTTCTCGAGGGGAAAATCTTCCTAAGATACCCAACTTCTGGGGGAGAAGTCGGGTTATGTAGGATTTGTACCTACTAAAACCCCCTCGGTGGCCACCATCTGCCTATTGGAAGGCTCCGAGATCTCTATACTTACTTAAAGAACGCATCGGTGCCTCCCTTACGCAATGCCCAGGGATAGGGATAAAAATTACCTACCTACGTCATTCATTTTATTTGCAGGATCAGGCAACAGGATAAAACAAATGACAGGACAGACGTGCAAACGTTCTGTCCTGTCTGGTCCCTTATGTGATTTTGCTAAAAAATGTTCCAGTTTTGATCAAAATCAACCCACTAGAACCCGAAATATTTAACTTCCGCTTGATCTGGGGCCATACTGCCAACACTTAAAGCAATACTTATGCAGTATTACTCGAAATGACAGTTGTATGTCACGTACCTTGATTCTTAAAATCATCATAGGTAGGTACTAATTGTATGAATGCGAAAGTGTGTTTGTTTGTTGGTTTGTCCTTCAATCACGCGGAGCAACGGATCGGCGTGATTTTTGGCATGGGTATAATTGAGGACCTGGAGAGTGACATAGATTACCTTTTATCCCGGAAAATTATGGACTTCCCGCGGGAATCAACAAACTTAAATCACGCAAACGAAGTCGCGGGCATCAGCTATTAATATTATAATTGCAAAAGTGTGTTTGTTTGTTGGTTTGTCCTTCAATCACGCCGCAACGGAGCAACGGATCGGCGTGATTTTTGGCATGGGTATAGTTGAGGACCTGGAGAGTGACATAGATTACCTTTTATCCCGGAAAATTATGGACTTCCCGCGGTAATTAAAAAAACTTAAGCCACTCGAACGAAGTCGCGGGCATCAGCTAGTAAGGATTATGATTCTAAAACACGAAAGTCAACAATTTCGTACAAACGAAGCGGAGGTCAGAAGCGTAGTCAAAATTTAATGGTCGTAGATTCAATCGTCGAAATTGTGTGAACGTATTCATTGGCCCTGAGCTGTACTAGGAAGGAGGAAGGTATAGCCAGCTAAAAATTCACGGCGCACGAACTTATGTCGGTAATTTTCGGCGAGAGACGTGATGATGTATCTTCCTAGTAAAGGCTGGGGTACACAGAGCTATCCTACTTCTTGTATATTTATATAGAATAGAATATTTTAATGAATATTGGGCATTTTATTCTACCCACTATGCGCGCAAAGGTAAAAAATAACATACCAAGTTTAACTCACTTAAGATAGAGCCACACTCAGGACCGCAACTGGACAAAATTTTCTTCCCTTCTGACGAAGGCGTTTCGCGCATATTATTTGTGCTATCTACTATTACCTATTTTTTTAATTTTTTTAATTTATTTATCTTATAAATTGCACAAACAAATACAAAAATTATGTTTCTCGCCAAACTACACACGTAGTATATACGTAGTACTATTCTGTGGTGCTATCCGCGGTCCCTGGTGTTATCGCCCTAGCATATAGAGCTAGCGATCGACATATTAGCTAAGACCAATATTTATAGTCCCACAAACTTATCTGACCCGGTAACCAAAATTGGAACTAATTTATTTGCCTGTTTAGTTTTTGTTTTTATTTTATTTTTCATAGACACTAGCGAAATTTAACGGAATTTGACGGATACAGAACTAAACAGACAGCTTGAATCCAAATTAAATTAAATGTTTTATTTGAATTTGGTCAACTTGTGTCATTTATGATAATACTATCTGATGCCCGCGACTTTGTCTGTGTGGATTGAGGTTCGTGGATAAAAAGCAATTATGTGTTAATCCAGGAGTTAAAGTGGGGACACAATGGATACCACAACAGAAACGACCCAAAGGAAGACCTTGAAAAAGATGGATCCATTGTGTAGAGGAAGACCTGCAGAAGCTTGGAAAGCTCCCTTCATGGAAGAAGGAGGCCAAGGACAGAGCCAGGTGGAGAGAAATTGTGGAGGTGGCCAAGACCCACAAAGGGTTGTAGCGCCGGAGGAAGTAAGTAAGTAAGTAAGTGAATCCAGGGTATAATAAAATCTATCTCCATTCCAAATTTCAGCCAAATCCGTCTACTATGTAGTTTTTGCGTGAAAGAGTAACAAACATACACATATTATCGTGAATGCTCTTAATAAAAGAAAGTATAGTAATTGGTCTCTCGGTGTGCCCCGGAAGAAAATCCTCGGTACTCAGGCGAGACTGTTTTACTTGCGCGCACGCATTGGAGCCGCAGACCCATTGAATGACAAATTTCATTGGGCCTTGAAGCCAGACATATTTTCCTACTGCGCACGTGATTCAAATACGAGAAAATAATACATATTATCTTTTTTGTAGATAGGTATACTAGTGGGCTTACTACTATCGCTTAAAGCAGTACGTAGGTACTATTTTTATATTGACGATTTATATGACGTACCTTAACATCCATAAAATAAGGATCATAATTAAATAATCACATTTTTTGTCTAGTTTAATTATAATTAATTAAACAAGAGCGTAAACAATATTAGAATAATAGCGATTGTAGCAAGCCCCTTGTTATGTATATTGTATAATGATTTATTTTCGAAACTTTTTCCTGAAATTAAACTTTAATATTCTTTCCTATATACCTAATACCTACCATGAGATTTCTTTGATTTTCAGGATAAAAGGCCGGAATTTGTTACATATAACTAAATAGCTTGCAACGCAACAATAAAGCAACGGATCGGCGTGATTCGCGAAGACCTGGAGAATGAAATAGGTTACTTTTTATACCGGAAAATCGCCTCGCAATTTTTAAACCTAAATCCACCAAAGAATTCTCAGGTATCATCTTTCAGATTTCAGGTCATAGAGGCATAAAAGCACTGCTTACCCTAGTCGACAGGTTGCTCATTTTTCAACCTGCCATTAAATAGGTCTCTACCTAACAATGCCTACCCTAGCTTCAAATCCTGGGCACCCCAGTGTATCTAGTTATACTAATATTATAAATACGAAAGTGTGTTTTGAAGACGTGATTTTTGGTGACATAGGCTACTTTTTTATCCCAGAAAATTAAGAAGTTTTCGCGGGAAGCCAAAAAACTTAAACCACGCGGACGAAGTCGCGGGCATCAGCTAGTCAGCTAGTTGGTTATAAAGGTAAAAAGAGGTAAGCACTAACAGGAATGTGATGTCATTATCACTCGCCGTCAGGTGAGACCGCATTGCAGCGGAAACCAGCGGCAATAAAAATAGGTTTTCAAACTCGTAACATACCATCAGGTGACACATTTGCACATTTCTTCCTGTAACTGCTGCAAGAACTTTTATAATTACGTCGTATTAAGGTAATCGCACACCGCTGCAAGTTTGTAGGAGCCGCAAAAGCTGCGAAAATGGTGCGTCTTTTTCATGTCAGTAGGTACTTGCAGTACCTACTGAAAATTATAATTGCAGCTGATACCCGCGTGGATATAGTTTATTTTCAAAATCACTTGGGAACATTAATAATTAATGTTCCCATGTAATAAATTATAAACTACTTTTATCCCAGGAAATTATTTCCTGGGATAAAAGTAGTTAATAATTTATATCATTGTTTGTTTGTTTGTTTTAAATTCTTTATTGCACATATTATTGAAATGCACAAAGGCGAACTTAATACCTAGAGGTATTTATTCTCTTCCAGTTAACCTTTGGTAGTGGGGACAGGGTTGAAAACAGAGCGTATGATTTCATTATCTACGTCCTCAACTATAACCATGCAAATAATCCAGTGTATTGTGGCGTGGTTCAAGAACAAACCAACAAACAAAACGACGTTTTTTGAGCACGACCCTGGCGTGTGGAAACCCCTTTAAAAGACTTATCACGCATTGGTCGTCTATCGGTTGACGACCACGAAAAAAGTCACGTCTCTTGCGGCTCTACCGTTTCTTGTCGTTCGTCCTTAAGGTGACTTCAAAGGAAGTATATAAGTATCAATTAAAAGAGGATCATTAGGCAAGGTGTGAATTACTAAGTTATTTATGTACATATCGTTCGGCGCGAACAATAGAATACAAAGCGTGTGCGTTAACTAAGCAACCAATTAAGCGCTCGGAGCTATGGCGATTAATCATTTTAAAACCCACGTTACGTTCGACACAGAGTTATCCTAGAAATTGTAGGGTGACAATGCTGGCATCTGGTATTGTTATCCTGATCGGATTTCCGCTGCTGCAAACAAAAAAATATATTTTATAGTGCACAAGCATTGACCAAGGTTCATGTGCACAAGTATGTGCAGACACAGGTGCGCTCTCTATTTCTTCACTCATAAAGCCCAACAATAGGACGGTGATCTAGTATGACTAGCGAAGCTGATACACACTACGCATGAGATAGATAAGTTATAGTGCACAAATATCAACACCATTAGGCACAGCACCAAACGCATTAAACGCAATCAAGGAATAGGGGTCTACGTACCTAATCCAATTTGGGTTGCTACTGAGTTTTTATTGACAGTAATCCCAATAACTTACAAGACACAAGGCTTAACCCGGAACTCAAACCCGGGACGTGATGATCCGCCGCCAAATAAGCTTCGCCTAGCTAACTAAGGCAGCTTATTTGCTCGAATGAATATAAAAAGTTTCTATACCACATGTTTTTTATTTTACCCTTATTGAGTACTAGCTATTACCCGCGGCTTCGCTCGCGTGGCTCAAGGGAACAATAACTGAGTTTTATGTGAAAGATTGTCAATTATCAACTTAACTGTTTAACTGTCAGAGTTTAGAGTGCAGAGTTCAGAGTGCAGAGTTCAGAGTGCATAGTTAAGAATGCAGAGTTCAGACTTCAGAGTGCAGAGGTCAGAGTTCAGAGTACAGAGTGCAGAGTTCAGAGTGAAGAGTTCAGAGTGCAGAGTTCAGAGTTCAGAGTGCAGAGTTCAGAATGTAGAGTTCAGACTTCAGAGTGCAGAGTTCAGAGTGCAGAGGTCACAGTTCAGAGTGCAGAGTTCAGAGTACAGAGTTCAGAGTGCATAGTTCAGAGTGCAGAGTTCAGAGTACAGAGTTCGGAGTGCAGAGTTTAGAGTTCAGAGTGCAGAGTTCAGAGTTCAGAAGTTCAGAGTTCAGAGTGCAGGGTTCAGAGTTCAGAGTGCAGAGTTCAGAGCGCTGAGTGAAATGTCTCAAACAGGCAGTCACAGTTAAGTTGATAATTGACAATCTTTCACATAAAACTCAGTTATTGTTCCCTTGAGCCACGCGAGCGAAGCCGCGGGTAATAGCTAGTTAAAATATAAACCGTAAAACTAAGGCATTACAGTTTTATTATATTTAAGACCTTTAATAATAAGACCAATAATTTATATTTAAGACCTTTTGTCTTCGTAACAACGCATGGTGTCAGTCACGGTTACATATCACTTTTAATTAATATAAACCTTAAAACAAAGGCAGTAGTTTTTAGTTTGCAGACGAAAAAAAAACAAAAATTTTCTTTTTGGGGGGTAAATAGTAAGTATAAGAATGACTAAAAAAAAATAGAAATAGAATAGAAGAGATATTCGGGTTCAGAATTCAGAGTGCAGAGTTCAGAGTACAAAGTGCAAAGTTCAGAGTTCAGAGTGCAGAGTTCAGACTTCAGAGTGCAGAGTTCAGAGTGCAGAGTTCAGACTTCAGAGTTCAGAGTTCAGAGTGCAGAGTTCAGACTTCAGAGTGCAGAGTTCAGAGTGCAGAGGTCAGACTTCAGAGTGCAGAGTTCAGAGTTCAGAGTGCAGAGTTCAGAGTGCATAGTTAAGAGTGCAGAGTTCAGACTTCAGAGTGCAGAGTTCAGAGTGCAGAGGTCAGAGTTCAGAGTGCATAGTTCAGAGTTCAGAGTACAGAGTGCAGAGTTCAGAGTGAAGAGTTCAGAGTGCAGAGTTTAGAGTTCAGAGTGCAGAGTTCAGAGTTCAGAGTATAGAGTTCAGAGTTCAGAGTGCAGAGTTCAGAAATCAGAGTTCAGAGTTCAAAGTGCAGAGTTAAGAATTCAGAGTGCAGAGTTCAGAGTTCAGAGTGCAGAGTTCAGAGTGCAGACTTCAGAGTGCAGAGTTCAGAGTTCAGAATGCAGAGTTCAGACTTCAGAGTTCAGAGTGCAGAGGTCAGAGTTTAGAGTGCAGAGTTCAGAGTGCAGAGTTCAGAGTGCATAGTTAAGAGTGCAGAGTTCAGACTTCATAGTGCAGAGGTCAGAGTTCAGAGTGCATAGTTCAGAGTTCAGAGTACAGAGTGCAGAGATCAGAGTGAAGAGTTCAGAGTGCAGAGTTCAGACTTCAGAGTGCAGAGTTCAGAGTTCAGAGTTCAGAGTTCAGAATGGAGAGTACAGACTTCAGAGTGCAGAGTTCAGAGTGCAGAGGTCACAGTTCAGAGTGCAGAGATCAGAGTACAGAGTTCAGAGTGCATAGTTCAGAGTGCAGAGTTCAGAGTGCAGAGTTCAGAGTGCAGAGTTCAGAGTTCAGAATGCAGAGTTCAGACTTCAGAGTTCAGAGTGCAGAGGTCAGAGTTTAGAGTGCAGAGTTCAGAGTGCAGAGTTCAGAGTGCATAGTTAAGAATGCAGAGTTCAGACTTCAGAGTGCAGAGGTCAGAGTTCAGAGTACAGAGTGCAGAGTTCAGAGTGAAGAGTTCAGAGTGCAGAGTTCAGAGTTCAGAGTGCAGAGTTCAGAATGTAGAGTTCAGACTTCAGAGTGCAGAGTTCAGAGTGCAGAGGTCACAGTTCAGAGTGCAGAGTTCAGAGTACAGAGTTCAGAGTGCATAGTTCAGAGTGCAGAGTTCAGAGTACAGAGTTCGGAGTGCAGAGTTTAGAGTTCAGAGTGCAGAGTTCAGAGTTCAGAAGTTCAGAGTTCAGAGTGCAGGGTTCAGAGTTCAGAGTGCAGAGTTCAGAGCGCTGAGTGAAATGTCTCAAACAGGCAGTCACAGTTAAGTTGATAATTGACAATCTTTCACATAAAACTCAGTTATTGTTCCCTTGAGCCACGCGAGCGAAGCCGCGGGTAATAGCTAGTTTATAATATTATTAGTATGACACGATGTTACTAAGGTAGCACATGTTACTTTCCTTGTCCTAAAATAAATCTTAACGTCAGCTCACCTGAACGTGGGCTAACCTGAACGTGGGCTAACTTGAATGTCAGGTAACTTGGACGTCGGCTAACTTGAACGATGGCTAACCTGACCGACAACTAACCTGAACTTGTGCTAACCTGAACGTCGGCTAACCTGAACGTGGGCTAACCTAAACGTCGGCTGACCTGAACGTGGGCTAACCGGAAGGTTATGATAACCTGAACGTGGGCTAATCTGAACGTGTGAACGTGGTAACGGTGAAACAAATGCAAGAAAAAGAGCATACTATCCCACAGGGACTGTTAGTTTTTCCAGGATGAAAAGTGGCCTGTGTCACTTTCCAGGTTCTCAAATATACCCATGCAAAAAATCACGTCGATCCGTTGCGCCGTTGCCACTTAATTGAAGAAAAATGCGAGAAAAAGAGCATGTTATCCCACAGGAACTGTTTTTTTTTCCGGGATAAAAAGTGGCCTATGTCACTCTCCAGGTCCTCAAATATACCCATGCAAAAAATCACGTCGATCCGTTGCGCCGTTGAAGCGTGATTGAAGAAAAATGCGAGAAAAAGAGCATGTTATCCCACAGGAACTGTTTGTTTTTCCGGGATAAAAAGTAGCCTATGTCCTTCCCCGGGATGCAACCTATCCCTGTACCAAATTTCATCAAAATCGGTTGAACGGTTGGGCCGTGAAAGCGTAGCAGACAGACAGACAGACAGACAGACAGACAGACAGACAGACAGACAGACACACTTTCGCATTTATAATATTAGTATGGATAGTATGGAAGTATGGATTAGTATGACACGATGTTACTAAGGTAGCACATGTTACTTTCCTTGTCCTAAAATAAATCTTAACGTCAGCTCACCTGAACGTGGGCTAACCTGAACGTGGGCTAACTTGAATGTCAGGTAACTTGGACGTCGGCTAACTTGAACGATGGCTAACCTGACCGACAACTAACCTGAACTTGTGCTAACCTGAACGTCGGCTAACCTGAACGTGGGCTAACCTAAACGTCGGCTGACCTGAACGTGGGCTAACCGGAAGGTTATGATAACCTGAACGTGGGCTAATCTGAACGTGTGAACGTGGTAACGGTGAAACAAATGCAAGAAAAAGAGCATACTATCCCACAGGGACTGTTAGTTTTTCCAGGATGAAAAGTGGCCTGTGTCACTTTCCAGGTTCTCAAATATACCCATGCAAAAAATCACGTCGATCCGTTGCGCCGTTGCCACTTAATTGAAGAAAAATGCGAGAAAAAGAGCATGTTATCCCACAGGAACTGTTTTTTTTTCCGGGATAAAAAGTGGCCTATGTCACTCTCCAGGTCCTCAAATATACCCATGCAAAAAATCACGTCGATCCGTTGCGCCGTTGAAGCGTGATTGAAGAAAAATGCGAGAAAAAGAGCATGTTATCCCACAGGAACTGTTTGTTTTTCCGGGATAAAAAGTAGCCTATGTCCTTCCCCGGGATGCAACCTATCCCTGTACCAAATTTCATCAAAATCGGTTGAACGGTTGGGCCGTGAAAGCGTAGCAGACAGACAGACAGACAGACAGACAGACAGACAGACAGACAGACAGACAGACAGACACACTTTCGCATTTATAATATTAAGTATGGATTAGTATGACACGATGTTACTAAGGTAGCACATGTTACTTTCCTTGTCCTAAAATAAATCTTAACGTCAGCTCACCTGAACGTGGGCTAACCTGAACGTGGGCTAACTTGAATGTCAGGTAACTTGGACGTCGGCTAACTTGAACGATGGCTAACCTGACCGACAACTAACCTGAACTTGTGCTAACCTGAACGTCGGCTAACCTGAACGTGGGCTAACCTAAACGTCGGCTGACCTGAACGTGGGCTAACCGGAAGGTTATGATAACCTGAACGTGGGCTAATCTGAACGTGTGAACGTGGTAACGGTGAAACAAATGCAAGAAAAAGAGCATACTATCCCACAGGGACTGTTAGTTTTTCCAGGATGAAAAGTAGCCTGTGTCACTTTCCAGGTTCTCAAATATACCCATGCAAAAAATCACGTCGATCCGTTGCGCCGTTGCCACTTAATTGAAGAAAAATGCGAGAAAAAGAGCATGTTATCCCACAGGAACTGTTTTTTTTTCCGGGATAAAAAGTGGCCTATGTCACTCTCCAGGTCCTCAAATATACCCATGCAAAAAATCACGTCGATCCGTTGCGCCGTTGAAGCGTGATTGAAGAAAAATGCGAGAAAAAGAGCATGTTATCCCACAGGAACTGTTTGTTTTTCCGGGATAAAAAGTAGCCTATGTCCTTCCCCGGGATGCAACCTATCCCTGTACCAAATTTCATCAAAATCGGTTGAACGGTTGGGCCGTGAAAGCGTAGCAGACAGACAGACAGACAGACAGACAGACAGACAGACAGACAGACAGACACACTTTCGCATTTATAATATTAGTATGGATTAGTATGACACGATGTTACTAAGGTAGCACATGTTACTTTCCTTGTCCTAAAATAAATCTTAACGTCAGCTCACCTGAACGTGGGCTAACCTGAACGTGGGCTAACTTGAATGTCAGGTAACTTGGACGTCGGCTAACTTGAACGATGGCTAACCTGACCGACAACTAACCTGAACTTGTGCTAACCTGAACGTCGGCTAACCTGAACGTGGGCTAACCTAAACGTCGGCTGACCTGAACGTGGGCTAACCGGAAGGTTATGATAACCTGAACGTGGGCTAATCTGAACGTGTGAACGTGGTAACGGTGAAACAAATGCAAGAAAAAGAGCATACTATCCCACAGGGACTGTTAGTTTTTCCAGGATGAAAAGTGGCCTGTGTCACTTTCCAGGTTCTCAAATATACCCATGCAAAAAATCACGTCGATCCGTTGCGCCGTTGCCACTTAATTGAAGAAAAATGCGAGAAAAAGAGCATGTTATCCCACAGGAACTGTTTTTTTTTCCGGGATAAAAAGTGGCCTATGTCACTCTCCAGGTCCTCAAATATACCCATGCAAAAAATCACGTCGATCCGTTGCGCCGTTGAAGCGTGATTGAAGAAAAATGCGAGAAAAAGAGCATGTTATCCCACAGGAACTGTTTGTTTTTCCGGGATAAAAAGTAGCCTATGTCCTTCCCCGGGATGCAACCTATCCCTGTACCAAATTTCATCAAAATCGGTTGAACGGTTGGGCCGTGAAAGCGTAGCAGACAGACAGACAGACAGACAGACAGACAGACAGACAGACAGACAGACACACTTTCGCATTTATAATATTAGTATGGATTTGAAAACTAGTCAAATCAGCAACTTTTTATCAAACGTCAAAACGCGCGTTTAGTGTCTATGGCATGTTGAAAGAAAAAAAATTACTGAACACCAAAAAAATTTTTACTTTAATCGACATTTTAAAAATAGCAGAAGATGACGTCTTTTGGAAGATCCTCTTTTTAACAGAATAATTTATTATTTGTATAGGAAACATCCTAATTTTAGTCAACCCATGCTCACCCCTCAAAGGACGCGTCCTTAGCCAGTGCTCGCGCATTGTTTTTGCAGCAGCGACTATTAATTACCGCAGGCAGTCGGGTGGGCACGCTTGCACACCGTAATTGTCCACCCACCCGCCGTATTGATGTTCAATCCGACCCTGGCAACGCATGTCTGAATGAATAGGAAATTTGATCCGCCATATTAATTTAAATACACATTTTCTTATTGAAGTTGATGTGAAATTAAAATAACACAAATTTTGCATCACAAATTCCACCCATCCTATCTATCATTTGGGGTTTTTGATTACTTTACGAATTTAAGTTTACGAAGTCCTTAGGCGTAGCACAGATCATAGAAAAAAGTTTCCGGGCTACTTAGTGCGCCCTATAGGACACTCTCTAGGAAACCCTGCCATCTTGTCTTTTATTTCGTCCAAGCTTTTCATACAACATTGCAGTGATGTTTTTTTAAACTATATTGCGACCACTATGTGTATGGGCACTGCCCTAGGAAACTAAAGCTTATTGGCGGAGACACTATGGGCAATATTTTTTTGTCTAGCGGACAAGAAGTCCGGGTAACTCACTTTTATCTGAAGCTACATAGACTAGCGCAACAGGATAAAATGTCCGTTTCATGCGGACATTTTGTCCCAGTGAGTTTTCACCCTATAGCCGTGCTACGAGATGCATAAAAGGAAAATGCATTATTAAACTAGCTGATGCTCGCGACTTCGTCCGCTTGGATTAAGTTTTTTTATTCCCGCAGGATCTCTTTAATTTTCCGGGATAAAAAGTAGCCTAATATGTCTTTCCAATCATACATACAAATCTACACTGAGAAAAATTTCCTTGTGTACCTACCTTCCGATTTTTACCTTCTAAAACCGATTCCTTCCAAAATTGGGTCTTTTCCTTCCACCGATTACCTTCTGAATCGGGGAACTGCCAAATTCCTACCGATATTTAGAAGGTAATGAATTTTATCCGTCTAATACGGAAGAATTTAAAGTAAGGAAATTTGTTGGAAGGAATTAAGCAAGAAGGAATTTCCTTCCAGCTAAATATTCCTACTAAATAAGGATGCATTATAATAATTCCTCCTAAATTTATCCTTCCAAATTAGATGTTAATGTCCTTCTGAATTCAAATCCAAAGTTGTCGGAAGGAAAACGCAGCTAACCTTCTGATATTGAAGGATATTTACCCTCTTAACTAGTGGGAAATAAATTGACATTACTATTCCATCAAAAAAGAAAGGATTAGAAAGGCTCGCTGGAAGGAACTACCATCCAAATTAGATGGATCACATTTGGAGGGAATAACACAAGGAATATCCTTCTAAATTAGATGATAATATGCTTCTGAATCAATTATAATTTTTCGGTAGGAACAGTGTAAAAAGGAAAACGCAGCTAACCTCCCGATATTGAAGGATATTTACCCTCTTAACTAGTGGGAAATAAAGTGACATTACTATTCCATCAAAAACTAAAGGATTCGAAAGGCTCGCTGGAAGGAATTACCATCCAAATTAGATGGATCACATTTGGTGGGAATAACACAAGGAACATCCTTCTAAATTAGATGATAATATCCTTCTAAATCAATTATATTTTTTCGGTACGAACAGTGTCCGAAGGAAAACGCATATTTACCCTTCGAAATTGAAGGATATTTACCCTCTTATCTAGTAGGAAATAAACTGACATTACTATTCCATCAAAAACGAAAGGATTAGAAAGGCTCGGTGGAAGGAATTACCATCTAAATTATATGGATCACACTTGGAGGGAATAACACAAGGAACATCCTTCTAAATTGGATGATAATATCCTTCTTAATCAATTATATTTTTTCTGTAGGAACAGTGTCAGAAGGAAAACGCATATTTACCCTTCGATATTGAAGGATATTTACCCTCTTATCTAGTGGGAAATAACTATTCCATCAAAACCGAAAGGATTAGAAAGGCTCGCTGGAAGGAATTGCCATCCAAATTAGATGGATCATACTTGGACGGAATAACACAAGGAACATCTTTCTAAAGATGATAATATCTCTCCAAACAAATTGGAATATTTCGGTATCGGAAGGAAAACGAATATTAATCTTCCTAAGTTTTATTAAACAGAAATTGTAACCCGACCCTACCACTAGATGTCGCTACGCGTATATTGGCTCTCGGTATAGGATGGCGCCGGTCAAACACATATGCCAAGTCCGCTTGTATCGGTATTCCATACCTGCATCGTGGCAAATGGTGCTTCTACCTAGTTGGGACATTCATTGAAAGCACATAGCAGAGCATAAATCATAGGTGGTATACGGACCCCTGCTTCCACCCTTGCTGGGACAGGGCGTTTTGAAAGCCTAAAATTTATAATATACGACAACATCGCTAAATTAGAAGGAAAATTTTGAAATTACCTACCTATTATATCCGATTACCTTCGGTATTTACTTTCTAGATTGGGGGGATTACTGAGATTCGCAGAAGGTAAATACTTCTAAATTGGAAGGATAATGCTAAAATTAACCCCATTACCCTTCCAAAATTTACCGTCCTTTATTTTCATTGATGTAGAATTTTAGTACCTTTCTATTTCAATGTTTATTTTCCTTCCAAAAATTACCTTCCCTTTTGACTCAGGAATTTCCGACCGAAATTTGGAAGGTACGTATTACCCACCAAAATAGAATGCAGACATTGTTTGGAAGGAAATTTTGGAAGGTAATAATATCCTTCCAAGTTGAAAGGTAAATTTCCTACTGAGTCAAAAAGGACGGTAATACCTTCCGTATTTCGGAAGGTCTTTTTTCTCAGTATACCTCTATACAAAATTTCAACATAATCGGTTAAAAAAATAGGTGAAAGTGTAGTAGACAGACAGACAGACACACTTTCGCATTTATAATATCAGTATGGAAGTATGGATACAACAACTTAAATCATCTACAAAATTCGTCACCAATATGAAGCCATGTTTGATGAAGCAAAATCATAATATAAGGTCGAATGTTCAGTAGAAAATACACAGTTGCCAGGTAAATGCAAGGTTGCACAGCTGACCTCACAAGTCATGGCGAACCCTATATCAATCATGGAAAATGTGTTTAGGTGCTTCGTAGAATTGTCGTGGCCTTCGGAAATTTAATACACGTATAATTTTGATATGAATTACCTACTTATGAAGCACTGAATATAGCACTATACTTATTTAGAGTAGGTTCTTGATAGTTATTCTAAAGTTTAGAATTATTGTCATAGACCTATGATTGTACCTACAGTCGTTACGGTCCATAATTGCATGGACCCATCTGTGTCAGAAGTTCGTTGAGTGGAACTCTGTGTTGAGTGGTTAGATTAGGAATAGATCATAGATTTTTTTTACTTTTTCAGTAGGTGACCAATGTGGCAACTATGTAGAAAATCTCTTTCAATATTTAGAGCGTCAACCATATTTAAAGAATGCTTTATACGATGATAGTATTATGTACCTAGTTTACATTTGTTAAATTCTATTCTACAAATTGCATATTTTGTAGAATAAAATACTACAATAATTAATTATATCAAAAAGTAGCGGAATACTTGAAGCAAATAATATTATTGCATAAAAGTTACTGAGATAAAATTCTAAAGCGAGCACTAAAAAGCTGAAAACTATCTTGATTAGTTCACGTTTCATTATTCATAGATAATTTACAGTAAAACTATCTCAACTATACTTACTCTCGATACTTACTACACATAGGTATATTATTACCTACCAGTATAATATCCTTCTCAGAGTAAATAATTGGATTCGGCGCCTCCATTGCGCCTGCGCAACTAATTACACATGCCGAGATCCTATCTTTGTTATTCACACTGTTGTGTTCGCACTACTGTGTAGTATAAGGCTTCGTACACACAATCTACTTCATTTAAATGGAGCGCCTAATCATCATCACCATCGTATCATGGATATTTTAAAACTTATCTTTATGATAAAACTAGAACATGCCCGCGACTCAATCCACGTGGATGTAAGTTTTTAAAACCCGTCGAGACTCTTAGATGTTTCGTGATAAAGACTTAAGTCCTTTCCCGGCAAACAACCTACCCCGGTAACGAACAGGTGGGCCGTGATAGCGTAGCAGACAGACAGATAGACAGCCAGAAAGACAGACAAACGGACAGACAGACACACTTTCGCATTTATAATATTAGTCCCGATTCAAAAATTCAAAATTCAAATGGTTTTTATTCAAATAAACTTTTACAAGTGCTATCGAATCGTCGAATGAATCTACCACTGGTTCGGAATACCATTCCTACCGAGAAGAACCAGCAAGAAACTCGGCGCGATTATTAATGCGAAAGTATGTCTGTCTGTCGTAAAAGTATACTGAGACTTCTACAATGTTTTAAAATGTTAGAATGAGCAAGAGAGACGGAAATTTAGGTAGAAACCGCCATAGTGTTGTAAAGCTGAAAGAATGCGTCTCCAAAGAAACCCCATGGATTTGTCCATGGCAGCTGAATCGAACTGAAATATATTAAGCCTAATAGGCCCTATTATAGGTAATCTGCCCTTTTACAAGTGTAACACCAGCCGAGCGATCGCGTAACTTCTGCATCAATCATTGATACATCGCAATCACCTCTGATTGGTTAACACTCTTCCACTATTGGACATAATCCATTGACGCAGCAAGAATGCCATAAATTCAGCCAATTACAACAATTGATACTGTAACAATGATTGATGCAGAAGTTACGCGATCGCTCGGCAGATGTGATCAAGATCCAAAGTAAATCTGGTGTTCATTAAAAAATCCATGTTTAATGTATGCTTTCTCGAGTAAAACATATTATTTCTAGTTTACACTGATTAAATTATTTATACATTCAATAAGCGTAGGACAAGTTTATTGTTATTGGTGTCCGAGCCCCTTAATTGCCAGATGATAAATAATGTAATAATATCAAATAAGAATAATAATTCTTGTCCTTGTCCACTTGTGATTGAAAACCGGTATTACCTTTCTGAAGTAAAGTCGCTTTTCTAAACTTTCGTAGAAGGAGGGACCACAGAAAAGGGCATCTGCTTATTCTGTGGAAGAAAAATTTTAGGTAACCCGTGGTCTAAATTGCTATGCGAATCATGCATCTGATTGCACGTTGACAGGCTCCAACAACAACTGTAAAAAGTTGCAACAATTAAATCGTAGTCCAACTAGGTATGCGTGAACGACTAGGTAGCAAACAGTCATAACATAAACAAGATAAGTAAGCACTTAAAATATAATATCAAAATCAGCTGACACTTTAGTTATTATCTAACATTCCATGTTACATATAAAATGTAGAAAACGATCAATACATTTAATATTTAATTAATTTATTCTGATTTAAATAGCAATATTGATAAGATGCATAATTAATTTAAAACAAACAAAACATTAAATAATAATAAGTAATTGAATTCTGTAATGAATTTCGAATCTCAAACTTAATATGCAAATTACACTAAAGCCTATTAAAGTAATGTAGTCATAATATTTGTGGTACAAGTTATAAGAGAAAATTATTTTTAAAGTCAACCACTGCGAGCTCCTTCATACTTTACTAACGAACCTTTATTACATTTGATTATTATGTTCCCACGGGGGTACTTCGTTCATTTAGTTACTACATTACCACAGTGAATTTCACTGCCTCATTTTTTAAATATTAATTAACAGGAAAGGACCCGTGTTTGGTATGTACAGTCTATTGAACCAAGCTAAAAGCTACCGTGTGCTAACTTCAATGCCTTTACCGTAACGTAAATTAAATCGCTTATGCTTTTGATTTGTATCACTAAAGTACCTACACCTCATTGGTGGTAGAGACAAATGCTGGAGAATAAACGACCCTAGTGCAAATAATAAGATTAATTACGCATGCATAACTCATGTCAATGTGGATACTATAATACGTTACCATATTTCAATATTAATTAGGCTATTATCGCCACTGTTTAATCTACGAACAAGCAAAATCTGAGAATAATCGCTCGCAGTCCATAGTTTTAATAGCATTGTGGGAAATGTTAGTCTGATACAAATATTTTGGGGTTTTTCAGCAACTAATTACGTGGCTACAATAAAATCTCAAACCCCAGAGCCCTTAGCTCCACTGAATTCCAGTAAGCTTCATCTATCTTCTTTTATTATAAAAATATTGATTGTCCGTACGTCTGTTCCGTTTCGTTTCGTTTACGAGTCTTGAGTCTTCGTCACCTAACCATTCCTGCATCTTCGTTGTTGAGTCTCTACTGGGACTTTCTGGGAGGTTTTTAACACAGTACCATCAAAGCACAATTTAAGTTGTGCTTGAGTCGCATTGCAATGAATGCCGGGCATTAACATGTACTAAAATAAAGATATACCAAAATCGCTTATGCTCATGATTTAAGTCACTATTGAAACCATATTGGCGGTGGCAGCAAATCGAAGAGACAAAGCGGGACCTTGAAACAATTAATAAGATTCAATACGCATGTATATTGCATACCTATCGGGTTAGTACATCTTACCAACGTTGATAGAATTCGAGCTTCGAAATATTTTAGCGTCAAATTAAAATGCACCTTAATAGCATTTATTTAAAGCTCAAGTTTTCCAGTAACGCAGTGCTCAAGTTTGCCAAGCAGCACTCGAAGCGATAAGCTTGTGCTATAGTGCTTCTGAATTTTCAATTTGTGATCACTCAAATCGATGAATTAAGTAACAAATGGAGACAGTAACGATGTTTTCTTATCAACACCAGAAAGAGAGCACAGATTCAATTTAAAAAAATTGTGTGTGTCAGCTCCGACGCACGACTCGACTTTACTCCTTACGAACGAAGTGTTACCATGGAAACATTTTTTTTTTTTAAATGTATAGGCCAGCGCTTGGCTGCAATCAGACTTGGTTGGTTACATATACATAACGTAACGTAACGGAGAAAGTTTGATTTTAGTTATAATATATGAAACCCGCTTCTTAAGGAGTAAACTCCAAAAATTCAATTAACATCATCAACTTTGAGGTTATTGTGTTTTGACGATCGAAATCTATCATTACCATTGCATTGGTGATAATATATTGTTAAATCTCATGCTAACCATGATTGTGTCAGCCGTTGATATGAAACGTTGCCGGCAACGTTGATTGACAATAGTATTAAATAGGTTCTGCTGTTCCGAATTCTAATTAAAATCCGTGCTCACAATAGACGAAAGTGAATATGTAATTTTTTTTTTTTTTGTAGTTAGTTCCTTTAAGGAATAGTAGGCATTTTTTGCGTTCTATAGGCCTCGGTTCTCAGATTAGATTATTCTATTAATATTTATATATTTTTTTTGTTTAAATAGCCTAGTGTTATAAATAAGTAGGTACCTATATTATGTGGAGGTGGATTTAATAATTAGGTATTGCTTTTCATAGGGATAGCGCGATACCATGTTAGACTGCATCATCACCACCAGCCCCCTTAGGTATTCTCAAGCTCAGTGGCTACACTGACATATATTTTTTATCCATTGAATGTTTGCTATGAAAATGTTATTTTTATTTCATAGCGAACCTTCAATGGATAGAAAACATAATTTATGTCAGCGCATTTAATTTTTTTATAGCCACTGAGTTAAAAAATAGGGCTGCAGATGAGACCCCAGTCAAGGGCTAAGTAATTGTAGTTGAATAAAAAAAAATTAATTGCAATAACTAGGCTTTTTTAATATCAATAACGCGTATATTTTACAGCAAGTTAATAACTTATGTTAAGCGATAATGCTCAGCTCATGTTACACGTACGGTGTCCGGAAGCGATATGTAATATTATGAGTAGTCTAGGACAGGTATTAATAAATCATACGGAAACGTGATGCATATGATACCAAACAGGTTAGCCCGCTACCATCGTAGACTGCATCATCACTTACCATCAGGTGAGATCGCAGTAAAGGGCTAACTTGTAGTGGAATAAAAAAGGAAAAAAATAGTTAGAATCGGCCTTTTCAATGTCAATTGCGCCAATATTTTACAGCAAGTTAATTACTTATGTTAAGCGATAATGCTCAGCTCATGTTACACGTACGGTGTCCGGAAGCGATATGTAATATTATGACTAGTCTAGGACAGGTATTAATAAATCATACGGAATACGTGATGCGTGTGATACCTATAAATACGATAGAATAACATAGATAATAAACATTGTAAGCATTGAGTTAAGAGAATCTTGGACCTAAACGCCCGAGAGTTCTTCATAATTTTGGTGTGAAACCATTAATTTTGGTGAAAAGTATGGCAATACGCACTTCAATCCACGCGGACGAAGTCCAAAATCTAGTAACCACATAAAAATAAAAACGACTGCAAATGCAACTTGGCACCAATGTTTCCAATTCGTTTTTCACAAAGAAAATTATGTATGCCACACGGCCACCTACCTAGTAGGTATTTGTCGAATAGTGAGCAGTGAGCACATCTGAAGGTCATCCTTTGTTCGCGAGTTAGACAGACAGGCGTCTTTTCTAACACTAGGGCTGGCAGCATTAAATCATGAAGTTTTTTTAAAAATATATATAGCGAGCAAACAAGCAGGCTGGTCACCTGATGTTACCTAAGTGATTGCCATGAACGCCCATGAACATTTGCAGCACCAGAGGAACCGCCAATGCGTTGCCGGCTTTTGAGATATTTGTTTATCCGCCCTTTGAAGAGCCCCATATTATAATCATGAGGGAACACAGAAGATGGGAGCTGGTTCCATAATTTGCAGGTAGGTACGTGGCAGGAATGACGTGGAATAACCGGAAAACCGAAATTTGTTCTTCAATCTCGCCGAAACGGAGAAACGGAGTCGACATGATTAAAATTGTCTGTTCCACTAGTCCCTACCAAAGTTAGCATGGGTATAATTGAAGACCTGAAGGGTGGCTTAGTTGTTACTTACTTCTATCCCTGAAAATTAAAGTAAGTTATCTCTATATTATTATCTATAGAATTCTATAGTATCTATCTCTATATTATCTATATTATCTTAACTAATATTATAATATTGGTACGAAAATATTATGTGTGTCTGTCAGTCCATGCTTTCATGGCCCATCCTTTCAACAGACTTTGATGAAAGGTAGAGCGATATGTTGCATCCCGTGAAAGAACATGCGCGGAAAACAAAGAACAACTTTAATCCACGCGGACGAAGTCGCGGGCATCATCTATTTGTTACACAATTATAAAACTAGGTATAAAACCAACACCACTACAGCCCATTTTAACGTCCCACTGCTGGGCTGGTGATAATAACCGGGACCGACGGCTTAACGTGCTCTCCGAGGCACGGGGGTGAAACACCGCCAACTTCCTTACTCCGGGCTAGTACTGAGAATTTCTATTTAGAAAAACCCAATACTCAATTATGGCCCGACCCGGGACTCAAACCCGGGACCTCATCGGCCGCAGTCGAACATGCCAACCACTAGACCAACGAAGCAGTCATAAAACTACAATGCCCACAATTTATTACTAGATAAGCTACTTTGCGTTTCCTTCTGCCAAGTACCAGCTTAAAAATAGTCGAGCAATTTTCCAATTCTCGATTATGCGGGTATCTCACTAATCGCGATCGGCGTTCTTAACATAGTATACAATACAAGCCACATAGCTTTATATTGCACCAATGAACTTGCATGCACTTCAGTCTACTTTGTTTTTTTCGCACAGAAGGGCGGCGTTCGCGCAACTTATTTCAAAACAGCCTATGTGCATTTAAATTGAAAATGGACTCTATCATATTGAAATATAGAGGCTAATGTATTAGTGACAATAATCCAATCAACGCATCGGAGGAAGGGTTATAACTTCGGAATTGCTAATTCAGATATACGGAACACATTATATGTTACAAAGTTAAGCAGGTTTTTCTTCCAGTTAATAAGTTAGTATTAATTTGCTATTATGAAATTACATATTTTCTATAGTTTGTTGCGTTGTTTTGCAACTTTGTATGGAAAAATGTCGATAATTAGTGAGCCGATAGTATAGTTATTTCTGTCCTTTAGTAAAGAATTAATGACTCTAGCTATTTACTTACTACTAACTACTGCTCCGATCTAAAATCCGACACGACCGGAGAGAGATCAGCTGGCGAAGGACAAACGGCTCCGGGGATGTAAACGCGCGCCGCCAAATTCCTAACTCCGGACTTTTTTTACGCCAGTACAAGTTAGCCTTGACTTGACTGCGATCTCACCTGATGGTAAGTGATGAAGTCTAAGATGGTAGCGGGCTAACCTGTTTGGGGTATGGCAGATATATTAAACCCATACCCCCAATCGTTTTCTACGCGGCATCGTACCGTAACGCTAAATCGCTTGGCGGTACGTCTTTGCCGGTAGGTTCCCACCAGGCCAGACCAGAGAGAATTCAGAAATTATAAATTCCCGACCCTGCCGGGGATCGAAACTCTTTGAACGAGAAAACGACACATTTTGATAATGTATTTAAGTAGTAAGTTTAGAAATTATCCTCGTGTGTGAAGAAATGTAATAAAATTATAAAATTAGATACCTACATTAGATTTTTCAACGAGAATCAAACTGTCATTCGCAGTCGAACATGTTAAGTGTTAACCACTAGACGAACAAGACAGTTAAGTACGTACCTACTCCTTTTCGAATAATTTATAATACCATAATAATTTATTTGTTTACCTTGCCTTTTATATGTATTTACATTATTTAAATGATGTAAACGATAGCGCAACAAACTGCATTCACGTGACACGGAAATAGGCAATCAGCGATCTTGAATCCAAATTACTTGCCATTTCGGCCACCAGATGTCACTGTTAACTAGTAACCCAACCACGTACAAACCAAGACCGACTTTCGGTGCAAATATTTCATGCGAATTTCACCTTTAATGTTTGGTATGTAAGGTTGATCATGAAGTTTGCGATTCGCAAAATTGATGAGACCTGCACATAGAAGCGACCTTGGGTTGTAGAAGCGTGGCATATTAATAACGATTCTTGTATGCAATCACCGTCCACCAAGACATAGGCAAGGTGGAAGAAAGGGCATGGAATGTCAATCGTTCCCAAGGTCGGCCGCTCGGTATAATGTAGAAGATATAGCACGGTATAACCCTACCATATTACAAAACAGCACACCACTAATAAAACGCATAACAATACAGCCATTCTTCAAACTCGTAGGCTTACCTCGTTAATTGTCAAGTGTAAATATACGTCTTCTCTTAGATGGTAAATATATCTGTTTAGGTACAAGCGAGGCCATGACGATACTTTTCTGAAATGTCAAGGGTTTTTTCTATTACCGACGGAGGTATAATTGCTGGTGTGAATTTTTACAATTTTTTCTCTGCTTATGTCACACTAGCTGATGCCCACTATGATATTTAAAACATTAGATACGTTATTTACGACGCTTTATACGCTTTATACGATTTAGACGCTTTATTTTGGCAAGAATATAAGAAGGCACTTGCCGTCACTTGCGGCCATTGCAGTTAACAACAGTGTAATTCAGAATCTATATTCATCTCTTTCTAATAACAGGTATAGCGTATGTTGACCTTTATGTTCTTTCCCTTTCTCCGCGTACGTAATATTTACGCCGTTTTTTAGTGCAATGATGTTCGCGTATGCCGCGTCTACTTGTATTAAGTCGTCGGATGCCCACGACTTCGTCGGCATGGATTAAGGTTCTTTTTGTTGCCCGCTGGAACTCCTTAATTTTCCGGGATAAAAAGTAGCGTATGTGTTATTCCAGACTATAATCTATCTCTGTGTCAAATTTCATCCAGATCCATGCAGCCATTCTGGCGTGATTGAGTAACAAACATCCAAACATTAAAAGTTTCGCAATTTATAATGTTATGTTAGTACAGATAGGTGACTTTATACTCTAAGGACATACTCGTATGTATCTGCAAGCCTTTTAGTGTTAGGCTATTCACCCCGGCTCCTGTTATTAATCCTGTTTTGTACATATTAATCTAAATGCAAAAAAGTGTTTGTTCTCGATACACGCCGCAAAGCAACAGATCCATCGATCGATGACTTTACTTACTGCATAGATTACATGTTCATTTTTGGATTAGATGACCTATTTGTACACCACTTATGGGTTTCTATTGATTGCCACTGTCAATCAATAGAAAAAATAGCAACACAATAACTTATTATTGCGTTGAGTATTTAAGTATCTATTTAATTGTCTTATTAAAGCTTGTCAAGCTTTATCGTGATAAAATTGTCGTGAGTAAGTAAGGAAATCGTGTGTGACTTGCGGAGTCTTAAACATAGTTATTAAAGAGTTGAGTTGAATAAACATCGATTATGTTAATTTATAGATAAATGTAATTATATTAATTTATACATAGTAATAGATAATAGATATGGTTCTTTGAACCAGCACCATTCGGAAAGCTTCGAGATATCTTCTCTATACATACAGTAAGTTTTGGGGTAAAGTAGACATTTCCGTCTCCGGGATGCATGATTTAAAAAAAACTAAACGGTCATAAAAATTACTTCTAATTTTGGCCACCAGACCAGATAAGTTGTTGGCACTGTACTATGTGGATGGAAAATTAAAACTAAAGCTACAGTAACAGTAACAATAATCAAGACTGACAAACAGACCCTTTTTCCTTGAGATCTTTTTGAGAGGAACAATTCCACGATACATTGTTTTCGTGTAACTTTACCTATTTACGCAGCGCAAGCCACATAAGCTCTCAGAAGAGACGATTGTTTCCGTCTTCGTTGACATTATTGCAATTTTCGTAAGGATCTCTAATTTTCAAAATAAAATATAACCTAGGTTACTCGCTGATAATGTAGCTTTCTATAGGTGAAAGAATTTTTAAAATCGGTTCAGTAGTTTTTGAGTTTATCCATTACAAACAAACAAATCTTTCATCTTTATAATATTAGTTTAGATTAGAAAGTTTCCATGGATAGATGCTTGCTACTCAATCACGCCGGCACGGCTGAACAGACCTTGATGAAATTTGGCACAGAGACAGATTATAGTCTGGAATAACATAGGCTACTTTTTATCCCGGAAAATATAAGAGTTCCCGCGGGAGCCAAAAAACCTCAAACAACGCGGATGAAGTCGCGGGCATCAGTTAGTAAATTATAATATTATAGGCTTGGATTATACACGCTTTCATCAATATGAACTATTACTTCGTTAGGTAATACCTTGTGGTAAGGGAGCCACCGATGCGTTCTTTTAAGATATCTCGGAGCCTCCCAATATCCGCTGAGGTTGGCCATCGAAGGGGTTTTAGTAGGTATAAATAACCCAGTAGGTAGGTATAGATAACCCAATTTCGCCCCCCAGGAAGTTGGGTATCTCATGAAGATTTCCCCCCCGTAAACAAAAAAAAGGTAGGGTAAGGTTGCCACTATTGGACCACTTAACTTTAAACTGCCATAACATCAAAAGTATGAGAGTATATGGATATATGATTCATCAGTTTCTTAGGGCTTATGCTCAGGTATTTACAACTGTGATTTTAGATTTTTTTACTTTGAGCATAAATACACATATTACAAAAAAACATTTTTGGGATGGTTTCCTTGTATGGACCACTGTTTCCTTGATTGAACCACCAAGTTGCTATAATCGGACTTAGGAAGTTTTATCGACTGGTCCATTCATTGCACCCAAGGAGTTTTAATAAATAAAAGGCTAGGTTATTACTAAATTCAGTCTTTTTAATTGAACAGTCGTTTAAAGTAATAGGTAATAATCAACTATAACAACTTTTACCATATATTTTTAAGTTATGAATAACTATCAAATAGGCACCGATTTTTAATTCTACATTGTGGGTCCATCTTCCATTTACCATTTAACAAATAAAAAAAATTGAACTACACACCAATTAACACATTTTAACAAAAATAAAACAGTAATTCTTATAAACTCGTAATATAAAGAAATTATTAAAGATAAATTTTAAGTTTTTATTGTCAAATCTTCTTTTTAATGTTGCTTTTGGCACACCATACCTATGCTAGCTTACTCAATGCTAACAACGCTAATTTCATGCTGCCTTCATTCCAGTTATAATACTGGCCTCGTTTTGCCATCCTAAAACAAAAAAAAAGTTTAAGTGACGACAAAAACTTAGTTCCTTTGATTGGACCGGTTCAATGAAAGAAACTTGCATGAGTTCATTCATGGCAACTCACTGTGATACCAATCAAACCATAACTTAAAAAAAAGTATATAATTTTTGTGACATGTTATTAATAGGTTAGCTAAACGAATAAATATGCAATCCTAGTGAAAATAATTGGGTAGAAATACCTTAAAAATCTGTACTTACATGGTAAATAATGACGCACAAATTTTATATCGGGAGCTCGTAAAACACACCGACGTACGTCCTTCCTCAACGAAGCCTGCGGCGAGACTGAGGGTTGAGGGGCAGGGTGCGGGGTCCAATAGCTAGTGTCTCGTCAATAACGACGATTTTTAGGACTGTTTAATTTCAAGAAATCAAAGTGGTCCAAACAAAGCACTGGTCCAATGATTGCAACCTTACCCTAATACCTTGTTAGAATTCAGTACTACGAATTTGGAAAAAGAAATACATATTATGAGGTCTATATAAAAGCAAAGAATTCTTACTTCTGGTAGACTTATGTCCTCAAAGAATTTATCTTTTATTCCTTTACCGGAAAAATGCCGTCCATAAGAAAACGATGGCGTGAGCGTTTTATGCTAATGACAAACAGATCTGCCTAACAAAAACAGACTCTTGAATCTAGATTCCATTTAATTAACTAATATGGCGAAACATTCTAGATATTTGTAATTGCTGTCTATGTATACAACATAACACTATCCTTCGCGAATCATTACATCCAAAGTGTTTGATGAATACGTAAAACTTTGAGACTAATTACCTTCCCTATATGAGAAGCGATAAAAATTGTGGATGTATGTTTTAGATCGTTTCTCATGTTATGCGTATGATGGGTAAATTGTTTGCCTTTTTAGTTGACAGAAAACTATGAGATGTTTGATTTCATACGTCTAGGTATCACTTGCTCGTGCAAAGTATCTTGTTTAATTTACACATAAGAGTACGTACCTGAGAACGGCAAGCATTTACTAGGTACCATAGTAGGTAAGTAGTTATTAGGCTGGCCCTTGCCCCCTGCACGTCATCGAGGCACTGGGCAAATCATACCCTAAGATATTATTACCCACTTAAAATTCCACGCGTTGATTTTTATCCTATTATACCTACTCTAAACTCAAGCTTTGAGCTTTAGTATTTCTAAGAGAATCCCTCAGCTATATCGCGTTCGTACGCAGTAAATAAAGGCATGTCTAATGTGTCTAATATGTATTCCTTTAAAAAAATATGTCTTTTAAAATCATAATAGTCCTCCCGACCGAATTTCGGCCACGGCGGCCTATATCCAGAGAGATTAGCCATCTGCGCGCGAGATATTATAGGGCACAAGTGTGTGCGCATACACAGGTGCACCCTCTGTTCCTTTACACGACGAACATATCGGCTTTGTTGTCACGTTTGGTTATGCTCACACTCTGGGAGTACACTTCAATCTACAATTACGAACAATTACGTGATACGTCTCACCGCACAAGGTCGGCGTGAAGTCACTACCGATTACATGCGTGATGTACAGATGAGCAGAGAATTCATAAATAACTCAACGACGCATTATTTTACACCTACTTTTGTCAGAAAGCCTAGCGGTTTAGACGAGGGCGGCGTCCTATTCGGGAAGTCGCGGGTTCGATATTCAATATCCCCATACATGCTCCTCTAACCTTTGGGAGTTATAAATGTTCTAAAAAATTAAGTATCACTTCCTTTAACGGTAAAGGAGAACATCGTCCATCCCCTAGAGTTATTCATAATTTTCTTAAAGGTGTGCGAGCGAGGTGGACTATGACCAAACCCTGCTCATTGAGGACACTCGTGCTCAGTAGTGATCTGGCAAAGGGTTGAAGGACTTCTTCTGCTTTAGAGCCTTTTTTCCTCCATTGTTGGATATAGACGTCCTCAGTCTTCATGTGCACGCCACTCTACCCGATGTTGGGCAAGCCAAGGTTTCCCCGCAAGCTTGGTGATGTCGTCGGACCAACGAGATTGTTGTTTCCTACGTTTCGTTTTCCGATACGTGGTCTCCATTCCAGTAGCAAATATATGATGGTTGGTGACGTATCACCACACACAGTCGGCGTGAAGTCACTACCGATTACATGCGTGATGTACAGATGAGCAGAGAATTCATAAATAACTCAACGACGCATTATTTTACACCTACTAGGTATGTGTTTCTGTTCACACTTGTTAGTTTTGAGAAGAATTTATAATCCACTTATTGATTTATTAAAGTCTACATCGAGAAACCGTGCTTTTCTTTATACCTACATCGACCCTAATGTATGAGAAATGTATCGATAGTGGTTCAAGTTCATGACTAATTTTGTTATAATATATACATAGATCAACTACGTCATTATAATTATTAACGCAAACGATCGCCGGTCCACTATCAGTAGGGCGCGGGTCTTCTCCCAGAATGAGATAGAGTTAGGCCTATTCATCACATCACTTGGCCGACATGCCAAGTGATGTGATGAATCAGTGAGGACTGATTTTGGGAAGAATGAGATATCATTCTTCCCAAAATCAGATAGGCCAAGTGCTCACTCACTCAGACTTTCAGGCCAAATCGTGAGAAAACCTTCCCCACGATACTCCCTTCACCTGATAATTTATTAAGTACGAGTACTTAAAAAGCACAGAGCTCCGAAAAGATTAGACTATCACCTTGTCTAGATATAAACAAGAAGAAATCCAAATGCGTAAAAGTAATGTTTAACACCTGACGCAAAAAATAGTTTTACATAAAAAGGTGTGCACTTATTGACTCGTCACAATTCAATGAGTTCTCATCACAAAGCAAAATATTGGGTACTAGCTGATCCCCGCGACTTCGTCCGCGTGGTTTAAGTATTTTTGATTCCCGCGGGAACTTCTTAATTTTCCGGAATAAAAAGTAGCCTATGTCACTCTCCAGGTCCTCAACTATACCCACGCCAAAAATCACGTCGATCCGTTGCTCCGCTGCGGCGTGATTGAAGGACAAATCAACCAACCAACAAAACCAACCAACAAACACACTTTCGCATTTATAATATTAGTATGATTTAATAAATAAAAAATCGTTTTATTTCACCAGCGCACCTAAGTGCATCAGACCCAAACGGTGTTGATCACAAGATCCTTGTTTGGCATTAACATAAAACTACCTGCCGAAATTTCTTCGCCTACGCTTAAATTTTTGTAGCGTGGTTCCACTGATAGTGGATTTACATTAATACATACGATACATAGTGTGTGTCATATATTATATAGTGTGTGTGTCTGTTTGTCTGCTAAGCTTTAACGGCCCATCTTTTCAACTGGTCAATAGGTTGCATCCCGGGGAAGGACAAAGATTTTTTCCCGGAAAATTTAGGAGTTCCCGCGGGGATTTAAATATTATGTTTATCACGCGTACATCTAGTTTAATATAATAAATGCGAATTTGTGTCTGCCTGCTACGCTATCACAGTATATAGAGAGATCAGTACCGGGTTAGGACATCGGCTACTTTTTATCCCGGAAAATTATTACCTAATCCACACGGATGCAGTCGCGGGCATCGTCTAGTATCAAATAGTTTAACCAAGCCGGACATAAAACTGAGCTTTGCACGTAAACAATGAATATTTATGCCGTAATTAAAATTATATTAATGGTAAATAAATAAACGTATACTTAATGCAAATTACAGTAGACAATTTCACACCTCTACTTGATCTCTACAGTGATAGCTGAGATTTATTACTTGGAATTTTATAATAAAAATAACCAGGGTACTTTTGTAGAGAATAGCAAAATTTTGCTTTGTGAAATTTCAGAAATTGTGAACACAAGATAAACCAATTTTTTTTATCATATGGACAACACTCATCAGTTGACAGAACAAAACGTCGTGTCCTTTGATTATTATTTACCTGATCGTGTCCCTGCAAAACGGATGTTTCGCATTACCGTTTTGTCCTGTCTCATCTCTAGTGTGGTTTCGCTGCTGAAATGTCCGGAAATTATATACTTACCAGCCTTTAATATTTCTGAGTTGAGAATGTATGATTTTCCTCATAGACTTTATATGCAATAGCGGATTATAATTGGTTTAAGAGACCAACCCGCTTAGAATGGAGCCCCATACCGCTGTTGGAGTATGGGCTTTAGCAATTGTCCAGCCGACATTCGAGCTTATACTGTAGTACAACAAAGTTCCATCTGGGCGTTTAGTATCCACATTATAGAACTATGTTACCACAAGGCGGGGCAATGTCATAGGATAGTTTTTGCGGTCGCCTACGCGCTTGTACATCAGAAGAATTTGACTTATCCGCCAAGGTCGGGCATGCATTGTCTTTTTGTAGAACTCGGTATTTTATTGTCATACCGACCCTTTAGGCACGGTAATATTATCTATACTTTAGGCATATTCTGTGCTTTAGGTGCGGTAAATGGGACTTTTGCTTTGATTGTTTTGTTTTACGACGTGGCAAGTTAGGTATTTTGCGAATATTTAGTAAGTATTTGCTTTGAACATAAAACCATAAAACGTTGTAAGTGTGAAACGCGTAGGTACTCAATATGCAATATGCGCATTTTCAGTTTTAATTTTCACCCTGTCCAGTGTCGTATATACCTCCTTAGACACACTGTATCGTATACAGTACGTAGGTAATAGGTATGTGTCGTTTAAAGTGTTAATTATGCAAATATTTTTCATAATAATTATGTAAACCTTATATGTATTTTGTACCTACTAGGTAATCCCCGAATATAAAAAATATTTATTCCTGTATTACTATTTTCGCTTGCAGTAAAGCTGTAGAGCTGTTGAAACTTACGTGAGAAAAGTGAAATAGGTGCCCAATACAAAAGGAATTAAAATATGTATATAAGGAATTAAACCCAGGAAACCACATTAAAAGACATAAAGGTATTCCTAAGACTTTGTCCGCGTGTGTTTTTTAAAATCCTAGGGGAACCCATGGAACTCTATAATTTATCCGGGGTGAAAAGTTGATGTACGCCAGAAATACCGCGCATCAACTTTTTACATTTTGTCAAAATCAAATAAATATTATAAATGCGAAAGTTTGGATGGATGTATGGATGTATGGATGTTTGTTACTCAATCACGCCCCAACGGCTGAACGGATCTGGATAAATTTGGCACAGGGATAGATTATAGTCTGGAATAACACATAGGCTACTTTTTATCCTGGAAAATTAAGGAGTTCCCGCGGGAACCGAAAAACCTCGATCCATTAAGATCCTGAAGAGCTTGTTAAAAGCTTCATCAATCGTATAAAATCAATGATATCCTAAATACAGGCAACTAGTTAGGAGTCAGACCTACCGGCTACCACCCACGCAAACGGCTAAATTATTATGTAAGTCCAACTTTTATGTTATTTTTATGTTATTATAATTGTTATTTTATTACCATTATTTTTATTGTTCAAATTATTTCTTTCATGGGTTTCTTGTTATTTTTGTTATTCATATTAAATTATTAAAAAAACAATAAATCAAAGACCTTAAAACCGATAGCCGTTTGAGGACAGATTTGAATTTTATTAAGCGCGTACTTATGTAGGTTTCAATAGTTAAGTGCGCTCAGTTTCGAAGCTTGATTGAATTCAAAGGTTGTATTGTTTAGCACGGTGTTCTAACGAACACAAAAGGCTGTAAATCAGTCGACCTTCCTCGATCTCGGATAACTGCGGATGCACCTATGCCCACCTCGTTGTGTGTTGAGGTACGTAGAGAAAAACTTAACTACGCTATACTCAAACTTCAATATTTTTTATTCAATTAAACTTTTACAAGTGCTTTTGAATAGTCGAGTGAATCTACCGCTGGTTCGGAATGGCAGTTCTACCGTGAAGAGCCAGCAAGATAGTCGATGGTTGCTCTTTTCAATCAAAAATTAGTCATTAAGACTATCGTCTAGTGACGAAACGCGACGCGAGTAGGTATTTTCAATAATGCTATCTGTTTCACAACGCTTCGCTGCCTTCTCCGTATCGTGCGATAGAGAGAGTTGCCAGTCCAGTAGGCATATGCCTACATTTTATTCTTGAAATATTGTTTCGGGTGATAACGTTTTTACCCCCCCATATGAAATTAGACAATTTTGGTCTCATTAGATTCAGTACAACTTAATCTAGGCTCGTACGTTTTATTTTTTTAGTATTTTAGTTTAGTTAAATTTAAAAAAATTAAAATACTCGAGGAAGTTTTTAGGTCAAAAATATGGATATTAAGACGCTAATAACAGCAATATTTCTTTAAAATTAAAACGTACGAGCATAGTTATTCATTGTATCTGCAACATTTCTAAAAATTATGAAAATTTGACAACATTTACGGGAAGAAAAACGTTATCGCTTTTTGTATGAAAATTTACAACTAGACGATCCTCTTAACTATTAGGATACAAGTAACTGCAGTCCCAACTCTCAAGCATAGCTGGAGCGTAATTACTACGTACTATAAACTTAAAAAAGCTCTTATTATAAAGTATAAAAAATTTCTAGGTACATTTACTTCCTGATGGTTTTTAAACTTCGGACCTACATTCAAAACTCAGTTCATGACTCATAATTTTTCACCCCAACGCAAGAAGGGCGTTTTCAGGGTTTAAAAGTTTAAGCAATGAGTTTCTGTGGGACTATATATGCATGTATAATCGTATGTGTGGGTGCGTGTGTTTGGCTACGTTTAGTTTAGTGAAAATATTTTCAGAGGTCTTTTCCCAGACAAAGGTTGGGATCTCAGACATTCATTTAACATTAACAACTAGAGTTCGGCTTAAAATCAAAAATAAGTTTATTATTACAAAATCTCTGTTGATTTTAATATTCAAGATGTTACCAATAATGATATAATGTAATATCAAATTTAAATGAAATTGAAAATCGTCTCTAAGTAAACTCTAACTAACCAAACCATGTTTACTCAGAATACAAAGGCAAACGTCTCAAGAACAGCCAAGTTAATAACAAAACAAAACCTCTTTTTTGTTTAATATAGGTATGACATGCTAATATCTAAGTGGTCTCATCTAGACGCTTAGTTATGTCTACCTCATGGCTGTAATACTTAAACATAGTAATAATAGTGGGAGAATTTTTTACTTCACGTCAGCTTGTCTGCCGAATTTTTTGCGTCTAGAACGCAATCGTGTTCTGCAGAGAGTATTATTAACTTCTAGAAATATACAGGTTGATCTGTGCTTTGTTGAGAAAACAATTGAAACATACTGCGTTCAGAACTTTTTGAGGAGAAGTAGATATTTTACAACTGACGCTAAAAAAATAGGTTTAGTTGGAAAACTCTTCAGTTTTAAAGACATTTATATGGATTGGCTTTTTAAATTACATTACATTATGGCTATAGGAACGTAATTTAAACTAATAACGTAAACTTCTACTATTTAAGTAAAATTAAAAACGTTCTGGGCGTACTACCTGAAATCGTGATCATTTTCTATCAGTTGAAAGATTTTCTTTGAAATATTACAGGTGCATTTCTGGCTATAGCCCCTTCGATCAACAATGGAACCTCCAAAAAAGATCCTTGTTATAGGTGACTATTAAAAAAATATTATGTTGTCATCAGCATGATCGCAAGTTTTCTTGTTCATCTTCAAACTGAAACTCGGCAAACAGTTAGTTTGCCGAGTTTCAGTTTGAAGATGGCGCCGCATGATGGTATACCTAGGGTATCTCATTATGCTGGCATTCAGGCAGTAATAAGAACGAGATCATCCTGTATAGTGTAATTTTTTACGAGTTTACAAATATCATAAAAACTTTAATAGCAAGTTAGCAACGACGAAAGTGAAACTAAATCCTTTCCGCTTCATTACCGCAGTCTTAAGATAAAATCTGTCTAGCATGTTTGCTGGTTGCATGCTGTGTTGTTCTAAGGTCTTCTTAACCGATTTAATGGCATGAGGAAACTAACTTAAAGAAACGTATCTAAGTTTCCACTCAGAGGGACGGCATTAGAACTGCATGCCGACTGCAAAATTGCAGTTGCGAAGCAGTTTTTTTTGCAGTTTGCTTAACTGCACGGCACAGTATAATATAATGAAAGTCTAGCCTTTGCCTGAATCTGCTTCAATTATTATTAAAAAAGCCTACTTATATTTAGCTAGCTTAGCCCGCACCCGAACACATCTCCCGTACATCATTGTATCGTTTTAAGTGTCTCTTTCTAGGAGAACAATTATGTCAATGAGTCAGTCAGTCAGTGGTAGTTGAGCTATATATACCTAGTATAAAATTACTGTATTAAACTTTAATAATAGTTGCCAAAATCTGTAAGAAATTTTTGGACATTAATAGACATTGGGTCTGGACAAATTGCAAAAACCGGCCAAGTGCGAGTCGGACTCGCGCACCGAGGGTTCCGTACAAACCTGTAGTAAGTTTTAAATTATTAAAAAAAATTGCTTAAAAATTACGTTTGTTGTATGGGAGCCCCCCTTTAATATTTACTTTATTGATATTTAATTATTTATTTTGAAAGGTAATATACAAGTTAATATTCTGTGAAAATTTGAACCGTCTACCTGTTACCGTTTTTAATATTGAGCAAAAAAATACGAAAAAAACACGTTTATTGTATGGGGACCCCCCTTAATTTATATATTTTTTTAATTTTTAGTATTTGTTGTTATAGCGGCAACGGAAATACATCATTTGTGAAAATTTCAGCTTTCTAGCTATCACGGTTTATGAGATACAGCCTGGAGACAGACAGACAGACAGACAGACAGACAGACAGACAGACAGACAGACAGACAGACAGACAGACAGACAGACAGACAGACAGACAGCGGAGTCTTAGTAATAGGGTCCCGTTTTTACCCTTTGGGTACGGAACCCTAAAAAATAGTCTACTGATAGTACCTACCTGTGGATAGTACTGATGTGTATGAACGTAAGGACAGTTAAAACTATCTTAAGGATACCGCGAGGTCTCAGTTCGGGGCGAACCACTAGTGTACATTGCTTGTACTTTGATAAATGGCATTTCCCGCTTCATTTGAAACAGTCAAAGAATATCAAACACTCGTAGATTTACGTGTAAGATTATAAATTATATCTCTTAAGTACGTTCGTGTTTTTATGAAAGACCGTCTGGTTTTTTGTGAATGAAATGATAGGTATAGGTAGTGACAGTCTTTAGAGGATTAGGACCCGGTCTGGAATATTTGGTGATTCATAAATTTTGCTTTTAAAAAGGATTTTCCGTAAGCTGTTTCAATTGGAAGAAAGCGTAATGACCTGTTGATTAAAAATTCATACTAATGTTTATTGAAAACTGAACCGTGAAATTGTTTCAGAAAGACTCACTTGTCTTTCTGAAACAATTTCACAGCCTATCCAATTGAGTGATTTTGAAGAAATTTGATATTCTAGAGTTTTCACGGAATTTTTCACATTTTTTCACGGGCATCTCATCATAGCTTATGGCATAGGTAGTAATACTAGATGTATTAGTACATTGTGAAGATGGATGTATAATGACGACCTCCGTGGCGCAGTGTGTAGCGCCGTTGTCTTAACGTGCGGAGGTCCCGGGTTCGATCCCCGGCAAGGTCAATTTAGGAATTTATAATTTCTGAATTTTCCCTTATCTGGCCTGGTGGGAGGCTTCGGCCGTGGCTAGTTACCACCCTACCGGCAAAGACGTGCCGCCAAGCGATTTAGCGTTCCGGTACGATGCCGTGTAGAAATCGAATAGGGGTATGGGTTTAATATAACTGCCATGCCCCTAACAGGTTAGCCCGCTACCATCTTAGACTGCATCATCACTTACCATCAGGTGAGATCGCAGTCAAGGGCTAACTTATAGTGGATAAAAAAAAATTACTATGCCTTAATTTTCATGTTATTTAATATAAGTTGATGCCGGATCTCGAGAATAAAACTAAAAATCGTAGTCAAACCGGTAAATTTTACTGACTTAAACTTTATTGGATTAAGTCTATAGGTAGACAAGCGGAGAATTTTCAAAATATCGCTGTGGATTTTTTTTGCGTGTCTAAATGTATTTTTCCTGAGTAAGTCTAGATACAAAATAAATCTAGATACGTTAGTAGACAGGTACATAGCTAAGTCACTAATTGATGTAACTGAATAATATATTTAGTTCCCACGAGATATCTAGATTTCTCTAGGAAATATAATTAAAGTCCGAACCAACCTTGAATGGTCGTATAATAACTTAATGTTTTAGCTATTATATAACCATATTATATTATAACGAATGTGTTTATATGTATACTTTTAAAATATCAGTAGCTTTTGCTCGCGGCTTTGTCTGCGTTAAATTTAGGAATTTCGGTTGAATAGCGAGACGATTTTTTTTTATTCTATTTTTTTGGGGTTTTGTCAATGCTGGCTATGTCACCCCCATAGGATCAACAACATGAAATTACAGAGAAAACAATAACTTAAACACTAACCAAAAATACACAGAGAAAATAACAATTTAGATATCAGCACATTCTTGTAAGTGGACGATATATGTGTTTTAAACAGGCATAAGGAAAAAAACTAAGTGCTGTCATTTTAAGTACAAGGAGAAATGCTTTGGCTTTAGGTTTTACGGCCGGTTGCCGCCAAGACCTTCGCCTTGGTGGTGATGTTTCCAAGACGTGGGTGCCACCGTTGACTCATGTATAGAGCACTTCCGCCGGCATCCCTTCTATGTGCCCCAGCCCAGACACACATCACTGTCGGGACCTCGACTCCAAATATTATGTCGGAGAAGCTCGTCAACTGGGAGTTTGGTGTAGGAGAACCCTTCTCCGAATGGAGCACACTGTCTCCTTGATATGGGGTACCTACCTAGGTGACCGTAGGTTCCCCATATTCCCTTAATCGCCTCTTACGATGCCCACGGGATAGAAAGGGGTGGCAATATTCTGCTCTGCCGTTGCCACACGGCTGTACGCATGAGGGAGAGGTAGACCCCCAGCCACATGGTGGTCCAATGTCGAGAGGGACGTTAGAGCCCTTAACATCACGCCAGTGACAACCCAGGACAGAAAGTCCTGTCGCCTACGTACAAGGAGGCCCGACCCCAAATGAAATGGGATGAGGGCACGGGAAAGAAGAAAGAAGAAGATAAGGAAAAAAAACTAAGTCTTATAATAATGCCTATTAATGTCTATTAAAATAATGATAAGCCAAACTAATGCATGTAACTTAATTATGCTAAATATGATAAGTACTAAATACGATCATCGAATTGATACAAAGATATATCTCATTTATACTTAAATAAATGACTTGTACGGTTGAATATGAGCAATTAACCATTCACCCATGAAGTTTATATAAAGCCATAGTTACAATCATAATATGATATAACATATAATTACTTGTGTAAATGGTAGGTATGCATTGTAAAGGTTGGGTTATCGATAAATACGAGTAAGTAAATATAAAATGTATTTGAATAGGTACATATAATATGTAAATATCCATATTTTTTCATATTTAGCATAGGTATATTATGAAGCAAACAAATACATACCTACTAACAAAATATTTTAGTTTATTTTTAGCAATTTCATTCTTACCTATTATTATTTCCCTTTATAGTTATATTTACTGATAAGAACAGCATGGAGTGTTGAAGCAACACGATTTAATATACCTTTCAAAACACATTCATTTTCTTCATAATATTATCATTTACATTCGAATGATAATAATTCTTCAATTATTAAACCACTTAGATTTTGAAACACCGCCTGCAGAGTTGAACCTGCGACCCTTTGAAATCATGCCGGTCATTTACAGTATATTTATTACAATTGTAAATATGAAAGGTAAACATTTGGCTGCACATTGCAATAGAACATACAGTATGAATATACTTAGAACTATTCAAGTAATAATATGAACTAATGTATCGTACACTATACCTCAATGCTTAGAAGCATAGATGCACAAGATGCGTCAGCAACGCATCTTTATATAGAACTGAAAATGGGAGATTTCAGTCGCAAACCCGCAACAGCTTTTCCAGAGAATTTGTCAGCACCAACCTTTTGTCATCAGTATTTTTTCAATCCGCTGTAGCCTGTAGGTATGCTGACTCTTTCGAACGCTATTGTAAACAATAAAATTTCCAGTTTCACCTGTTACCTAGACTTAGTCATGATAAAATTACCTATTCTTTTTACGATTGTCTCACATCCGTATCAACAAAACGACTCATAGTCTGTCATTCCATTTCAGTACATGATACCAGTTTAAAAAAGACCTTCACCTTGCTCATTAATAGTCTGTTACATAACAACGCCGCCAAATAAAAGCGTATTGAGTACCGACTACTATTGCTTGGTAACAGCATCAAACAATAAACCTAGTATTACACCACAATGTACTTTCTGTTCTACACTTAAGCCCTCTGTGGTAACTAAGTAACGTCCTACTTCAGTCAAGGTTCTAGCATCAAGTAACTTTCCAATATCAAAACGGATTTAAGCGTTTTCTTCTGTAGATTTGTTATCATCCTTAGTGTGATCATCATAAAGTTCAAATTTGAATTCTGAAATTTAATGTGACGCTACTTATTTAAACGCCTTCTCTACATTTTAGTCATGAAGTAGAAGCTATATGAATTTCCCCACTCTACAGCGTTATTTTCGTTACATTTTAAACTTTAAATTAATTCCTATTAATAAACTGCTTTTGCTTTAGTTTTTCAAAGTTTCAAGTTTATATTACGTCTACGTGCTTTCAAACGTCACGTCTTTCTGATTAGGTACATGTACTCCTTAATTTTTATTACAGTCACAGTATCTGATGCGAATTTGGACTGTGTTATTTGATAAATAATAACTAATTTTGCACGTTTCTCACCAGCTCAGCGTCGCCTTGATGGAAACCTCAGGGCATGTCGTGTTAAAAAGGTATCATTAAGATTAAAGCTAGGTCAACGTAGGCGGCGTACCAAACTCAACATAGCTAAATTCATTTTTCCTTGAGATTCAAACTAAAGGTTGTGGTAGTGAAAGTTTCTTTACCGACATCCTTTATCTAGAAACTGAAACTTAAATTGCTTTTCAAATTTATGTAAATATTGCATTAACACCTTGAACCTTATATTACAAAATATCAGTACTCTATTTTAAGAGATTACATCTCTACATGATACCTCTAAAGAACTTCGTACAAATTGTTATGATCTTATACAAAACATTTGTTTTGTATTCTACCACAACATGCCCATTAAATTCTCAGTCACATAGTAGTAAAAACTACATCGAATTTTGTACAAAACAATTGAAACCCCAAATCATTATAATGTCTTAGTAATTTTTGCTGAAAACGCAATTACATTGTGAGAAATAGCGTGATTGTACTCATCATCCGCGACCTTTCGATGTATGGAAGTTGGAACTAAGATAATTGAACAATAGGCTATGTTCGTTTAGTTCTGCCCGTTCACTTTGCACCGCTTTTTTTGGCGTGTAGAACGTCCTCGACTATATCCGCCTTGTATGCTAGCAAGCTGTATTCTTCAACCTACCTATCACTTTTTTCATTAGACTATTTAAAACAGCTAGGTATTCAAGTTTTTAGATACATTTTTGCCTTCGCAAGGTTAAAATAATCTCTTAGTCAGTTCCTCTCTTAAGGCTTCCTTTAGTTTTTTGAGTGTTTTAAAAATATACTCCTCGAAGTTCGACCTAGGTTGTTTCTGGTTTTTGTTCAGGGTTTGTGCATTTTTTTTACCCGAATTTACTTGGAATTTATGCAATGTGAGTTGGTGACCTACACAAGCCTTTTTGGGCGAAAGTGAAGTAAATCAGGCCAAAACAGATTAAAGATAAAATTAAATATTAATTACTTACTGGTATAATTTTTATCGCTTATGGTTCCACCCTGAATCTCGCGTAAAACCCTATTGCTTTGTAAGTATAATTATCTAAATACGGTCACTTTGCAGATTTCAGATTTCTATACTTATGGAGTAAAATTGTTTTCCCCGCACTTATGGGTAGTGAACTAGTGAAACATCAGGGTGCATTATTATAAAAACAGGATTCTGTGAGCCATCTGTGATATATGCACTATATATATATGGCACTGTGCAACACTAACTAAATTACATAGTATCAATTACCATGCTACTAAACATTAAAGTAATGTAATTACGCTAGTACATTTAAATACCTCAATGATGCTAATATTATAAATGCGAAAGTTTGTCTCTATGTATGTCTTCTGCGCTTTCACGACAAATCCATTCAACCGATTTTAACAAAGTTTGGTACAGAGATATATTGCATCACGGGGAAGGACATACTTAATTCCGGAAAATGAAGGGCTACTTTATTCCGGAAAATCAAAAAGAGCACACAGGACTTCTACTCAACGAAGTCGCGGGCGTCATTTAGTAAGTACTGTATTCGGCTGTATTGTATTGTAATATCCAATGTAGAGTACCTACATATTGGACTTTAACAAAATCACATCCGCATGTTACAATAATAGAAACAATACAGCCTTAGCTTAACATTAAAATACCTAAGTGTTTACCTAAATGAGGTTGTTAGGTACATACAAATAAAAATGTAATTCAAAACAATTTTCTTACTGATTCTTGTCTCTCTGTTTGTTACGGCATCACGCTGATTTAATGGCATATTAAAGTATCACAAACCTCTTGGTAGCTCTAGAAAGGTTTCGCACGTTGATTCTCTATAATGTGGACCCAACTAAAATACTTTGAAGATACTGAATACTACTACTACTAAGCGGAAGTAGTATTATACTAAACTAGTAGTATATGTAAAGTAATGGAACTAGAAATTTAATTCGCTATAATCCGCCACAGTAGGTAAATCTATGTGGTACAGTGTGTATCTTGCACTTGTAGCTTGCGATATCAGGAGCCGGAGCATCTTCAGGAGATGTTGACTCGACAATGCAGGATTGTAAAGATTGAACGCCTGCTTCTATCCAATATTTGTCTATGTAATTATTACATAATAATGTCTACTGTATGACTCTTACAGCTGTTATTTGATGCTAAATAGTTATTCTGAAAAGCAAAAGTGGTCTAACAAAAGTTTTATTATCAACAAAACTGCAACCCTGCACAATAGTCTTTTTACCCAATTCGCCATCAAATTCCACTAAGCACTTTGTATTGGAGTAGGTATTTACGACTCTTTACAAAATGCATTTATTGACATGCCTAAAAAAGGTGTCAATATTCGACAAAAGGAGGCAAATAATCGTCATTGGTAACACACGGCGCAAGGCTGTGGAGTTAAGTTCATGGTAATTCTATTAACTTATTTGCATACGAAAAGATTTTGATACTAAAGTATCGACAGATGAACCGATTTGGTTACTGCCGATATGTTGGATCCCTGAGTTAGACCAAATTGCATCAGACCTTATACATCAGGAAGTACCTACAACGTAATCAACATTTTTAACCAAACATTTAAATTATTATATCTTATACTCTTCAGTTACCATCAGAGTTGTGACATAAGACATATTATTTATTATCGGCAGAATATAAATAAGCAAGTCTTGTGACAATTTACCTACTGAATGGCAAAAAGCACGGTGGATTTGTATTTGTACCTACACTAGTCAAGACTGTTTGGAGTAATTTTACGGACTGCTTTTATAACATAATAACTCTTATTTGTTGATTAGTAGGTGGGGTCGGATCTGATTGACTATTATACCCATTATTATACAGCAATAAACCATTTCACATAGGTCGGGAGTCGTCACCAACCAAATCGGTACGTCTGTACTTTCAAAACGCCTTCGCCTCCGCCTGTGTCTGTTTCGTTCTAAAAAGTGAGAACAAAACGATCGTAAAAGGCTGTACCTAGAACGGTTTTTGCTCTAATAAACTCGTAAAGTTTGTTTACTAACTTCGACCTCTTTTCGGCGATCCAATTTTTTTTAATTGTCGTAATCCAGCGACAATGGTGTTGTCGTCAAATGCACAATGCTTTGTTTATGTTCGAAAACTATCATTGAAAAGTGCCGACCGGCCTTAGAATAATGTTTCTGTATTATTCGATTCGTCTCGCTCATTCCTTTTGTCAATAAAATTATACAATAAACAAGAGCGCCGACACCTCTATGGCACAGCGGTGCAGATTTTTGAAATTCGGTTAATCCAAATAATATAAGAACAGATAAAATACTCACTTAATGTAACCATTAAGTCTTCCTTAACGTGCCCAAAAGCTAAACAAACGACAGAAAGTTTCTTGAGGAAACGCTTAAGCGACGTTATTTTCGAATTTTCCATTCGAGATTTTTCATTGTTCAGCGTTAACCTACTTGTATTTCTTTTGGGTAAAATTTGCCCGAAATTAAACTTAAGGGTGTAGTTGCTGGCGTTTAGTTTGGGTACTACTAGCTGATGCTCGCGACTTCGTCCGCGTGGTTTAAGTTATATTTGATTTCCGCGGGAACTCTTTAATATTCCGGGATAAAAAAAGAAGTCACTATGTCACTCTCCAGATCCTCAACTGTACCCATGCCAAAAATCACGTCGATTCGTTGCTCCGTAGCGGCCTGATTGAAGGACCAACCAACAAACAAACAAACTTTCGCATTTATAATATTAATATGATTCTCAATCAATTCGTTTCAGTTAAAAAGCAAGAACAGAAGCTGCACCTGTATCAATCAAAACACAAGTAGATACGCCAATTTGTTTTCAATAATTAATGTTATTCACTCTTTTATTAATGTAAAAAAATTGACCTCAGATCAGATACAACATACCTACAAAGTCCAAGTTATTCACTTTATAGTGTAGCGCGCCTATTAGAAGACAGGTCGATATTCCCTGTCGAAATGAAAGTTTTGTCTTGTCCGATCCGTAGTGCATTTAATAAGTCTCACATAAAAAATCGCACTTTCATTATTATCTATGTGCGTACCGACTTCGAACTTTTCTACACTAATAAATAAAAAAATACAATTGCTTTGCCGCCAATAAGTAGTCAAACATCCCAAAACGAAACAAAAGCACCCATTGTACAAAA
Source organism: Erebia ligea (assembly GCA_917051295.2). NCBI lineage: Eukaryota > Metazoa > Arthropoda > Insecta > Lepidoptera > Nymphalidae > Erebia > Erebia ligea. The sequence continues at coordinate 16,003,915 of OU785226.1, forward strand.
TAAGTCAGGTAAAAATAAGCTTTGCAATAACTATTATTTGTAAGGCCACCGAAATGTCCCATTGCATAATTTCAAAGGCAAATGATTTTAGAAATGTGAAAGTAAAACTTCCGATATGTACCTATCGAATTTCGTGAAAATGCATGCAATAATGCACTTTAATAACAAACAAATAGGAACTGTGAAACAATAAAGGTTGCACATTTATCGGTGATACCACTTTATGGTTTTGCTACTCGGTTTTTTTTAATTGTTTTGTCCTATTTATATTACCTACTCTCAGTTTTTACTTTCGCTTTCAACAAATATGCAGCGGGGTTGTAAAATAATAGACTTCTATGCAGTCATCTTTTCAAGAAACGAAAAAGCTTTAGCTAATTTGGTTTTTTGTCACCAACCGGCGCGGGCGGTGGTAGAGTCTTAACGTATCATAAATTGTCTTGTGTTAAAATATATGTACATTTTACTTGTGAAATAAAATGTGAAATAAAACAATAATTCATTTCATTTAATTTTATTAAATTTCATTTCATTCATTTCATTTCATTTCAATAAGTATTGCTTTAAGGGTTGGCAGTATGGCCCCTGATGATTTAATATTATTATATACTTTAGCTGCTAGGAAGTAAACTTACTACTTAGGTAAAATTTTATTTACTTGTATTGCATTGTAATATTATAGGTATAATATTTTGTCGCCTCGTCAATGATATTGAACTATAATAGAGTTTTGAAGTAATTACGTAACTTAGAGTGAATAAGCATCTTTTAGGCAAGTGCGTTCCAACTTAGATCTCATCCTTTCTTTGCATTAAACATGATTGTCGTCTTTTTCCTTAGCCTATAACTGAAGTACTCAGGTATTTTCAGTTTTTACTATTCTCAAAGGAATCAATACAATGACTGTCGTAATCAATACAACCATATAGGTAGCCTATACTGTAGGTGTCGGAATGTAAGATAGTAGGTAGGTACACGTAAACTGTAGGTGTTTGTTGTGTAATTTTTAACTTATAATACGTTTTTATGAGACTCTTCGCATATTGCATGAATTGATGACTTCCGAAGTTAACTTTATTACCCTTCCTATTAGGTTGTGTTTGTTACGCAAGATTAGAGAATTAGAAGAAGATGAATATACAAAACGTATTATGGATTTTAATAATAATATCAGTTTTAATAATATAATTTCAATAATTTTCCGGTATAAAATTTAGCCTATGTGGTTACTCAAGGTATAAAAATTGAGCTATCTCCAATTCAAATATCAGCCAAATCAGTTTAGTCTTTGAGACTTCAAGGAGTAACAAAACTTACAAAGATCATCGATTACACTTTATAAATTTGATCTTCAGATCATCTACAAGTTACAACCATGCAAGAAAACACGATCCATTGCTCTGTTGCGGCGTAATTGAAGGATAAACTTTCGCATTCATAATCCATACTAATATTATAAATGAGAAAGTGTGTCTGTCTGTCTTTCTATCTGTCGGTCTGTCTGCCACGCTATGAGGGCCCATTCTTTCAACCGATTTTGATGATATTTGGTACCTACAGAGATAGGGTGTATCCCGGGTAAGGACATTGACATAGGCCATATAAATAGACATATTATTTATCCCGGAAAATTAAGGAGTTCCCGCGAAAACTTGAAAAATCTATTTATCATCATCATCTATTATTAAATAGGATTCCTAAATTAATCAACGTAACACCTTTGTAATAGGCAAAAGCTAATTATCACCTCTTACTCGACGATAATGTAACCACGCCTATAAGCTCATGTAGACATAGTAATTGCCCATCAGTTATTATGAGGTTAAATAATGACTGACTAACTACTAGACTGACAGACAATTGATCATAGTTTGATGAATTGCCCTTATAAACTTTGCAAACCTCTACGTAATAGAAAATAATTATTAGGGACCTTGCATAGCAAAAGGATAAACTTGCTAAAGTATAATTATTATTTTTTAACAACTTTTTTTTTATATTGCATAAAAAATAAAAGATTATATTTTAATTTCGTCTTAAACGAAGTCCACTGCTGGACGAAAGTGTCTTGCAAGGATCTCTACTAACGGGAGTCGGAAGAGTAACACGTGGAGAAGTCGTTTAATTGTTTCTACGATAGAAAAAATTGAAGCCCGGAAAACTCCCAGCAATATATTGAGTCATATTAATTTAAACTTGTGGATTTTGTATTAATAAGAAGAAATAATAATGTGAAGTCAGAATCAATGTTAGATTTTGTAACCATTATCTTTAGATGAAACAATGTACAATGTTTAAGGAGGGCGATCATCACTGCAACACAGTTTTAAACTTTTGCAGGATGATCGTTCACATATAAATTTTTTTTAAGTCCTAGGTTAATGTTTCAAAATAAAGATTTTTTTTTTTTTTTTAATGTTAAAATATTTTATTCTTACAATATTTAGTACTTATAGTAATGTCCTCCGGACGAATTTTACCCGCGGCGCGGCGGCAGGCGGCCAATCTCCACTGAGATTAGAGTAATCTGCGCGGGAGATATTATAGTGCACAAGTGTGCGCAAACACAGGTGCACTATTTCTTTACTCTCATAGCTCGATGGGACGGAAAATCCGATACCATCGAAGTGAAATCAGGTGCAGGCCGACCGATCTCGCTCTCCGAGGCACGGGTGTGAAAACCGCCGACTTGCCAACTCCGGGACAGTTCTGAGCAGTTCTTTTTAGAAAACCCCAATATATAAGTAATAATGGCCCGATCCGGGAATCGAACACGGGACCTCGTCATATGCACTGGACCAACGAGACATCTAGATAGCAAGCATACCAAACAATTAGTGACCAAGCACTCGCCATTTTATCAGTGTTGCAATAACAGTTTCCTTGCTAAACCCCAAAGCAAACAGTCCTCAGAAGTAATCCGGTAACCCAAATGTGTTTGAAACAAAGCTACGTCCAAACATTTCACCTCTCAAGTCCTAATCCAGTCTTCCTGAACAAGATGACTTGGTGATGTGATCAGCGATGCGTCACAACCTTGCACAGGGTTGTGGGCTAAGTCAAAGGCGGTTAGATTTTGAACCGCTGCGAAATTGGATCCAAAAATTAAGAGACAAAGTCCTACGACGCGCTGGTAAACATATAGAGACTTTTTTTTTATCCACTACAAGTTAGCCCTTGACTGCGATCTCACCTGATGGTAAGTGATGATGCAGTCTAAGATAGCAGCGGGCTAACCTGTTAGGGGCATGGCAGTTATATTAAACCCATACCCCTATTCGGTTTCTACACGGCATCGTACCGGAACACTAAATCGCTTGGCGGCACGTTTTTGCCGATAGGGTGGTAACTAGCCACGGCCGAAGCCTCCCACCAGGCCAGACCAGGGAAAATTCAGAAATTATAAATGCCCAAATTGACCCTACCGGGGATCGAACCCGACTAAGCCATAAAACCACATTAACCTACTAGCTACGAATTATATATAAATGTAGATAGGTCAATTATTTGGGACATGTTCCCATATACACAACGATTTCTTTAGACAAATGGGCCAAATTAGGGATAAGGGATAGATAAGTTTTGGTAAAAGATTAAAGTCGTGGCTTAGGAACATCCGGGAGAGTGAAGCATAACCTGTATATGAGATAAGCAAGCTATCCTTTCATGTTTGGCGAAAGATAAGACACTTAGACATAAAGCCAATGTCCATTAAGTAATGGAGAGACACTAGAAGGATTAGTATATTTCATTACAAGTGTGGAAAGGATGTCATTGCAAAGAGTTCCGACAAATGTCTACCCGAGCCGAGGCGCAGCCGAAAGCGAGGGTTGACAGTCGGAACAAGTTGTAATGACGGTTCCGCACGTGTACTGAACGACTATTTTTAATACAGTTGCGAAAAAATGAAGTAATTTAGTAAAAACACAATAAACTCAACTAACTTAACATTTATCTCATAAAAGTTATAATTCACATATTACATTGAAATTGGTACGGTTTTTTATACTAACTGGGGAAGTTTTAGGTTGCTTATTTACTGTTTCAGACAAACTATTATTAATTTCGTATGATTGTTCATGTATATTTGTCATACAATGGCGTTTGCTAGTTGATGGAGTTGGATCTGATGAATTATCATTATCAACGAAGGTAGATGGACGAACGTTCTCTGCAACATGTGAAGGAGACGGACTGGACCTTAAATTAATGGAGTGTGTGATTTTTTTCCCAGTTTCTAGTTTGTTGCATTTTCAGCATACTTTTTATCATCGAAAACCTTGACCATAACGTAGAAGGTTTTAATTTTGCTGAGAGTGCGGAGAAGTATGCCAACATAACATTTTCTGAAAAACTATTTGCTTTTTTCTCTTCTCTCCACGCAATAAATTCGTCGTATGTAGATATGTAGCGACTTTTGACTTTTCCGGTAAAATGTTCTCCGAAGCATTTTGTGCAATTATACTGAGTTCCGGTGGTGTTAATTTAAAAAAAACTAGGGTCGAAATTACTCAAACTTTTGTGCAACAAACAACTAAACTCGCAAAGAAAATTTCTGAAAAATGGCGCCAACCGTATAATATAAGCAGAGTTTTTTTTTTCTTCACCCATTCTGGTAGGCAAAGGGAACTATGCCCATACAGCCAAATCTTCAGTAGAATTTTTTTATTGATATGAAATGAAAATGAAATTTAATGAGATGAAATGAAATGAAACCTAACCAAACTCATTCAATCAAATCATTAAATCTGATATTGAAACAAATTAGTAGCTTCTTTTTAGAAATATACGTACCTATTTGCATGAATCATAAAAACTTCTATGATTTTTTTTAGTAAAAACTTCATGGTTGGTTTTTCTTTTTAATAGACATTATTTTGACAGTTGGGAAAGAGAACGCACGAGTTCGGGAAAGGTAAAAAAAAAGCACGAGTATGTAATAGCCCACATCCCGAACGCTATACGTCCCTGCAATACGCCACTTTTTGAGCAACTGTATTAAAAAAGTATATTCAAGTCTGAAATAAATGCGCAAGCGCAATGGCATAGCAAGATAGTCACACTGAAATTTTATTTTATTGATTAGGAAGCCAACGGTAATATAATGATCTTTTGCCTTATTCTATTACAACTTAGTTATTTAATTTTATGACTACCATTAATTACACACTTACAGGCTAACTCAACATGCAAAAGAAGTTTAATAGAAATTTAAAAGATTTTTTTTAATACCAGGAACCGTACGCAAAGCATGCAGTCACACTGCAGCGCTTGCTATGTGTCGATAAAAGCTATTTTTGGTGTTTGGTACAAGTTAAAGCGGAGTTTGGAACAGCTTATTCGGATCTTCCTTAGGCCTAATCCAATCTTCCTGATCAAGATGACTTGAAGATATGATCAGCGAAGTGTCACAAGTACAACCTTGCATAAAACATAGATATAGTTCGCGCGTGAGTTGAATGCAGAGAGAGGTTATGTATGTGTCACCTCAGGCCCCGACGTACGTACTATAGTTTCACGAGGAATTATGGGTCAAGTGTAAGTATCTTAACGTTGGAGTGTGGTACAAGTTATAAGCGAGTGTTTCTCTATTTTAAGCTAAGTCCGGATAACAGGGCACTAACTATCCACTTATCATCATTATCAAGATTGTCCTCTTCGAAATGAAATTTGACCGTCATCAGATTAAAAGAAAAGAGGTAGGTATCACTCTTTAACTCTTCTGAAGAACAAAAACAAATATACTGAAGTAATACAACATCTAATAATACAATTTTTCATATAGTAAAATGAAAAGTCCTGAAACTCACTGACTGACTCATCAACGCAAGCCCTTTTGGGCCCTGACTTAGAAAATTGAAAATTTGCAGAGTTTCCTTTTGTAAGTAACCTACCTAGGCAAAAATTTTAAGGCCAGATTTATGGAAATTTCTACGGGAGCAAAGCCGATGACGGTCGCTCTAGTGTAAATTACCACAATTATAATAAAATGAGATAAATAAATAGAACACGTGCATTATCTTCTGGTGGTTTTCCTTCCTCCATTGTACAATCTTTCACAGCCTCACTAGGAAATTAATTGGCAGTGTTATCTTTAACTTTAGGTATAGGTTATTGGTATAAAAGAACTCTTATCGGGGCGACGGAGTAAAGCTGTAGCCACACGAGTATATATTTACATAAATAAATCTAAATAGTTTTATTTTTAATACAAAATCAGTAAACTTGTTCAATCACGAAATTGTTCCTATATTTATTTTCATTAAACGCACGACCGTCAGCCCTTAATTTCTGACCCAGACGGAGGCGGCCCGAACCCAGACATCGTGTCGGTGTATGTGTCGGTGAGAGCTCACGCACACATCGTTGCGCTATGTATGGGTGAACTCACCGCGAGCCGTTTGTATGAAGCTTCCTCTCTGTATAGTACTCTGTGCTGTAGCCCCACTTCAGATGCACGGAATGGCGCGGCACGAAGCGGCAAATATGTGTATGAGTTTGTACGGGGCCACGTCGCCCAGTGCTTCTGCTCCGTGTCGCTTACATGGGCCCAGCTCCATACAACCTGTAAAAATAATGCTTGCCGCCACGTGCCGCGCCGCACCGTGCCTCTGTAGTCTGTGGTGGGGCTAGACCTTTAAGAATAATTTGATGAAACGTTTTTATGTTTTTTTTCTTTCGCATTAAATACAAATACTGCACTCACCACTGCACTAGGAAAGTCGTCAAAAATGTATAGTCTCATGACTACAAAAGATGACCAAGTAAAAAAGCATGATTCTATTCGTAATCAAACAAAGATTCCAATGGAGAAAGTACTAGTAATCCATACTAATATTATAAATTCGAAAGTGTGTCTCTTTCTCTGTCTGTCTGCTACGCTTTCACGGCCCAACTGCTCAACCGATTTTGATAAAATTTGGTACAGAGATAGTTTACATCCCGGGGAAGGACATTGAAGTCGCGGGCATCATCCAGTAACTAATAACCACTACTATCAAAAGTTTAATGGATAGGTACCTCACGAGTCACGACTCACGACCCTCACAAATAAGGCGCTAACGTAGACATTACATTTTTATCCAGAACCTATTGAAGTCCAAGTTAAGGCCCCTCGATGTTCCTCATGCATGATAACATTATTTTTCGCAAAGGATCAACCCGGCTGTTCAGCGCGGGAAAGCAGCATTCTTGCCACCATTCTGTGCGAGCATGATTTGTACAGTAGCTAATTAGATTAGGCTAACTAGCTATAAGTTCTATTGTAAATTGTAATGTTCCAATAATAAATGCATGGTAATATCATACTTCTTCACGGACCGCTCCATATACGTTTCAATTGTACATTGACAATTTGACCGGTTGGAAACCAGATGCAATTTATAATGCAAAGCACGGACGCCTTTGGATTTAATAGACAGTACTTGCAGACTAGTATCAAGTGTTTTTATACATTAATCAATAACTGCGAGTCATAAGGAAACGACGACGTAAGGATGTAATGTGACGATTAAAACGTTACACTTAGAATATGTTTAAATACACTGTACTTACAGTTTGATATACCTACATGTAGAATACGAGTAGATATTTATTGTTCTCAGTAGAGAAGTAGGTACATTTAAAACGAGTTTCTGATTATGTCCTTTTTAACATAAATCCGTGACGTACCTACCTATATATTATAACAGTTGTAAAAGCAACCGTTGCATTGGGACTCATCGAGAGGATCCTGCTTTCCCTTATATTGGTACGAGATGATGATAATACAGTTTGTTACTTGACTTTGTCTGCGTGGATTAAGTTTTTTTATTCCGCGGAAACTCCTTAATTTTGTGGGATAAAAAGCCTATGTCCTTCCCGAGGATGCAATCTATCTCTAAACCTAATTTCATCAGAATCGGTTTAAAAGTTGGGCCGGGAAAGCGTAGCAGATAGACAGAAAGACACACTTTCGCATTTATAATATTAGTATGGATTCGTACCTACTCGAAAGCAGAAATCTAACGAAAGTAATATAAAACACGCAGAAAAACGTGCGTGGACGAAGTTTTTTCCGCGCTGATGTTTATGTTCTAACCATCGACCACAATGGTTCTAACATACAGATAATTCATTCGTGAAAGAGGTACTGAGAGTGAGTGAAGGACATGCAAAAGGCTATATTCACTTGTTATTGCTGTTTAATTCATATTAGGTCACTATAGTCACTACCTACATCACTTAAGGAAAGTTGTAATCATTTGACCACAAGTTACACTTAACTATAATACCTACCTCGTACTCCGATACTACCAAATGAAAACATATTATTATTCCCTACTAGCTGATGCCTGCGACTTCGTCCGCGTGTATTGAGGTTTTTTGGTAACTCTTTATTTTCCGGGATAAAAAGTAACCTATGTGATATTCCAGACTATAATCTCTATGCCAAAGATCCGTTTAGCCGTTCTGGCTGATTGAGTAACAAACATCCATACATCATCCATCCAAACTTTCGCATTTATAATATTAGTATAGATGTATAGACTAGAGTAGTATAGTATAGTCGCGTCGCAGCGACTTCCAACACTGCACTGTTATTCGCCGAAGGCTGACGTTGGGAATTGGGATGTATGGGTAATCAACCCATACTTACCTGACTATACTTTACGCCCACGGGGTCATGGGTAAGAGTTAAGACCCCATCCGGTGATTTTTTCTTCGCCGGTAAAGACGCTGGCCATACACTATCAATCTAAAGAGCGTTGATGCAAACGATTGTCGCACTGAGTGTACTTGGCTGCTCCACACATGGCATAATATATATCCACTTTGACGCATATTTTTAGGGTTCCGTACCAAAATGGTAAAAATGGAACCCTTATGGTGCGACTTTCTCCGTCCGTCCGTCCGTCCGTCACAGTCGATTATTTCAGTAGGTAACTATTAAAGCTATCGACATGAAATTTGGAATAGTTGTGTATAATAGTGGCCTCACATCATTAAAATAAAAAAAAATCGAAAATTATTTTTAGTTTAATTAAAAAAGGGGGAAAATCGGGGGTTTGAAATTTCAAAGTACGATAACTATACTGAGTGGGATATCATATGAAAGGGCTATACTTCTACATTCTAAAACAGATTTTTATTTATTTTTATGCATAATAGTTTTGGATTTATCGGGCAAAATGTCGAAAAAAATACCGTTCCCCCCCCTTATCTCCGAAGTTTACCAATTGAAAAATCTGAAATAATTATGGTCAATAGAAGCTTATGTATATTTAATAGGAAAAATAAAACCAACGCTATAACTAGCATAGCTTTTTTGATATTAACAATAAACTTCTACAAACAAAGTTAGTTTTGCGGTTCATATAATTCATTAATCGTAAAACTTACTACAGGATTGTACGGAACCCTCGGTGCGCGAGTCCGACTCGCACTTGGCCGGTTTTATTTTACTTAGATAGGCTAGCGCTTGGCTGCAATCAGACTTGCTTGCAAGTGGTGACGCAGCCTAAGGTGGAGCCCGCTTGCCTAGAAGATGCCTATTCACTCTAGATTTGAAAATACCTATATTAAAAGCGTTTTGCGTTTATACCATACATAATACTTTCAAAATAAATCATTAGTACTTAGCGGTCGGCACGACTTAACGTGGGAGTACGATCACGTCCGTGATCCGATATGTAATTACGTGTTATTAAGCCATTGTCAAGATATAAGTAAAAAATGTATTGTACAATTATTCGGGACCCCGTAGACACACCTCGCCTACGACTTGTCGGCGAAAATGAGATCGACAGAGATAGATAAAAAACAAAAAAAAACATACGCGCCGAATTGAGAACCTTCTCCTTTTTTGGAAGTCGGTTAAAAAGAACAAAGTACTTAGATAGGAAGCTCACGTTGTTTTTCTTTTTCATTTTCATTATTGACTGTTAATTCATACTTACTAATTATAAATGCGATAGTGTATCTGTCTGTCTGTCTGCTCCGCTTTCACGGCCCATCTTTTCAACCGATTTTAATAAAATTTGCTAAAGAGGTAGGTAACACCTCGCCTTCATCCCGGGGAAGAACATAGGCTTTTTATCCCGGAAAATTAAAGACTTCTCGCGGGAATCAAAATACTTTAATCCACGCGGACGAAGTCGTGCGCATCATTATTATTATCATAAATTCTAGTCTAGTAATTAGTCTAGTATTATCATAAATTGTGGAATTTTGACGACCTCCGTGGCGCAGTGTGTGTTGTCTTAACGTGCGGAGGTCCTGGGTTCGATCCCCGGCAGGGTCAATTTGGAAATTTATAATTTCTGAATTTTCCCTGGTCTGGACTGGTGGGCGGCTTCGGCCGTGGCTAGTTACCGGCCGTTAGCGGCACGTCTTTTAGCGATTTAGCGTTCCGGTACGATGCCGTGTAGAAACCGAATAGGGGTGTGGGTTTAATATAACGGGTTAGCCCTCTACGATCTTAGACAGCATCATCACTTACCATCACGTGAGATCGCAGTCAAGGGCTAACTTGTAGTGGATAAAAAAAAAAAGTTGGCAGGATTCAACATTCGACCATTGCATCTCTGGAAATCCATAAGTACCTACATAATATAATAAATCTGAAAATGTGTCTGTCTATCGGTCTAAAGTCTGCTACGGCCCACGGTCCAACGAATCAACCGATTTTTATGAAATTCAGTACGCAGAAAGGATCCTGAGGAAGAACATAGGTCTAACTACCTTAAATCCATGCGCCATGGTAACAGTATTGTAATGTGTGGCACAATGGTGAGAATAAATAGATTTTCTTTCTTCTTTCTTTCTTTCAAATCAAACAGTTCCCTTCTGGAAATAGAAAACCTAAATCCTGTCTTGCGAAGTCGAGGGCATAATCTAGATTATAAAATTGATTGACGATGACTCTACGCAGACGAAATCACCGGCAAAAGCTAGTCATTAGTAATTTAAAATAACAACTTTGCAGATTCATATCCTAATGGTAGTAAATGGACGGACCTGTTATTATGAGAAGAAAATAATAATCACTAGATGCACTAGGTATGCAATTTACAATTACCTCCAACCTTAACCTTTCCTCGTGGATTGACGCCTTAATGCGTTCCTAAGCACTATACCTAAGCAACACCATTAAAATATCGTCATTCTTGAAATTGTGTTCGAAACAATTAATTGGTATTACAATTATTACTATTGCAATTGTTTTTTTTTTGTTGCAAATGTCGGCCTCGATTGCTGTCAACACATGTAAAGCTTAAAGGTAGGTAGGTAGGTTTTTAATAGTAATTTAGTGTTCCTTTCTGGTTTTAGGTGAACTATAAAATTGCAGAAGCCATCACCACCCTACCCTACCGGCAAAGATCTTGCGTGGCGGTTTAAATAACTGCCATAACCCTAACAGGATAACATATATGCATCTTAGCCTACATCATCGCTTACCACCAGGTGAGATGCATTGCAGCACAGGATTTTAACTCGACAATGCAATGCACAATCAATCAATCAATATTTATTTATTCAAATTAGGTACACTACAGGTACACTAATTATATTGACGTCAATTAAGTATTTTTAAAACATGATGGTGAAAATAAGTTACGGTATCTTAAAACGCAAGCTACGAGGGTACCAAACGCGCGCTGGTCTGAGAAGATCCCACAACAAACTCAGCCGGGGTTTTTTTTACTTATCACCATCTCACAAATCATCTTAAACTTTATTGCCAAGCTTCCTTGTCATTTAAGTAATCCTTTACATGATAATACGATTTTTCAATGAGTTTACGTTTTACTTTGAACTTATTCAGAGACATCTTCAACATGTCTTCTGGGAGCTTATTATAGAAGCGGTCACCATTTCGAACAAATGAAAATCGTGCTTTATTGAGTCACATCTCCTGAGGATACTCCTGTGTCGGAGTGAAACGTACGTTGAGAGTAATTTAGATGATTTGTGTGTGGAGTGGTGTGGTGGCGGTGGGAATTGCTGGCCTATTGGGCGGTGCATTATCGCAAGCTACACATTGTACTTAATACCACATATATTTGTCTGTTTGGCGGATATTAGCGGGTTATAGCAGATTATAGCGGCAGATTCCATCTCCGGGATGCAAGATGTCTCTGTACAAAATTTCATCAAAATCGGTTGAACGAAGCGACCGTGACAAGAGTTTAACAAGAGAAAAGATAAGAGAAACAGACAGACACACACTTCAGCCTTAAAAATATTAAGTATGGATATATTATACTTATTAAAATGTAGCGTCACTCAATGGCCATCAAGGCAATTCGTTACATTAGTAGGTATATTTACCGTATAAATATTTTTTTGCTGAAGTTTTACTTACCACTTACTTCAAGAACATTATTACATTAAGGGTCACTCGAACTTGACTGGTTTTTTTGTTCAGTTTTTTATTCGATTAAACTGCCGTCATGACTTTATCCGCATTATGAAATCATAATAAAATATTATTACGATTGTTAGCTCCGAATAATTCGCATATCAACCGATTGTCTTAATTGGCCTGTCTAATTATTGTCTTACAACGGCTGTCACAATAAATATTACTATGACAATCTATAATATGAAGTTTATCCATAGTATGAAATCTCACCATGCATAGTGTAATTGAAAACAATCAAAGTGACGATATCCCACACAGTAGTAACCGTTGTGGTCTTATAAGTGGTAGGTCCCGGGTTCGATCCCGAGCAGGGTCAATTCGGGAACTTATAATTTCTCAATTTTCTCTGTCTGGCCTAGTGGGAGGCTTCGATCGTGGCTAGTTACCACCCTACCGGCAAAAACGTACCTCCAAGCGATTTAGCGTTCCGGTATGATGCCGTGCAGAAACCGATTGGGGGTATAGGTTTAATATAACTGCCATAATCTGTAACCACAATTATTAGCTCAACGAGTTGCGAAGCCGATGTGGTATTGAGCAAGGCACGTAGTTCGAAGAACCGATAGTCGTGGGGTTCCCAAGTTGCTAGAATGGCATGTGGAAAGCATCGAGACAGCTATGTCCAATAGGTACCAGGTTGGTATGTATGTGGTCTCCAACTGATAGTTTATGATATGCGGTTGGATAGGATTTGAAAACCAACCTTTTCAATTTTCGATTAACCAAACAACACAGAGGCGAGAGTTACAAAATTACAAATTCGCTCGCATAAAAAATAAGCTTTGACTACAGTGAACTGCAATAGACTGATGACAATGGTGACCAATGACCATACAGGAAATTATAAACTATCGCATCATAGTTTATTCTATGAATAATAAATGACAGTTTTTGAACTTTGTTCTTCCTCGTGAGTTAAGACTATTAAATAGGTATATTCAATAAAACATAATAACAGCAGCTTTCAAGTTTCAACACTAGCAATTTAAAAGAGGCATTTATAGGTACGACACGAAATGTGAAGTGAATATAATAACAAAATAGAGCATTTTGACATTCCGGTTTATTATTAATATTAGCTACTTCTAAATAATAAATAATATTAGTTAGAAATTAATATGAATTAAAATACACTTACGAAAGAATTCCAATTAATAATTATGAACATACTAGCTGATGCCCGCGACTTCGTCCGCGTGGATTGAGGTTTTTCGGTTCCCGCGGGAACTCTTTAATTTTCCGGGATAAAAAGTAGCCTATGTGCTATTCCAGACTATAATCTATCTCTGTGCCAAATTTCATCCAGATCCGTTCAGCCGTTGGAGCGTGATTGAGTAACAAACATACATCCATACATCCATCCATCCAAACTTTCGCATTTAGGTATAATATTTATTTGATTTCAGTAAGACAAAATTAACAACTAAGTTCGTGACGCAAACTTGATACCTATGTAAAAGATGAAAATGAAGTTTAAGGTTAACAGTGTTAGTGATGATGATAATAAAAAAAATCGAACACGATACTATAGTAATTGTATTTTGATATGTCCATGCAATATATGACAAGAAAATACTGTTTTGCCTTTAAATAATACCTAGTAAGATACGGTTTATTCGAACTCCATTAGGTACCTATAGAATAAGTTGCTCGCGTCCAAAAACTACCCCGATCTTAGGATACCTACCTTATAATCATAACTATAAGATATCATCAACACAATATGCAAACGTCATCGACGATATCGGCCAATAACTATAATTATTGTTTCAGATTTCAGATTTCAGATTTCAGATTCATTTGTTGGTACGTATCGTGGTCGACTCATGTCATAAAGGAGTCCTATAAAATACTAGCTGATGCCCGCGACTTCGTCCGCGTGGTTTAAGATTTTTTCCCCACACGGGCTCCTTAATTTTCCGGTATAATTCCGGTAGCCTAGGTCACTCCCCAGGTCCTTAACTATATTCATGCAAAAAATCACGTTGACCCGTTGCTCTGTTGCGGCGTAATTGAAGGACAAACTCTCTATATCTATATTACGTCCTTGGGGATCGAATTTTCAAAAATGGTGAAACACGTATTTCTTTATTTTAAACCAGAAGCCCAAATACCGACTTTCATGGATATAACTTGAGAAATGACGGACTTTCATACAACCTTTCATCCCCTATTTCACCCTCTTAGGGGTGGAATTTTGAAAAATCCTTCCTTATTGAGCACCTACGTCACAAAAGGAACGTACTGTCAACATTTTAAGTTTCTTACCCCAGCGGTTTAGGCTGTGCGTTGATATAATATAAGTCAGTCAGTCAGTCATGACTTTGAATTTTATATATATTATAGATGACACAAGCGTTTACATAGATTCGTAGGCATTATGAATTATAATGTGAGGCAAAATTTTTCACACTTATCTTGTTCGATGAATCAGGTCGGGTTGGTGCATTAAGTACAATCGTACCAGAACTATGATGCATGGTTCCACAAATATGTAATTGAAATACATATTATATTATTTATTACTAGTGGTTACTTCCACAATGAAATTTTAAGCTTTAGCATTTAAGCGGTATAAAGAGCTGTGAAATGATACATTATTTTTATTTTATTTTATTTTGTTCGAGAAACTTACAGCTACATACAAGAAAGTGGATTGATAAATATGAAGAATAAGTATTACGCCTAATACAAGTTTTCACTAAATTTACATTATCTACATTTTTTTTTTTTTTAAATGTATAGGCCAACGCTTGGCTGCAATCAGACTTGGTTGCAAGTCAAGTCTTGGTTACATGATAGGTATTGTAGGTATCTGGGTTGATTCAAAGAAACACAAAACACAAAAGTATTCGAATTCACATTTTAAAATGTGTAGGTAATAATTACTACCTATAAATCGGTGGTGTCGTCAAAATCAAAATGTGTCGTGAAAAGTAACAGACAAACACACTTTCACATTTACATTATTTTAACATTACAGCATAAATTGTCAGTAATGTAAGCTAGTGTAGATAGGTTCGTAAGTTTAATATTATAATTTCTGAAATGCATTATTATTAAAAGTCTTCGTGGGACATAAAGTACGTACGGGTATGTAATAGTACATTGTTACCCTAGGGATGAAAGTAACTTATTTAGTCCCGAGACGGGGTTTGGCGCCCGAGCGTAGCGAGGGGGCCTATAGTTCGAGGGACTAAATAAGTCTTTCATCCCGAGGTAAACACTGTGCTTTTCATTACGAATATAAGGAAAGTCAAAATAAAAAGTCTATGAATCAGTTGTCTTTACTTTATGAATAAAGTCTATCTTTCTTCTTGTCTATGGATGCACTCGGGTATAAAAAAAAATAAAAAAAATAAAAAAATAAAAAAAAAAGTCGTGTTTCATTTGAACTCCAATAAAAATTCAGTTGAAAACGATTCTCCCTAGGGCTGAAAAGTATTACTTTCAACCCGCTTCTCAGGCAACTTCAAACCTACTTTCCGTGTATGAGTAATGAAAATACAAATAAACACGTGATGTATATCGATTAAACTAAATTGCTGTGAAGGAACTAATCGGTTCCTTTACAGTTAGGGTAACCACGGATTCAATTTACCCTGGATAAATCTCAAACCTGTCAACCTACTTATTTTTTTCAGGTGTCAAAGATGATATAAATTTTTCAATGTATATTTTCACCCAATAAAATATGACAGTGGCAAAGTGATGGACTGAACGAAACTATAAGCATTTATTGGGTACCCTAAAAATTAAGTTACTCTTCATATTCGAAAAAACTCTGTTTTCGCTGTAATACCTAATATATTTAAGGATTTTTTTTATCTTGTAACTTGTCTGTATGTCTGCCTGAAACATACATTTCAGTATATTTACATAATTATTATAACAATCGAACAAAACAATAACATACCGAATGAAATAGGTAAATACATTTTGCTATTAAAGGTAGGGAAAACTCGGTATATAAAATATTCCATAAAAATCAAAATAAATAAATTTCCAATATTACTTATCCTAAATGAATTTGACTCAAACGTCACCCTGATCGTGATAATATGCAAATTGCTTAGCGAACCGTAGTCACGGAGTTACGTTACTCCAGTGATCTTGATATTAATATATAAGTAATATTACAAAGATTCAAGCTTCATGTTGGCCTTTGAAATGCGTCATCAATTTTGAATCTTATGTCATTGATTTTTATAACCATAACACTGAAGCAATATCTGCCAACAATTTTAAAGTTCAATGAAGAATTGAAACAATTAAGGTGTTAAATTATGTGGTTTTATTAAATAGATTTTTAGGTAGGTATGTTTTCACCATGTGAAAATGGGCATTTCAATATTACTCGTATATTTAGCAATTTGTGTCCCAAAGTTTTATCCTTGTGACATGGTAAACCTAATTTAATTAATGTACCTCCATAACCATTGATTTTATATTCCTCTAATTACTGACCCATAATCAAACTACCGATTTTTATTTATGTATGACTAGCTGATGTCTGCGACTTCATCAGCGTGATTTAGGTTTTTCTAGTTCATGCGGGAACTCCTTAATTTTCTGGGATGAAAATATTTCATTCTCTAGGCCCTCAACTATTGCCCATGCAAAAAATCACATCGATCCGTTGCTCTGTTGCGGAGTGATTGAAGGACAAAACAAACCAAAAAATTACCCAAATAACTAAGATAATTTGAATTATTTTATAGAATGCTTTGTCACATAAAATTAAATATACCAAGAATGTCAACAATGCAGTTTCGATTAAGCAAGTAGTATTTTTTTTTACGTATCGATAAATATTTTCATTACTCTGAAAATAAATTCGAAAGTCTCGGAGGCCAACCTGAGCAAACTGTTGGTTTTGGTAACAGTTTAAAATAATCTCAATAATAATATTATGTGGATATAAAAAATCTGCTTCGAAAGGAAAAATCCTTTCTAACATGACGCAATATCGATAATGTATTGCATAATAATATACGAGTAGTAAAATCCTGTTCAATTAAAAAAGACCGTTGTGCATGTATTACAAAATATAAATACGGTATTTGACAGCTAGTCAAAACAGCAACTTTTTTTCAAAGGGCAAAACGCGTGCTTAGTATGGTATTTTGTATGAAATTTTGAATTGAGACGTCATCAAAATCCGACGCACTTTTTTAATTTACTCGATAGTTTAAAATAGTTATTCAACACAAAACTAGCAGGGGACGTGGATATTACGTTTGGGAGATTAATAAGTTTAATTATAAGTTTTAATAATCACTAATAAATAATTTATTTCACTAGTAGTCAAATACCCAATTGTAATGTCATCAAAAGTCAACGCACTTTACTTTAATGGATAATTAATTACCTAAAATTACCAGGTGCCGTAGATAAAACGTCTTTTGGCACCTCATCTATTTAATAATAACTAAATAATAATTTATTTTTGGTATAGGCAACATCCAATTATTATAGAAAACATACAATACAGGTAAACTTCTAACTCAGAATTCAAATTTTTATAATAATTCAGGTTTTTTAAATCCGTGGTTTTTTTTTGTATTTTAGAGGCCTATGTAGGTAGCTATGTGTAAAATGTAGTAAATAAAAAAGGTAAAGGTTATTCAATTTTGTGGTTCAATTAAATAATTCAATTAAATAAGTTTATAGTCCTTTAAGGTCCTACGCTTGCCAAATAAGGACTATAATATATAATGTGTGTGTTCCGTTATAAGCACTGCGAGCACTGGCAGTGCTCTTTACTGGGGACTTTCAGTGCTCTCAGTGTATTTCGGAACGCACCCAATATACCTTTTAATGTATAGGTACCAATTATTACTAAATTTTATTATATTACTAGATGATGCCCGCGACTTCGTCCACGTGAATTATTAGGGGTTAAAGTATGAAATTGCCGATTTGTACTGAATAATTGAAATTCGTTTTTTTAAATTTAACATATTAATTTAATCAAAATAATTACCATTATTACGAGTAGGTATCTTACATTGCTGCCATCTAATAGGAAGGTCATTTATGCCTTTGCGATAGAACTCTGGTGATCTAGATTCGACAAACTGTGTGATTGCATTTTGTACTGCCTCCTGAGAAGAAAACTTTTTATCACGTAGAAAATTGTCCAAATCACGAAAAAAATGGTAGTCCGTTGGAGCAAGGTCTGGCGAATACGGAGGGTGATGAATGGTTTCTAATTGCAGTTCCTGTAGAGTTAAAACGGTTTCTCGTGCTGTATGAGGTCTGGCGTTATCATGGAGCAATAATGGTGAAGATCGATTCATGAGTCGGGGCTGTTTCACTGCTAGTTTTGCTAGATCATTGTTCGGAGTTCGGCACAGTAGACATCTGCCATTATTGCTTGACCAGATCGGAGAATTAATTGTATTGTAATTTAATACATAGGAACTTACCAGAAATAAGTTAGTGTCTGAGTTAATACTTATGTATGGTCACATTCAATCGTTTTAAAAAGTAAGAAAATTTCTATGCCCATAATTTTTTCACGGATCTATTAATTGGTCTACAAATTTATAAAATACTAGATGTTCGTCCAACTGGACTGAGGTTTTTTTTGTTCCTGCGGGAACTGTTTAATTTTTAAACTACTTTCAAAAAAACTTTTTTTTAAATGCATGTCCACCAATTTCTCCGTGGTTTCTGAACCTAGGTTATAAGCTATCTCCATTTCAAATTTTAACCAAATCGGTTCATCATCATCTTCATCATCATCATCGGCGTGTAGGGGTAATAGTATTATAAACTACGTGATCTTAAAAATCCAAAACTAGTAAAAATCTCATTTCTCGGTAGTTTTGACTAATAGGCTATTTCCACGAAAAAAATTAGAGCTGGGAAGTAATTGCGTTGACGCAATATGAGAGGTGACATTTGAAAAGTGCCTCTGACAACGATGTACTTACAGGAAATGAGTCAGTTTTGGTCTTGTTAAACATAGACCGAGAAGAGACGAGTAAGTACGTGCAATTATTTTTACGATCCAGTATTGTTTCACCTTTGCGAATAAGAAGTTGCAAGAAAATTCATGCATGTTGTTATAATGCCTTATTTAATAAAAAATAAGAATTAAAATACAAGTCTTAAGAATCTAACATAATAATTTTGAAAAAAATATTTTAATTCAAAAATATGTATTTCTATTTTTTCAACCTTTCTCAATGGTAGTTTCTTTTGATGGTGGTCTTTTGGATATTTTAACTGTCTAGAACTCACTCATAAAATAATATTAATTACTTCGGCGACACTTTTAAAAAGTGAATGTGATTAAAACGTAATCAAGCGACTTTTCTCAAGTGCGTCTTGTGGAAATAACAGAAATGCCTACCTCCATTCACTGCCGTAAAGTATTTATCCTTAACAAACTTGTGGACCTTAGGTCCAAATATTTGATGCATTTCGTAAACTTGTTCAAGCCTAAATCAAAACGGGACCTCCTTTCACAGGGGAGAAGCTACACGTTACACCCATCTCAAGCAAATTATTTTCTCGGTTATTTTATTACTAGAAGATGCCGGCGGCTTCGTCCGCGTGGATTAAGTTTTATTAATTCCCGCGGGAACTCCTTAATTTTCCGGGATAAAAAGTAGCGTATGTCCTTCCCCGGGATACAAACTATCCCTGTACCAAATTTCATCATAATTGGTTGTACGGATAGACCGTGAAAGCGTAGCAGATAGACAGACAGACACACTTTCGCATTTATAATATTAAGTACGGATATGGATTTGGACCCAACGGTCCGGCCGTTGGATAAAAATAAAATAACCGCTATGTATCGTGGTACACCCGAAAGAAGCGAAGCTGTAACCTATCTCGCTCACTGCAGGCAACAATATCCCAGACAAGGAGGTGCGCTATCAGAGTTCATCAGTTCGTTTGTTCTCTAACCCAAACATCCATTAAAAGATTCGCTTTGTCGCATTGTTATTGGGGCGCGTAATGAAGCAACTGACACTAGTGATAGATAGCTTCAACGTGCTGTATTTGAACGCTGTACAAGTAAAAGCGGAGAAGAAACAGTCAAAAACGCATATAATGCCAGAACTTAGGAATGTATTGGACACTTGTCAGTGCGTGTTGACGGTTAGGTATTGGTTGTCTTCACGTAGCCGTGTTACTCAACGTTAAAATTAAAAATAATATTATGAATTAGCGAATCATGCGACTTAAAATCTCGTTATAGGTATTATGATCAAGTTCATATCTGTTAACAAGTCTGAGTCATATCTGTTGACTGAGATAATTGAGATACTTACAAACATAATAAAGGTTTTGCTAAATTGTGGTCCGGTGTGGTAGCGAATATTCGATGTTATTCGAAAAATAGTTCACAGGACGAATTTTTTGACTAGCACTATTTATTAAAAACAATTATTTCGTTCGGGTGTAATTCCGGTGTCTGTGTCATTATACGAGTACGTATTTGATATAACAATGAAATGCATATTTTTGTACCTACTTTAAAAAGACCAAAGAATTTCATTGTTTTCTAACAGGAGCGGAATGTCTGAGCGCAAGTAGTATAATTGGCTGAATCAGTCTTTTAACGAAGGAAAATTGTTTCATTTCACGTTCTAGATATAATTATGGTACAATTTTGGTGACACTGAAGTACAGTTAATTTTACATTTTGCTTCAAATTGCTTGTCGAAACTAAATAATAATATGTGGCTTATTCGTTGGGGTACCAAGGTGCTGAAAGGCGACACCGCGTTGGATAGCTAATAGCGTTGGCAGATTCGCCACAAGGTGGACCGATGACATCAGGCTAGCCGCGGGGAGCCACTGGTTTCAGGTGGCCTAAGTGTGGAAGTCTCTACAAGAGACCTTGTATGTCCAGCTGCGAACGTCTTTAGGTTGACGACGACGACGAATTCTGCGTACACCATGCTCTTACCGATTTGACAAACTGAACTTTTATTAGATGTAACGACAGTTTCTTGCCGGCTCTTCTCAACAGAATCTTCTTTCTGAACCGGTGGTAGAGTCAAAACATGACGTAACATAAGAGACACCTGTATGTCCATGTTCAAAATAAATAAATTGAAATTGATATAACCAACAAAATAATTTTAATTTAATAATATTAATTTAATTTGATCCCATTTTATTGGTTAATTTTATTCACTTGGTTAATTTATTAATTATTAAGATTTAAGGCCTGACGTTATATTATAAATTAGAATAAGACCACTCTGTACCCAAATTTGCAATAAAATTGATTGGAACTTGTATGAGAGATATTATGTCGGATCCAGGGAACGGACAATATCCCGGAAAATCGAAAACCTAAATCTACGCAACGATGTCGATGTCGATGTCGAGTCGCACAACAGCTATAATCTTAATTTTCTAATGGTGAAATGCGTAAATGCTGTCTGCAGAAGCCTTTTTGCATCACTCACGAATTGTAATTTGTAACATCATGCATGTAGATAGTACCTACCTACCTACTACACACTACGTACCATGGTGCATGACTCGCTGTAAGGCAGTTCCCACATAGACTCCAAGGTTACCGAGGAGACATGTGGCTACCATACTGCAAGGTTATGTTACTAGTTTCCTGTGTTTTATGTGAGATTTTTTTGCTATAATTTTTGGCTTGAAGTTACTTGAAACGTAATTTATAATGTTGTGAAATAACGTGAGAAAAATTTGGATATAAATAATGTATATTTTTTTTTAGCTTGCTGTTGTTACTACTGTTGTAAGAACGTTTATATACCCTTACAGGCTGAGGATATCCTTACCAACTGGTTCTAACTAATGCATTATCATTAATGCATTATTACATGGCATTAGCTTCAAAACTTCGTCATCATCACCGTATTTAACCGATAGACGTCCACTGCTGGATATAGTTTTAAATTATTGTATGGACTTCCATACGCGCCGCGCTCTGACACAAAATTCTAAATTCTAAATTTTATACTTTTTTTTTCAAATAAACTTTTACAAGAGCTTTTGAATCGTCATATGTAAGGCACCATAAAATGTTTGTTTCAAATGTTTTTTTTTATTCAAATAATCTTTTACAAGTGCTTTTGTACCAACTACTTTTTAACAATTATTACTAGAACAAATTACCTACTAGTTTAGCTGCCATGGTAGGTGCTACGTTTGGAAAAAAGTAGCTGATTTGACTTGTTGTCAAATACCCAATTAAGAACTCTCGGGCAGGCAGACCGGTTTCCCATACATAGTTTTTTTTTTTAATTTCTTGTCATTTTTGTACAAGAGGCAGCTTCCTCCGATGTGGTGGTCGGAGAAGTTTTTAGATTTAATTTAATTTTGTATAAGTATTGAATCCAAGCAGGCGTTCCCTAATTTGCGGAAGTCCATGATAATGAATGAACGAGCACGTTTAATTCGCTATAATCCGCCACAGTAGACAAATCTATGTGGTACAGTGCGTGTCCTTCACCAATAGCATGCGAACACCCACCACCCAACAATTCGCACTGGCACAGCACCACACCACACATATCTTCCAAATCACTCTCAACGTACGTTTCACTCCGAAACCGGAGCCTGATCATGTTCCGGTTTCGGAGTGAAACGTACGTTGAGAGTGATTTGGAAGATTTGTGTGGTGTGGTGTTGTGCCAGTGCGAATTGTTGGGTGGTGGGTGTTCGCATGCTATTGGTGAAGGACACGCACTGTACCACGTGATAGATTTGTCTACTGTCGCGGATTATAGCGAATTAAACTGCTCGTTCATTCATTTTGTATAAGTATTAAGTTTAAAATATAATTCCGATTTTATAGGTTTTATTTCAGCAACAAGATTAATTTAGCCATAAAAAGGAACAGAACACGTGTAATTTCTACACATGTTAGACTTAATATTCCATAATATCTACCTATAGGTAAATAAAACATTGTGTCTTGACTATCGCGTTCTGTTCCTTTTCATCACTATCTGTGCTATTTTGCAACAGTATTTAAGGAATATTTCCCTTTTTTCTTTTTCCTCCAGTATATGGCGGGTACAGAGCCCCTACACAATTCTATTTGGATTTGTTGATGCAGGTCTTCTGACTTCTCGCATCCGGCTGTGTGGTGGACAATCGATCAGCATGTGTAAGATTGATTCGGCGATCCCATACATGGTTAGATACTGTATAATAACCTATAGAAATTAAAAACAATATCTTCAGACATTATACATTTTCAGATCCCGCAGATTGTTTCAGGAAGCGGGGCTTGGCCACAGATAATATATTATTGTTATGTTAACAAGCAATATTGTTTACATCCAAGTCCTACAGTGTTGTTCCCACAGCGGCGTGCGATAAAACTCGACCAACAAAATAAATATTCAACACTTTGCTGCTATAAACAATCGCGCGATGGTACGAGTATTTTAACACGTAGAGATAGAAAATAAAGATATCTACACTAATAATATTATAAATGCGAAAGTTTGGATGGATAGATGTATGGATGAATGGATGGATGGAGGTTTGTTACTCAATCACGCCATAAGGGCTTAACGGATCTGGATGTTTGGCACAGAGACAGCTTATAGTCTGAAATAATACAGGCTACTTTTTATCCCGGAAAATTAAAGAGTGCCTACCAACCAAAAAACCTCAATCCACGCGGACGAAGTCGCGGGCATCAGCTAGTTTAATCTAATTATTATTTTTAACATTTGGGCGGCAAAGACGCCCGTACCGCTTGATTTTTAGGGGGTTTAATATAACTGTACGCCTAACTGCTAACAGGTTAGGCCGCTACCATCTTAGGCTGCATCATCACTTACCATCAGGTGAGATTGCTGTCAAGGGCTAACTTGTAGTGGAATTAAAACAAGTTTAAATGCGTCTTACACAACCTCAACTCATTGCAAAAACAGTTTAATTTTAAATGAGTGATAAAACGGCTCTACTTTTCAAAAATAGGTACAAATGCGTAAATAAAATCATTTTCCTGTTCATAAATAAATAATTAGAAGACGAATTACAATTATTTTAATTAGTCTTACATCCAATTACGATTTCAAAAACAAGGATGGAGTAAATATTTCGCCCCCGAAGGTATGATAAGACATTGTACTTACCAATGAAAATATTATGGTAGAAGCACATTAAATTAAAAGACGCGACTCCATCCCACACCAAGCATCGATGTTTTTGTTTTCGAATTGAGTATACTGCGTAGGCTCTACTGGCCGCTACAGCATCAACGGGTGAGGCGAGCGCCAGGTGTCGCGTCGCCGAGAAATTGGGTTTGAGCCCTAGGTTTCGAAAACACAAGGGCTAGGATGAATGACGTTGAGATGGGTGGGAAGTTGGTTGGATTAGTCTAGTCCATACGCTGCCGAGTCACGCCGACGTTATCTCAAGGAATGTAAGTACTATCTTACCGATTATTAGCTACCCGACTTTAAACTGAATTAGTTTAAGGGACCGGCGACCACCGCTCGCAACTTCTACTCGAACCGCAAATATAAATTTGCCGGTATACTGCTATCCCTATTTGGCTGAAGACACATGATCGCGTGCAAGCGCGATAGCAATATGAGCGTACAAAATTTGTTATACATTTAGTCTTGTTCCGTGAATACCAAAAATGATGAATGAAAAATTGTTGTGTTTTTAACTTCGTGTTGTTATTCTGTAACTTGACAATATAGGCTATGTTCCTGATCAATTAGTACGTGAGATATCGTTGGTTTTAATATGAAACAAATAAGGAGAAAACATGTCGTTTATGTCGCAAAAACATGCAAAACGCAATGTGCTTACATTTATTTTTGGGAAAGTATTTTGGAAAAATAATTATCCAGGGACCTAGATAAATACAAGTTCAATCTTAATAATCGCATAATATGGAGGAAATATGCTCGAATTACTAATTATTTTGGTATTACGTTTGTATGAGCAATTCACCCTCCGCTGGCGCCTTAAGTTAAATTCAGGAACATTTCCCGTTTGGTGATGACCCTGCGTCACGTCACGTCATTTAATTTCAACTTCTTAAGTCTTAACCCATCGCCAGAATAAGTACTACCGAGCACGGGTCATCTCCCAGAATAAGAGGTCCTTATATACCTACTTATAGCACATCACGCTTGCCATGTGCGGATTGGCAGACTTCACCTTAGAGAACATTATGAAGAACTTTCGGGCATGCAGCGTTCCTCAAGACGATTTCCTTCACCGTTAAAGCAAGTGATCTATTTTAGTTGCTCAAAACGCACACAAGTATCTCCGAAAATGTATGCGTAGCTCGGGATTCGATCCTGGGATCCCCGAATAGGGGCTATGCTATCTCCACTTTTATATGCGTTGCGTTCTCGTTTATTTAAATGCGCCTGGAAGGGAGTGGCAACTGGCAAATGTGCTTCCATCATAGCAACACCAGGGTAAACGCTATTTTGGTCTGGTTTCCGAGTTACTTAATTGTGACAAATACAATAACATCCTTATGGTGATTAATTAACAGATTAAAGGTTCCTTATTAAAACCAAATTATGGTGAAATATCATGTATTTCTGAAATAATTCCAATAATAACTATGAAACAATGCAGTAAACAATAAAGCAGGATTTTCCATGTAGGTACATTCCAAAATTAATTTAGTCCGTTGATGCGTTCCTATAGGGTAGATGGAAAAATGTACGATTGTTTTTGCTAAATAACTTAGACTTTTCAACAAACTTAACACGTTCCGGGACAGTACGTCGAGAGGCGGGCCGCAAATTCCTATATATTACGACACAACGTCTGTCGACGGCTGATTTTGAGCTTCGAAATATGACAGCCCGTCGAACAACGGGCGTCAACCATAGAATATATAGTAGGCTGA
Source organism: Erebia ligea (assembly GCA_917051295.2). Taxonomy (NCBI): domain Eukaryota; kingdom Metazoa; phylum Arthropoda; class Insecta; order Lepidoptera; family Nymphalidae; genus Erebia; species Erebia ligea. The sequence continues at coordinate 16,030,179 of OU785226.1, forward strand.
CGTATTAGTGTCGTATTACAAGAACTTAGAACTATCTAGTGTCACATCGTGAAGTTTTATGAGCACACAAGTAAACTACACGTACACATGCAAACTTGTCTCGTGTTGTGACACAACGGCCTGGGCCGGGTGCGCGTATACGCATCCCCCTACTTCAGTCGGAACTGTGTCACTGCGCGGGACTAGTTACAGGTGCCCAGGATGTCCTGATTCTCCAGCACTGTGTCCAACTTGTTTCAGAGAATGGCATGAAAATTATGAAAATTTTAACAACTAATGTTTAAATGATTGTATTTGAGGCTGATTCCTAAAACATTTTGTGATTTATTATTAAAACAGAGCTATGTATCTGATCTTTTTGAGAATATATTAGTATTTTTAAGAATCGAACTCTTAAGTGAAGTATACCATAAATGAATACCTCAAAATGTTCCTAAACTGATTATTGTGATCTCATATCATATGTGATTTGATTATTTAGTTGTAGGTTATTTTATAAGCTATTTTTAAGTTGATGTTTATTATTCACTTATTTTGTTATATGATTATAACATTTTCTTAGTGAGAGAGTTGTTTTCATAGATACTAATAAGTAACTAAAATTTGATAAGTCCTTTTAGAAATCTTGTTCAAAATGTTAATTGTTACTTATCAGAGCTAATTGTTTTCGTCATCAATCGACAGACGTAGTGTCATATAACACCCCACAGAAAACGCGTGATATGACACCACGTTCGAAGGCGGTCACGTCGAGGAACGAACTGTCGTATCACACAATGTAAAAACTATCAAGGTATATCACAACGTCGTCAGGCGGGGGGCGAAATTGTATGGGGAGTTCATGTGTCAATTTGCATAGGAATTTGCGGCCCGCCTCTCGACGTACTGTCCCGGAACGTGTTAACGTAACGTTACACGTAATACGTTAAACGTAAGTTTTTGTAAATATGATCATTAGTCTCGAAATTTTACCGTGCCTACGTATTTTTTTACTTTTATACGTGCCGTGCCTACGTACCGTAGTAGCGATTTTTTCTAACAGATACCTACTTAGAAATTATGATATCTGTTAGGTACTGGGTAGGTACCTAGTTTAAATTGTAAGGTTAGAAATATTTATGTAGTCTATGCTATGGCCTACGAAATCGAGACAATTAAATAAAAACACCGTATCTAAAACTGAACATTCAATACATTGTAGAGAACGAAGTATGTTACTTAGTAATTTAATATAAAATTATAGAGCAGGAAATACATAATTTGTCATTAGAAATATCGGCAAGGCTAAGCAACTTTCAGTGCATTCTCTCATTCCACCATGACATTGGATTACCATTTATTTTATACTTCACTCGCTTTTACGTTTACCACGGTTCAAATAATTGCCATACCCCTTACTGCTTAGTTGACGACCTCCGTGGCGCAGTGTTGAGCGCTGTTGTCTTGACGTGCGGAGGTCCCGGGTTCGATCCCAGGAATTTATATTTTTCTGAATTTTCCCTGGTCAGGCCTGGTGGGAGGCTTTGGCCGTGGCTAGTTACCAGTTACCACCCTACCGGCAAAGACGTGCTGCCAAGCGATTTAGCGTTCCGGTACGATGCCGTGTAGAAACCGAATAGGGGTATGGATTTTATATAACTGCCATGCCCCTAACAGGTTAGCCCGCTACCATCTTAGACTGCATCATCACTTACCATCAGGTGATATCGCAGTCAAGGGCTAATTTGTAGTGAATAAAAAAAAGCCCCCTACCATCTTATCGAAATTCTGGTCGAAATTCTAAATTATTGTAACACGCCCTCCTGGGGCATATGCAGAACACTAGAATGAGATTAAAAATAAATAACGACTCTTTTTTGTCAGCAGTACAACAAACAGCAATCTGTGCGCAATGGGACATGCGCAGCCATAGATAATTAATTAATTTTTTCACTACTGTCCTGACGTCACCATTAATAGGGATAGGCATCAGATGATCGTGCTTTCTCAATCTCGACAAAGTAGGTTGCTAAAATCCATACTAATATTATAAATGGGAAAGTGTGTCTGTCTGTCTGCTACGCTTTCACGGCTGTTCAACCAATTTTGATGAAATTTGGTATAGTGATAGTTTGTAACCCGGGGAAGGACACAGACTACTTTTCATCCAGGAAAAATAAAGGGTTCCCGCGGGAATCAAAAAACCTTAATCCACGCGGACGAAGTCGCGGGCATCAGCTGTTGATCTATAGTTCTATAGCCTATCAGTGGCATGCACGGGGTTTGAAGCTAGGGTAGGCATTGGTTTGAACTTTTGAAGTCAGAATACCTATTTACTGCCCGTCTTGATATTGACGTATTTCCACTTGAGTAAGGAGTGCTTTTATGCCTCTATGAACTGCACGCCACTGATACCTTAAATCCTCAACTATACGCATTCCCAAAATTACGTCGATCCGTTAACCAACCAATAAACCAACAAACCAATAAACCAACAAACCAATAAACCAACAAACCAACTGAATGATGAAGTATGATGAAGTATGGATACATAGTCACAGTGTTATTTTTAGTCTTACTACAGTGTTTACTACGACCGTAATAAGACCGATAAGATAAGGCGAAACAAATCAAACAAAGTATTGTGAAAGTACTAAGTATATTTGTTGTTTCACTTTTCATAGTAGTTCCGATAGCCAGGTAGATACTAGATAGGCCCAATCAGAGAATGTTTATATGTGATAAGAGATAACGCTAAAGAATTCGGTTCCTTCTTGGAATACTAGATGATGCCCGCGACTTCGTCCGCGTGGATTAAGTATTTTTTAATTCCTGTAGGGCTAGCATGGGCCGGAGATAAAAATGTTATCCCACGATTTTATCCACTGACAAGAGATAAAATTAACTTATCCACTTCTCAGAGCACGGCAACAGGGCAGAGGAGAAGTTTATCCCCGTTTGACATTTCACGGGGACTCGGGGGACTATTTATCCACCGTTATTTAGCGTTTTTATTTATTTATTTAGGAATAAAAAAATTATCCTTTCGTAGGGGAGAAAATTGTCTTGGCCCATGCTAGGGGGGCTGCGGTAACTCCTTACTTCTTAGCCTATGTCCCCGGGATACAATCTATTCTATTTCTGTATAAAATTTCATCAAAATCGGTTGAAAAGAGAAACGTAGCAGACAGGCAGAAAGACAGTAGACAGACAGGCACATAATTTATAATATTAGTATGGATAATGTAGATTCCAAGTATTGGTAGAACAATGGTAGAATGATGTTTACCTGGTGGGAGGCTTCGACCGTGGCTAGTTACCACCCTACCGGCAAAGACGTGCCGCCAAGCGATTTAGCGTTCCGGTACGATGCCGTGTAGAAACCGAGCAGGCGTATGGGTTTCATATAACCGCCGTGCCCCTAACAGGTTAGCCCGCTACCATCTTAGACTGCATCGTCACTTAAGTACCATCAGGTGAGATCGCTGTCAAGGGCTCACTTGTAGTGGATAAAGAAAAAAGAACGATTCAAACCCACTTTTTTTCATCTTTTACGTCATATTCTTCGACCGTAGAATAAGCTTTTTTCAGGACTAAACTTTTAATACAATTTTTATACTCGTGTAAAGGTAAGTCTAAAATGTATTGTAGAGTGGTTTTATAACTAAATGAGTACTAAATATATTATACAGACAGACAGACAGATAGATACTGACTTTCGCTTCTGTAATATTAGTATAGATATGGATAATATGAATTTTCCAAAACGTTTTTCTTTGGTACCTATAAGGTCTCCCCGCCAGCCCATTATTGTATTTGATGTTTTAATAGGGTCGTTTCAGTATAAAACAAATGAACAATTTACGCATACATCGACATATTCCCAAAAAAATTCCATTTTTTTAATCAAGAGTGATTGCATATGTATTATGTGTACGGCTTACTAATTATTGTTAGACCACCCTATATAGGTACACATAATAAGTACATAGGCGCAAAACATTAACAATAATTAAAAATAATTGGTGTAATTAATATGCACAATGAAAATCAATTTGTCATCACACATTGATAAGTAAAAAAAAGCGTATGGAGCACGTGTCTATCGCTGGCCTCATTAAATACATTGTATCGCGCACTTTCTTATCGCTAACATCTGAGGCCCTAGTGAACTAAGTGCGTGTTCACGTTAAAACACGCAGACGCGGTGGCGAGCGCGTGTAAAGCGCAAAGCTTCGTACTTCGGAAGCTTTTAAAAGAGCAGAAGTTTCCATTTTTTAAAATTTATTATGAAAATTAAGACAATATAAAAGAAAAATATGAAAGAATCATTAAAATATCTCAACAAATGAAAAAGTTATGGAACTTTAAAGTTACCCTTGCATTACGGTCGTGTACCGTCGTCCGTCACACGACCATCGACTAAAGTCGATTCGGGGGCATCATCTATAACTAGAATCTAGATGATGCACTTCGTCTGCGTGGATAAAGATTCTTTATTCCCGCGGGAACTCTTGAATTTTCCGGGATAAAAAGCATCTTATGTCCTTCCCCGGGATACAACCTATTCCTGTACTAAATTTCATCAAAACCGGTTGAACACATGGGCCGTGAAAGCGTTATTTTGATAGGAATAATTCATTCATTCTACCATTAATTCTTATACCTACTATTAACAATTATCTTCATCGATCTAGAAATCATTATTATTATCACGTAATGTCAAAATATTTACTAATAATAATAATATGTCCAATTAATATTTAAAAAAGAAATGAAATTGTAAACCTCTTTGTGAAATTATGAAAAAAAAATTACAATAAACCTCCTGACAAATCATAAAAAAATCAGTACACTACTTAAATTAATTGAGTATATTTTGTGGTTATATTGAAAACAAATTTATTGGCTTTCCTAATGGATAAATGTAACTTGCAGTGCTTTAAATGTAAAATATACTACCTACCTACTTTAATCGTAAAACTAAGAACTAAAATTACCTACTTTATTCGTATATTTAAAATTAAATATTCGTTTAAACGTTATATCATAATAACTTCAAGCATCACTTCCATTATAAGCAACCTCGCTTTTATTATATCACATCCAAAAAAAATAGGTAATCACCCGCTAGGTACGTGGTGCCCACTATACACAAAGAGAATCGTGCGAGGAACGTCCTTAAACGGCCTCTGTGAAAAATGGCGCCCGAGAAAATGAAACTTCCAAAAAAACTGGCTCCGACAAAAAAAACTAACAAACAAAAAACAAACCATTTCGACTCCAATATGAAATATTCAAACGCGGCACTTCGCGTACAATTGTTAGCGCCGCAGCAAACAGAGTGCGTGACGATGGCGTATCACAGAATTTGGAATCCTCTTGTACTAATGCAGTTCCCGAAGTTTCGTTATAAAGGAAGTTACGATAACGTTATTTAACTGCGCTACACGCGTCTATTATACTGTAGGTTTTGCTCTCAGTTTTTCAATTCTCAGCTGTTTCTGACGGATATATTTCGAGGAAATACCTTGTTATTTCTCTGCTCCATCAATAGTTCATCAAATCATAGCTCGTGGTTTACAAAATTGACTGATTACTAAATCTAATACAATTATACATGCAATGGACCTGCCCTGCGGTGGGTTGAGATGAGATTATACAATGGATACCTAAAATTTGGGTTCTTGTAGTCTCCGTTTTAGCGTCATAGTTAGACTTGGTTTTTATAACAGTTCCTTGTTGTTACTTGTTGGCACAAATCGTGCCCGATTTCGCGCATGTTCAATGTAACGTCCTGCAGACCAAGAACAAATAATGAAATAATGCTTTATCGCAGCATTCTCGCGACTTTTTCTTCGACAACGATAAGTGAGATATGGCAAATTTATTGTTCTTGATTTGAAAGAAAGAAAGAAAGAAGAAAGAAAATCTTTATTCGGGGATAATACAAGTACTTACAACAAATAACTAATAATAAAATAAGTGTTTATAAAGAAAAAGAAACGCGTAATGTGACTTGACTTTGCTGTCATGTGTGTGGATATTATGCCGTAAAGCTGTCAGGCCACGCGTTGTGAGCGCATCAAACCTTAGCGTGTGACTTTACGATGTAACCCCGCTCATTAAAGAAGACCTAGCTAAATGTTACCATTGCTCGATATGTGATACTTCTCTTCGATTCTTATGGGTTCCTCTGAAGTCGGTCATGTTAAAGTAGATAGAAAAAATGTACGGTGAGATCAGCGGAGTGGCCTTGGCTCCGCGCCGTCGGGTACGTGCGTCTAGAATTGGCCACCGACAATCAATTTTATTTTCTTTTTCCTAGTAGTCTTCATTTGGCTGTCTTTATTGATAAGTGAACTCAGAAGTTAAGTATGCTAATCTTAAACAGACGCTCCCTAAAATCTTAGACTACAAAAATATACCTTTAGATGTCGCCCCCGACTACGTCCGTTTGTGTTTAGTTTTTGAAAAATACCGTGGAAACTCCTTGAGTTTCCGGTATAAAAAGTAGCCTATGTTCGTCCCAGGGATGCAAGCTGTCTGTGTATCAAATTTCGCCAAAATTGGTACAAAACTGGGACGTTATACAGCGTGTCAAACAATCGGACAGACGGGCACACTTTAGAATGGATATCACTGTAAGTTCATATATTAAGTACTTCTATGCACCGACTTTCAAAGTTCAAAAGCATATTCAAACTAAGTAAGCTAAGCGCAAACCTATTTTCAATCGAGTGAAGCTAATGACAAAATCTAGTTGTTTTATAAATGCTATAGGAACATAATATTATGTGTGGTATCATGTATGAACGTAATCACACGGAAACAAAAGCCATTCAAATTCAAACGTGTCGCTATGAATCGCATTCATTAATTGTTATGTACTCAAAATTATGCTGGTGTAAGTGATATTGTTTGTTTTCTTTACGAGCTTACAAGGACTCCTACTGGCAATAAAATCTTGCCGAGTTAAAGTTAAAGTTTTCTTAATAAACTTTTACTACCATTGATTCTAAATATTAGTATTACTTACTTCCTCGTGTGTGAAGCACTGTAATAAAATTATTAAAAAAGATTCTAAATACCATTCCTGCCAGGAAGAACCAGTGAAATACTCATTCTATAAAGACACACAAGTAAGTATTAACGTTAATAATTATTACTTGTAATGAAGAGATAAATGATGCCCGCGACTTCGTACGGGTAAATTCCTTCACGATGCAAACTATCTCTATAACAAATTTCATTAAAATCGGTTCAAAAGACGGCAGTTAAAGCGTAGCAGAAAGACAGTATATAGACTAACAAACACACTTTCGCATTTATAATATTACTTAGTATAGATAATGAAGGTTCCAAGTATTGCTGGAGCGAGTCACACCCACTTTTTCATCTTTTAAATAATCTTCGACCGTAGAAATAAGCTTTTTTCAGGAGTAAACTTTCAATAAACTTTTTAAACTCGTGTAGAGGGACGTACTATTACCTATTCTATGGTAGAGGTAAGTCTAAAATGTATTGTAGAGTTGTTTTAAAACGTAAACTAATTGAATGATAGGCAGCCATGGGTATGAATTATTGTTTCAGCGGCTAATTTTGTTATATTATAAATATAATTATGTAATTTCCTATAATTGTGAGATGGTGATAATAAAAAAAAAACCCCGGCTGGGTTTGTTGTGGGCTCTTCTCAGACCGGGGCGCGTTTGGAACCCTCGTAGCATTAGTTTTAAGATACCTACCGTAGTTAATTATCACCATCAAGTCTTATTCTTTGTAAACAAGACGTTCAGAAGGTGTACTTTGTAGGTAACTATTTTGAATAAAGATGTTTTGAGTTTAAGGCGCCAGCGGAGGGCTAATTGCTCATACAAACGTAATACCAAAATAATTAGTAATTCGAGCATATTTCCTCCATATTATGCGATTATTAAGATTGAACTTGTATTTATCTAGGTCCCTGGATAATTATTTTTCCAAAATACTTTCCCAAAATTAAATGTAAGCACATTGCGTTTTGCATGTTTTTGCGACATAAACGACATGTTTTCTCCTTATTTGTTTCATATTAAAACCAACGATATCTCACGTACTAATTGATCAGGAACATAGCCTATATTGTCAAGTTACAGAATAACAACACGAAGTTAAAAACACAACAATTTTTCATTCATCATTTTTGGTATTCACGGAACAAGACTAAATGTATAACAAATTCTGTACGCTCATATTGCTATCGCGCTTGCACGCGATCATGTGTCTTCAGCCAAATAGGGATAGCAATATACCGGCAAATTTATATTTGCGGTTCGAGTAGAAGTTGCGAGCGGCGGTCGCCGGTCCCTTAAGTTTTGAGTTTGAGTTTTATAACTAAATGAGCACTAAATACCTATATTATACTAGCTGATGCCCGCGACTTGCCCATATACATTTATCGCTAGTATTTGTGTATGGCAAATGGCCTTTGTCCATAAACAAAATAACAATTTCCTCAAATAAATGGAATAACCATTTAAAGGTTTTTCCTATTCAGTAGAATACTTAGAATAACAACTAGATAATAATAATTGAAAAACAGGAATTAAGGAAAACCAGAAAACCATTAATAGGATAGCCTGAAATAAGACAAGAATGCGGTCGGGATATTCATACATTTATATACATACACAGCCTAATTAACTATTTTTACGCCAACCGGCAAACGCAGCTCAATGTAACAAATATTTCTTTTAAGGTAGGTACCTACACTAATAAATAAGCGGTAATTAGGACTTCTAATAATATTGTTAGTAGAAGGTATACTTATTATACAAAAAAATTAATAACACCACTTTAATAAATCTATAAGTACTTATTAATGTTATAAATGCGAAAGTTTGGATGGATGTATGGATGGATGTTTGTAACTCAATCACGCCAGAACGAATGAAAGGATCTGAATGAAATTTGGCACAGAGATAGATTATAGTCTGGAATAACACATTTAAAGCGAGCCTGACTCAACTTTGCCTATCTTTGTTTATCCCGCCCGACTTCAACATAGTGTTTGAAATCAAAATTATTTTTTCATCATACCTATTCGAAAAACGCATATTGGCTTCAGAGGATAGCGGGAGCAAAGTGTAACTTGTAGGCCCATAGGACTTTTCATTTCTCTCTTCTGATTGGTCCGAAGTCACGTCATCAATTTGTTGATCGAATATACGACTTTGCATTTCTCTGTTCTGATTGGTCCGAACTCACGTGATCAATTTGTTGATCGGATATACGTCATTACATTTTATTTAAACTTTAAATATACGTCTAAATAATGTCTATACAATTACATAGAAGGTTGATAGGAGTATCTTCTGATTGGTGCTTAAACGTATAGGTAATGTCCATACATAGTAGGTTGATACTCCTAGCTTTTTCTCATACGTAATGATGAAAAATAGTGTGTGTCACTCGGGGCCAAATTTTTTGTTCTCGGGCGGCGTATATTGAATTCCTCGCTACGTTCAGGATTCTACTTTAGAACCCCTCGCTACGCTCGGGATTCTACTATAGAATCCTTCGCTTCGCTCTGAATTCAAAATAGCGCCCTCGGGGAACAAAAATTTTCTTTGGCCCCATGTAACACAAATAACTATTTACTTTACAGTGGCTTTGGAAGTCTTTTAGAAAGAATTTTTATTTTTAACTTTTAAGTTAAACTGTACTCATTAGTTCAAACTGCGATGATGAAGTCCATGTTCGGTGCCTTTAATAATAATTCACTATCAACAGTTTCCCCACGGCTTAGGAGTTGCAGCATCAGGGTTAAGGAGTTGGGACTTGGGTTTAAGTATGAAGTCGTTGCTTGACACCTACAATATGAATTTACCATCAAAACTCCCTATTTTTGAGGATTTCTGTACCCTGCCGCGTCATGATTAAGGATTTAGAGTCAGAATTTTTTATGGGACCACCTCGCGAGCTTTCTCTAACCACTGAAAAAAAAAACATTTTCAAATCGGTTTAGAAACCACGGAGATATGCACCAAAATACATTAAAAAAAATAAAGATACGCGCCGAATTGAGAACCTTCTCCTTTTTGGAAGTCGGTTAAAAAATAACCGTCATTTAGATGCCACCATCTTTGTCAAGGTATTTTATAACGCGAAAGGAGTACTATAGGATAAATAATATTAAAATTGACTACAGGGTATTTTTGTTTAATTTATTAAACTTTATAGTTTTAGTAGCATATACTAATACACAGAGTAGAGAATAGAGATGTACATTTTAAATGTATAGAACGTTATAACCTGTGATTTTAGAAACGAGTAAGGTAACTAGGTATATAAAAAATACTTAAAAGCTTTTTTTAATGTACATTTAGGTCATTATGGAGTTACACCGAAGCTATTAAACCTATTCCGAAACAGTCTTAAGTCATCAAGGACTACTATACCATAACTCTCGAGGAAAATGGTGCGAAATGATTAGCAGTGTTTACTTGTTATTGTTAACACAGATAAACAATCATACAGAGAACTTATAGACATATTATCAACTTAAGAAACCCTCGTTAAATCTTACTTGAATTAAAATATTTTTGTTTCAAAAATGGCGAACCGAATGGGTACCTAATGCTTTCGATTTCTGCATTATGCATAGTACGTATGTATGATGAAAGTCACATGAACCTCATTATATTATACGCATTTGCGATTATCATGATTTGAACTGTATAAAGTGTTCTATTCAAAATTTCATTGGCTGTAGTTTAGTTGTAGAAAGAGTCAAAAACAACTGTCAAACTACTCATAACTTCGGTGCTCGACATCTATCGGTTCATATCCGACATGATATCGTCAGCATTACTGTGATATATACTGATAGGGATGACAACGACGACGTAATGCTAATAATATTGATTACACTTTCCATAGATTACAACCAAAATTGGTGTATTGTAGCCATACATGCTAATATATAGATTATAGGCTATTGTGCCATTAAATTTAACTCATTTAAAGTTTACACAGCCCATATTAAATACAACAATATGTATACGTCAACACTTAACAATTAACTAAATTAAAAAAATTATAATTATTATAAAATTGCATTACAAGACAATACTTATTATTAAATTAAATTGTAAAATTGGATTTCAAAATAGCATTGTACATTGTAGCCACTGAGAACGTCATAATCCTGCAGGAGGTTTTTGAAAACAAACAGGATTACATAGCAGCACAGTCTCTTGTAATGTTGGGCATTTCTGATCTGTACGATTGTCAAACTATGTCATTATTAATAGCCACATTAAAGTGTAGTCACGTGGTAGTGAAATATGTCGTTAGGTACCATGGCTAAGCTAATTAACGCGTATCAACAGAACAAGGAAATTATAGGAGGCGGTAATCAACGGTTGTAATCAACAACATAAATAATTAATATCCATAATAATTATGGTAATATTAAGAATATTGTTTATGATGCAAGATTGCGCCTCGTGTGTTACTTCGCTGGCTTAACCGCTTACCATCTAGACTGCATCATCACTTAACACCAGGTGAATTCGCAGTCAAGGACTGAACTTGTAGCAGAATAAAAACCAAAATGGAAATACGGATGTGGAAGCTACGTAAAACCGTTAGGTCAAGTTGAATTCGAAATAATTTTCACCACGTTCTAGAAATTTTCCATGCCTGCTGAAAGAGGAAAAAATATTCGTTTCCATTATTCATAGAAAAAAAATAATCATGTAGTAGGTAGATTCATAACGTAATCCCCAAGGCCATACGGAAATCAGGCTGTAGAGATAGACGCGTAAACGTTACATACATAACTAAAATGCCGCATTGTTGATGATCGAATAGAATATTTTTCTATCCTGTTTCAAGAAATAAGGTAGGTATTTTTACATATAAAGTCACGATAAATCTATATAAATGCCCCAACATAAGGAGATACCTGGAAGGTGCGAGAGTGCACCTGTGTTTGCGCATACATCAAACACTTGTGCATATCTCCCTCGCTGATGGCTAATCTCTGGAGACAGGCCGCCGTGGCCTAAATTCGGTCGAAAAAACAATAAAATTACCTACGAGTATAATATATTCACCCCCACTGTACCAAGCTAGCTTCGTCACTCGGCATCCCAATGGAGACCAGAACGCTGAAACGCGGTTCTATTTGGGGCTTCATCCACCAAAATGAAAGGGGAATAAAAATAAGAGGTAGAGCCTTCAATGGAAGGACAGCCTCACACGCCATGGAAACTTCATAAAATCTGCTCATAGCTCTCCCAGCTGATCCCATGATAGAGGGGATGACACCAAAAAAAAAAATCCCCCACTGTACCTACGGTCGCGGTCTTACCAAATTAGAATAGTACTTATTTAAAGTCTTAAACGCATAGACAAGGTATTTATTACATTTCGAAGTTATCAAAAGTTTTCAAACATCGAATTCAACAAAAAGAGTAATAAAAATCATTTTCTAATTTCAAGTTTGAGTTTTGACACATTAGTATCATCGCATTTGTTGACAATTACTAAAAAAATATAGCGATATTTTCTACATCTTTCATGATGGCACAAACCATAGATTTAATTTGGTCTCGCTGGGAGCGCAGCGGATGATAAATCTATGGCACAAACATGGCAACCGATCGTGGCGCGTTCGTAGTCACGTGATTCTTTTTAAAATTTTATCAATTATTAATTGTTTATTATTAATTGTTTTTTTAATTAAGAGTTTTTTGCATCTACTATTTATTCAATTTGTGGTAAAGTTTTAAAATACATAAAAAATTCGATAATTTTTTAAAATTCAACAACCCAATTATGAACCTTAAGGTGGTAAACATGTTCTGACCGCGACAGTACATGATAAGTGAACCGTAAAGGGCCTGTTTACTCCATGTGTTCCGGTTGCGCAACGCCCAAATCTCATAACTGATAGCCACTTCGATTCCCGCCCGGGTTATCAGCTATTACGTAATACTTCTGAAGGTTGTGACATAGTTTTCTTCGTTCTATTTTATCTATCGAGTGGCCCCTTCAATAGCTCCAATACTATGTCCAAAATTCATTTGATAATCGACTTTGTGTTTTATTATGTAAGGTTTATAAAATAACCTTGTTACACGTTTATTTATAACTAGATGATGCCCGCGAATTCGTCTGCGCGAATAACGGCTTTTAATTCCCGTGGGAACTCTTTAATTTCCCGGGATAAAAAGTAGCATATATCCTTTAACGGCATGCAACCTATCTCTCTACGAAATTCTGTCAAATCGGTTGAAAAGCAGCAGACGGTTTGATAGACAAACGATCAGACAAACAGACACAATTTCGCATTAATAATATTAGAATGGATATATTATGTACTTTTAGGTGGCAACCATTTCTAGGACCTTTGGAAATTCTTTCATAGACGCTAAAGTATCATTGATTCTAAAAATAATATAGAATGCGTGAAAAGACACACTTTAATTATTATGATGAGAGATTGTAGTCAGAATTTAAATCATACGTACATCCCATCGCCCCCCGCTATTTTTGTCTCATCAGGAAAGTTTCCCTACTTTAGACTATACTCTCTATTATATACATCTATAATGTACAGTATTTTCATAAATTAAGTCGTGCGTTTCATGGTCGTTATAATAGACGACGAGCTGGCGACGATTTCGGGAAGGTCCTTTTGGCAAGCCGAAATTGTGAAAAAATATAATTTCGTCAATTGGCAAATTCAGTCCAGCCATCTGGTAGAGCGTTTCCGGTTATTTCGCTAATGCGCAGCATTTGCAAACAACATTTTGCAAAAAATTACCAAAAAAATATTTTTTTGGCAACTTTTTTTTTATCTTTTAATTTAGTACTTATATAATTAGAAAAAACAATCCCAGACGTTTTTGTCAGTAACAAAGTATTACCAGACCTCTTCAAAAATATTTTTTTTATATTTCCAAAAAATATACTTTTGGCAATCTGAAATTTTAATATTTATTCAGTAATTTCAATAATACCTGCAAATGACCAGTCAAATTTTGCGGTTTTAAACAATTCCCAGACGTGAATAAAGTTTTCAAATGAGTACGACATACGAAATAACCGCAAACGCTCTATCAGACTGGCAGGGCTGGATTCGTCAATTGACGAAATTATATTTTTCACAATTTCAGCTTGCCAAAAGGACCTTCCCGAAATTCGTCGCCAGCTCTTGGACCATAAATAGTGCCACCATCACAACAAATTAGAGTGATGCACGTCTTCGTGGATTAAGCTATCTATAAAACTAGCTTTTGCCCGCGACTTCGCTCGCGTTAGATTCGATCTTCATACCTACAAATTTCAAAGCCCTGTTTCACCCCCTTATTCTTTCTAGAACTGCCTCGTTGGTCTAGTGGTTAGCATGTTCGACTGCGGCCGACGAGGTCCCGGGTTCGAGTCCCGGGTCGGGTCACAACAAGTCTGGGTTTTTCTGACAAGAAATTCTCAGTGCTAACCCGGAGTTAGGAAGTTGGCGGTGTTGCACCCCCGTGCCTCGGAGAGCACGTTAAGCCGTCGGTCCTGCGCCTGATCTCTCTCCGGTCGTGTCGGATTTTCCGTCCCATCGGGCTATGAGAGTAAAGGAACAGAGAGTGCACCTGTGTTTGCGCACACACTTGTGCACTATAATATCTCCCGCGCAGATGGCTAATCTCTCTGGAGATTGGCCGCCGTGGCCGAAATTCGGTCGGGAGGGAGGACATTATTATTTCTCAGCGGATTCCTACGTCATTTAATAGCTATGCCAAACTTCAACCCGATCCGTCCAGTGGTTTGAGCTGTTCGTTCATAGATCAGTCAGTCAGTTAATTCTATATTTAGATGTAATAATAATTATTATCAGAATGGTTGACAATACTATCTAGACAATAATAAATAATTAATGATGTCAAATGTATAAATCCGATTAAAGTCGATCCGAATTTAGGTAACCTACATTAGAAAGAGAGTGTTAATGTGCTTTGATAAGCCCCTCCAGTCAGTAGGAGGTTATCAATGCTCATATTTGACTACACCTATTTTGATGCGATAACGACCGACTAAAATAATTTGCCAGAAAATTATAGATCACGATTCACGACGTATTTAAATAGATGGTAATTATAATCAACTAGTTGATACCCGTGACTTGGTCCGCGCTGAATAAATGTTATAATTTTCCGGGATAAAAAGTAGCCTATGTCACTCTCCAGGGCCTCAAAAGATATACCTATTATGAGATTTTTTGCATGGGTATCCATGCAAAAAATCTCATAATATATCTTTCTACTCATTATATTCTATTCAAAGAAACTAAAGCTAATAGTTTCAAGGACATTACACTAAGTGATAAGCCAGATCTCTTGTAGATTAAATATCCTATCACATCATATTATTATACAGTGGTCAACCAAATGTACGAAATATTTATACCTTTATGTTATGACAATAAGATACAAAATAGAGTGGGATTAATTCGTTGACTGGACGCCCTACGCACAAGGAATAGTCGTGTAGGGCGACCATGTATATTATTTTATTGATATTATATTCTCGAAAAGGACATTTAAAATGTTCCTAATAATTTTACAATAAACTTGTGAAAGCTGGGAGTGCAAAATGGCGGAAAGGTTTTAAAAATGGGTTGGGTACCTACTACCTACTCCTGAATTTATTAGAAATACTAGCTGATGCCTGCGACTTCGTGCGCGTGGTATGAGATTTTTTTGGCTCAGCTGTTCTGGCGTCATTGAGTAACAAGCATCCATCCATCTATCCATACTTTCGCATTAATAATATTAGTATTGATTGGCGAATTGACGGTTAATCATAATTTCACCGATTTCGCACTACTAATATTTGTAAGTATAGATTACTAGCTGATGCCCGCGACTTCGTCCGCGTGGAATCAGTTTTTTTTAATTCCCGCGGGCACTCCTCAATTTTCCGGGATAAAAGTAGCCTATGTCACTCTCGTCCTCAACCCATGCAAAAAATCACGTCGATCCATTGCTCCGTTGCAGCGTGATTGAAGGACAAACCAATAAACAAACACACTTTCGCATTTAATATTAGTATGATTTTGTGCCTTGAGTTTTGTATGGATTTAAATGGCTGGTTTGTGGCCACCCTAGCCGTGTGCATTGTCGGCCACGTGCGACCCGGTGTGATATTCAACCCGCTCGCCTGATGTTTCTAGGGTTACGTAACGTAATGCCAACTTTCAATGTCGCCGCGCGGAGTGCGTTTTACTGGTTCTACTATCCTCATTCAGCGAATCAAATAAATATTATAAATGTGAAAGTTTGGATGGATGTATGGATGTTTGTTACTCAATCACGCTCCAACGGCTGAACGGATCTGGATGAAATTTGGCACAGAGATAGATTATAGTCTGGAATAGCACATAGGCTACTTTGTATCCCGAAAAATTAAAGAGCTCAATAATTATTATTTAAGTGATCAAATGTTATGATCTGATACCTGCATGCATCGATATATATGTAGGTACCCACTAGATGGGCCCTTTCATAGAAAAAAATTGGGCGTCCGACCTGTAGAGCGCGCTCCACACCTGTATAAGCCTGTCTTTGTCCCCGCCATAGCGCTGTCCCGCTTTTCAGACTAGATGGCGTTAGTAAAATAAGTCCACATTCTTTGTTTGACGGCCTGTCTATGTAAATTGAGGTCGTTGCCTGCATGGCTTTAGTTGACAGAAACTGTAAGCTAGAAACAAATCACTCACTACAAGCACGTCCCCCCTCTCAGCCTGAGTAAGGTTTGGCCATAGTCCACTGTCCAACGCAGGCCCAGGTGTGGACTTCACACGCCTCTGAGAATATTATGGATACCACTCAGGCATGTAGGTTTCCTCAGGAAGTTTTCCTTCACCGTTATAACCAGTTATATTTAATTACTTTAAACGCACATAAGTCGATAAAGTTAGAAAGGAGAGCCCAGGAAATGCGTGCATTTTAAACTTAGGACCTTAGATATCATTTTTTGAGTATTAATTTGTAGGTAATGTTGTATCCTTAGTTGGTAAATCGATGACCTATATATTAAATTCATCCATTTTTATATGCATCCAATACATACTCGTAGGTATATCTATACTTATCTATACTTATAATAAAACTGTAACATGTCCAATTCTGTACATTGAAGATATTTTGAAAATTTTTTTTGGAGGGCACTCATTATTCGATACTGAAGCCAAATCTGTAATTTTTTTCATTTTTGTCTGTCTGTCTGTCTGTCTGTCTGTCTGTCTGTCTGTCTGTCTGTCTGTATCTTGGCCGCGCATCACGCCGAAACTACTGAATGAATTCAAACGAAACTTGGCACGATTTGAGCCTATACTATGAGGTAGGACATAGGATACTTTTTATCCCGAAATTGGACCCCCAAAGGGGTGAAATAGGGGTTGAAAGTTTGTATGAAAGTCCTTCGTTTCTCAAGATGGTTTACAAGTTATATCAACGAAACTTTTTATTTTAGCTTACGGTAATAAATAAAGAAGTACGTGTGTCACAGTTTTTCAAAATTCCACCCCTAAGGGGGTGAAATAGGGGGTGAAAGTTTGTATGAAAGTCCTTCATTTCTCAAGTTATAGCCATGAAACTTGGTATATGAGCTGCGGGTTAAAAATGAAGACAAACGTGTCACAGTTTTTCAAAATTCCACCCCTAAGGGGGTGAAATAGGGGGTGAAAGATTATATGAAAGTCCGTAATTTCTCAAGTTATATCGATTAAACTTGGTATACAAGCTACCGGTTGAAAATAAAGAAATAAGTGTTTCACAGTTTTTGTAAATTTTACCCCCGAAGGGGTGAAACAGGGGTTGAAAGTTTGTATGAAAGTCCTTAATTTCTCAAGTTATAGCCATGAAACTTGGTATATGAGCTGCGGGTTAAAAATGAAGAAATAAGTGTTTCACAGTTTTTCAATATTTCACCCTCAAAGGGGTGAAATAGGGGTTGAAAGTTTGTATGAAAGTCCTTCATTACTCAAGTTATATCAATGAAACTTGGTATTCAAGCTACCGGTTAAAAATGAAGAAATATGTATTTCACAGTTTTCGTAAATTTTACCCCCGAAGGGGTGAAATAGGGGTTGAAAGTTTGTATGAAAGTCCTTCATTTCTCAAGTTATATCCATGAAACTTGGTATATGAGCTGCGGGTTAAAAATTAAGACATACGTGTTTCACAGTTTTTCAAAATTTCACCCCCAAAGGGGTGAAATAGGGGTTGAAAGTTTGTATAAAAGTCCGTTATTTCTCAAGTTATTTCGATGAAACTTGGTATATCCACGCGGACGAAGTCGCGGGCATCAGCTAGTAATTAATAAAACTGATGATATTTTTTTTTATCAACTACAGGTGAGCCCTTGACTGCGATCTCACCTGATGGTAAGTGATGATGCAGTCTAAGATGGTAGCAGGCTAACCTGTTAGGTGTATGGCAGTTACATTAAACCCATACCCCTAAATCTGAAATCTGATCTAATTATCTTTAATCTGAATCTAAATGAATATCTCATGAAGATAGAGAAGAGGAGATTCATGCGATTGTAAGTCCTTTATTAGATGGCTAGGCTCAGGAGATTGACTTCAATCACTGGGTAGGGATAAGTGTAGATAATTTTTCCACTCATCCCTACCAGCAGGGATAGATGGAAAAAAAATCCCCTTTTTTCCCAGATATCCACCAGTGACAACTGGAGCAGGATAATTATTAATAACTAGCTGATGCCCGCGACTTCGTCCGCGTGGATTGAGGTTTTTCGGTTCCCGCGGGAACTCTTTAATTTTCCGGGATAAAAAGTAGCCTATGTGCTATTCCAAACTATAGTCCATCTCTGTGCCAAATTTCATCCAGATCCGTTCAGCCGTTGGAGCGTGATTGAGTAATAAACATCCATACATCCACACATCCATACATCCATACATCCATACATCCATCCAAACTTTCGCATTTATAATATTTATTTGATTAAATTAAGTGGGTAAATAAATAAAATTCAATTTAATTAATTCCAATAATTATAATGAACAACCGCATAACGCATTGGTGTCAAAGAAATAGCGGCGGTCAACGCAATATAATACGAGTAATTGCCTATTACAAGAAAGCTTTCGCCTTTCAAACAAACTCATTGGCAAATCCTTGTTGCAAAATATTCGCAAAAGAAACCAGTTATGCAAGGAATCAAATTGCTTTGCAACAATCTTCTGTTAGGATGAACTGCTAACGATGCTAACCTAAACTAATCTATTGCTAGTAGTTCCCAAGTTCCCAAGTTCCCTCAAGGGTATTAGGTGAGGGTAGTGATCCTGCTTGGCAATTGGCACGTATTAAATTTCAAGATGAGGCTCGCGATTACGAGGATTAGTCCTGAGGGACGCTTTGATTTTCCAAAATATCCACCACCACCACTGCAGCCCATTAACGTCCCACTGCAGGGCACGGGCCTCCACTCACATAGGAGAGAGGGAAAATATGGTGCAAACTACCTATCTTTGGTCAAATTATAATTATGCACAAACAAAACTTGTTTCTCCTACGAATTGGATGTTTAGCGCGAGTGTTTTTTCTCGTTCTTTCCATAGTGTTCCGCCTTTAGGAAAATCGCAAAACATTTTAAAGGGCCAGCTAACACGTGGTACCTTTCATGTACCTATCTAAGTTGTAATAACAAAGTGGTCTGACTGCTGAAGGCCTAGTCCCACTACAGAGCCAACGCGCGGCGCGGCACTTTGCGGTACGTATTTTTTGTATGAGGTTGTAAATGGGGCTGGGCCCACTTAAGCGACGCGGCACGGAGATGCCCTGCGCGACGCGGCCCAGTAAATACTCATACAAATAATAATTGCTGCTACGTGCCGCGCCATTCATCTCAAGTGGGTCTAGACCTTGATTCTGGTTTTAGTACCGGTTATCTAGTACAAAATCCACAGTATCTTGTTAATTACTGGTGACATACATGAATAATATTATTATTGTCGGCGGTTGATTTATTAACTTGCTAGTTTTTGTTAAAAATCATTTTTTAAAATTAAAACCGGTTGATTTTAGACTTTCGCTTCTTAGCCTTAGCGGTGATATAAATGTGTGGTTAAAGGTCTTATGCGCCGAATTAATACATCATGTTTATTACAGTGAGAAAGAAATATTTGCCCGCAAAAACCTTTCTGTCTAGTACTAATTAATAACATAACTTCAAAACCTTTCTCCATACGTACAAGCAAGCTTTTATTAAATGCTTTTGAGTAATCCAAGTACGAATTCCACCACTGGTTCATAATGCCCTTGCTACCGAGAACAAGTAAGAAACACAGATTATAAGCCTACATTGTTACAGTAGAGCAGTAGCGGACTATGGTTAAGGTGGGGCCACTATGAGAGCCTCGGATCGTTGAGAAATTCTCATTCATCAATTCAAAAATATTTAGAACAACTTTGTAATTGAAGGTTAGGGTTAGGTTAGGAAGGTAAATCATCGTTTCTGTAAAATTAATGAAAAAAATCATCGCGTTCGCTTCGCTCGTGTTAATTCCATAGATCACATAATAATAATTTTCAGTTCGTTTCCGAAACAAGGTAGGATTAATTCTACAATGGGAAAAAATAGCTTGTTTCGGTCGCGAAACGTGGTTACTAATTTCTTGTTAACTTTCATTTGTTTGTTTGTTTTAAAGTCTTTATTGCACATAAAATACAATGTTCAAGGCGAATTTAATACCTAGAGGTATTCTCTTCCAGTTAACCTTTGGTAGTGGGGACAGGATTGAAAGCTTCTTTACCATAAAAAAAAAAGCTAAGAAGGGATCGAGGGCCTCATTCAGTGATTCGTCCCCGGGACTGGGACTGTCTTTGTCCGCCTCTGGTGCAGAGGAAAACTGTACTTAATTATTTTATAATTACCGCGTGTAAAGTGCAGTGGGTGTGGTCGATTCGCCTTTCGCCAACTTCTATTAATTCTATTGAACATTATGACACAAGTGTGATGTCAGACGACATTGCAATGAATCACGAACCCGTTAAAGGGCTCTTGCGCAATCTTATATTAATTTGATTAACATTTCCATTAAGAAACTTATATACTTAAGTAATTTCACGGGCAAAGTCCGAGACATCGACCATACAACCTATGGTCGATGGTCCGAGAGAAGTTTGTGTAAAGGTTGCATTGTAGAGCTTTTTTTTTCGACTACAAGTTAGCCTTTGACTCCGATCTCACCTATTAATAAGTGATGATGCAGTCTAAGACGGTAGCAGGCTAACCTATTATAAGTGTGGAGTATACCCATACCCCAAATCGGTTTCTACATGGAAAAAGTGCATACCGGAACGCGCGTCTTCCGGTTTGCTGTCTGCTACGCTTTAAGTTTAACGGCCCACTTTTTGAACTGATTTTGATGAAATTTGGTATAGAGATAGTTTACATCCCGGGGAAGGGCATAGACTAAATTTTATCCCGGAAAATTCCTCCCGAGCTCCCGCGGGAATAAAAAAATTAAATCAAAGTCGGGGGCATCATCTAGTCCTACATAAAATGAACATTTCATTTCAATGAACCAACGAAATTAGACCATTCGATACAACAATCAACCCTATTGCAAAATAAATTGTACAATTTCTGTCCGATATTGCTATCCATTCCCATCCGTTCCCATTGAGTTTTTCGATAACAACGCAACAAATGTGTTATTGTAACTGGTCCAGTGGGCTAGTAAAGTTGCTACGTGACTCATTTACCTATATACCTATATGCCTAATGTGTTGCACACTTATTGTAAGTCTGTGCACTTAGCATTACATATAGCCGAGACGTTACAGCGTAAGGCTAAGCACGTCAACTCACTAGAGACAAAAAATCTTCATTCGTTCTTCTACAGGGCAGATTGAACTGCCTCGTTGGTGTAGTGGTTACTGGTTAGCATGTTCGACTGCGGCCGACGAGGTCCCATGTTCGAGTCCCGGGTCGGGCCATAATTAAGTATTGGGATTTTCTGACTAGAAATTCTCTAATTTCTAGCCCGGAGTTAGGAAGTTGGCGGTGTTTCACCCCCGGGCCTCGGAGAGCACGTTATAAGCTGTCGGTCCCGGTTGCACTAACATGATAATAGTCGTTTAAGCCAACCCGCATTGGAGTAGCGTGGTGGGTCTAAGCACTAATTCCCTCTCTCCTATGAGAGTGGAGGCCAGTGCCCAGCAGTGGGACGTTAATGGGCTGTACTGGACTGCAGGTTTCCGTAAAGTTCTCGTTTGAAGTTTGTTGTACGTGAGCTGCCTCTCCCGGCCAGAGCTCTCACTCCAGCCATCCTAACTCGCTCCAGAAGCCTAGAATACCGCCCAGGTCGTCGAGGACTTCTCGAACCGAGAGAAAGAAAATTCGGGAAATAATGAAAATGCTTTTTGTATGAACTCAATTTATTATAACTCAAATTCTGTAGGGTCAGCTAGTAATAATAAAGAAAGTAGAGGCTAGTATTTAAAGGGCGGGTCAACTTTAATTGTATAAATTAGGCTTGAGAATCTATTCTCCGGGTAGGAATTTTGTTGAGATGTCATTTCTGCCCTTGAAATATATGTGGTGAACCGCTTGAGACGACGAGCGACGGCTGTCCGCATTAGTGCAGGCTTGTGACCCGTTGTGGTCCCACAGCTAATCGACTTGACACCTCATTGCCGAACCTTAGCTCAACTCTACGACACCTATACTTACTTACTGTTAGATGGAAACTAAATGCGAGCTGAACATGGCATCACTGCCTGCATAGGCTACGGTGCCTGCTGTGCTGCGGCCGATGAGGTCCCGGGTTCGAGTCCCGGGTCGGGCCATAACAAGTATTGGGTTTTAGTGACAAGAAATTCTCAGTTCTAGCCCGGGGCGGATTAAACAAATTCATTAAACGTCAGCAACGCGACGCGCTTGCGGTTCCTCTGGTGCTGCATATGTTCATGAGCGGCGGTAATCACGTCATATCATCAGTTGACCCACCTGCTCCAAACGCTAGGTAAGTAGGTAACTAGGTAAGTACATATTATACGAAAGATCATGTTATATTTTACTGTTTTGAGTTTGGTGCCAATATCAGCAATGACTCAACGCACCATCTGTGAGCATCTCTCGGCTGGCCGAGCCGCCACGTGTCACCGGTGTTGACTGGACCTGGGACAGTGGAAGGCTGCCCGTAACTCTTACGGGAGCGTTACGGGTAGCGGGAGTGGCGGGAAGCGACCTTGGCGCGGCGTGAATCACGGCGGCGAAAGTGGGAGAAATGTGCCACCGCGCCCCGCGCCCACCGCTCACTTTTACTTTCCAGCGTGGCGCAACCGACGGCGGCGCCGGCGCACGCCACTCGCCCGGCGCCCGCGGCCCGCAGCGCCGTCGCGCCGATACCACGCGTCCTCCCGCGAATACCCCGCGCCCGGAACCGTGACTGTGCCCGGATTACAGTGCTAAAGTGCCCCAGCCCTGGATTTACTTGAGTGTGCCGCGGTGAAAGTCGAAACCGGGTCGCCGACGAGCGTTGTGCAACACGCGCGGAACTCGCGCGCGGCCTCGCACTCTCCCGCAGGAAGCGTGTCGCAAGCGTGGAAGTGGCGCAAGCGCCGGGAAGCCGACGCGCGCCCCGCGCGCACCGACACCCTGGAGTGCCCCAGCGACGAACTACCCCCTCCCAACATCATCCCTTGGTAAGAATTTCACGAAACTTTCTCCATTTACCCAACAGTATATCCTACAGTACTCGAAATGGCTGAAGAGGAGAACTTCGTGTTTTTAACTTTAAATGTTTTGAAGTGTGCGGATTAGCTCCGGATAAAAGCGAAGCATCTTGCACGATATAATCTAAGCATTAGAGAACGTGGTGAAGGGGACACGAGAGGCGCGGGCACACTCAAAGTGCCACAATTGGCGTCACCGACGACTGAACTTCGGCTCGGGTGTCGGAAACGCAACAAATAAAGAAGTGAAATATCCAAGGACAATACAACTTTCAAGTGATTTCGCGCGCGGCCGACAATAAAAACTTCGTAACGCCTGCGCAACCTCACGGTCTCACTTTCGACGTCTACGCCGACTCCGCCGAGCCTCGCTCTACGAGTCGCTTTCGATTACTGTTACAAAATCTCTCGACACGTCGTTTTCACTTAAAATTCTCTCATTTCATTAATCATTACGTATTTATTATTTAATGAGTGAAAGTGTCTTTCCCATTTCTAATGTTGTTCCAACCTCTAACTATGTAAAACCGGTTAACGACAACGTTGCAGCTTTGCGTACGTACCTAGTTCACGTAGTAGGAACCTTCTAATCGCCGTTAGCATACTGTCGTTGAGTTGGTGCCACGGAGTAGACCGTTATCTATGGTTGGTGCCATTACAAACAGCACGTTTCAAGCAACTGTCATCATTAAGTAGAACTGAAAGGAACGCGGCCCAAGGCCAGCTGGATAACGAATTTTCGTTTAATATTAATAAATGGCAGCCACGGTCGAACGTGACGGATCCAACGCTTGATGCGGATGCATAGGCTTTGATTTGACTACCTCTCGGAATCACTTTCACGCTGGCTGCAATTACATACGTAATTGAGATTGAAACTGGTCGGACAAGTTAATAAAACTTTGTAACTCAGTATCAGCTTCAGAGATGGTGCGATGGGTATCTTTTCTCCAATACCACCATCTCTAAGAGGTATAGAAAGAAATTCCACTGAGAAAAGCCGACAAAAACTCAGCACTGCACAGCTAGGTACTCTCTTTAAAAAGCAAAATCCCTCTTCATATAGGAACCTTTTGCTTTTTCTTTTCTAAGTATAAAGAGTCTTGACAAGTCAAAACAAAGATATTACACTACATTTCATTAGAAAAGTCTCTTCGATATCCAGACAGCAATTAGGTACCGAGATTTCATGACTCATTAAAAGTTGTTCACGTATTATTGCCATAAAAAAACACTTTATTTACGTGAAAATGAAACTTGTGCACCTTGATTGCCCAAAAATGTAGCAAAATTACGCAACCAGCATACCGAACTTTCGTTTTCACTGATGAATATTATTATATTTGTGGGCGTACCTTTAAACAGCCGAGATTAAGATTTAAGATAAAGATCGTGAATTGCCAGTGACAAAAGTACGAGCACAATGAATATGCTTACAACTTTTTTTAACTTTCACCCAAAGGAATAGTAAGGGAAAGTTTTGTTGGAACATCGGTACGCAACCGAATCTCACGGATGACTACGTTTTGATTACAAAAGGTTTACTGTTGAATACTATAGCTGTGGCTTGTAATAATGTTAGACTATTGAACTAAATAAATGAAGTACCTCGTAAATAGGCTATTAAATTGTGTTTGCTGTAAATATTACTGACAATTACAGCTTAAAATCAATGGACACACTTTGTGAACATAAACTGGTTATTTTATAACCGCTTGACCATTCAACCAGATAAATCTGTGTGGTATACAACCACCTTATCCACCCACTCTTGTGCTGGGTCCTACAGATGCTGGAAACAAATCCCTGTGCGTTCCGCAGTCGACACACAAAAAAATGGTGGGTATGTAAAACTAACTCTTGTAAGCATGGCTGACACAGGTCTTACTGAAAAATGATAAATTATTTTACGTAGGACAATTTAATTACTTGTGTCATGCTAAGTCAAGACTCGATCGAAAGCAGATTCTACTGAGATTTTAAGATCCTACGATTGATTTTAATAAGTAATGGTGATATCCTAGTGGCTTAGTTTAGACGCCTGTCTGCCTATTTCGGGTGGTCAGGGGTTCGATCTCTCGCAGGGGTCACGCATCTCTTACTTTCGGAGTTATATGCGTTTTAATAAATTAAATATCACTACACCACGACCATCACTACACGTTTTATATAGCATCACGAAAGTCCTCTATTGCAGACTTATTTTTAAATGTATGAATTAAAATTACAACACCAATAATTCAGTTTTTACATGTAGTGTAGATTTACCTTTTTTGATAACGACTCATTTAAGTTCTTATACCTATTATGCAAATAACTGCTATAAAACTTAATATTTTTATTTTCCGTCACAAGTAGGTACTTATACTCTTTAACATGTATATTCATATTATCTTTAATATTCATATATATCATATTATTTGTCTAACTTAACCACGCTAATCTAATTAATGATTTGCCTGTGTTAATTCGTGAGAGACTGAAAGTTCTCCATAATGCTCTAAAAAGTCTTTTTAGGTCTTCATGAATTATTTTTATTATTGACATAATTAATTTATTTTTAACTTAAGTTACGTTGTAGTTATTAAGTTTTAGTTATAATTAGTATCCTTATGCAATGTCCACATCGAGAAGACTCAATTGTAAATACCTTAGTTAGTAAATTGTGTCCAATTTTTAACGTTGATTCCATAATATTGTAGTCAGCGTCGTGGCCAAAAAAAAGATGTATGAAGTCTTCAGTCCACACTTGACAAGCGCATAATATGATTCAGATGATTTCAGAAGCCTTTTTTTTCCTATGTCTTTCTTTCCAGTTCTAAGTAGAGGGCCGGCGCGGCGGTTTGTTTGAATGATGTTGATGATGATAATAATTTATAAGATGTGACTGTGACCTTTATAGTGATTGGTGAAATCATAATATGAGTCAGATTGTCTTTACACTGTGTAAATATGTACATTTAAGTCTCTTCCTATAAAAATATTTTCTTGGTATTTGAATCTGATTATGTTTTACATCTTATCACAGTTAGTACCTACTACTACTTACTAGTATTATTACATTGTCATATAGACCAGAAGAAAGATATTACAGTAAACTTGTTGAAAACTGGTGTCTTAATTATTGTATTATATTATAAGTTATAATATAATTTTAGCAGTTAATTTATGACTATCCCTGACAAATTCCATCCTTTCAGTTTTACTGGTAGAAATCGATCTTTGTTGAGAAAAAATAATTAAAAAAAGCTCGTTATTTTTGGATGTAATATTATCAATTATATTTTTTGAAGTAATATTATCAATTATATATTTGTTCGCGCGTGTCTCTATTCTATAGCTATTAGTATGATATGCGATTCGAATAATGGCTGAACAATCAACAGTTTCCTGCACTGAACAAGAACTGTCTATTGGTGATAATTAATAGTGAACTGTCATATTACACGGATCTATTTATCAGAACATTGGCGAGACCTTTCGTTTGTAGCTAAACAATGGCCTATTCAGCGTTTGCAAAATAACTGCGCCCAGAGTTCACAGTGAAATGTCGACAGTAACCTAATTTCGTATTGTGTTCGTTTGACTTTATTCTTGGTATTATTTTGAATTGTTCTCGCATTAACAAGGTTAGTGTATTAGTATTCATAAATCAATTGTGTATTTGACTGCCTCGTTGGTCGAGCGGTTAGGTAAGGTCCCGGGTGCGATTCCCGGGTCGAGCCAATAAATTAGTATTGGGTTTCTCTGTCAATAAATTCTCAGTACTAGAGTAAGAAAGTTGGGAGTGTTTTACCCCCGTGCCTCTGAGCTTTATCCGATCATGTTCGATTTTCGTTACATCAAATTACAACAGCAAGATAATAGAAAGTGCACTTTTATGTGCTCCCGCGCAGATGGCTAATCCTTGGGAAAAAGTCTATCCGGCTCTAGTCTAAAGCCAGCTGGGCCAGCTAGACTTCCTGAAGATAGCCTTCCCCAAAATTAATTGATTGCAATATTACTTAGTATTAAGTGTATTTAATTTAATATAATAAAGCTTCGAATCGTTGACACTAGACAAGAAAGAGTTTTTAATCTTACGGACAGTGAAAGTGCGCTAATACAAGGAAAGATCTCTACCGGGCATAACTAAGGATCTCCATAAAATAAATAGTTTTTTAAGAAACAATTTATTTTATGGTGAGTCAGCAATACCCTTAAACATTAATTTGACATGTAAAATAGAAGTAAACAATAAAACTCTCGTTTAAAGCGAACAATGGCGACCCCTCGAAAGCAAAACAAAGGACGATCAGAAGCCAAAAATAGTCAATGTGGGAACCTTTCACTTGTTACAAAATAAAGTATCAATTGCAAGTAAATTAAGAATAGGCGGTCAAGTGCGAGTAGCCTCCTGAAAGGATTCTGAACCGTGACATAGCTATAGTTTAGTTTTGCTGAACTAAAAGACCTTTACGTACCATATTTCAAGAATGTAGGTCGACGGAAACTATCCTATTAGGTTAACAGTAAAGGCAGTAATACTCTGTCATTAATTGTGATTTTTAATATCGAATTGCACTTTGAAATTAAAGGCCTTGATTTCGTTAAACTAGAAAGTTGGAAACTTAATAATTATGCTGTAGAACATAACTGATATTGATTTCAACTTAATGCCTTTAGCCGTTTCTGAGAAATAGGGCCTTGACATACACTCAACAAAGTTGTAGTCCTAACTTCTAGGGGTCAGTCCTAAATAAAGTGAGGAACCCAAAAAACAAGATGCAATGAAGGCGATTCTCACAGATGCAGAGGTATAATTTATGTAAGTTCGCGGTTCAGATGATATTTGCGAAGTTATCCAATCGCTGTTCTTAGACAATGAGAATGTGGAAGGGAAAGTGAAATGCTGTTGCGTTATCAACGGAACGAGTTTGCGTCGTACAATTTATTATGTTATTAAATAACCGGTTGGGAGGCTTTTGACGTTCCATATTTTAATTGCTATTTTAGGATACTTTTCATTTCTTTGACATTCTTAACAAGATAATTGGGTAACTCGTCCAGGTGCGTATTGTTATCAGTCTGTGTTTTTTTTCAAGGACTTTTTTTATGGTGCCGCTTAGTTTTACTTTTATAGTTATGACTACCTTAAATTCCTTTTTGTTTACTGCTTTCGGTGTTTTTGTTTTAAATTGACGTCATAGTTTTTGCAATACCTAAACTTGTTTTGGGTTGTATCAACTTTATACAAATTTGTTATTACTTTCATCTTTGATTATTTAAAATAGTTTCAGTACCTACTTTGTGAAGGATCTAATTAAGTAATTATTATTAATTTTAAATTCAAATTATCTACACCGCCAGTCTCTAATTACATTCAAACAACATTCTGTGTAATATCAAATCATTAATTTTAATAAAGAATAAACCGAAAGCATGTCCAACGACCTACTTTACATAATTATCTCAAATTTCATTTACTTATTGTGCAATGCTCAGTGACTGCGCTTGCTCGGAACGTGTCACAACGGTGGCATCATTATCAACTTTCATTGCTTTTATTGCTTAATGTCCAGTATTTCTTTCTGTACATTTAGGTTATTTTCTCGTCACCATTCACCATTTTCCTCTTTTAGAAACGATAGTTTAAAATTAAATCAACAGGCATTATCAATAGAACCGTTAAAATACTCTCTTCATAGTACTTTGTTGTATAGATCTATCAAAGTGTGAGTTTGTTTGTCTGTCTGTTACCTTTTCACTGCCCATCCATTCAAGCATTGACGTTTGGTAATAACTTGTATTCTGGAGCCTACTTTAAGAGAGCTCCTACGGGGCTTTTAAAACCCTAAATTCAAACGGACGAAGACGCGCGAATGTCTGGTGACCTTAACAATACATTATACAGTGAAAGAGTAACATCAAAGTATAGTGCAGTAGGTTAATGTGCTCTGGTTTAATGGGCAGGACGCTTTGGGTAATTAAACCGAGTGTGAATGATATCCCAAACATTGCGCTTTTGGTCTAGTCATATGTTAAAGCAATATCTGTTTCAATCATTAACTCTTTCAACTGTTCCAATGTTTGTTTTTCGACTTGCTAGCCGTGTTGACTCATTTCTCATGGCAAAGTCTTATATCATCCATTTCTGTACGTCGATCAGCTTTGTGTTTACGCTGGTGTAGAACAAAATATTGCTAGCTATTGTAATTGTAATGATGAGTATGTGCTCGGAACTGACATGACTTTGACCTCAATTTATACGCATCGATATCTTTGGCATAAGATAACATCTTAATTCTTAAAAACTGCCTCGGCCTAATGATTGAAATCTGTATTTGTTTTTTCAACTGTTACCGAATTTATTTTGTTTCTGTCTATGACGCAGTTAGAGCGTTATCAAAGTAAGTAGCAGTCTCCTATGGCTGTAATCAGAACAAATACATTCATTTCAGTAAAATCGTTCAAGAACATTGCGTCGGAGAGCGGAAATATTTTAGTTCTTTCAATTTACTGCGTCACGATTGTCTCTGCAATTGGATGCAATTCATGCAGTTTTAAAATAAACCATAGAGTGGAATCATCGTTTAATCAGTTAGAGCTAGCGGCAAGTAGGTAACCGCGGCGTAGGCGACGGCGGTACACATTGCAACGTGCCGATTCGAACCCAAGGTCTTTCCTTGTGGAAGAGAACGGAGTTTCCTGCGGCCGCCTATCTCCGCACACACCGACACTCACACGCACACTCGCCCACGTGTCGCTATTCTTTGTGCTCATTCTTTCCTAGCTACCGTTGCGAACCCATCTTCTTTTTGTGCCGTCCGCTGGCGTTTGAAGTCGGAGGCTCCGTGCGTTTCGTTATATAGGCGTCGAGCGATGCGCGGCGCGCAGTACTATGTCACTGGAGTCCGCGCGAGAGGTGGTCTGCAAGGACTGTACCGCGCCGCCAACCTTTTTTTCTGTGCGTGCGATGTTTTCACTTTCGTCATTTTGACCGGGCCAGTTCGATTTGACGTCGCTCGCGCACGGACGTGCCTAGGACCGGACGTTGTGATTATCCTGTGATCGCTGGTGCTGCGGATTGTTTTTGTTTATAAATTATTTTGTGTGAGAAATGGCTGTGATGCAGTGCTAATATGTTCGATAGCGTCCTCTTGAATTTCTACAATGAGATTGCGAATAGAAGTGCACTACAATTGGCAAGGTGAGGTATTGTTTGTTTACTTATAATTCGTGTTGCGCTATGATGTGTGAATTGGTCGGGAGAGCGAGTCTGGCACAACCTTGTGTCTAATGAACGCTCCGCTCCTCATCCGCCACTCGCCTTCGCCTCTGAGCCTCGCACGGAGAGGTTAATAGGTTCACATTAGATGGTGGTTTGCGAAATCGTCTAAGCCCCGCGCCGCGCGCCTCTGTATTTAATGCGCAGGCGACGCTTTTCCACGCTCGATTTCGCGCGCATTTCATGCGGGAAATAGTGACTTTTTAAATTTCTTATATTCCTATATACCCATATTAATTACCCCGTTTCCTTTGGCTCGTCTTGGCGGGGGCACTCCCGTGCCCCCAGATATACATACTATGTTATGGTGGTTGTATATTTTTAATTATTCATGTTGTAATAAGGATGTACCATGGATTATTTCTTAATATTGCTACAAATTGGGAGGTTTATTTATTGTTCTCATAGGATAGGTATATTATTTTAAAATATCGTAATTCTATATTGCAAAAAGTTTATAATATAATTTATTTATAATAAATTTAGAATAATGTATTTTGATGAAAAGATGAGTAAACAAGACCTTCACTTTTATCAATTTTAATGCTTCTGACTATAAAATACAAAAAAACACATATTGTATACATAAAGATACATAATATAGGTACGATTTTTTTTCGTTAAAGTATAGGTATTTTGTTTTTAAATTATTTTATCTTCTAATTATGTAGGTACCTATCATTAACTTAAAAATAATATGATGTACTTAGGTAGGTACATTTATGGAAATTTACTTATATATATTATTGCTCTTGTCCAACTAGGTATAATGCATTGTTAAAACATAACAATAGTAAATACCTACTTATTTATTGCGTTTTTAAAAAACACAAAATAATCCTTGTAGATTTAAGCTTTTTAAAAATATCCTAGAAGCTCTTTCGTTTTCCGGTATAAAAAGTATAATATTAATATGTCCAATTTTATCCACTTTCGATGCAAGCTAGTTACTTAACTCTGTATCGTTTATTCCGACGGGCCTTGAAAATGTAAATTACAAACAAACAAAATATTATGACATTACAATATTAGTAAGTATTCTGTGCCTATTTAAAACATCCTTATTATATTTTGTAAACGCTTATTTTTTTTTTAAATTACTTAAGCTCTAAAATTCAGCTCCACTAGGAAACTGAAAATCGTACCTACATATCTTGAAACTAGATGATGCCCGCGACTTCGTCCGGGTGGATTTAGGTTTTTTGATTCTCGCGGGAACTTTTTAGATTTCCAGGATAAAAAGTAGCCTATGCCCCGGGATAAAAACCAAACCCTGTACCAAATTTCAGCAAAATCGGTTGAAAAGATAGGCCGGGAAAGCGTAGCAGACAGACAGACAGACAGACAGACAGACACACTTTCGCATTTATAATATTAGTATGGATATTAGTATGGATATGGATTTATCAAATTTTAGTATTTGTTGTCCAAATAGGTACAGGATATACCTAACTAATTCAAATAACTGATCAAGTTTCTGGCTCAGCCTTTCAGAAAATTGAGAGTTCAGAGGTCAACTTTGGACGTTAGAAAATCGCCACTTTGAAAGCCCCCATTTCGTCAATTTTAGGGGAAAAATTAAAAAAAATATTTTTGGGCTCTATTCCTAATTATCTTTAAAATGATATGTACCGCAACCCTATATAACGCTATAAAAATATTTTACTTCGCATTCGCTTCTATGAGAGCCCCCCTGAAATAAATATTTTTATAATTTTTTAAGCCATATTCGGCTGGAGGCCATCGGTTTACATATTATATTTCAATTTGAAGTAATTAAGTTCAGTAATTCAGAAGTTATAAGGCTCTGACAGACGGACAGACGGACGGACGGATGGCCAAGTGCAAATTCACCCAAGTAGACTCAGAGACCTTCGATTCGCTCAGTCAATTAGTAAGGATAAATAAATAAATAAGTAAATAAATAAAATCTTTATTTGCAAAACATTACAAGTTTCAAAAATTATAATTTGGCCACTAACTCCCTAAAAAGTAAAGACTGTGTTATGGGAGTTAGCGCCTTCCCTAGTACATAGGTGCTATTTTTGCAATTATTGGCTAATACGGATAACTACTGAACTTCTAATCTTATTTCTAAATCCTTTGTGGGGTCGAGTATACGCTTTTATAACATGGTACCAAAAGAGTTTCTGGAGTTGCCATTACATAAATTTAAAGACTGTGTTAAACAACATCTGTTAAGTCGAGGGTATTATAGTATAGATGATTTTCTCGATGACAAAGTTGCATGGCAGCAACCGGCGTCGCATCCAGCAACCCACGAGTCAGTGTAATACCTATCTACTTGTAACGTAGCGTATGCATTTTAAATTAAGTATGTATGTATACAAATTGTTACATTTTTCTGATTTTGAAAAGAGCAACTGCTAAGTTTCTTGCCGGTTCTTCTCAGTAGAATCAGCTTTCCGAACCGGTGGTAGATTCTTACGACTTACCATATGTGGCACAAGTTGTCCTACATGAAATAAATCATTTTCATTTTCATTTTTTCTAAATGTACCTATGGGCTATGCTAAAGTATTAGGTATATGAATCAGTAGATACCTACTAGATAAGTAAACTAAAGTAAAATTTCTAAATTTCGCATTTATATGCGATAAAAGGTATAATCTTTGGATTTATCGAATATAATTAATGTTGTAACTCCTAGTTAGGAAATAGTTATTTTTACGTTCTACGCATTATTATCATTTTTTTTATCAAACAAGTAACTTGCTACTGTAGAGTGTAGACTGTAGTGTTACCTTGAGGGCTTTATTTAATCTTTAGATAATAATAAATTTATATATTTCGAAACCAATTACAATAAGATCGCTCGATTTCGTAGATAAAATGGCTGTAACAATTACCTATTGATTATCGCTTATTATTGACTAATGTGGGTCGGGGTAATTAGGTAATTCGAAATTTATAAGAGCAGGTACTGCAGTACCTATCTGAGTGATTGATAAAGTACTTAATGTATTGTTGACTGCATGAGAAGATGGATAATAATCTAGATTTTAGGTATGTTGTTTTGATTTTCAAGTAGGTACCGATACCGATTACCGATGTTAGATATTATATTTTAAACATAGCTAAACAATATTACTTAACTAGTAACTACGTAGCTTTTATGTGCAAGCAGTGCTATGCATAGCGTATAATCGTTTATTTTTACGCAATTATGACTTAAATTTAGTTACTTACTCACTACAGTTGAACCAACACCGTCCGAATTCTAGCAAACCCTCCATACCGTTGCAATTGCAAAATAAATAAAAATAAAAAGGATTTTAGTTAACAACTGAAAAAACTCCATCACATTTCATCTACATTTTTGCGTTTAAAATTATAAATGCAATACTTTAAAATAGTGCAATATTAACTATTGTTTGTTAGCTTAGATAAACTATGTAAATCTTATAATATAATTAATACGATATGCAAATCAATTCATAAATACTACAGTCAACTCATAAACACTCTCAACCTTTGAGGAATTATTATACTACTAGCTGATGCCCGCGACTTCGTCCGCGTGGATTGAGGTTTTTAGGTTCCCGCGGGAA
The DNA here is from genome assembly GCA_917051295.2 of Erebia ligea. Taxonomy (NCBI): domain Eukaryota; kingdom Metazoa; phylum Arthropoda; class Insecta; order Lepidoptera; family Nymphalidae; genus Erebia; species Erebia ligea. The sequence goes on from OU785226.1 coordinate 16,064,750, forward strand.
CTCCTTAGTTTTCCGAGATAAAAAGTAGCCTATGTGTTATTCCAGACTATAATCTATCTCTGTGCCAAATTTCGTCCAGATACGTTCAGCCGTTCGGGCGTGATTGAGTAACAAACATCCATACATCCACACATCCATACATCCATACATCCATCCATCCATCCAAACTTTCGCATTTATAATATTTATTTGATTCAATGCTCTCAACAGATATTTTTGAGATTATGCATTGCTTAACTTTCTCTTATAAATCATACCTACTCGTAGTATGTTTTGCTTTGTAAACTGTTTTTGCATTAGCATGCCACATACAGATTACAGACGCTATGGTACCTACCTACTTTGTAACTTAATCCTTAGTAGGTAAAGTAAATAATTTCGTATCATACTTCATACTATAATATTATTATAAATGCGAAAATGTTTGTTTGTTGGTTTATTGGTTTGTTGGTTTGTCCTTAAATCACGCCTCAACAAAGCAACGGATCGACGTGATTTTTTGCATGGGTATAGTTGAGGATCTGGAGAGTGATATACCTAGGCTACTTTTAATCCCGGAAAATTAAGGAGTTCCCGTGGGAATTAAAAAACTAATTCCACACGGACGAAGTCGCGGGCACCAGCTAGTTTCTATTAAATTACTAACATGAAAAAATATGCGTTGTCATTTAAAAAATAGTATATTTTTAACTAGCACATTATATCACACATTAACTAAACCAGTACGATTGATAAAACAAACATATAACGAGGTCCGTACGCGCATCTTCCTATCGAACAGTTAAATGTTTGGCCAACGTCATACCTAACTAAATGTGAACTGTGTCAACGCCGTGTTGGCACAGTTGTTAAAAGTTTAAGGGCAGCCCAAATTGATGGCCCAATGTCGTTTAATTTCCATTGACATGCCACAAAATAGTCCGGATCGGACCGGATGACGTACCAATTATGAAAATTATTTTTTTCACCGAGTGAAAATTTGGGACATAGGTATATTAAGTAGTACATTATACATTTATGGTATCTATATGGTTTATGCGTTGTAACTAAAGCTATGTCAGTTCTATAATTGAATTACTCACTGAATGTGGAGTATAAAGCGGAAAGTAGGTTGTAAGTTTCTGAAAATAGGTGAATATATAGTTAGGAGCGGATGCGTATACGGTAGGTTCATAAAACAGTCCTAATTTTTATTTTTATAAATGTGTGATTTACCTATTCGTTCTAAAAAAATACAAATAGGTAAGTACATAATATGAAGAAAGTAGCTCTGTAGCTCTCATATCGAATGTGGAGATGTACCTACTCACATAATAGGTAATATGTTAACATAATGCTGTCCTTCACTTGAGCACGTGCAGAAGCAAAAACCACCATGCTCAGACGGCTTACCATGTACTCGAGCATTATGAATAGAATGTCACGTGTCCATAAACTATAGACAACCATGGTATAGGTGCTTACGACCATAGACTTAATATACTTACTAATGTAATGTATTGCTAACGAACACATATCTATCTCTAAAAATTCATATTTCATTTGGTTCCATCCTAGACCTCATCATTGCTTTGCACTCAGCATGATTGTCGTCAAGCACAAACCTATCTCGCAATAAAAAAAAATCATTAACGTATTTTGTCAGTATGTACCTAATAATATAGTCCGTTTCATAGGTCAGGTGGAAAAACTGGTTGCTTATTTTGATTAATTTCAACTTGTGTCTTAAAAAAATTTACCGTCAAAATTGTATGTACATACTTACTTATATTTTTCTAGTTAAATAGAACATAATACTGTCGTGCCTATGGACTAAACTCCACCTGTTCTGGAAACGATCTATTGTTTTTTCCGCGTGGATTAAGTTTTTAGGGTTCCGTAGCCAAATTTGGCAAAAACGGAACCCTTATAGATTCGTCATGTCTGTCTGTCCGTCCGTCCGTATGTCACAGCCACTTTTTTCCGAAACTATAGGAACTATACTGTTGAAACTTGGTAAGTAGATGTATTCTGTGAACCGCATTAAGATTTTCACACATAAATAGAAAAAAAAAAATTTTGGGGGTCCCCATAACTCAAAAAATTTTTTTCGATCAAACCCATACGTGTGGGGTATCTATGGATAGGTCTTCGAAAATGATATTGAGGTTTCTAATATCATTTTTTACTAAACTGAATAGTTTGCGCGAGAGACACTTCTAAAGTGGTAAAATGTGTGTCCGTCCCCCCCCCCCTGTAACTTCTAAAATAAGAGAATGATAAAACTAAAAAAAATATATGATGTACACTACCATGCAAACTTCCACCGAAAATTGGTTTGAACGAGATCTAGTAAGTAGGTAGTTTTTTTTTAATAATTTAAAACTTAACTTAATAAATTTTTTTAAATGGTCCCGTTAAGGCCCTTTAAACATTTACCCCGCGACCAACTATAGGTAAAAAACTCAACTATAGGTATACAACTCGTCACACTACAGCATATATATGCACGCTTTACGAGAGCGTAGAGCTATAGAGCGTAGAGACGCTCGGTTTTATAGCCAACTAACCAATTTTGTTACTTGAAAATATTAGACGATTATTTATTTACTAGGTACTTGTTTACGCTGTTGGCCGCGGTAAATATTATGTACCTATTTATGCGCCGAAACAATACTCGCGGCTACAATAATACTCAGTTTTTGAGATTGTAAAATAATGTATAAAAGATTATCTTACCGATTTCGTTCAAAATCGATATCTGGGGTTCCGTAGGATCACAAAATGGGAAACTGTTACCAAAATTTTAAAAAAGTCAGCGCCATTTTGAAATTCTTTGTTATCGTACCGATTTCGTTCAAAATCGATATCTGGGGTTCCCTGGGATCACAAAACAGGAAACTATGAACAAAATTTTAAAAAAGTCAGCGCCATTTTGAAATTCTTTGTTATAGTACAAATTTCGTTCAAAATCGATATCTGGGGTTCCCTGGGATCACAAAACAGGAAACTGTTACCAAAATTTTAAAAAAGTCAGCGCCATTTTGAAATTCTTTGTTATTGTACCGATTTCGTTCAAAATCGATATCGGGGGTTCCCTGGGATCACAAAACAGGAAACTGTTACCAAAATTTAAAAAACGGCAGCGCCATTTTGAAATTCTTTGTTATCATACCGATTTCGTTCAAAATCGATATCTGGGGTTCTCTGGGATCACAAAACAGGAAACTGTTACCAAAATTTTAAAAAGTTCACTGCTGACTTTTTTTTGATTGACTGCTGTTTTGTGATCCCAGGGAACCCCAGATATCGATTTTGAACGAAATCGGTACGATAACAAAAAATTACAAAATGGCGCTGACTTTTTTAAAATTTTGGTAACAGTTTCCTGTTTTGTGATCCCAGGGAACCCCATATATCGATTTTGAACGAAATCGGTACGATAACAAAGAATTTCAAAATGGCGCTGACTTTTTTAAAATTTTGGTAACAGTTTCCTGTTTTGTGATCCGAGGGAACCCCAGATATCGATTTTGAACGAAATCGGTACGATAACAAAAAATTTCAAAATGGCGCTGACTTTTTTAAAATTTTGGTAACAGTTTCCTGTTTTGTGATCCCAGGGAACCCCAGATATCGATTTTGAACGAAATCGGTACGATAACAAAAAAATTCAAAATGGCGCTGACTTTTTTAAAATTTTGGTAACAGTTTCCTGTTTTGTGATCCCAGGGAACCCCGGATATCGATTTTGAACGAAATCGGTACGATAACAAAAAAATTCAAAATGGCACTGACTTTTTTAAAATTTTGGTAACAGTTTCCTGTTTTGTGATCCCAGGGAACCCCAGATATCGATTTTGAACGAAATCGGTACGATAACAAAGAATTTCAAAATGGCGCTCACTTTTTTTTAATACATACATACATACATGCATACATACATATATATTCCTAACATACCCTTTCCTTGTGGCTTTGCCGTAATCGGGTAAAAAAAATACGCCTACACTTGAGAACTTCCTTCTTTGTGGATGTCGGTATCAAGTTTTTCTAAGCGCAGTACACATAGAGAATATTATATCTCTATGGCAGTACACAACACGGTGTTCATTTTGTCGTAATAAATTTCGTGCAAAAAAGCGATACACCCACCCGTCCACGAGCGCGTCTCAGCGCGTACTGAGCGCCAAACGCCTAGCGCTCGGCTTCTTTTCATAGAAAAATGTATGAAACATTTTTTTTTTGCCACATAAACTATAAACATACTTATTTATTTGTATGCTTAATGCTTTGCACCATGGATAGAGGACTATATAAGCCCCACTTTATTGTTAATATTCAAGTTAAAATATGCAGCGGATCTAGCTTTATAGGTACCTATCCGGACCCCATTTTTCGTCATTTTCAGCAGATCTTGCGTTCGGAGAAACGTATTTATGCAGAAAATTTGTATTGGAGTGTGCATTTTTATAAGGTCAAACGAGAGATGAAGAAATGACCTTTAATTTGATACCATGACATCCCCACAGCTGTGACTCCCGATTCTTTAAAGTGTACCTGGAAAAGGATGACACATCATGAAATCCGTATAAGGCACCTTAAAACTTCTCAAAAACTGTTCTTCTATGATCTACGTCTATAATTTGTCAAGTTTCTAGACCCAGCAGCAAACAGCAGGATTGTAAAGGAAATATAGAGAGAGAGATAATATTAGGGAGAGAGTGCTGGGGGCATTTGATTCTACAACCTTTTGGATATCAGTTCACTCCCAATAATCTTTCTTAGTTAAACTGCAACTAGGAAGGACAAAAAAATACTAAGTAACTCGGGTATTTTAATTGAGACACCCACCTTCCGACCTACCTACCTACCTTTTTTTTTTTAATCTCTGGCAAAATGCTTTTACGCATACCGCACTAAGCGGTTATGTGGGACGATAGTTAGGATAAAGAATAAAAATAGTCTAAAGTAGAAGGAAAATATTGTTTCGTACTGCATCATCACTTACCATCAGGTGAGATCGCAGTAAAGGGCTAACTTGTAGTGGATAAAAAAAATAAAAAAAACCAAAATTGACACTTCCTATAAGATTTTTTCCGAATTCGAATTATTCTTTATTCTTTATTAGTGAAACATGCCTGGGGAGACATTACAGTTGCCCAATTCGTCTGCCCAAGCTACAAATACCTTTTTCTAAAAAATGATATGAAATGTGCACATTTCATACCCTGTAAATGAGTTCGAAAGTTAAACTTCCCGGCCTAGGCCAGTAAAGAATGTATGTATTTTCATTACATATCATAAGTTTGAATTTGGAATCTTTCTTCCTGAATATCTTATAACTTGTTATAATGTTCTTTGGCCTAAATAGTTTAAATTTGGAACTCTACCGTATTACGCGTTCAGCACTCGCAGCGCAAAAAAAAATTATATTTCTTAAGTAGGTTGCTTTTTTATTTACTTTCTTTTAATTACATAATATAATATATTAAAAAAAAAGTCACTTGTTTCATTTTTTAGAAAAGCACTATACACACCTCGACCGGGAGAGCATTTCTGGTCTCGTATATAGCCGGCCTCGCGTAGCTCGGCCGTCTAACACTCGACCAGAAAACGCGTACTTCCCGGTCTCGCGATGTAATGTACTAAAAATTAAAAATAAAAATAGACACAAAATAAAACAAACAACTAACGTCAGTCCACCTAGTGGGATGGGGTTTTTTTATTACTTACTAGTAAGTAATTTAAGTTTACAAGTAATAACTAATCAATAGTCACCATAGTTGGTAAATCGATGCTAGTCACTATGATTTGCATTATGGTTTGCATAATGGTCCTAATTTTTCCTAATATTATTAACCTTTGGCTAAGCGTGGAATAGTCCGTGACCGTGATCACATTTATATTTTAATCAACATAATTAGTAGGTATATTATTTATATAATAATTAAGTAAACGTAAATCATATTTTAGCAGCTTTTCCTAATATTATCCTGTAATTATGGGCTGTGGGATTGTCCGTGTTTTTTTAATAATACCTATAATAAATAAAAAAATCACTGTCAATCAGTGGTTTATGTAGAGCATTTATTCCTTAAATTATCCTGTCGGTATGGGATCTAGGATAGTCCATGTGCGCACAGTCAAATTTCCCGGTTTATTATAATATATAACATTTGAAATAAAAATTTGTACAATTGCTGTGCGCACTTACGTCAAGTTTTCTGTCATTTTACAATCAACATAGAAAGTATTGAAAATTTTCATTTTTCATAATTATTACGTAAAACATTTTCCACCGATATCTTTAAACCCATAAATACTCTAATAAAAATAACGCTAAAGTAAACTTAAATATAAAAAAAATTACCACTGTAAAAAAAAATCAAATCGGTTTAGAAACCACGGAGATGTGCACCGACATACCTACATTTTAAAAAAAAGCCATACGCGCCAGAATACCACCAGAACCTACTCCTTTTTTGGAAGTCGGTTAAAAACTATTCTTATATATTCACTAAATGGTATATTTTACAAATAATGTAGGTATTAAATGTAAAAAACACATTAATTCAAAATTAAAACTTGCTGCTAATAATAATTATAATTAAATACAATATTATTATACTGTTTCCGAAGTTAATAAATATGGTAATCTATTGTGACCTTTTTAAACATATTCATACATTGATTCCATCACAATTTATCTGTACGAGCGTTCGAAATTTGAAACTAAACGTGTTAATCGAACAAACCTTGATTTTTAATGTTTCGTAACAAATATTTTGTATCGATCAAATATTTTAGAGGTTGATACTTAGTTTATTTTTTCTTCTCTTAAAAAAAAAGTAATATGAAATAACCTTCGAGTTTTATGATTTATTGCGTTTTTACGATTAGCTATTTATATAGGTACGTATTTGATAAATAATTGAAATATATTATTTTAGACTATCAGTATTATTTATAAATTAAAATATCTATCCGCCAGGAAACTTGGTATCAACTGTAAAAAATGGCAAATCCGGTGTAAACTTTTACACATAATATTAGTCATAATAATATTATATTATTATTTAGAGGTCAAGTATTATTACAAGAACAAATTATACCTACTGGACATTTATTAAAACTAAAGAAGGTTTGACGGTTCTCCTGGTGCTGCGAATGTTCACGGGCAGCTGCGGTAACCGCAAGCTCGTTTGCTTATCTAAATCCATATCCATACTTAATATTATAAATGCAAAAGTCTGTCTGTCTGTATGTCTGTCTGCTACGCTTTCAAGGTCCATCCGTTCAACCGATTTTGATGAAATTTGGCACAGGGATAGGTTGCATCCCGGGGAAGGACATAGGCTACTTTTTATCCCTCAAAATTGAAGAGTTCCCGCGGGAATCAAAAAAACTTAATCCACGCGGACGAAGTCGCGGGCATCATCTAGTATATTATAAGAGAAAAAGGTGACTGACTGACTGACTGATCTATCAATGCACAGGTCAAATCACTGAACGGGGGCTGCATACCTTTTATGACGTAGGCATCCGCTAAGGAAGGATTTTTGAAAATTCAACCCCTAAAGGGGGAAATAAGTATTTGAAATTTATGTGAAAATCGTACTTACGAATACGAAAGCGAAGATGCGGGCTAAAGCTACAACCAACTAAATAGCAGATAATTAGGTATCTTAAATAAATAAATACCTACACTTTTGAATTTAATTACAAATACCTACGGTATAATAAATAATAATGAAAAAAAAAAGTTTTGAAGTAGTACCTAAGTATAATTGAATAAATTAAATAATCAGACTTTTGTAACATTACTTATCAGCCAAAATTATGCCCACACATACAAAAGTCAAGATCATACAATATATAGTATTGTACCTACCTACCAACCGTGACGTGAAGGTTATATTTTCTACTTGTTCAGCTGTAGTACCAGTACCTATCGAAAGTATTTAAAAATAGGAAGTCCATAATTTTTATAATTGGCCTAAATTCTTATTTAAAGCTTAATTTGCTTTGAGGTAAAAAGTATCAATAATAATTTTCATTGAGATAAATATATAAAATTTTTAAAGATTTTCTTGTTGTCACTGACATAAAAATAACAATAGTGTAATAGAATTGGTAAAGCCTAATTTGATTGATAGGTTTTCAACATGTTGCAAAAGCCTCATTAGTTACTAGATGATGTCCGCTACATCATTCCCATTAATTTTCCGGGATAAAAAGTAGCATATATGTGTTATTCTAGACTATAATCTATCTCTGTGCCAAATTTCATTCAGATACGTTCAGCCGTTCTGGCGTGATTGAGTAACAAACATCCATCCATCCATCCATCCATCCAAACTTTCGCATTTATAATATTAGTATAGAAGTATATACATACATATATAGATATCTCATATTTTGTATGCGCGTGTCTGATAAGACACAATTAAAAAATATCTTGTAAAAATATGTATGGTCTCATACAACAACCATTGCGACTGAAGGTCTTATAAGACATTTCTTACAAGACACAAGAAGTTTTCTTATAATGCGCAATAGGCCAGAGTGATACTTGTATTGCTTAGAATGCACATATCTCGAAAAGTTGAAGTGCATGCCCTGGGATCGAACCCTCAATCACCTGAACAGGAAGCGAACTTCTAAACCACTAGGCTATCACCACTACCACCACCACTATAACAGCCCATTAACGTCCGACTGCTGGGCACAGGCCACTCTCATATAATAGAGGGAATCAGAGTTTAGACCCACCACGCTGCTCCAAATAATCCAATGCGGGTTGGCGGGCTTTAACAACTATTATCATGTTAGTGATAATAACCGGGATCGACGGCTTAACGTGCTCTCCGAGGCACGGGGGTGAAACTCCGCCAACTTCCTAACTCCCTCTCTCCTATGAGAGTGGAGGCCAGTGCCCAGCAGTGGGACGTTAATGGGCTGCCCTTAAAGCACTTACTTTCACCTATCACCGTGGTCCAGGTGACATCGTAGCACTGTATTTTGTCGTAGCATCTTATCTACACGTGGCGAAGCTCTAATTATTACATTATTTAGTCCGTTTCCCTAATTACAAAAATAGGGGTTATGATTACACAGGCATAATCTATGTGTGACGAACAATCGCGAACCGCAGTGCCTTTTAATTGGCCCACTATGATTATAATACGTCATTTTCCTTTAAGGTTGGGCGCACATTGGTTGCTTTTACCTGAGCGATCTTTTATAGTTTCTGATGGGAGGCTTCAGCCGTGGCTAGTTACCACCATAACGGCAAAGACGTACCGCCAAGCGATGGAGCGTTCCGGTACGATGTCGTGTAGAAACCGACTAGGGGTATGGGTTTAATATAACTGCCATACCCCTAACAGGTTAGCCCGCTACCATCTTAGACTGCATCATCACTAACCATCAGGTGAGATCGCAGTCAAGGGCTAACTTGTAGTGGAATTTTAAAAAAAGACAAAAATATGATGTTGGTTTCATTGACAAGGATCCGATATTATATTTTCGTGCGTGCGTTTGGCTGTATCACGACGCGTTTACAACGGTCAGAGACCGAATGCGTCGGTCGCATTCGATTTAACCGGATTCGTTAACCGAATTGGCCTGTTTACATTAAGTCAGTGATCGAATGCAACGGCCTTCTTCAGTTTTAGGCCAACAGCAATCAAACTAATATTATAAATGCGAAAGTGTGTTTGTTTGTTGGTTTGTCCTTCAATCACGCCGCAACGGAGCAACGGATCGACGTGATTTTTGGCATGGGTATAGTTGAGGACCTGGAGAGTGACATAGGCTACTTTTTATCCCGGAAAATAAAGGAGTTCCCGCGGGAATCGAAAAAAACTTAAACCACGCGGACGAAGTCGCAGGCATCAGCTAGTTTTCTATAAATCGACTATGACCGAATTCGGCCAACCGTAACAACTTTGACATTAGGTCGGTTACCGAATGCGTCGGCCTTAATCGGTTTTCGAACAACAGCAAGTTCCTATGAGTCGGTTATGAACGAATTCGGCCAACCGTAACAACTTTTACATTAGGTCGGTCACCGAAAACGGGCTGCGGCTATCGAATGCGGCCAAACCGACCTAAGTTAATGAGCCAGGAGTCACATCCGTTCTTGAAATAAACTACTATATTAAGATATAATTGTTAGTTAAATGTTACTCCTACATATAGATTTCGCAAAAACTTGTGACCTCCCGATTAAGAAAAGCGAGTGTCGAAAACGAAATTGGGCGCGAACAACCAACATTATTTTAACCAATGTGAGCACAACCTAAAAGTCGTTATTTTATGTCCTAATAATAATAGAGCATATGTAATCTACAGGATAACATTAACGTTGCACAACATTATTGTTTCGATGATCGACTTACTTCGAAGCACGCATAGCGAGTGGTAGACTCATTCGACTATTCATAAGCACTTGTAAAAAGTCTATTTGAATAAAAAACTTTTGAATTTTGAATTTTTATCATGACTACAGGCAAAAATAATCCTCAGATTTTATCCATAATATCCAAGTACAAACCGTCTATAGGTACTCTATTTAAGTCAGTTAAAAAATTAAATTCTGTCTTATTCTTCCAAGGCTGACATTAATTGAAATAATATAACTATATTAGATATACACAGTAATGTTAATTGGAAATTCGAATCAGAGTAGTTAAGAAGGAAACCTCAATATTTTCCAGATATGAAGTAGCCTTTTTTCCAGCCAATTTCGGTTTACTATTGTAACATTATTTCTTATTTAACACACAATTATGCACGCTACTTTTTTATAAAAGAATACCTACCCGACATACATTCATCATCAATCATTCTTCTAAACTCAAAATACCTTTGTAATTATAACTCCACTAGCTGATACCCGCAACTCCGTCCGCGTGTTATAAGTTTTATTTTATTCTCCTCCTTAATTTTCCGGGATAAAAAGTAGCCTATGTCGCTCTCCAGGTCCTCAACTATACCCATACCAAAAATCACGTCGATCCGTTGCTCCGTTGCGGCGTGATTGAAGGACAAACCAACAAACATACACACTTTCGCATTTATAATATTAGTATGATTCAAATTTCGAATACCTACAAAACAAGCTTCCATCCAAAACATAGGTAGGTACTTTACTACTCAATACTCGGCTATCCACTTTTGCTAACTCTCCTCAATCAACAATGCAACAGCATTCTTGACAAGTAGGCCACGACCACCCTCGCGTTAAAGATTTACATGAAAATTACATTCACAAAATATATTATATTGTAAAACCACTTTAGAAGTAGGTTTACAACTTTACAGCGCCGAAACGCTCCTAAGATCCCAACAAGTGCCGTGTGTCGCAATACTGCAAGCGTAAACCGTTCGGAGAACTATGAAATGTGTTGAGTGTTGAGTGTTGACAAGTCTAGTGATGAGACATGTCGATAATTGCAAGTCGAGTCGGTTCAGTAATAGTTTTATCAAATCAAATAATCTTATTTCAATTTGACATATTAGTTTTATGTGTTAAAAGTCATAAATTAGTAGCCATAAAGCCAGCGATTTGACATTAAATGACTTTGGCTTTGTACTGTGGATAAGAAATAACAATATGAAAAAATTTACAACAGACACGCATTCACACGTGACCGACAGAAAACGCCTATATTCAAAAATCATTTTTTTAAATATAATTATTAACTGATAAAATATTTACATTAAAAACGTTATTTAAATGAACATAATGTAAGCTAATGTAACAATAAAATGATTTTTTAGTTAAAAATAACAAATTAACCTTATAAATACTTAAAGGAAAACCAATGCGGTCAAAACTAGTCGAGGAAACAATAATAATGGATTTTTTGATTATTAGTTCCAATAATATATATATAGCAAGAAATAAACAAACTTTTAGCTAATTTATCTTCACTTATTATTAAATGCGCATATGTTTAATTAATTAATGCTCATTTTAATTCTATTGCGTTAATTATATTTCTTGATTATCGTTTTTGTAACGTTTTCCACTATGCATCCTTATTCCTCAGGCGTAATGACGACAATGTTATAAATAAAGAACAAAGTATCGGTAATTATTAAGTGTAGGTATAATTTATAGAGATGTGCCGACTATGCAACACACGACTAGGTAATGATTGGAACATTATTATTTTAAAACTACACTTTATCATAAACTATTATGTCCAACCATTTATTTTACTTTTGACATAAACACGCCTATGAAGTGTCATAATTATTGACAGCCAACCATCGACAAAAAATGCAATATTCCATAGACGCATTTGTTTTTTACAATAGTGAAGCGACGTGCCCTTTTATCCGATATTTCGTAACTCGTATACTTATCTAGTAATTACAAGTACGACTTTCCTTTTCAAAATAGTCACGGAGCTTCAACACTGGCTTTCTTGATAATAAGTAATTTATAAAAGATTTAAAACATTTGATGGAGCAGGCTGAAGACGGTAACAGACTATATAATTTATTAACTATTGCAGTGTCACACATAGTAATATCCCCATTTCACGGCCATCATTTTTGGCAGCAGGTATGTCTGAGGAATGAGGATAGCTCAGCTGAAACAAGAAAAAACCTTTAAAGGTTTTTCCTTCAAAAGCTTAAGCTTTTGTACCCATTTTAGCAAAGTTCCCAAGTTATTCTCCTGCATAACAACGCATTAAAGTCGCTTCGTTGATCATGATATGACTTACTAGGTCATGGTAATGACACTTAGACAGCTGACATGATACAGGGCTTGCATCTGTCTAATCATGCGCATGAGCTTGGGTCAAACTAAAGCAAATCCCGCGAGCGATGCGGGATAGATAAACATGAATCGCGAATGTACAAAATCATCTACACGCGCTGATTTGAACACATGCAATCCCTATGCATTGGTTGATGCAATCGGTGCAAGCAAATCGCTGTCCGCATCCCGCGCGGGATTCGTCCCAGTTTGACCAAAGATCCAGTTCCCACATTATACTTTGCATAGCACTAAATTGTTACTATTTCTAAACACTCCTATTTGTCGGCAAACCATCTGCGCAGTCTGCGCTTATGAGCAAGTGTGTTATGTCCTACACATGTTTGGAATGACCTTAAAGCATAAATGTTATGACCAAAAAAAATATTTCTCACAACATCCTCTTACGTAATCGATATATTGTAAACAATTATACGTACTTATTCAAAACTATGCTACGTATTTTATGTTACAGTTAATTTTATTAAAAAACCTTTAATTGAGAAACGTGAGAAAATGCGTAGGATGGAGGGGTACGTCCCGGGCGTCATACCGCTCCCGCGCCGTTAGAAAAGGGGTTTCCACCGCGAGAAAAACTACATACAAGCACTTTTACCAACAAAAGAACTAGCGGAAAGGATTCAGCAGTCAGCGAGCACAAAACGTTCACGTCCATTGAGACAACAGGGGGTATACTAGAAATTGCTTAAAGCCGTATTGTTTTAATATCGTTGACGTTCGTGTTTTTAGAATTATAATCTTTATTTTAGGTACGTGACATAAAACTGTCGTTTCGTATAATGCTGCTATAAGCGATGGTACTAGTAGCGCCCCAGGTCAAAACTCTTGGTTAGTGGAGATGTAAACCTATTCAGTCTGCACAGAGTCCGTTCCGCATATTACATTTTTGCAGTAGAAACCCTTTAATGCGTTTAATTAGTGCAGCACTGATTTAGGCTGCATTAGCATACAGTATGATCTAGTCACTAGTGTATCTAGCACTCGTGTGATAGCGACTAATCGGCTTTTAATGCTGTTCGGTGCGTCGATTGTGACGGTCACCGTCTATTAACACACTTAACAAGTTTTGATTCAATTAGACTGTCTCTCTATCTGTTATCGTGCGGTTTGAGAGCCATTTTGAATTTTGAACAACAAAATTATTTGTTCATATGTTTTATTCAGAGATTTTTACAAATATAGAGATTACAGAACGTAAGAATAGTATTCATTTTTCTGTGATAGAGATTTACGGCTTCGCAATAAGCTTAATTCCTTTGATTGTAGATGCAAATGAAACGAGTCTTGTTACCACTTCTTCTTCCTATCCTTGTCCCACGCTATATGGGGTCTGTCGGTCTGTCTGTCTTCTGTCATTCATCAACTCACTATCCACTTCTCTTACAAGCGTAAACTCTTGATCTTTCACGCAAGTCGCAAATCATTCAACTTTTCTTTGGGCTCCGTCTTTTGTCGACGAGTCTATTTACCACCCTACCTATTTTATAAATGTAAATGTGTATTTCTATCCGTTTGTAGGTATATCTGTCTTTTACATTTTCACGGCCCGTCAATTAAACCGAGAGGAAACCTGGTAACTACGCAAATAACTTGCACTCCAGAGGAGAATCTTTAAAGAACATTTTTTTCGTAATGTTTTCGGTGTTCAATTAGAATAAGACGGACCGACCGGATGACTTCAAAGTTGTATATAACATAATCATGTTTATTGGCGTTATTATTTTGGCGTAAGAAATCTTTATTTAAAGAATAGAAATAAAAACAATTTTCCTCATTCAACTTCGCCGGTAAATATCAAAACCCCTTTTCAAGTCCGACAAGGTCATAAAGCCTTTGCCGGTCGGCAGTTAGCTCATCCCGTCGCATTGTGAGATCACAATAAAAAAAAAAAAGGCTGTGTCAAAACTACTGCCAGCCAGAGAGTGGCAATGCCCTAGTAGAGTTCATTTCATTATACTATGACTTTGACAACTCGACTCCTTGGCGCAGTGGTGAGCGCTATGGTCTTACAGTGGCAGGTCCCGGGCTCGATTCCCGGCAGGGTCAATTTGGAAATGGGAGGCTCCGGGCCTAGGGGACTTAATGTATGTATTCCCTAATAGCGTTCTCAACTGCTCCAGGAAAGTTGACAAAAGTTTCCAAGAAAATGGTTAGTTAAATTCAAAAGTCAAAGGTAATTTAGGTATTAAAAATGTAGGTAGCATTACCTACCATTTTGAACGTTAGTAAATAGTTGAATTTGTTTTATTAAGATAAACATATCGAGTTTGGTAAACGAAAAGTTTCCTTGCAAAGATTTGGAAAATTATACATATTGTTATGTACGTTATCGGGTTTTAGTTCTTGAACTTTTTACATTGAAATCTTATGTAGGTATGAAGGCTACACCTCTAGGGGCTATAGCTCAATGGTCCCAGCCCTTTCTTGTTCCTTGCGGCACCAATTACCGAAGGACGTCCGAACTGGGTCACTTCGGAAATAGTTTATTGTTATCGGCTAGTATGCGCGCACGCAGCACGCACACATGAGTCGTTGATTTTCAAATGATTCCACACACGCCTACTACTACAGAATTCTGAACAGTGTGTGTGAAGTGGTAAAGAAGCCCTAAACATCAGTGTGCTACAGGCTTTACGTTGTTTTTGGTACTATCCATACTAATATTATTTAAAATGAGAAAGTGTGTCTGTCTGTCTGCTACGCTTTCCCGGCCCATCTTTTCAACCGATTTTGATGAAATTTGTTATAGGGATAGTTGGTATCCCGGGAAATTAAAGAGTTCCGGGAATCGAAATGCCTTAATCCACGTGGACGAAGTCGCGGGCATCATCTATTAGATTATAATGTTAATGGTTATGTACATTTAGTCAATTTCTCTGCAACCAGCTGCTGTCCGCGACTTCGTCCGCGTGGATTTACCCTTTGATTTTTATCAGGTCAAGCTACCTAAATACCATGCCAAAAATCATATTGCTTACGACGTGATTAAAGGACAAACTAAAAAACAATAAATCAATCCAATAGGTATTTTTGAACCAATTTGCGCGATTCTTTTTATCACCCTAAAATTTTCTTTAGGCTCTGTAGGTGTTCTGTGGTACCTACCCTAGGGTAGGTAGTAGGTACCGATTAAACCCGTTCACCTTCGCTTTTAATATCTCAAGTATTTCTAATGCCTTCCGCTTTCGTACGAAATTGACTGACTTTCCTAAGGTCGCCGAGTCAATAAATCGAGCCGAAATCGAAAATCGCCAGATTTATGAAGTCGTTCTACCATTATAATGACCTCAACTTAAAGGTCACGTTTTAACCTATTGATTTTATTACGATGTTACCCTTGTATTTAATTTTTTTTAGATAATTTAATCATCTAAAAACGAATTATAATATTTTGATAATTGGGTCGGCCCTTCCTATTAGTTTAATCATGCGTTGCTAGTTTCGTTGTGCCCTTATTTCAAGGGACTGTGTCGCAATAGTTTAATCCATCCTAATATTATACTTAAATGCGAAAGTGTGTCTGTCTGCTATGCTTTCACGGCCCACCTATTCAAACGATTTTGATGAAATTTGGTAGAGGTATAGGTTATATCCCGGGGAAGGACATAGGCTACTATTTATCCCGGAAAATTAGGAAGTTCCCGCGGGAATCGAAAAACTTAGTCCACGCGGACGAAGTCGCGGGAGTCATCTAGTTACATAAATTATGGCCGCGGTAACCTTGACCAATAAATATTATACTTAAATTAATATCAACGACTCGTAAAAGTAGCATCCATTTTATAGTAGGTAAATGTCGATTGTTCGACTTTATAGGCAATTCGAATGTTTGCTGTGAAATAAGTTAAATGCCTCAAGGCTTCTAATTCTAAACAATAACGTAGGTACACGCCGTACGCAGTTGCACAATGCAGCAAACGTACTCGTAGCTATCAATTTGGTCTAGCTCTAGCACATTCACAGGCTTACAAATCTGCGTTCACATCCGGTGTAGTAGGGCGATCATGGTGCGTGTGTGTAAACGCACACTATTATACCTGGCAAGTTCGAGTCGGATTCACGTACGGAGGGTTCCATCATCATCGACTCAACTCAATACTGGTCCATACCTAAGCAGTGAGCACAATTGGGTATTTGACAACTAGTCAAATCAGCAACTTTTTTTCAAACGTCAAAACGCGTGCTTTGTATGGATTTTGTATTCAGAAATATTGCATAGTGACGTCATCAAAGTTCGACGCACTTTTTTATTTTAATCGATGCAATGGTTTTAAATAGTTATTCAATAAGTACAAAACTATCAGGGGACGTGGATATTACGAATTTTGGGAGATCCTCTATTAATTAATAATAAGTCATTTATCACTAAAAAATAAAAATGTTGAAATAGTATGATAGCGTCAAAGTAGTTGGAGGTCATCTAATCTAAAATGAGTAAGTGTACAATACACGCTAACTGGACACCAATGACTGTCCAGTCACCGCTCACTGGATATTCGACATGCACCTATTGCATAAATTTTATAAGGCGCGTTCATTTTTAGATTAGACGACCTCTAGCACAGTCTAAGCTAAGGAGACACTTCCTTCGTCGTTCGACGGAGACGTTTAAACAGAGGAACGCTGCGAAATAATATGGACGTGAAGGGGATATTTTCAAACTAGCATAATTTTCAGTCCATAATTCAGCGTCGTCGTCGATGGCGTCGATCCGTCATCCACTGTTAGAATATTATAATTATACTGAACTAAGCAGCTGTGACAGACAAACAAAGTCGTACTTTTATTTTTATTCCACTACAAGTAAGCCCTTGACTGCGATCTCACCTGATGGTAAGTGATGATGCAGTCTAAGATGGTAGCGGGCTAACCTGTTAGGGGCATGGCAGTTATATTAAACCCATACCCCTAGTCGGTTTCTACACGGCATCGTACCGGAACACAAAATCGCTTGGCTAGCCACGACCGAAGCCTCCCACAGGACAGACTAGAGAAAATTCAGAAATGGTATTTCTCAAATTGACCCGCCGGGAATCGTACCCGGGACCTCCCACGTTAAGGCAACAGCGCTCAACAATGCGCCAGGGAGGTCGTCGCAGCTGATCGTACTGCTGTTACGGAACCCTAAAAACATTTTCCCGCAAGCAGCGTAACGTATTCGCCGTGCGTGTAAACACTTGTAGTTTACACAGGTGTGCGTGTTGCGTGGTGTTACACACACAAGCCCGTATGCTGAAACAGAGTCGTGAACGAAAGCGCACGTTTCCAACCGCGATATTTTTAGCGAAATGTCGGCGTACGGGTAGGTCAGTAACTGTTATGACTGAAAAATGTGATAAGCCGTCGCATATCGTAATGAGGACTTACGCAAGACACCTCACTCTCACACGCTTTCCGCAGACGTAGTTTATCACAATCATTCATACAGTTTCTGATTGTGATTGCATACAATTTAATTAGTAGGTACGTACCATTTCATAGTCGTAAATACTAAATGTACTTATATTATTGTATACTTATGAAATTCGTAACATTATTTCGTTTATCTGTGTAAGGTGAAAGGGTTATTCGATCAAAATATATACTTAATCATATATTTTAACACATATTATGTATTTTAATAGGTTCTAAGAAGAGCATGATTTTTCATTCTAGTAAATACCCGGTGACGTATATTTAGACATAGGAATACATTAACAAAAATGCTTTAAAGTATCAGAATCAAGTAAGATTATCGCAAAGTAAGTCCATAACGAATTTATGTCGGACCTTATCTATAGAGTAACTAGAACAAGCTTTGTAGGGCTGACAACAATCTAGTATTCGCAGAATTTTTATTTTTGGATTAGAAATTGCAGTCGTAAATGAAAAGCATTTTTCATATAACCTGCATTGAAAATGCGAGTTTCAATGCCTGTTGAGCCACCCGAAACTAGTCAATTTCAGACGAATACGCCATTCAGCGGGTTTCAGAGTTCGGGTGATGGACTTCACCCTCGTCTGAAATCGTCTTGTTTCATCACTAAGCACACAATATACTATTATTCATATCACATTTTTTTTAATAGACTGGTAAACCTATACCTTGTACACTAGTTTCAAAATAAATGTATTAATTTAGTTATAATCTACAATTATTAAATTGCACCCATTTAAAAGTTTCAAAAAACCATTACTCAGCGGTCTCTTTGTGTACCTACTACTTTTTTATTTTAACGCCATCACTGGAATACCTACTTGATTTGAAAAACACTACTTTGTTATATAATACATTGTTATCTTATTTATCCGCTGGTCCGTAGCTCAGAAAAGCACGGATCTTTACACACCTTTGACTCAATGTCTACTGAACAGTTAGAATAGAATACCTATGAATTTTTAAGGTTCCGTTCCTCAAAAAGAAAAAAGGAACCCTTATAGAACCTCACTTCGTTGTCCGTCTGTCTGTCTGTCTCTAGCTGTGACTAGTTCTTTATTAATCTCATAAAATTAAAAGGAAAGTCCCGACTCATTGACTGACTGTCAATGAGTCGGGATCAATTGCATGGGAAAAAACTGCATCAACGCCAAGCCCTTGGACCTAGAAAGGTGAAAGTAAAGAATAAAGTCAGATTTTTCGGAAATTCCCCGGGAGCGAGCAGTCACTAGTATTTTAACAAAAAAAAAGAAGAATATAGGCAACCCTAACTTGTATGAAATTTGCTCGGCGCCAGCACTCGCATTGCAACACATGTTTACGCAATTACACTCATTGTTGGCAATTAGTAAAAACGATTAGTGCGTTTACTTTCTTTTTTTTCCGGAATGTATTAACTTTCTTACTGACAAAGCACTTTCATTGATAAATTACAGAACTTTAGAAGGTAACGGATCTATATTTCCGCGTAGAAAAACATTTTGTGTATAGTTTAGGAAGTATTGAGCTATTAGGAAGTGATTCTATCTTCTCTGTAATATTATAATGACTCGACGGGAAATCTCTACAATTCTATAGTAGGTATACATACAATCTCTTC
The DNA here is from genome assembly GCA_917051295.2 of Erebia ligea. Classification (NCBI taxonomy): domain Eukaryota; kingdom Metazoa; phylum Arthropoda; class Insecta; order Lepidoptera; family Nymphalidae; genus Erebia; species Erebia ligea. Next base: position 16,084,547 of record OU785226.1, read on the forward strand.
GATCAACAATTTTATAAGTATAATATTACATCAGTAAGTAAAAATATATATAAGTGTTTCCGGAATAACCTCTGATAGGCTTGAGCCGCAATAAACATAAAATTTTAATATCAATTTTGCCTTTTTTAAATTTTTTACTATAGATTATTATCTTCCAGAGCGCGTGAGAAAAAATCTCGTAGGTAGGTACTACTACACAGCTAGTGCTTTATTAAAAATGTTCAAGATTAATTTTAACTTTTATTAATATTATAATAATAATTACTTACAATTATTATGGTTAGTTGTTCTAAACAACTATAATTATACTATAGTACCTACCATATGTATAATGGTAGTTGTTGGTAGTTATATCTGGTTGTTGTGCCTAAGTTTTAAAATATATTCTACTACTTATTGAAACAAAACTGTTTAAAAATATTTGAATCAATCAAAATCCTATCTAATTTAATTGATAGTTTAGCTATAAAATTCATAATTAAAAACTATAAATTGCTTTAAAAATAAAATAATTTCGTAAAATCGAGATTGTGATTTCGAAACTTTTATTAGTTTTTATTATAGTTTACAAGGTTTCACTTCTAAGTAAATATAAGTAGCATGGCTCTGTATAGTCCTTAAACTGACACTAGATTATGTTCGCGACTTCGTCCGCTTTATTAAGTTCTTAATTTTCCGGGATAAGAAGTATTTAGCCTATGTCCTTCCCTATAGGATGCAACCTATCTCTATACCAAATTTCATCAAAGTTTGACCTTTGCAGGACACAATAAGTCCCAGTAAGGACTTGACGACTATACTACCTAAGTCCGCTTGAGGACTATCAATCTTCAATCTAAATATATAAAAGGAAAAGGTGACTGACTGACTGATCTATCAACGCACAGCTCAAACCACTGGACGAATCGGGCTAAAATTTGGCATGCAGATAGCTACTATGTCGTAGACATCCGATAAGAAAGGATTTTTGAAAATTCAACCCCTAAGAGGGTAAAATAGGGGTTTGAAACTTGTGTAGTCCACGCGGACGAAGTCGCGGGCATAAGCTAGTAATATATAAGATTGTCGCTTTATGTTTGGACACACCTTTAAAGCGGAACGAGTAGCGGTTTCTCTAAATTGATAGGTATTAGAGATGTGTTACAGATGTTAAACTACCTAAACCCATACGGAAATGCCCAGGGCAAGGTCATTCTATTGTACAACGTAGTATATTAGTCCATTCATTTTAGATTTTTTCGCGGCAAAATTTATAATTTTTTGAAACCACTGTGGTTTTATACCTATGAGTGAGTACATTAAAAAACACAACTCTCCCCCCCCCTCCGGTGGTGGCTTCCCCCTTCCCCGCCTTGAAAAGTGTGCCATTTTGCAGATTTCCTAGATTTTCCAGAAAACTATACAAGCTAGGACAAAACCGTCAAAGAGAACATTGTTCCTTAATAAATTACCTACAAATAAGTTCATAACATTTATTATGATAGGAGTTATAGTTTACAAGCTATGGTGCGTTAAAGTTGACTAAAAATCGCAGCTCAGTAAAATAAGCCAATTTTCAACATTTTATATGTATTCTGTAATCTAGAGTTAGGCAAAAACTGTCAAAAGTAAAAATAAACACCATTTAATGACCTATAAAAAAATATTTAGTTCATAAAGATAGGACTAATAATTTCGCATATATATCCACGTATTGTATACGAAGAAAAATAAAAAAATTGTTAGAATCCTGTGTTATTTGCAATTTGCACAAAAACTATTAGAGCTAGGAAAAATCCTTCGAAGAGCAATTAATTTCATTAAATTACCTACAAACAAATGTTATGGTTTATTTAGATAGGACCAATAGTTATAAAAATATGACTACCTTTATTCCATGAATTTTTTTTTTTTTCAAAAACCATGTATATATTTTTTTAATTTTCACAGAAACTATTAGAACTAGGAAAAAAAATATCATAAGCAAAAATGAACTTCATTAAATTACCTCCAAAATAGTTTTTAGTTTATTTTGACAGAACTAATAGTTTCGGAAATATGGCTGTCTAACTTGCATAAAAAAAGAAACCCTTGTAAAATCCGTGAATGTTTTTTGTAATTTCAAGAAGAAGTATTAGAGCTAGGAAAAAAGCTGTCAGGACTTAGGACAAAGATAATTAATTTACCTATAAAATAGTGTTTAGTTTATTTTGATAGGACCAATAGTTTTTGAAATATACCTTGCTATTTTGTAAGAACCGGTGGTAGTCATCTTGACTTACATAATAGTATGGAATAAATAGAAATTAAATAACTTTTTTTTTAACGCATCATAGCTTGTAAACTATAACTCCTATCACCATAAATGTTATGAACTTGTTTGTAGGTAATTTATTAAGGAACAATGTTCTCTTTGACAGTTTTGTCCTAGCTTGTATAGTTTTCTTGAAAATCTAGGAAATCTGCAAAATGGCACACTTTTCAAGGCGGGGAGGGGGGAAGCCACCACCGGAGGGGGGGGGGGAGAGTTGTGTTTTTTAATGTACTCACTCATAGGTATAAAACAACAGTAGTTTCAAACAATTATTAATTTTGCCGTTTTCCCCATACATTGAAATCTAGAATGAATGGACTATATACGAAAACGTAGCCAAAGAGAACCTAATACATAGGTACCGAAAGTGAGTCAGAAAACGTGATTCAATACTAGGCACGGCACCATTTTGGTGAAAGAATGACGTTCATCAACCAATTTAGACGTAATACGCAGTAAGCGATTTGAACTTCTTCGTATTTCTGTTTAAACAAGCTCTAAAGTTTTCTTCGCTTTATTATATGGATTCAATTTCGGTAGACTGAATTGAAAAATTATCTCTATAGTAATATTAAGATTTGCGCTACGCATCACAGCCCATGGGGCCAGTCCCAGGTCAAATGTGTAAAGCTCTAAAGTCTAAGTGCTCTTGACACTTTTGCCACATTTATCAAATATCAAATAAATATTATAAATGCGAAAGTTTGGATAGATGTATGGATGTATTTAGGTATAGATGTATGGATGTATTAGATGTTTGTTACTCAATCACGCCCCAACGGCTGAACGGATCTGGATGAAATTTGGCACAGGGATATCTGGAAGGTGCTAGTCTGGAATAGCACATACGCTACTTTTTATCCCGGAAAATTAAAGAGTTCCCGCGGGAACCAAAAAACCTCAATCCACGCGGACGAAGTCGCGGGCATCAGCTAGTATAACAATAAATATCCAATATATTTATTGATATTACAAAAATTAAGATATTAATTGTTATTACCAAGATGTAGAGTTAATTTATTATTAACTCTACATCTTGGTAACAAGGTACTTATTATAGCTTTTCTGATCCTCCTCCTGTCCCAGAAACAAATCGAAAGAAAGTGACCGTACAGAAGGTCCGTACGTGGTACGAAACGTGCAGAAGCTACTTAAGTACCCATATACGACATTATTAGTATTTTTAACAGACTTCCCAAAGAGGAGGAGGTTCTCAATTCGGCGCGTATATTTTTTTATAATATATCATTTATTTTTTATTGTTTTTGTTAAAATGTAAGTATTTCCATTTATTTTCTTTCAGGTAAGACCGTTGACAATCGAAAATCTGTCAAAGAAAAATGCATAAGTAATACATAGCATTACTGCAGGTATGTATAGTTCTTTTACACGTATATTAAAAATAATATACATAAACATAGAAGTATTTATAAATATGTATAACTATGACTGGTAATTCGTCGGCACTCGGTGCCTTGTATTATTATTTTCTTACAAGAAAATCTTCCATACATTAATGAATAATGACATTTTACATCGTACAGTCGCGATCTCAAAATGTTTACAACTAAACACATCTGTGTCAGAAGGTCGAAGTTATTTGATTAGGCATAACACGTAGCTATCGCTGCAGTAGGTGGCAACTAGATAGAAAAAATCACGAAAAAGATTTACAAAACCTCATTTTAATATTTTTTTTATAAATGTCACTTTAACAAATTGAATGATGCTAATTTAGGTAATAGGTAAGTATGTCCAACTTTAAATTAAGAAATGAGATAGATGATAAAAAAGACCTTTATACTTTTTTTTGTTGAATTCGATGCTTGAAGAGTTTTGATAACTTTAAAACGTACCTAATAAATAACTTATTTGAAAACTGGTAAACATATTCAGACCGCGTCTGTACATTATGTACAACAAACATGTATAGTGCATTAAAAACATTCAAATCCCTTTTAGATTCATCCATACATATTATTATGGTGTTGATTAATGGTACAAGTTTAAGATTTCCTTATAATAAATCTCGTGTGAATTGCAACCTCCATACATTTAAGTTATAATAAAATACGTAAGTGCTCCATAGAAATGATCGCGCCTATAGCAGTCGTTTCTTTTAACTTTTTGAATTCTACAATAAATAATAACAACACTTTGCTTACGAATCTATTATGTTTTTTATAATCATTTTCATATCAATCGTGTCGCAACCAATGATGTTCTCAATAGTCGAACCATGATACTCAAACATCAACTCAAATTAATATCGTATGTAAATCAATTTTCTTGATGTGATGAAAAATAGTGGCGCGCGTCTTTGTTTATTTAACCACGCAAGACTGTTTCTGAAGAAAATAAATTAGAAATTTAAATAAATTTTCCGGCTTTAGTCATGAATACATAGGATAATACGTTTTTATTTTGTACCTACACAAATAGTTCCTAATCTGAGTAGGAATTCTAAAAAGCAGCTGAAGAGACGTAAACACTAAAACACCTGAGTCATGTCACTTGGTCTGGAACCAGTAAATGCATTTCCGCAATTTCTGATTAAAACATTGCAACATAAGTGGATAAAAACAATTTTCTTAAAAAAATATTAACATTTGACTTTAATGAACTAGGAACACAGTATACTCAGTAAACTATAACCTTGAAATTATATATTAATACTGTTCTTATGGTATTTTTCATTTATTCTCATTCTATCATTTGTTTCATTTTACAAGTTTTTAGTTAATTTTTGTCTTAAATTTTTTAATAAGTTTATTTTTTGCCCATTTTTTACATTAACCAAAAATAAACGAACTGAGACGAAGAAGAAGCGAATTTTATAGTTAACTAGATTCCCGCGACTTCGTCCGCGTGGACTAAGTTTTTTCGATTCCTGCGAGAACTCCTTAATTTTCCGGGATAAAAAGTAGTCTTATGTCCTTCCCCGGGATTTAACCTATCCCTGTACCAAATTTCATCAAAATCGGTTGTATAAGTGGGCCGTGAAAGCGTAGCAGACAGACAGACAGACACACATTCGCATTTATAATATTAGTACGGATATGGATATGGAAGTACCTATGGGTAAGACTAAGAACCTACCTAGATACGTAAAATAACAGTTGAAAACTTCTATACAATAAAATGAGAATTTTATTTCGCTCAAGGCTTTAAATTTCCCAACCGCAAACTGCAATAAAGGAAAAAGACAATTTTCTCATAAGACCTGATGCGTATCTTACAAAGCAACTGCATAATAACGATTCCTATTGTTGTAGTATTTTATATTTTCATTTATCAATCTTATGTCTGATTTTTCAATCGTCAGATAAAGTTTATCGGAGGAATAAATTTGACGTTTTGACAGGATATGTATTGAAAATCTGCCAAAACGTCAAATTTATTCCTCCGATAAAATTTATCTGACGATTGAAAAATTAGCCCTTAGTATGAGAATTTAATTCCGCTAAAGGGCGAACTAAAAATAAAATAAAAATATCAATAAAATTGGGCCTTTATATATCGCACTTGCTGATACCCGCGACTTCGTCCGCGTGGATTGAGGTTTTTTGGACCCCGCGGGAACTCTTTAATTTTCCGGGATAAGAAGTCGTCAATGTGTTCACATGTTTCAATGCTACTTTCTAAAAGCGTGCACGTTTGTGTATCATGAAATTACGAGAAGAAATTGACAGCATTTATGAAATTTGTAATAATACTAGCTGCAGAAGGCCTCGACTTCGTCCGCGCGTTTTAAGTTTTTTTGATTCCCGCGGGAACTCCTCAATTTTCCGGGATTAAAAGTAGCCTTTGTCACTCTCCAGGTCCTCAACTATACCCATGGCAAAAATCACGTCAATCCGTTGTGGCGTGATTGAAGGACAAACCAACAAACAAACACACTTTCGCATTTATAATATTAGTATGATGTATTTGGACTTGTAACCCCTCTTAGTCGTCCGCGTGCAAAGGGGTTTTAGATTCCCGCGAGAATTCTTTAACTTTCCGGGATAAATTTGACGACCTCCGTGGCGCAGTGTTGAGCGCTGTTGCCTTAACGTGCGGAGGTCCCGGGTTCGATCCCCGGCAGGGTTTGGAAATTTATAATTTCTGAATTTTCCCTGGTCTGGCCTGGTGGGAGGCTTCGGCTGTGGTTAGTTACCACCCTACCGGTAAAGACGTGCCGCCAAGCGATTTAGCGTTCCGGTACGATGCCGTGTAGAAACCGAATAGGGGTATGGGTTTAATATAACTGCCATGCCCCTAACAGGTTAGCCCGTTACCATCTTAGACTGTATCATCACTTACCATCAGGTGAGATCGCAGTCAAGGGCTAACTTGTAGTGGATAAAAAAAAAACGTAACATAAGTGTTAATTCAGTATTATTGGGCCATACTGCTAACGCTTAAAGCAATACTTAAGCAATAGGTATTACTCATAACGACAATTTGATTTCACGTACCTTGACGTTATTAAAATAAGGATTATTCTAAAACACGAAAGTCAACAATAATGAAACAATATGGCTAAATAAGCGTTGGCAGTATGGCCCCTTACACAGATCAGAGAACCTTATCTCCATTCCAAATTTCAGCCAAATCAGATTTTTTATTTAGACTAGCTGACCCGACAGACGTTGTCCTGTCCAACTGTAACACAACTGGCAGTTATGTCAATGTAGGTTACAAAAGGAGAAAAGGTTAAAAAAAGGTTATATTAAGGTTAGAAAAGGTAATATGGTCGTTAGGTTTTCTTAAATTTTCTGATGTTCCGCGCAACTTTTTTGTTTTTTCTTTCATAAAAACCTTCTCCTTACAATAACAAACACAACAAAAAAATAATTAGCGAAATTGGTCCAGCCGCTTACGCGTGATGGCGTGACCAAGGGAAATAGGGATTCATTTATAAACATAATATATACAAATAATGGTACCGATTCTGTAATACACAATCTCTAAACTAAACTAAAATAGCAGCTTTAAATCTAGTTCTGTCCCTTTCCGTAGGGAGTATTATGAATTTAACTGCCTCGTTGGTGTAGTGCTTAGCATGTTCGACTGCGGCCGACGAGGTCTCGGGTTCGAGTCCCGGGTCGGGCCGTAACATGTATTGGGTTTTTCTGACAAGAAATCCTCAGTACTAGCCCAGAGTTAGGAAGTTGGCGGTGTTTCACCCCCGTGCCTCGGAGAGCACATTAAGCCGTCGGTCCTGCGCCTGATCTCTCGCCGGTCGTGTCGGATTTTCCGTCCCATCGGGCTATGAGCGTAAAGGATCATAGAGTGCGCCTGTGTTTGCGCACACACTTGTGCACTATAATATCTCCCGCGCAGATGGCTAATATCTCTGGAGATTGGCCGCCGTGGCCGAAATTCGGTAGGTAGGACATCATTATTATGAAAGGGTTAGCAATATTTGTAATGCTCTAATTTTAGTTTAGTTTAGAGATTGTGCACTACAGATTACAGAATCAGCCCCAATATATAAGATTTGAGAAGCAGAAATCGCGGTACCTGTGAGAACTGTGAATCAACGAATATAAATGGTCTGTTATCGCTCCCTCCCCATACAAGTTTTACTTGAATATTTGACTTCGCTGATAACACGGAAATTAAGTAGTGCAGAGATTGTTGGTTTGACTTATAACATCGCCTTGTGTAATCTTTTCTTCTCTTTTTCCGCGTTCATTTTAATTAACCGATTTTAAAGGAAGAAAAGTTCTGTTTTTCGCTTAGCTTGAAAACACATTAGTACTACCTACTATACATAGGTATTAGGCGCGTAACTCACTATTTGGTATATATATCCACTAGCTGATGCCCGCGACTTCGTCCGCGTGGATTGAGGTTTTTCAATTCCCGCGGGAACTTCCCGGGATAAAAAGTAGCCTATGTCTTTTCCCGGGATATAAACTATCCCTATACCAAATTTCATCAGATCGGTTAAATAGGTGGGCCGTGAAAGCGTAGCCGACAGACAGATAGACAGACAGACAGGCACAGATAGACAGACAGACACACTTTCGCATTTATAATATTAGTATGTATGGGTAAGACCGCCCGTGCGAAGCTGGGACAAGTTGACTTGTATAATTATCTCGAGAAAATTTCTGATTGAAAATTGCTTTGTGCAAGTCACGTTCTGTTGTAAAAAATACCTAAAGGTTTCCTCAAAGTGCCTCCATTTGCACATACCCGTCATTTCATTGTAAGTGAGAGATTTTCCGAAGAACATTACTTCTCCAATAAAACATTATTTACCTGTTATAAAGTGTAAACAGAGAGATATGTATCTCTAGAAGAGCAAACCGTTCAAAATCGGAAGACAAAAATAGAAACATTTAGCTTTCTAACCGAGTTTAACTATCTAATTAAGTAGTGGGATTCCAACTATCCACCAATGATATTATAATCTTAGCACTATCTACTTTACTCTTTTGTATATCTATATTTTACTGTTTTAGATATCTACCGTAAAAGTTGCGTCATTGACTATAGAATGGAATAGAAAGGAATGGAATGTTTATATATAAATATATTAATTATAGATAGCTATCAGCTATGTTATTTACAGACACAAGTAGATACAGTGCCTTATAGGCACAGAATATATCAAATATAAAATATTATAAATGCGAAAGTTTGAATAGATGTATGGATGGATGTATGGATGTATGGATGTTTGTTACTGAATCACGCTCCAACGGCTGAACGGATCTGGATGAAATTTGGTACAGAGATAGATTATAGTCTGGAATAGCACATAGGGTACTTTTTATCCCGGAAAATTAAAGAGTTCCCGCGGTAAACGAAAAACCTCAATCCACGCGGACGAAGTCGCGGGCATCAGCTAGTTATTATATAAATAAAATATACAATAGTTGTGGAATAGTACAATACTACGTGGGCCGTGGCCTAAGCATAATGTCAGAAAGCTCGACTGCTGCGGTCCCAAATCCCAATGTATACCAGTCTACACCAGAGACTCTAGATTGGTAAGTCAAGGATGTGTGTCAAACCCACTAATAGGAGCGCTTCATCTAACATCTAGCAATCTATATATTATATAAGTATAAAATCTAAGCTATAAAAATCAAGCGCTCCTATTGGTGGGTTTGACACGAATCTGTAGCTTAGCAACGTAGCATATCTCTGGATTGCAGCCTTAATTGATGCCATGTCTGACTGCAGCCAAGCGCTAGCCTAAAAAAAAATGTTGCAGAATATCACTGACTCTACTAATACTAGATACAACTCTCTGGTTGTTTGTACTATCATATTATTATTAATATTACCATTGACGTTTCTATATCTACAACCTACGTCATTGGATTTTCTTAGGTAATTTTATTGGTAGCCTGTATTTCTACTGAGGAAATATAATAAATATATATAACGTATATTAAAAAGTGAGTGTATAAAAACTAAAGCAGGCAGTCTTTTAAAAATACTTCCACGGAAGGACGGTTAATCGTTTCCTGTAAAATAATATAAAAAAAAAAATTGGGCTATACATATTAAGACCTTTCATATTAATATGGTAACCCGATACATTTGGTTTCATTTTATGTCTTTTATTATAAAAATATTTATTTACTTTTCATTGGTGAATTAAAAAGCATACAATAAAAAATATAAGGTTTTGTTTTTTAATCAATCAAGCGGATATTCAATAAGCTGTTTAACATAAGAGAAAATACTTACAATTTAGTTTTGGAAATAGCATACAGGTAAGTAACTAAGTAGGTACCAATTAAAATAAAGATCTACTTAAAATATTACGAAACGTAGGTATTTACTTCCATAATTTCTTCATTGATTTCAAGGAGACACAAATTATATTTTTAGCTACTTCTTCAAAAATAAAATCGCGAAGAGATAGTAAATGCTTATTCATAAGATTTCTTAAATTACAAAATTCGCCCGAATAATTCACGTAACAGTGATGGACGTAAAAGCAAGGAAATCAAAACCGAGTCGCTACAACAGTTACGTGGTCTCATTACGTAAGGCCTTTCGTATACTTTCTCTGTCAGCAAAATTTAGCGTGAACGGTTATGCAAGCACGAAATGCCAGTCGACTAAATTTCATCATTTCCAAGCGCGAGAGAAGATCTACACGACTTACCTATATGGAGAATGGTGTGACGAAATGTGAAATATTATGAAGTTTCACGAGTTACAGAGGCTAACCTGTAACTTTTCAAGAAAATAGCGTGACAACTGACAACCCAAATTCTTAGCTCCTCTGTATAATGATGAATGAATAACCCTGAGTCTAACTTTTCAAGTTCACATTTGACATTTATCTATTTATCATTTCATTTGAAATTTAAGGGAAACCTCATAATTTCACTACTATACAAATATCTTGACAGAAGTTATCGTTAACTGAAAAAAACAGGACTCAGAATAGGACTCTAAAAGTCCTAATTTCACATGTGCTTAGTATGTTAGTAGGTAGGTAGTAGGTACATAATATCATAATATTTCAATGGTTTTTGTAATTATCTGAATAAAATTATAGACAATACTGAATTTTCGCTATAATATATTATTACTTACTGTATTATGTATGTCATAAATCAAAAGCAAAAGTACTATTTTAGAGGCAGTAAAATTTATGTACGTAATACTAAATTTTACCTAACACCGAGTTGATGTGAGGTAACTTTCTAAAAACTGCTCGAGTGACCTTGAAATAAAACGTTCTTACAAAACCGCGGGCCACTCGCCGGGCCAACCTCCCCCTCCTGTGCAATGCGCGGATCTACGCACTCCCTCCCTCCTCCCCCTCCCCGCACATGCGCACGCGCACGTGTACCCGTGTGTGCGTGCACCCACACACCAGCAAACACGTGCGAGCTGCATGTGTGCGTGCGTGTAGACAAGTAGAAAGGCGTAGTGAAAAATCTAGTTTGCCTCCCACGACTGCCATAAAAATTAAGTATCCATTTTACATTATCAAGATGCATGAGTGACATGACTTATAAATAATACATCCATAAAAGGCGATCGAGAGAAAAAGTTCTTAGAAACTGACTTAAACGGAATGCGGATGATTGGACAGTGATGATTCACAATAATTGATGTTTCACTTAACAATATTATTATCCTGTATGATCCGTATTGAAGCGTGAAAAAACGTCTCCTTTTTTCTAGCTTATGAATAAACGAACTACTTAAACAGTTCTAAGTAAGAATAATACTTTCACCTTGACGCTACGATCGCTAACAAGACACTGCACCTTAAAAATTCTAGCAGTTTTGTAATCATCGCCTTCCAAATATGTGAAATCCTTGAACGTGGTATCTGGGTCATGATCAGGTTCCGATGTGTCTCGCGGTGGGTTATTAGCATTAAGTGTTATAGCGACCGCGTAGATCTATTGCGCAACTGTGTTGACTTTCATCCTGAAGGTCAAGTGCCATCCTATTTCAAAATAGACCTTGGTCGTCGCTGGTTCACCTCGGATTGTTAAGAGAACTGCCCAGTCAACGGAAGCAGTTATTTCTGATCGATTTTATAAGATTTCGTTGACGTAATTAACAAGTTTATATATTTTATTTCAGTTACCTTTCATTTGAAACCTAATACATTTCCAATATCCATACTAATATGTTTTATAAATGCCAAAGTGTGTCTGTCTGTCTGTCTATCTGCTACGCTTTCACGGCCCATCTGTTCAACCGATTTTGATTAAATTTGGTATAGGGATAGTTTGTATCCCGGAAAATTAAAGAGTTCCCGCGGAAATCAAAAAACCACAATCCACGTGGACGAAGTCGCGGGCATCATCTAGTTCATAATATATCCTGCAATATGCACATATACATCGGCAGTGGCACCTCTTAAGAACGTAATTGCTTCAAGGTCAAGTATTTTCGCACCGTGAGAACTGCCTGTGTGTATATGACTTAATCTATCATAATTTTCTGTAATAACACAAGTGATATTCAAATGACTGTCGACAATCAGAACCGACCTTTTCTTAGACACGTTCTTTATAAATAGTCATCTAACTGCCACGAAGATCGCGAAATGTCGAACACGAACTCGATTTGTTTCCGAGGCAGGAACATTGCGAAAATATACAAATATGCAGTGGAGCCTATAGCTGGTACGATTCCGGTCCGAACCTCAATATTTGTAGAAACAAGATTTTCATGTCCCCTGCAGGGGCATGCTTATGTTATTTTTTTTATTTGATCTACCAACAGAATTACACATTAAAAGTATACAAAATGATAAAAGTCTTAGGCACTAGGTACACACGCAATTCAACTTAGGGGTAGATGATACATCATGCAAATTAGTTATTATTAGAAGTCGTATATTCATAAAAAATAAATTTACTTATAAAATAATGAGATGAAAGCAGGACTACAAAAATGAAAATGACAGCTGTAAAATATACATAAAAAGAAATGAATAAACAATATTTACATGCTTAGAAATTATAGTATAGGTATAGGATCAATATTATGATAATATTATAATATGATCTTATGGGTCGCACGTAAATGAAGTTATATATGGCCATGTAATCGTACACTATACAATTATGCTGATCAACCTCTGATCTTACATCCCCATTTTAAAACAAATCAAATTTTTTTCTATCTTACACGCATGACGCAATACATTCATTAATTGGACATGTTGCATATTAAACTGTTCATTTACTTATTTTATGTTGTGTTCTAGTGATTAAATAAAATATATATGGTAAAAAGGTAGACAAGTTATCGATTTAACAACAATCTAAAGTCCATTAAGTTGTCGAAAGCCAATAACAAGCCTATATCTCTCTAGTACTATAAAAAAACCGGCCAAGTGCGAGTCGGACTCGCGCACCGAGGGTTCCGTACAAACCTGTAGTAAGTTTTACGATTTATGACGTATTAAAAATAAAAATTACGTTTGTTGTATGGGAGCCCCCCTTTAATATTTACTTTATTGATATTTAATTATTTATTTTGAAAGGTAATATACAAGTTATGGGTATGTGGGCTCCGCCCAATCAAACACCCATCAGCTTTTGCAATCAATATATAATTAGTGCACACATCAGTGTTAGGAAGTTTACAGGTTTTAACAGAAAGTTGCACAAACAGTTGATATTTACACAAACAGTTATAGTTAACTTATATAAAACAGCGAACGAAAACCATGGGTAAAAACTTTTCTGAAGCAGAGACAAGTATTGACAAGTTGACAAGACGTATTTTAAAGTCTAATGTCACTTGTCAATTGTGGGGAACATAGACTATGTCTGTAAACAATGGGACATAGAATATGTCGCCACATCACCCCCCTACGGAGTGAAAAAAAAAATGATAAAAAGGTACAAAAGTTAAAATTTGAATAAAAACTACTTAAGTACTCACTTATTACTACTTAAATAAAAAAATTACAGGTTAAATGGAGTTTTAAATTTCACAGTTCTACCAGACCGAGTCGTGAATGGCTGGCGGCTGGCAGCTGGAAGCTGTTCCTCACTAACATCTGGAACCTCATTTTGTACTGGTTTTGTCTCAGGCATTTCCGTGTCGGTATACGCTGGTTTCAAGCGGTCGACACTTACCGTGACTTCCTTCAGACCTACTAATATAGTGAAGGTCTTCTCACTCCTTCGTACCACCTTATACGGACCGTTATAAGGTGGCCTCAGTGAAGGTCGAACGGTGTCGTCCCTCAGCCAGACGTGGGTGGAGGTTGGAAGATCTTTGAAAACGAAATATGATCTCTGCCCGTGTCTTGATACCGGCGTTGGGCGCAGACGTGCTATGTGCTCTCTCAGCTGTGTGATAAACCTGGAAGGATCATCTTTAAGATCATCTCTAGGCGCTGGTGCAAGAAACTCGCCGGGAAGGCACAGGGGTTCCCCGTACACTATTTCGGCGGCAGAAGCCTGCATGTCTTCTTTCAAAGCTGCACGCATCCCTAGTAGGACAACCGGAAGAGCATTTGCCCAAGTGTCTTGGTGACACATCAGGGCAGCCTTAAGGGTTCTATGCATCCGCTCTACTAACCCGTTCGCACACGGGTGATAACTCGTGGTACGAACGCGTTTTACGGAGCAAAGCTGCATGAGGGACTGAAACAAGCTGGATTCAAATTGTCTACCCTGGTCTGTTGTCAGGAGCTGAGGGACGCCAAAACGAGCGATCCATTCACGGAAAAAAGTTTCGGCAACCTCCTCAGCAGTTATACCAACCATTGGCCAGGCCTCAGGCCACCGAGAAAATCTGTCCACGGCAGTGAGGCAATATTGATAACCCTTGCTGGGCGGAAGAGGTCCAATGATATCGATATGGACATGGCGAAATCGCTTGGATGGACAGGCGAAGTCGCCTATGGGTGACGACGTATGTCGGCTAATTTTGGTTCGCTGGCAAGCAGTGCAAAAACGAGCCCAATTCCGACAATCTTTTTGCATGCCTGGCCAGACGAAACGATCAGCTACCAATCGCGCAGAAGCTCGCGCGCCTGGGTGGCTGAGGTTATGAAGCTTTTGAAAATAAGCTCGACGGAATGAAGGGGTCAAGAATGGCCGCGGTTTGCCCGTGGACACATCACAGAAAACCGCCAGTTCCGTGCCAGGAATAAACACCTTCTCTAGCGTAAGAGAGGAATTTTTAATAGCCTCCTGGAGCTCGAGATCGGTCTCTTGTTCCTTGGCGAGGGCAGCAAAATCCTCTTCCAAATGGACCGCCTCCACGCGGGACATAGCGTCGGCTACAACATTATCTGCTCCCTTTACATGCACAATGTCTGTGGTGAATTGGGAAATAAATGTAAGTTGGTTTAACTGCGGGGGAGGCAGCTTTTCGCGCCTCTGAGTGAAAGCATAGATCAGGGGCTTATGGTCCGTGTAAATTGTAACATGCTGGGCCTCCAAAACATGCCGAAAATGTTGGACAGCCTCGTAGACCGCGAGCAACTCACGATAGTAAGCGGGCCACGCCGCTTTCCGTTCCGTGAGCTTCTTGCTAAAAAACGCGAGAGGCTGCCAATCATCTCCGACACGCTGTTGGAGACAAGCACCGACATGAGACGAAGAAGCGTCTGTAAATAGTCCAAGTGGCGCAGTGTTGTCAGGATGAGCCAAAAGAGTGACGTTGGCCAGATGATCTTTGCATTTTTGGAATGCCACTTCTGTTTCGGGTGTCCAAGGAACGGGTTTTGCGCCTTTGAGCTTAGAATCCGCTAAAATATTAATGAGCGGTGCTTGTAACTCAGCTGCCTTCGGGAGAAATCGGCGGTAAAAGTTTACCATGCCGAGGAACCGGCGGAGGCCTTCAACCGTTTTCGGTAAAGGAAAATTCCGCAGGGCTTCAATTCTCTCGGTTGGCGGACGAGTTCCATCCTTGGAGATGCGATGGCCTAAAAATATCACCTCGTCAGATCCAAACACACATTTTGATGGGTTAATAACTACTCCATATTGTGACAACCGTTTGAAAAGTACGCGCAGGTGTTCAGCGTGCTCCTCAGGAGTTCGGGAGAACACCAGAATGTCGTCCACGTAGGGGAAACAAAAAGAGAGGCCTCGCACAACCTCATCTATAAACCTTTGAAAGGTTTGTCCCGCATTTCGAAGCCCAAACGTCATAAAGGGGAACTCAAATAACCCAAATGGCGTGGTAATGGCAGTTTTAGGAATATCATCCTGATGTACGGGAATTTGCTGGTATGCCTTGACTAGGTCTACGGTGCTAAATACCGTGGAACCAGCCAAATCCTGACTAAAGTCCCCAATATGACGAACGGGGTATCGGTCAGGGATGGTACGGGCGTTTAAAATGCGGTAGTCACCGCACGGCCGCCAGCCATCTTGACCTTTCTTGGCCAAGTGTAGTGGCGAGGACCATGGGCTAGTAGAAGGGCGCGCCGTGCCACAACTAACCATTTCTTCAAATTCTTTCTTTGCAATCTGCAACTTCTGGCCTGCAAGCCTACGTGGACGGCATGCTACGGGTGGACCTTCGGATGTCAAAATATGATGCACCGTGTTGTGCTTGATTTCCCTATGCATGCCTGGTGGACGTGTTATATCAGGAAATTCCTTGAGTACTTCCAAATAAGGTGAACTTCCTGAAATAACAGTCTTAACGCTGGGCTGAGCAATATCTGCAATGGTGGCTTTGGTGGAAATATTTGTGGTGGCATCTATCAGCTTGCCAATGCGGCAATCTGGTAAAAGATGATAGTGAGCAAGAAAGTCAGCGCCAATAATTGGCATGCCCACATCTGCCACAACAAAATTCCATTTAAAGTCCCTGCGCAAGCCTAGATTTAAATGCAGGCAAATGGTCCCATAGGTATTTATAGGGGTACCATTTGCTGCTCGCACATCAAAATTGGTCAATGTGGCCGGGCCCTTAAGCATCCTTAATGGAAAACAGCAAAGGTCAGATCCTGTATCAATCAAATATTTGATATTTGTCTGAGCATCTGTAATAAACAGCCGGCGTGAGACAGGATCGCAATCAGCAGTCGCCACTACTGATTGCTTGTCCCGTTTCCCGACTCTGGGGTCCACGAACATGGGCTCATACACCGGCTCGCTTTGCTAGCGAACCTTCTGTGGTACCAGCACATCCGCGGACCAGAGCGGGAAACTGACCTCTGTCGTTGGCTCGACCTTGACTTTGACCTCGACCTAGGCCGACTGCATAACTCATCCATTCTTTTCATGAGCTCGTCCATCTGTTTCTTTAGCAATTGCAGCTCCGTGGGTGCTGCAGAAGCTGCGTGAACCGAGCTGGGCTGACTGGATGATGAGGGTGCCTCAACGATTGCGTCTGCAATTTCAGCAATCTTCTCCAGTGGCAAATCACATTGTGCCATTAAAATTCTTTGCACTTCTTGAGGCAACCTCCTCATCCATAGTTCCCTTATATAATACCTTCATCGCTGCAGTTTGAGCCTGCAAGGGAACGCAGGTGTCTGAGAAATGCAGACGGTTTACGGTCCCCCAACTGTACCTCGCTTAAAAGTTTTCTCACTCTCTGTTCTTTTGAAGCGGAGAATCGAGCAATGAGCTCTCGCTTTAAATGCTCATACTTGTTTTCAGGTGGAGGATTCGCAATCACATCCTCCACCTCCTCTGCCATCCTCGCATCCAGCATGGAGAGCACATAACCATACCGTGTTGAATCTTGTTTGATCCCTGCTATTTCAAATTGCGCTTCCGCCTGAGCAAACCAAATTACCGGTTTGTCCTGCCAGAAACTGGGAAGCTTGACAGCTATGCCATTCACTGAAGCGGTAGCTGGCAAGGACTGTAACTCTGTTAACTGTTTTTGCAGTTCCTTAATTCTTACATGTAATTGTTCCTCAGCCATTTTAAGAATCAAAGTTAAACTAAGAAATTAAATGAACTACAAATATTATACAACACAAATACAAATATACAACAAAAATAATAGTAAATGGTAGTTATCACATAAATTAGGTAATACAATTACTATAACATGATAACAATAACTTTAAATTAATTTTAAATTAATTTTAAACCGCTACCTATACTAATTCTAAACTACACTTTTAAAACCAAACCTGGCACACACACACAACTGTTGAGACTATCACCTCCCGTAGACAGGCGCCGGCAACAAGGCTGTGCAGTACAGGTCTCAGGCAGTGCAGGTCAGGCCTCGAGCAGTGACTTGCGCACAAGGCACTGAGGCAGTATGGTACAGGCCTCAGGATACACAGGAACGGCACGCAAACACACGGATGATGCACTTAAACACTCAGATGTCCGTAGTAGGGAGCTTTTCAACGTGTTTCAAATCGGGGTCACCAATTATGGGTATGTGGGCTCCGCCCAATCAAACACCCATCAGCTTTTGCAATCAATATATAATTAGTGCACACATCAGTGTTAGGAAGTTTACAGGTTTTAACAGAAAGTTGCACAAACAGTTGATATTTACACAAACAGTTATAGTTAACTTATATAAAACAGCGAACGAAAACCATGGGTAAAAACTTTTCTGAAGCAGAGACAAGTATTGACAAGTTGACAAGACGTATTTTAAAGTCTAATGTCACTTGTCAATTGTGGGGAACATAGACTATGTCTGTAAACAATGGGACATAGAATATGTCGCCACAAAGTTAATATTCTCTGAAAATTTGAACCGTCTACCTGTTACCGTTTTTAATATTGAGCAAAAAAATACGAAAAAACCGGCCAAGTGCGAGTCGGACTCGCGCACCGAGGGTACCGTACAAACCTGTAGTAAGTTTTAAATTATTAAAAAAAATTGCTTAAAAATTACGTTTGTTGTATGGGAGCCCCCCTTTAATATTTACTTTATTGATATTTAATTATTTATTTTGAAAGGTAATATACAAGTTAATATTCTGTGAAAATTTGAACCGTCTACCTGTTACCGTTTTTAATATTGAGCAAAAAAATACGAAAAAAACACGTTTATTGTATGGGGGCCCCCCTTAATATATATATTTTTTTAATTTTTAGTATTTGTTGTTATAGCGGCAACGGAAATACATCATTTGTGAAAATTTCAGCTTTCTAGCTATCACGGTTTATGAGATACAGCCTGGAGACAGACAGACAGACAGACAGACAGACAGACAGACAGACAGACAGACAGACAGACAGACAGACAGACAGACAGACAGACAGACAGACAGACAGCGGAGTCTTAGTAATAGGGTCCCGTTTTTACCCTTTGGGTACGGAACCCTAAAAAGAGCTGTTACGGTTGTTGGCTTTGTCATTTAACAAGTATCTGGCACAAGGGATCAATCGTCAATCAAACGCAAGGTGAGAGTAACTGTGGAAGCTATTTTAGCATCTTCGAAGGTAAAATTCATTCGCGCTTTCAGCTGAAGTCTCTCACAAGGGTACGGTGCCATTTATAAATATAATCGTTTGTCAGTTGCCAACAAGCTCGCTTTGGGCATGGCCTCATCTAACAACTAACAAGTCTCGGTACATGGAAGTATGCGCTTATTTGAATACAATTCAGATTATGTGGTATGTTATGTGGTGCGCAATGCTCATACACTACTGGTACAAGCCAGTACAGCTGCTAAGTGTCAGTCAATAAGCGCTTTGTTTGCATGTGAACATCGCTTTACTTTGTGTAGATGCCACGCCCTTACAGTTTAGTCTAATGCAACAATGAATTTCTGGCAATCTTTTTGCATATGAGTGCACCCCTTGTGTTGTGTCATGTGTTACATGGTCATCGCATCGACAAACATTTTAATAAATAATGTTTATAACAACATTGCTATAGCTTTGAAAAACGCTCCAAATAAAATGTGATAGATAGAAAACAAACTTTAGATTGTAGCTGGTATAGGAATTAATAACAATCACTTAATTATTTATTTATGTCAATCAGCAAGAGTTTGTTTTTTATTGTATTACGCAGATCAACACCAGAAGTAACAACGAAAAAAAAATTATCATAATGACAATGATCTCACTCGACTTTTGTCGACATTGATTAGCATAACACACTTACACGGTTCCTTGTTTTGCTACGTAAAGAAATTATCGCCGATTACGTTATCGCTTCCCAAAAGTAGATTCATGCGGGTCCGTACTCCGTAGCGCGTAGTAAACAAAACGAATAAGCGCGAGATGATGCGGAAATATTTATAGAAGTTAATAATTGTTGTAGAGATCTAAACAAGAGCGCCTATGATGCACCACAGATTGCTAAATTGACCGTGGCTCTTATGAATGAACTGGCATCTGTTGTGGAGTTGGCATTACATAATGGTTTGTATGTGGTGCGATTCAGCCCAGTCGGTACTGCTACTAAACATTTCGTCCGAAGGCCGCCGGCACAAAGCGTGTGCGGCGTATCGCTCGCCACGCGCTCCCCGCGATTTCCTGTTTGACAACTATCGACTTACATCACTATCATTTTCTGTAATACTTTGCACGGCTGTTAGAAGCTTGTAAAGGGGTCTGGCCTGTTGCTAAGTACTTTGCACAATCGTCATTGAAGTGATGTTACCGGAATTATTACTCGCGATCTCACGCCTTGAAACTCTTCCTTGTTAATTATTTTTATTACTTAGTCGCTCATCGATCGTGGAGGTATCGTTTCATTAAAGACAAACGTGAAATTCTCAAGATATTGTTTCGCAAATATCAAAGAGCATCATATCAAGCGCTGAAATGAAAACGGACAATTCAATTTAACCGATAACTTCAGTCTTGCAAATGGAGCATGAAAATGCTGCTGACATGTATTGTAAATGCTTGTGGGATTTTCTGCAATTTGACGGCTAGCCTCGCATACTAACTCATCAGAGCATGCTAAGATATTGTAGATACAAGACAATTTAATTGTTTGCCACATTCTTGGTGGCCTAATTTATTGCTTCGCGGACGATTGCGTTAAACCAACTAACAAGAGAACACTAACGAGTATCTGACTGGAATTATAGATAGTCTTAAATCAACCGCGCAGTAGTAACTAGTAACATAGCAATAGCTACCGAACTAAACGATATACTAAATTGTACTGGCTACCTAAGTAAATAGGCCAATGCGTACCAGATTTGATGTAGTCCAATAAAAAAACGGCATAACACAAAACGATAGGCACTCACATTGACATTTTATGTTGGCTATAAACATTGTTGCGAAATCGGAATAAATAGCGTGGGATTAATTTTAACATCCGCTGATGAGATTTCAATTTCATTACATATATTTTTAGATAAAATATCAACTTCACACCAGCTTTAGATCATATATATATAGGTATAACATTGTCAATATGTATATTGTTCTCAATTTCATGTGTTTGATTATCGACTTTAAACACTTTTGAGGGCAGATTTTATTGATTGTCTTATAGGTAAAGGAAACATTCGAAATGGCCCCACTACATTTACTTGAGTAATTTTTTAACCTTTCAAGCTTCGCATTGAAATCGATTTCTTTTCCGTTAATGGTAAGTAAGTATTTATAATCAATATTGTAATATTGTATAAATCGCGGCACAAACATCGACGTCGTCCGACAGCACGTCTTTTTCGTAAGAAATTTAGCAATGTCGAGGAAAGTGGCGGTGTTTTTTCCAATCTTACGCTCCACTAGGCTAACTACAGTTTCATAGGTTGCAAAACGCTGTGTCGCAAACGTTTGTTCAGTCTGTTGCTCGATGTTTCCTGCGACATGACCAGTTAATTGTTACTGTCATTTCAGCTACTTGTAGGTACTGCCAGTGCTCGTTCTTGCCTACCATACTTTCCCATTGCAATATCTTGTATCAACTATTGTTATCCATATTTCTTTGGAGTTTAAGCTGCTGCAGTGGAATTTTATTTCCTCGTCCGGGGGACCGGAAGATTTTCTATGTAGATATCCATTTGAGATGTACTTCGCAAAATGTATTATCTGTTTCACCTTTCTATTTCTAAAGTACTTCCTCAATGACAAAAGTCGCAAGCAAACGCTAGTTATAGTTGTAGATACATACAATAACATTAATTAAGCGTGTCTAGATATTCTTTGCGACTATTTGCCAAGGTTTTACCATACAATACCGCGAAAGACTATCCCTTCCATGAAAATATGCGAAACGCGCGCCAGCCATTCATACCAAATACCAATACAAGTAATAAAAGGCATTTCTTGATTTTATTGTCTGTTGTTGTTTCAGTTTTGCTATTTCACTAGGTAGCTCACCCCGGCTTTGGCTTGGGTGGCTTTAATTATAATACTAAAAGCTACGCAGCATACGTATATAAACTTCTTTTATTTCTCGTAGAAACGCGTGTACAAGTTCTTATATTAATACGCTTGTATCACGGTTTCATATATTATATTTAGTAGTACCTAATAACGTAAAAATTTAAATTAGGAGATGATTGCATGCTTGCAAATTACGTAATCCATACTAATATTATAGATGCGAAAGTGTGTCTGTCTGTCCGTCTATCTGTCTGTCTGTCTGTCTGCTACGCTTTCACGGTCCATCTGTTCAACCGATTTTGATGAAATTTGGTACAGGGATAGTTTGTATCCCGGGAACAGACATAGGCTTTTTATCCCGGAAAATTGAAGAGATGGTCTCCGCGATACAGGTACCCTAGTGTGGACACGAAAGTTAAAAAATGTCTGTAAACATTATTGTTAATAAATATGTATTTTAAAAAAAAAAATATTTTAGTTCCCGCGGGAATCAAAAAATCTTAATCCACGCGAACGAAGTCGCGGGCATCATATTCTAGTGGCATATCAATAATATTATGATGTTATGGGTTGAATTTTTTTTCAATTGGCAATAGAGAAACAGTAGATGTGTTAGCTTATTAAAATACCAACACTTTGAATACGGATCGATTAAAAAAACTAAAGTAAGGTCAACTTAATTGACAAACCATCAAAGGCAAAGTCGCCTATTACGGCGGTTTTGTGATTGGAAAAAAAAATAAGAACAGCCAAGTATATGCCAACATATAATTAGAGTAAAATTAACCGCGCGCCATCGATTGATTCATTACCAAACCTTCAAACACATTCAGTAGTATATTGATTCATGTTAACATTGACTTGTCAATTTAAATCAATAGCAATTATCTTCAATTAAACGGCGCTACTATTCACTTATAAATGATCCATCCGTTTAAACTAATGAGTAGTAAAACACCTTATCGGATTACATGGAACCATAATATGGAACGGAATGTTCGTAAGGGCTCGTGCATAATTAAAAAAAATAATTATAATCACTTATTATGTTAATATACGCGTCTTTTAAAAATATTTTAAAAGCCGACTAAAATTTAACTCCACTATGTAGGTAATATTTTCTATACTTCCATATTAAATGTGACAGTTTGTCTCTCTGTCTGTCTGTCTGTCTGCCTGCTACGCTTTAACGGCCCACCTTTTCAATCGATTTTGATGAAATTTGGTAAAGGGGTAGGTTACAGTTCCCGGGAATGGACATAGGCCTTAGGTATTTTTTTATCCCGGAACATTAAGGAGTTCCCCCGGGAATCAAAAACTTAATCCACGCGGACGAAGTCGCGGGCATGATCTCGGTACGTATATTTGTGTGACAAATCCATTTAATCCAGTATTATGTATATACTTAATAGACCTATTTATTTATTCTTAAGTCTGTACACCCCTCCCGCTTTCTTTTAAAAGTTTCCTCTGCTCGCTATATAAGCGATAAGGCCGCCTGTTGTGCCATATCCATTATGATTGTTTTGTGTTTGTATTTCTTTTTATGGTGTACA
This sequence comes from Erebia ligea, assembly GCA_917051295.2. Lineage (NCBI taxonomy): Eukaryota > Metazoa > Arthropoda > Insecta > Lepidoptera > Nymphalidae > Erebia > Erebia ligea. Next base: position 16,108,099 of record OU785226.1, read on the forward strand.
ATAAAGTATATTTTACTTTACTTTTACTTTAAATCTCATATTTTTGATTCACTCATTGATGAAGAGCAATTAATTCAATTTGGATAAAAAACATGCCCTTTTTACTAATAAAATTGATTTGGACAAATTGACTTTGCTCTGATTTGATCCTAAATAAGATCCCACCCCAGTTCCAAGATGGAACTAAGGGATCCACCTTACTTTTCATTGATCTATACTTAGACTCGGTCTCCATGTGGCACCATACCCAAACGCTTAATCGCTTAGCGATATAAAAAAATTAGCAATTTGAAACTCGCTAAGTAAAACATTAACTATTTCCTTTTTTTTCTCAAGGTTGCGCTTTGTTCATCTTCTTCGCCTCACAAAAAACACGTTTCTTGCTTTTTTATCATTTTCATTTCTTTTAACATCAAATCTTGAAAAATTATCTACAACTAAAGTAGTCTAAACTTACTTAAATACATATCGCAAATTTGCGGAACCAGCAGATTCCCAGATTCCGGGAGATTCCCAGAGAGACGCAGTTTCAAATCCTACCGGTTCCGCAAATTTTTGATATGTATTTAAGTAAGTTTAGAAACTTTCCTCGTGTGTGAAGCACTGTAATAAAATTATTAAAAACCGGCCAAGTGCGAGTCGGACTCGCGCACCGAGGGTTCCGTACAAACCTGTAGTAAGTTTTACGATTTATGACGTATTAAAAATAAAAATTACGTTTGTTGTATGGGGGCCCCCCTTTAATATTTACTTTATTGATATTTAATTATTTATTTTGAAAGGTAATATACAAGTTAATATTCTGTGAAAATTTGAACCGTCTACCTGTTACCGTTTTTAATATTGAGCAAAAAAATACGAAAAAAACACGTTTATTGTATGGGGACCCCCCTTAATATGTATATTTTTTTAATTTTTAGTATTTGTTGTTATAGCGGCAACGGAAATACATCATTTGTGAAAATTTCAGCTTTCTAGCTATCACGGTTTATGAGATACAGCCTGGAGACAGACAGACAGACAGACAGACAGACAGACAGACAGACAGACAGACAGACAGCGGAGTCTTAGTAATAGGGTCCCGTTTTTACCCTTTGGGTACGGAACCCTAAAAAGAATTAAAATAGTCTTCTTGTTAAGGCCTATACTTAATAACTTTATTTCAAACGACAACAACTAACGTTGTCCACAATTAGCTCCGCAACGGCTTGATTCATATATTTATTAGTAGCTAAAATACTGATAATTACTGACTTGGAGTCCTCTCCTTCCTGTTTTTATCTGCCTAATCAATATTCTCTTCCTCTACTTCATCTTATCATTTATAACAAGCTACTTAGTCGATTCTCCCCGGATTTACAATCGCGTATTCTGTTTTATGTGTTAAATTATATTATGAAACATTTTCGCGAATTTGTCTAAAACTTAGAATCACCAAAAGTTATCTAATTATTTGAATTATAATGCAATAATAATAATGCAATGTGTATGTAGCTTAATTCGTAATTAACTTGACCATTGTAGATCGTTATGTGTTTAATTATTATTACAGTGTGGGCAGAATTATGTAACAAGTATATTTCTTTTATGATGCGACCTTGAATTCTACACTTGATTCTTGTATTGAGACATTTTTATTGCCCCTTGTTAACATAAGCGATATCTAGTATTTACTTCCTGTTTATTTCTGTTTCTATTTCCATTCAAAATTTTGTATGAACATTATTTTGATTGCATTTGAGCAGATAAATACGAGGTATTGTAATGAGGCATTTACTTCATCATTTCAATTAATTTCGTCACACACTGTTGAACAAGTTGCAAAGATTTTCATACTCTACAGTCTTCTTCACATTACATTCAACGAAGATGAAATCGCGTAAATAATTGAACATTTTTCCCACATTAACCAATTTAAAAGTTACGGACCATTCTTTTCTGCTATTTTGTATGATGAGCTTAATAATTTTGTGCAAAGTATATTTTAAAATTATTTCTTAAATTGTTTCAAGGTGATTGCAGTAATTAAAGTGAACCATTTTTTGTCTCATCATTCGTTTATTTTAAGTTATTGCGATCCCGATATCATCGCTCCAACTTGATTGGCGGCGATCTACGCTTCGCGGTTTCAAGACGCAGCTTTTCCGCTCAAGGACCTTTCAACTCCAACATTTATCTGTCCTCCGAGGCTCCGACATACGTCCGTCCCTCAAGCATAGTTTCCTATGCATATATTATGCCTATAGCAGAGAAATAATTCCAGAGTTTCTGAACTTCATTGAAGTAGCCAGTGGAGTAACTATACCATCTGAGGCCTGTGGCAAATTTTTTGGATGGGGCCCTCCGGCGTCCCAGTAAAAATAGTCACGCTAGAATTTAATTTTAATAAACCACTGATATAAGCAGTTACCCAAAACTATTAATAATATTATGTGCATTTTAGTAAAATATCAAATAAGTTTTATTATCACGAGCATAGGTTTATACAAATATTTATAATTAAATAACAATTTACTCTCAATAAGATTTTTTTATTAATAAAATTCTTTTCTCCGAGCTTTCTGTTCCGCAAAAGTATCTATAACATCATCAAACTTTAAAGATCGGGCCATAGAATTTTCAATAGACAGAATAGCCAAGTTTCGTAGCCTGTCTTGTGCCATAGAGTTTCTTAAATAGGATTTTATTAATTTTAGTTTCGAAAATGATCGTTCAGCACTAGCTGTCTACTCACATGAATCGTAACGAATAACACTAATGCAGATAAGATTAAGATTCCTGAAATAAATAATAATTTATTTCAGGAAAGTTGCACGACATAAAATGATTCTTTATTATTAATAAATCAGCAAGTTCTCTAATACACGAAGACTTTTTATTTCATCTCTGAAAGTGGACCGAAAACTGAGAATTTCCCTGGCAAATGATTCAGATATGTCTTTTTTATATATTAATAACAAATTCTAGAGCTTTTTTTTAATAAATCAGTGTCATTTAAAATTTGCAAAGTGGAAGGTTGCAAAACACTGAAATTGGAAACAATTTCATTCACTGTAACTGGAAACGCAATTTCAGTTGATTAATAATGATGTCTCATACTCGATAAAATACGTTCACTTTAATCGATCTTTCTGGATCTTCAAGACGCTCATCTTCGCAAAGTTCGTCAAAATGGCGTTTTATCTTCCTTTGACGAGTTTTAGAAAATTCAGGGTTGATGGACCATTTTTCTGCTACACTATTTGCTTCCATTTTTAAATTTACAAATTCATGTCGATCCCTTTCCAAATCTTCTAGGCAAGTTTTCAAAAGTTTCAAGGCATTTGAAAGATCGATGGCCTTAGACTGAATTGCTTTAGAGGGTGCATCGATAGTTTGTAGAATTTTACAATGGAAAACCAATAACATGATAAAATTATAGTTCTCTACCTTCTTCTTGAGTAAAATAGCTTCATTTCTTTCATCTGATTTGCAATATAACAGAATTATTTTCGTTAACGCTTTTTGGACTTCAACAAACCGAACTTTTAAAGCAAAAACAGCATCATAACGTCCTGCCTATCTAGTAGGGTTCAATATTTTTAATGTTATTGAAGTTAAGACTCACTTTCTTAGATATAAAACTTGATAAAATATTCCATCTTTTGATACTATGCCCAAAAAAATTATAAAAATGTTGAACTGTGTCAAAAAAAAATATAGTTTTTTTAGTCTTTAGTGGTGCCCCACTTTGGTTGATTTTAAGTAAAAAATTATAATTTTTAAGTACTTAGATACAAAATTTTGTTAAAAATGTTAGGTTATTTCTGAGCTCGTGGCCTCTTGGGCCGGGGCCCTCTTGGGTCGGGAGCCCGTGGCATTTTGCCAGCCCTGCCACCCTGCTACAGTTACGCCACTGGAAGTAGCAAGCAAGAAAAAGTTTTGGGCTTTGTTTAGCAGTTAGCTGAATCAAAATCTTTTAAAAATGTTTTCGCTCTTAACTTGAACTATTTTCAAAATCGAAGTTATAGAGATCGTCGTTGATCATCGACTAGCATTAAAATATAATAATTTGAAATTAATTGTCCAATTTGTTAGTGTCAATCAATTGGTAATTATATAAATGTCAATCGAGTTTGTAATTTTATCAATATAAAGCCTGCACCTGGAGGTCGGCTTAGTAATATTAATTATAAGTATCACTTCTTGATTAAGAAAGTGCATAACATAATATCAGTACCTACCTCGTTCTAAGTAATTAGAGTACCACATAAAAATATGCAGCTTTTTCAATACTACACATGCTGACTCTATTTTAAAAATTGTTTAGCATTTTTTTTTTTCAAGTGCCCTGGGAGGTGTAATATGTGACCCCACGGCACTTGCCACTATATAGTATATATATTATAAATGCACCTTAGTTAAGAGACAGTTATATTAAAGCACGCACAGCAACAACAAGTCTTTCATTTGGGCGTCCCAACATCACACTATACAATCCTCATACTTCTTCTTACCTCAAACAGCGTTTCTCCTTCCTTGGCTCTAACAACGAACGACAACACCTGAGGTCATGTACGGATAATCGTCTGTACATTCCTAGCAGTCACACAGGATATTATTTATTTTATTTTATTTTGTACAGAAAACTTACAGCTACAACAAAAAGTATATAATAATTCTTTCACCCGTAAATCCGTAATATTGTGGAACAGCCTTCCAGCAGATATACGACATAAATCGCTCTCTATTTTTAGAAGTCGTTTGTATAAACATTTCCTATCAAGTGGCATTAATTAATTTTAGTCCTATATTGTATTTTCATTTGCCACATGATAGGAATTTTACTCAAATATCACACATTATAATTAGATCAGAATTTTTTAGTATTTATGTGTATATCAATATGTATATTGTATACGTATGCATGTCTGTATGTATGTATGTATGTATGTATGTATGTATCTATTTAGGTGTGTAAATATGTGTATGTATGTATATATATATATATATATATATATATGTATGTATCTTTGTATGTATGTTTATTATCTATTTTAGACGTTGCACTATCCCGCGTTCTTGTTTGTTAATCTCCTCTCCCCAAAGGTTGTCTGGAAGAGATTGCTTTAGCAATAAGACCGCCTTATGCACCCTTCTGTTGTATCTTTTATTCTTTCTGTTTATAGTCCTAGTTCTAAGTATGTGCAATAAAGAGTTTATCTATCTATCTACTACTGGCTTTTTCTGACTATTAAACATTTATAACGCATAATGGTCCGAGTCAAACTTTTCTTTTTCTGCCCCATCCCCATCTAAACTTTCTTACTGAATACACTGACAAATGGTATGACATAATAACAATCCGTCTCCTTAAAAACAACAAGACTACTAGAGTTAGAGTAGGTACCTATTTAAATTATAACATCCATTTTCCATTCCGTTAACATCGTCATTACCAGATTACCTTCATTTGATAATAATGAACTAGCGAAAGGTGTTTAAATTACATACAAAAATTGAATGTAAATGTTTCCGGAATTAAGTTATCCAAGGCACCGGTGAAAGTGAAACTACGAGGTCAAACGCTCCTACGCTACTACGAAAGGTTGCATAAAAAGCACTGAAGGCAATTGAATTTCATTCCTTTCATTGATTTTTTTTTATGACTATAGCGCTATCTCTTAGCGTGTATGTGAAAAACTTGCAACGCCATCCAACGGTGACGAAGTTAACTAACTCATGAAGATGTAGATCGAGCGAAGTAATGTTGAACATATCCGCTAGAGAGCAGGCTAATTAAATAATCTAAACAAAACCGAGAAGATTCTTGTTACCGTTTAGAAATAGTCAAATCACTGTTTGTGTTCTGAATAAAAATGTGTCATTTCATTGCAATTTGCAATATTGCACAACTTAAATATATAAATTTTAAGAATGCGCGCTGCATGCTATTTGGGTATAGACAATAGATGTTTTTTAATCCACTACAAGTTAGCCCTTGACAGCGATCTCACCTGATGGTAAGTGATGATGCAGTCTAAGATGGGAGCGGGCTAACCTGTTAAGGGGATGGCAGTTATATTAAACACATACACCTATTCGGTTTCTATACGGCATCGTACCGGAACCTTATATTTATTCACTTTTTATTAAGAATATTTTTCGATTTATTGGTAACTAGCTGATGCCCGCGACTTCGTCCGCGTGGCTTAAGTTTTTTTGATTCCCGCGGGAACTCCTTAATTTTCCGGGATAAAAAGTATGCCTATATGTCACCCTCCAGGTCCTCAACTATACTTACCTATGCCAAAAATCACGTTGATCCGTTGCTCCGTTGTGGCGTGATTGAAGGACAAACCAACAAACCAATAAACCAAGAAACCAATAAACCAACAAACAAACACACTTTCGCATTGATGATATTAGTATGAAGTATGATGGATATTATGTATTTGAAAACAACCCCGTATGTACATATATATTTTATAGTATTAACCGATACAGTTCGTTTCACACGGACAAAGGCAGGCGAGCCTGACGCGCACCGCTGCGCCCGCGCCGCCCTGAAAATACCACGTGACACATCACACAATGGTGTTTTCATGTAAATCTTTTTTCAGTTGCACTTGAAATAGGTATACTATTTTTGGAGTTTACCTCCTTTAGAATCGATTTGCATATATTATATAGCCCGGGGTATGAAAATTTATGGGGAGTAAAATCAAAACCGTTACGTTATTGACTTTATGTTTCCATGACTATGTACATATTGTATTTTGATGAATATAAGTTATATAATTAATATAAATAAATGTATCAAGCATGCTTTCAGTAATATAAAAAATGCGTTCATTTACCCTCATTTACTAATATGTATATATTATATTTTATTTTATAATCGTTCGTAAAGAGTAAACTCCAGTCGTGCGTCGAAGCAGACACAGATTTTTTTTTTTACTCTATGTATTTTTGCAATGTAATAAGGTGAAACTTACTGTCTGATGTGTCAACATAATTATTATAACCCCAATCGCTGAATCTATAAATATTGCATGTGAAGAAATGATTTCCAGAAATTTTACCCAGCTTGCTATATATATTGTGATTAATTCATCATAAAATAAGGTCATTATTATACCCTGAAATTTATTTCAAATACATTACATTTTGTCATAAAATGTGATATAGACCTAAGAATTCTAGAGCTTCTACAATATTCGAAGTGAAGACGTTTTGGTAGATAAATTATTATTTTGAAACTCGAGCCTCGATAATTAACACAAATATTCATATTTTTTCCTTTCCAACGTCGTGTTAATGTCAATGACAAATCAATTCTTACAAACAATTTTAAGAATTAGCGTGAAAACGAACCATACCCGTAGCAACCCACAAAATGCATTGAATGACAGAAATATTTTCGAAGACAACACTAACTTTTTTTTACAATTATTCTAACCTTTTACGTAGTCGATGAGTAGTCGTAGTCGGTTAGGTATTGACTAACTACTTAAGTTATTAAAACTTAGGTTTTATGGACATAATATGCAAAAAACATATAGCTTTTATCATGACGAGATCATGTGCTTTAAAAGAAATTATTCTTTGTTCTGAATTGATTTCATTACGATTCTTATTAGCATGCAATTCAATCGTTAGTGTTAATGATTTGCATGGTATGCTAATAACACCAGCCCAGCTGATTTGCATTTATAAACAAACACATAAAACGTAGGTACATTTGGGTACATCCTACTAACAAAGATATTTTTCATTACATTTAATATCGTACATAATTCGTAATAATGTGAAAGCTTAAAAAATCTAGTTATTAAAGTATTCAATTCACTTGTCATGATAGTATTATATAATTTTACTAAAACTAACAATTACAAGAATTTTTTTTAACCTAAATTAAATAAGGTAAATCAAACAAACGCACCTACAATAACATAAAATATAGTGTACGAGTAGGTACTTCATCCGAGCGATATTATCAGCACATACAAAAATATAACAGCCAAACAAAGTCCTATGCTATCGTTAAAACGTCCAGACTTGCAATTAAAGTATGACTTTCAAGTAAAACTAAGCAACAATGGAGAAGTGGTTGCTAACAACAATGCTGATGACTCTGCTCTTGCTAAATGCATAAGAAGCGCCTGTTGATCGTCTTTTAAACGATCTTGCGTTATAACGCTAATAACTCGTTGCGGTGCTTTATCGGGCCAAGGTCTTGTTGCGACAAACTTTCTAGCACTTGCTACTAGGACTTGAAGTCTTAGAGCGCATTAACTTAGTTCATTTAAATTCGTCTCACCTTTTGACCTTTCCATTCGATTGGGTAATCCTCTTTCAATGGCCATTGTATCGCATCTCCACAAATCACGCTCCTGATACGATTCAATTTCAAACCTACCACTAGCGTTGATAGTGAAACGTTTATCGCTTAACAGTTCACTGATTGTAACCTTGTCTTCCTTTACATCGGCCGTTTTCAGTCTGACATAGATCGAGACTAATGAACCGAAAACGTTATGGCGAGCCTTAGATTTGTGTGATTTCTCTTATTAGTACACAAAGTATCGTGTTAGAAAATGTTTAATCTCACGAATCTGTAATTCACTTTGATTTGAAAACAAACGGAAAGAGGCACGCCAGTTGCGGATCTCAGCATTTATTTAGAATCTACTGTTTGATGAACATGCGTTTTTACGTTTTAACTACAAAAGTCTGCAGCAAAAATACTCGTCTTCTTTACGATGTTCTTCTCCAAATATTTGAGGTAGCCTCAGATTACGATGTTGTGTTTAATGTGTTGTTTTTTAAATTTTATTAATTAAATTGTTTTGTCTCCAGTGCTGGAATGATGGGCGAGGGCCTGCTGACGCTCACGTACGGCAAGCACCACGCCTGCATCCTGAACGAGGTGGGGGCGGCATGGCGCGGCGCTCGCTACTCCGACCTGGTGTTGGTATGCGACGACGCCGTGCCTCTCGCCGCGCACCGCATTGTCATGGCGGCTGCCAGCCCTTTAATCAGGTAAATGGCAAGTTTTAAGGTATCCGGATTTAAAAGCCAACATCAACTCGCAGCTGCCTGGGCACCGCTCCAATGCTTTGCATCAAGACCGCAACATTTGAAATCCCTACAACACATCTCTGTCCAGTGCAGTGCCGACTGTCGCCTATCAGTTGACGACGAGAACGATGTAGTATCTTTATTTAAACTTGAGATGAAATGTTACTGTTGAAATGAAAAACTTAGTTATATGTCTTAAGTCATCTTAAGGTCTCCTTGATCATACAATATTTGACCAGAACGGAAAAAAATAAAAATTAATATTCTTGAATCTTTAATAACCTCGCATGCCTCAGTAATTATAATAGATGGAATGAAGTAGTAGTAGTAATTACTCCTTTACTAAATATATATTTTTTCGATGTTTCAGAAAAATCCTTGACGATACACCATCAGTTGAAAATCCAGTCACCATCCACATGTCCGGCATCAACAGCACTCTCATGAGACATCTTCTTGTTTTCTTATATAGCGGCCAAGCATATATCGAGGTCAGTAGAAAGAAAACGAATGTATTCAAGTTATACCTATTATTTAGTGCCTACCTACATTAACTTTCATTTGATATGTACCTAAATTAGATAGTGCTTAATTTTTCTCTTTTTATTATTTCAGTCTGGAGAAATTGATGACATGCAAGAGTTGTTTGAATTGCTTGAAATCAAATCAGATGTATGGAAATCAACAAAAGAAAGGCAACAAGCAGAAGAAAGAAACAGATCTTGCGACCGTTTGAAAAACAAAAATCTCAAAACAGATATTAACAGTAATGAGAGCAGTAAGCACGATGCACCATCAGGATCTTCACACTCGGAAAGTGAACGAGTAACACCTGGAGCAGGATATAGTAAAGATAAGGAACGAGATTCAGAATCATTGAGTATAAAGAAAGAAAACATGTCAACAAGCAGTAATGATGAAAGAGAAGATGATGATGCCGACGGTGAAAAAAGGGATAAAGAATGTGGACGAGTTTCATCACGCAGACGGAGTTCGTCAAACCCTGTTAATTTATCCTTAGCCAGAAATTCAGAAAACACGTGTAGCGAACATGATGATTCTCAGGATCTAGATGTCGAAACAGTAGCTGCCAAGGTAATTCAATAGATATGTTATCCTACAAATTTTAATATCATTTTTCAAGATTAGAAATTAATCTCCCTCTTTAAATTTGCAGAACCTTGAAAGAAGACGGTCAACATCTTCCAGTCAAGAGGATCAACCACAAGAAACAGTTTACAGAAGACAATTACTACTAAGCGACAGATTAGGTAGAACTATTGAACGAACAAAAAGGAAATCACATTATCTGGAACCGCCTGAACTTGATTTGAGAACAGTAAAATTCGATGATTATGGACATCTCAAACCACCCGATAATGAATTAATGGCTCTCGTACAGACTTCACCTGAAAATTATGTTGTAACGCCTCATAGGAAAAGACGACCCGGTTTTCACAATTCTCCATCACAAAATCCGCCATTCGTGTCATTACCTCCCAGTTACTTGGAAGAGATGGCACACTTGCGGTACGCACAAGGACCAGGTATAGCTGCCGGAGTAGCTCGGCTTGGTGCATTACATCAGTTGAGCGCTTCAGCACCTCCATATTTACCAGAAAGAAGTGCCACTCCTCCAGCTTCCGCCCATGACGATGCTCTGAAATACCGGCCTCCAAGTGCGGGTTCATGGGGACCTTGGCTTTGTCAGCCAACGATGGGTGGCGATGAAGCACCACCGACAGATCACGAACAGGGTTCGAGTAAACAGGCACCAGTCCGAGAGTATCGCTGTGAATATTGTGGAAAACAATTCGGTATGTCATGGAATCTCAAGACACATCTTCGAGTTCATACCGGGGAAAAACCATTCGCGTGTCGACTTTGCGTCGCCATGTTCAAACAGAAAGCCCATCTGCTTAAACATTTGTGTTCGGTACATCGGAACGTCATATCATCTAGCGAAAACGATGGACGAACTAATACACCTGGAAGGTTCAACTGTTGCTTCTGTCAGTTAACATTTGAAGCGCTACCAGAACTCATCCGACATCTTTCAGGGCCGCACAATAGTCTCCTTCTCAGTAAAAACTTGCACGAATGACGTCTGCCCTCGTGACGCGCGTGGACGCGTTTTATTGGACTTTGAAACTTCTCTCGTTTTGAGAGCTCAATTGTGATATGTGTTTTAAAAGGTTTAATATGATAAGTGTTAGTTTTAATAAGTACATTATCGCAGAGCGATATTCATGGTAAGGCATTCGCAGAAGAAGGCCACTGCGGGTGTGGTGTAAATTTGTAATTTAAAATTCACATGCCGAATGGGTCCAAATATTTATAATTTGTTTAAAAATTATAATCCGGGACCAACTCCTTCCGAGATAGTATTTATTTGAAAATGTATTTCATTAGCATAAATATTATTTAAAAGCCACCGACACATTAATTCCTTAAGCATAGAAAATAGATGCGATTGTCTGAGAAAAGTTGCGAAGATTATACAGCCTTTACTGAAGGAATGTCACATGAACTACCTCCTAATTTAAAACAGAGTTTGATTAAACTACCGGTGACGCGGTTTTGCTGCATTGACTCTATACTAATAAACATTGAACTCAAGCACTATACAGTCAATGGCTCTAGTCAGAATTGGAACTAAGAATTAAACAATTAATCATTGGGTTGTTCATTCACACGCCTGTATTAACTGAAATATCAAATTGCGTACATCTAAGTGAATGAAATCAACTTTGCTGATTTGTTTCATTGGGTCTACCAGATTAATTTGTATCATGTGCTTCGAACTATTGACCACCCTCCGTAGCCAATTTATACTTGTTCAGTAGCAATGTAACTTTTGACTTTGTTCCAATTTACTACCTGACTATTTAAGGTTTCGCAGCTTTTCGGACATTCATTAAAATCTCATTATTAGTTTATATTCCTTACGTAACTTCTAAAGTAAGAAAGAATGTGTTCGTAATGTTAAATTTGACTATGCCTTCATATTGTTCGTGCCGATTTATTTTCAAAGTGGATGAACACCAAAGATTTGTAAAGCATTGATGTTGTTTTGGTGTAATACAATTAAGGAAAATTATAGGGACCTGAAAAGATTTTGATGTAAACTTAACGTATGTAGGTACCAATTTAATAATCTCACGACTGTAATTAATACTTTTCTTAATATTATTCTCTTCTACAGACACTTTTGTAATTCCACTAAGAGCTGTTATACAAGCTTAAATACTATTTTTTGAATTTATATACCTATCTTAGTATTAATTAAATGTCGTCTCGACATTATGTTCAGAATAAAATGTCTTATCGTCTTATCTATACTATAATAGACTTTGATTAAATCCTTAAAGCTTTCTTTAGAGCACACTAGTATTGTGGCCAGTTATTTTTAAACTGATATCGTAGTTAAACTGTATGTTTGGACTAGTTTCTTAAAGTTACAAATACTGTCATTCTTTTTGTTCTTGCAATGTTAAAACCGAAAACCAAAAGTGATTCGCTGCTTTAATTTTAAACCAAAAGCTGTAAATTGTATTGTTTTGGTGAAGGTTCGACTTTAATATATACTTTTGGTTACCTTATGAAGCAATAAGTAGTACCTAAACGTCGCATTCGTAATACTCATTTTCTACAAATGTTAGGTATCATTTCGTTATTGTCAACTTTAATTAGTTTCGGGCAATATTTGCAACGAGTCGTTGTACTTCAATAAAACTTAAGTTACCAGAAAATTGTTCAAAACTTAGAGTAAGTAATTGACAGAGTTGTAGAATCGCTTTAACGATTTCCTTTTAAACGTTACCTATCGTTATACCTGATATTTTTATTTTACGTGTTTTGTTTTTATTGACGTATTTTTGTAATTGGGGAACAACTTAATCTTAAGCATTGTGATTTTGATTGGTTAGATTTTGTATGTGATAAATGTTTGTTTTTATTGTGTAGGGCGCAAAGAGAACGCAGTCTTCCATCGCGTTTTCCATATTTTTTATAAATACATGTAAATAGATAAATATAAGTGATGCATGACAAAAATCGTCCATGAAACCAATCGCTGCCGTTGATACGTAAAACGTGTACTCGAACAAACTTTCTACATTTTGTACTTTCATTTGAATACTTCCATAGAATTAAGATTGTTGTAATATTGCGGCATGCCGTAGATGCCTTAACAATGCAACTTATAGATAATTTATATCAGTCGAATGCTTCTTTTATTTAATACAAAACTAAGGCTTATTATATTGTTTTTAAATCATAATAAAATCCGTTAAAATCATACGACTGGAGCAAAAATACGGAGTTATTTTAATTATTTTCTGAAAAATAAATGAAGCTTTCGGCCATTTACATACTATGCAATCAATTTTCCGTTATAAATTACTTTGATAAGTAATACTTTAGGAGATCCTCTATTTTGTACAAGATTCGAAACACAAGCGGCCTAATATCGATGGTAGCAGGAATGCCAAATGCCTATTGGTGAATATTATGTACCTAAATTGCCTAAGGATCTCATCTCATCTATCGACGCAGAACCGGCTTGAGATGGTCAGAAAAAGTTTTATGTAAACTAATTTATAATTATTATTAAAAAGACTTCGCCCGTTCCGGCTGACGCGACGCGGCGACTACCGACGCGGAAATAGTGGTTTTAAGCTTTTCTGACCGGTTCAGTCGATAGGTTAAACACCATCAGTCTTATTATTCCATATTATATATTCGTCAACACTTTGTTGTTCTAATCATGCATTTTATATGTCCTAAATAATAACATTTTGATGCTCTCTCTCAATGACCCTCTCTATTTACTTACTTTCAATACCTCAAATGTTTTATTCGTCCATTTTCTTTTCCTCACAGTTTTCATCAATACTCAAAACCGCTTTTCAATTGTTATTTCGAAGTCAACTCTTACCTTATCTTATTTAACTAATTAAACAATAATAAGTAACTTAATTTTCTTTCAAACAATAACTGTGTTATATTGCGCTTTAGCTGTTGCCCTGGCTCCAGGTCACGATGTAAGTTTCAGCAAAACCTGTGCAACATAGAGGAAAACCTAAAGTTACACGATACGTGCTTCTTTTGTGTCATAATCGTGCGAGTAATCTGATTGTTTTAAAAATAAGCCCTTTGTCCGATCCGAACTTTATCTTTGTCAGTTAACTATTGAGTTAGTTGAGACCCATTGGGGTCTGCTTAATTTTGGAAAAGCTATAATTGTTTTGCTTCCATTGCGTAAATGGTCTATTTTATTGATGGTCTATTACCATCTATAAAAACAACACTCAACCAGGTTTTGGTAATTTCGAACCATAGTTTTACCATCTCCATGATTAAGTTTGATCTGAATGCAAACTTGTGCAACCTTCTTTGCTTTTTATTGATTTACCTAATGCTAACTTTAGCGTAACTTTAATGGCACGTTTTGTAATTGGATCTTCATGACCGATTTACGCATTGATAATTTATTAAGGAATACCTCAGTGCAATAAATCGAAAAACATGGCATCTGCCAACCATAGAGATAATATCTCTATGCTGCCAACATATCAGAGGAATATTAGGAATGAATAAAAAAACCGTTTTTGCTTAAAATATAGTTTATTTTATTTGCATAATCGCATGATTTCGACACAAAGAGTGATGTGTCGGCCTTGGCTATTGATGTAAATAAGTAGTTTCTAAGTTAATGAGGAAAAAGCTTAACTTAATCTTGTTGAACTTGAATATTGGTTTTCTCTGTTAATTTGTAAATTAAAAAAAAGGTATTTTTTAAGTTTTCACATAGTGTACAATTTTTTTGTAGATATTGTTTAGTTTATTAACATTCTGTAAAAATGTGTTCTTACCCTAGTAAATTAAATAACGAGAATATTTTAGTTACACAAGCCGCCGTTTGTTTTCTTGATACCCTTTAGATTTATGATCGTCTAATCTAAAACTGAACGCATGTTCGCGTCATTAATCCTCTAGTTGGCTAACAGTGTGTCTAGTGGGAGATTTTCTTCCCATTCGATCGCGACGACGTTACTACGATTTGTATGGAATTGTCAAGCGCTTGACAGCTGGCGCTCGATCAATTCCCTAAAAATGGTAGTTAACGTTGTCGCGATCGAATACGGAAAAAAGCTCCCACTCGACCTGCAGATCCGGCCGTTGAATTTGGTCTTTAGAATTTGGTTTTGGAGTTATAGTTAAATAGCCGATGACTGGACGACCAATGACGACGTCCAATTTGCATTGCTATACAAATATTTGCTTTTCATTTATGTAAGCGTAAACACGTTTCATTTTTAGTTTAGACAACCTCTACTCAGATTAAATCAAATCATCGGAGACGTGTTGTTTTTTTTTATCCACTAATGCAGTCCTCGACTAAACTTTACTGCTTGACTTAGGCCCTCTGACTGCAGGGATCTCGCTTAGCAGTTGGTAAGCGATGATGCAGTCTAAGATGGTAGCCGGCTAACCTGTTAAAGAGGCAATTAGATAAATTAAACCCATACACTAATCGGTTTCTACTCGGCATCGTACCGGAAAGCTAAATCCTTTGGTTGCACGTTTTTGCCGGTAGGCTGCCACGGCCGAAGCCTCCCACCGGACCAGACAAAATTCAGAAATTATAAATTTCCTGTCGTCCTGGGTCCTGTCGGGGATCGAATCTGAGACCTCCCGCTTACTAGTCAATGGGTGTCACCACTGCGTCGGAGGTCTCGTCTCAGAATGAAAAGGGTTTAGGCCATATCTCTCTATCTCGTGCGGTTTCATAACTGCCGCGCAAGAAAAATTTCTCGCAAAAGAATTTTGCTTTACTCATTATGGTAGGAGCAGGCTCCAAGCATTTCCACCGTGTCCATAATAAGTATTATCGAAACCTAAGCTGAAGTCTACCTAAAATCTAGTCTAGATAAAAGATCGTAAGTTGACTTAAAATGAAACTGATTTCAATCAGGGGCAAAAAGTCAAAGTACGCTCTATATAGAACTTAGCTTTACACTATTACCTATTATGTGGCTTTACTTAGTAAAATGTTTATTATAGGTAGGTAGGTATATAATCAATTTATAGAAGTAATCTTTAGGTATAGAAATATCGAATACGAATAACGGAAATTTTCCTCTACATAGATTTTGCTATTAGATAGGCAAATAAATTCACACTTATTACCAGGTATGAAACATTTGCTGGTCCTACTCTATCAGAAACTAGGACAAGCCCACATAACTCTACACAAACAAATACCTAGAAATAGTCTTATTAATAATTATAATATGTACCTAGGTATATAATAAAAGTGCACAAGTCATATTTAGGTATAACATATCGAATACGAGCATTTTCCTCTACATAGATTTTGCTATTAGATAGACAAGTAAATTCACACTTATTACCACGTATGAAACATTTGCTAGTCCTACTTTATCAGGAACTAGGACAAGCCCACATAATTCTACACAAACAAATAGAAATAGTCTTATTAGTTATGTGTAGGTATATAATAGAGCAAAATCCCGCGACGATTAGACCTACGTTAAGTATTTTAAGTTTTTGTATGTATGTCTCTAATGGAGGTATAAACGATCCCCGACTACGAAGTTTGGATCGCGGTTGCTTTGGAAGGTATCAGGTAAAAAAGGTGGCACCTCAAATTCGTTAAAGTATTAAGCTCCGTTTTTTATTGTCAGACACTTAGTACGGTTGCGACCCCCTGTCAGACATCCTGTTGTTTTATAATTTAAGAGTGTCTGACAGGGGACTTTTCATCCCGGAAAATTAAGAAGATTCCGCGGGAATAAAAAAACAAAAAAATTATTCACGCGGACGAAGTCGCGGGCATCGTCAAGTTTTTAAATAAGTTATTAGGTATAGTGACGTCTACGTCTCACAAAGTACCGCCCACCGGATATCGAACTTGAAACCTCTAAACAGCGACATTAGATATCTAATTGATGCACCAGAGACTTCAAGACTCTCAAACAATGTTGTCTGGTGGGAGGCTTCAACCCTACTGGCAAAGACGTACCGCCAAGTGATTTAGCGTTCCGGTACAATGCCGCCATAGCCGCCAATAACTGCCATGTCCTAACAGGTTAGACCGCTATCATCTTAGACTGCATCGTCACTTACCATCGTGAGATCGTAGTAAGTAGTAACTTGTAGTGGAAAAAAACACAATTTAATCATCGATTTCCATATTATCAAATTCAATTTTTTTAATGTAGAGCCACTTGTTCGTTTTATATACCTACTTACATGTAGATCCATATATGGTAAAGTACATAACATGTCTGCCCTATTAAAATATCTCCAGCCACATTCACATAAAACCACCATAGCGCTAAAGTCTAATAAGCCTAACAAAAAGAGGTTAGCAAACAAATAAGCAGCTTTTACACACAAACGAACAAAAAAACGCGCCCAATTGAGAACCTCCTCCTTTTTGGAAGTCGGTTAAAAATTGTTTTTAACCTATTGAGTAGCATATTTGTCTGGTTTTGATTGACGTCGAAGTTTTCAAAGAAGACTTGTCACTTGAGAGAAAATATCTGCTGCATGTTCGATGTATACTGATAATATGATAGTATTTTTGTATGTCAAAAAGGTAACATACAGAAAACAGTTTACAGTTGAAAACTTTTGTGGTTTGCTAGGTACCCTTTTAAACTTTTTTGTTTCATAGTTATATAAGTAGTAGAACCACGAGGAAGAACTACTCATCGTGCTCTTACTAATAGGACAAATCCTTACTAATATTATAAACGCGAAAGTTTGTATGTATGAATGTTTGTTACTCTTTCACGCCAGAACGGCTGAACGGATCTGGATGAAATGTGGCACAGAGATAGATAACAAACTTAACTAAACTAAACTAACTTAACTAATACACGCTATTTTTTATCCCAGAATATTGAAGAGATCCCGCGGCAACCAAAAACGCTAGAATCACTCTAGAACGGCTGAACGGATCTGGATGAAATTTGGCACAGAGATAGATTATAGTCTGGAATAACACATATTTTATCCCGGAAAATTGAAGAGATCCCGCGGGAACCAAAAAACCTCAATCCACGAAGTCATGGGCATCAGCTAGTTATTAATAAAACCACGAGATAGCGCCCGTTGTTGCGAATATTTGATTCTTTACCGACTGTGCTTCAAATCAAATCAAATATGTTTTAATCAAGTAGACTTTTAACAAGTGCTTTTGAATAGTCGAGTGAATCCACTTGCTTGTCTTGAATCTTACAGTGTGCACACACTCGAAGGTTTAAAAATAGATAGGAAAGATAGAAAATAAAATGGTCGCCTGGAATGAAACCGGTAAAGGCAGATGGCTCAGATCTTTTTGCAGCGATCTATGGCCCTGCATGAGAACATTCCGAAACTTTACTTAGGTACTCTGTACTCGGTACAATGAATATTATGCTTATTCCACAAGCGAAGTGTAAATACCCAGCACTGATAGCCTAGTTGAGATTTCGAACTCCTAGTCCGATGTCTTAGTTACCAGCTGTTATTGTATAAGAATTATTGTTTTGAACTAAGATTTCAGTACTAGATGACGCCCGCGACTTCGTCCGCGTGGATTTGGAAAGTCAATTTAAGGCGACAAAACAAGTTTTCATTCAACCCTTAATTTGTACTACGTAGCCAGGCGTAGAGAAGCTTCGATAATAATTAATACCCTTTTTGTAACGAGAAACTGAAATGCTCAAATAATATTAAAATACTGTCCAGAGTTAGGAAGTAAGCGATATTTCAAAGTCGTATTAGAATATAGAGTAGGTAAACTATACGGTAAGCATTGAGGCCGTCATCAGTGATAACGACGTTGAGGTTGTCTACGTATTAGGCGACTATAATGCACACTGTGGTACCAGATTCGGTAAAGAGCTAGTGGCCTTCTGCGCTGACCACTCACTCGTGTGTGCTGATACTGAATTTCTAGCTCCGGACTCGTTTACACATGTAAACGATGGCAGTGGGACTAAGCGCTGGTTAGATCATTGCGTTGTGACGGCTGCTGCGCATGCGACGGTTACCTCCGCTTGTGTGGATCTTGGAGTTTATTGGTCAGACCACTATCCCCTTCTAGTTAAGTGCAAAATGGATATCATCCCCAAGAAAATTAGAATCTCTACAGAAAGTAATCCACTATCTGGTGTTCACTGGGGTAACAGAGGAGTGGAAGAAATTAGTCGATATAATAGATATTGCTGTGATAGCTTAAGTGTTTTCAATTTATCTAGTCATTTTTTAAACTGTACAGATTGTAATATTAATTATTGTAAGATATGTAATGCCCATTTAACATTATTGGATAAGTATTATGACAGTATAGTTAAGGTTCTACAAGACTGTGCTAAAAATAGTGTTTGTCACGATGTACCAGCAAGGCATAAGAAAGTCTTGGGGTGGAACTACCACGTCCGTGAGAGTCATCAAAAGGCGAGGTATTACTTTAACTGTTGGCTATGGTATGGTAGACCGCAATCTGGTGCAATCTATGATAAAATGGCGGACAGTCGTAAGGTTTTCAAAAATAAATTGAAGTGGTGCCAAAATAACGAGGATCAGATAAAGATGGACATATTAGCGTCACACCAGGCTGACAGAAATTTTGTTAAATTCTGGAAGGCTACCAAACGCCTTAACTATAAAACTAACTTACCAGTAAGCGTCGATGGCGTCCAGGACCCGAAGCTAATTGCCAACTTATTTTCGCACCACTTCAAAGTGGATCCATTACCCGCTCGTAGCGCAGAATGTGCACCTTTTCTTAGTGAAAAGGACATAAATGACGAAACTTCTCACCGCTATTCAGCCGGCGATGTGGCTAGTGTGGTGATGAAAATGAAAAGAGGTAAGGCCTCAGGATTTGATGGGCTGAGTTTGGAACACATTTTGTATGCAGGTGACAACATGTTTAATATACTGGCAGAACTGTTTACCATATGTGTAAACGTAGGTTATCTGCCAAACAGCCTCATGAGGACTGTGGTGGTTCCTGTCCCCAAAAATAAAACCGGTGACCTTTCCAGCCTCAAAAACTACAGGCCGATTTCCTTAGGGACTATTATAGGCAAAATACTGGAAAGGTTAATGTATTCTGACATAAATGAGAATATTAGAATCGATGACGCGCAGTTTGGTTTCCGTCCGGGGCTCTCAACAGATTCTGCTATCTTCAGCCTCAAATCTACGGTCAACTACTATACCAATAGGCACACCTCCGTATACGCATGCTTCTTATGCTTCTTACCAGTTGCTATGGCAAAAACTCATTACGTCCAATGTACCGCGAAAGACTGTAGATCTGTTGAGATACTGGTACGGAAACCAAACGAATTTTGTGAAATGGGGCGACGCCACCTCTAATGATTTTAGATTAGAATGTGGCGTTCGTCAAGGAGGGCTAACCTCTCCGGACCTTTTCAGCTTATATGTAAATGATCTGATTGAGGAACTTAGAAGTGCTAGAGTAGGATGTCATATAGGCACAACATGCATAAATAATATCAACTATGCTGACGATATGGTACTTTTAAGTCCCTCAATCAATGGTCTTAGGCGGCTACTAAACATCTGTGAAAATTATGCAAGAAGTCACGGTCTCAAGTATAATGTTAAAAAGACGCAGATGATGGTTTTCCGCGCGGGTAAGGGTCCGGAGAGGATCCCATCGGTTTTCCTAGATGGAGTACCGGTAGAAAGGGTGGAGCGATTCAGGTACTTGGGGCATATTCTAACTGAGGATCTACGCGATAACGAGGATATTGAACGTGAAAGGAGGGCTCTGGCCGTTAGGTGTAACATGCTCGCACGCCGGTTTGCGAGGTGTAGTGCTGAGGCAAAGCTGACGCTGTTTAGAGCATATTGTCAATGCTTCTACACGGGTCAGCTTTGGGTCAACTACACCAAAAGTGCACGTAGCAGCATCAGAGTACAGTATAATAACGCATACCGTATTCTGATGAGACTGCCTAAATACTGCAGTGCGTCGGGCATGTTTGCCGACGCCAGAGTCCCCGATTACTTTGCAATTATAAGATCTCGGGTTGCGGCGTTTTGGTCCCGCATTCGCACCTCTGGAAACGAGATCCTCAGTGTATGCTCTGGGTGCCCGGATAATGCCATCGTAAGGTACTGGCTTGCTGTACATCGTGACAGGAACCGCAAATAGGTTTAAATTGTGCACTATGGACGCGTGCCACATCAGGGCATTTTATTTTATTTTACAATTTTAATTTTATGTTATGATAACGTTTATATGACTTTTTTATTCGTAAATTTATCTTTTGTATTTCTTATGGGTTTATTGCCTGAAAATAAACGATTTATTATTATTATTATTATTATAAACTGTATGTTTGCACACACACTTGTGCAGTAGGTAAACTTAATATCAACAATAATTGATTTATTTATGTGGGATTGGCCACCAACCATTGTAAAAATTCGGTCGGAAAGACATCAATGTTTCTAAACCCTAAACTATACTCAAGCAGAAGAACTACAGTAAGCGATATACGGTTACGAAACTGAAGTGGTACGAAGATGAAGTGGTCCAAAAGGGCAACCACCGAGTTTCTTGCTGGTTCTTCTCGGTAGGAACGGCATTCTAAATCAGTGGTAGATTCACTCGTTTATTCAAAAGCTGCACTTGTCTACTTGATAAAAAATATTTGCTTTGATTTTTTGATTTTGATTAATTTAGTTTAGTTTTTGTAACCATTGTTTTTGGTTTAACCTAAACACTGTACAATGTTTGAGGAGGGCGATTATCACTGCAAAGCAGTTTTTAACTTTTGCAGGATTATCGTTCGTATATGTTTTTTAAGTCCTTTTGTTAATGTTTCTGAATAAAAAGTTGATTAAGTATTATTAGTTCATTAGATTTGGTAGGTAATAGGAGGAACTGGAGGAGCGTTGAGGACCCCCACTAGATAGATGGACGTCGGACGACATGAAACGAATCGCAGGGAGTCGATGGATTCAGACCGCGACAGAAGTGTAGAAGTCCCTACAAGAGACCTATGTCAAGCAGTGGACTTCTATCTGTGACAATGACGACCTTAAGTACAAGTAAACCTACTACAGTATAAACTATAAAGTCAAGCAAAACGCATATAATATTCACCGAGGGATAATTCTCGGTTCAATAGTCTTAAACAAACAAAGAGCTCCAAGCACTATTCTTAGACAGGTAAACAAAAACTGGACGATGCAACAACGACATCCAGTCTGCGTCCGCGCAAAAAGGACAATGCCGTAATTACCACCATAACCATATGAGCATAACAAGGATCGTTGCAAAATTCATTACGGCATGTTATAAATCAACGTAGATACAACGTTACCTAGAAATGTAATGCCGAAGTATGTGAACAATTTCTTTTGTTAATCAAAAGAGAGGTTTGGTCATAGAACAATTCCTTGTGCTAAAAAAGGACAATTCGCAATATGCAATACAAGAGCAAAAGACAAATTATTTTTCAGTACTTAAAATTATTTTAGTATCTTCAACTGACTCAAGCACATCAAAGAATGTCAATGATTAATGAAACCAACGTACCTAGATACGAGAGAGTGTCAACCTCTGACCATGCCATAAACAACTAAACAGAAACAAAACCTTGTGTTTAAAAGAAAGTGGGCAAATAAAAATCATGTTTTTACAAAACATTTGGTTTTCGCAACCGCCAAATTATTTATCCATCAGTCGAGGAATGCTTACGGTGCTAATAACAAATTAGATCTCTGCATCTCTAGTTTCATCAAATGTTTCCAGTTTCACGATGTGAGATACACACAATTACAAATATAATTACGAATTTACACATAATTCACGATTTTCATGAATATATGTATGTATAGTGCAATGCGCAGTACCCTACATGTATCCCAATGCACATAGAATATGCAGTACCTACTGTGTGTCTAGGGTTTCCAGTATCAACGACTGGATAATATAAATCAACCTAGAGTTGCATTAGGCTTTAGAGCCCTCCAGACCGGTCCACGGGAACGGTATATAAGCGAAGGTCGGGACGTTCAGCATCATTCCCGTCACAGACCCTGCTCCTGCTTGATCTCCAAGATGTTGAGGCTCTCAGTACTGCTCCTGGTCGCGACCGCGTCGGCGCAGATCCCCTCGCTAGGATGGTGTCCTGACTATCAGGTGAGTTTTTCATTGATCTTTATACCTATGCTCTATAGTCTATTTAATTTCAAAACATTATGTATTCTATTAATTCTTAACTATTCTATGATCAATATATTTTCAACTTTCAAAACAATTTATTTTTTTGTAATTTATTTATTCATAAAAACACACATACACTGTTTTAAAAAATAAAATAAAATAGAATAGAATATAGTACAACTAAACAATAAGTAACTAAACAAAAGTAGGTAGCTAAATAAAACAAAATATTAACAAAAATAGTGTCTGGCTAAGGTTCCTGGCCCCCAAACTAGGATTCCCTGTGCTATGGGAAGCCAGTCCTTCGCCGTACCTATTACCTATTCTGTGGCCGTACCTTCAAATATAAATTTTTGGTTATAACTAATCATTGTACTATATTATTGAGGTTAATACTTACAAGATGAATAGAAACAGTGTCTAGCTAAGTTCCTGGCCCCCAAACTAGGATTCCCTGTGCTATGGGGAGCCAGTCTCTTGCCCGAACACACAACAATAGGAGTTATGTTTAGTAAAAATGGAATAGAATAATAAAAAGTTATACATAATAATAGATCTAAAAGTTACTTTCTTTCGTGTTGTGGGTAGTCGTACAAAAAGATAATAATATCGTCTCAGTACGAGTCGAGCGACGATAGGTAGCACGGACGTGATAAGTGTAGAACAAGTAAAAATATCAGAAGCTGAAAGACAATTCATATTTATATTTAGTGATTCGACGTTTTTAAGTCATAATTTATGGAAATATCATTGAACCAATAAGTGTTTATTTTTCAGAGTTATTTAGTTTAAGGTTTAGGAGAATATTATGTATATTTAGTATTTCCAAATGGGGTTTACATTCCTCCGGGTTTGCAAGAAGTTGATGCTTTACTAAAGTAGTATTTTCGATATCATCTAGCGTTTGTTAAAAATTTTGCATCCTGGATTTAAGAAAGGAAAAGACAAAAAAGGAATAAAGAACGTAATGCGTGTGCAAAAACTTATCCACCAGGACGAAAGGATCTTAATATAATACTTAATGCTAAATAATAATAATAACAGCACTAAAATCCCTTGAAACACTTTAAGGATGAAAATTATATAGACAACGTTTTACACGCACACACTGATAGTTTTTCAAATTTTATTCAAATTGTAATAAAAAATATATTCAGTATGAGCTTAATCGAAGCACCCAACTTTCCACTCACTAGGTATATATAAGACACTATCATATTACTCTTGCATTCCGCTATTTTCCATTATTTCTTCGACTTGTTGCTCATTTCTAATAAGAATCGCTTTTGAGCTCTCTTTCTTTTTGACATAGATCTTTCCATGTTTAGACCAACAAAATTTGTATCCAAAATTTTTCTTCAGTTGTCTCCCAAGATAGAAAAGTTTTGTTCCTTTAGGTGTAAGGTAATCAGTGGCATATATGGGTTGACTTATTTCTGAGAAACCGATACTGCTAGTGCACAGCGGCTCATTTTTGTGATCTTTATTGAACTTTTTCAGGGCACCGAAAAACAAATTTTTATTCATTATTGAATTAAACTTCAGTATTATGTTACGTTTGGTATTATCTTTGGCGTAGATACGAAAACACTCAATTATGTCTTTATCGTTATATGGAATCGACAATTTCAGATAAATTCTTCGGATACTTTGTAAAATTTGCTCATCATGTTTATATGGAATATTCTTTATTTCGATGGTTGTTTCTCTCAGTTTGCGTGTCATTTCCTCTAACTTTTCTTCAAGTATACTGATACGCTCTTGTGTTGCCATGTCATTGCTGTCTAAACATCTGTCATTAATTTTCTGCTCTAGATTTGTAACTTTTTTATTAATACTATCTTGTTCATTTGCGATGACGTAAACGGCTCTTTCTAGCTCTTCGTGAGCTTTCTGATTCCTGTTTATGTCATTTTTAATATCTTCTAGTGTTACTGCGATTGCGTTCATGCGGGATTCTTGCTGTTGTTGTTGCTGTTGCATTTCGCCAAGAATTTTTAGCACTGTCGCCTGGAATGATTCAGTTTGCTGATCATGAAGTTTGCTTCTAAAACAAGTGTACTCCTGTTCCACTGTAGGTAAATCATAGGAGGACGAGTCAGACCCCATCATCTCAGCTTCCGGGAGCAGCGTACTGTTTGGCATGTTCTGATTTTCTTGCATATACTGCCGGACCGGCGTTAAAACTGGTTATAGCTAAGTGTGCGAATCGAGTAGCTGCAACACACACAAGCGCACGCGCAACCGATCGCTGTTGCGTTGTTCGAGACGTCCGCACACGAGCGAGGTTCGGACGAGAGAGCAATTAATAGAACAATTAAGCCAATTCTGTTTATCACAATTTCTATACTAAACTAAAATGACAGCTTTAAATGTAGTTTGGTCCCTTTCCGCAGGGAGTATTATGAAAGGGTTAGCAATATTGTTAGTGCTGTCATTTTAGTTTAGTTTAGAGATTGTGTACAACAGAATCAGCCCCATTATCTAAATATTATACAAAAGGACAAAAGTAACTGACTGACTGATCTATCACGCACAGCTCAGACCACTGGACGGTTCGGACTGAAATTAGGCATACAAACAACTTAGATACCGAGTATTATGTTAATATCGATAATAATACATAGTATTATCGAGTAGCCATCCGCTAAGAAAGGATTTTTGAAAATTCAACTAAAATGACCCCTATTTTAGTGTCATTGTATTTTAGAACCCCACAATTAAAATAGGGGCTTTAATGTGGGGTTATAAAAACTAAAAAATTATATAGTTTTATTTATAAATAACTAAAAAATTATATAAGTATTTTTATTTATAAAATTTTTATTTATAAAAAGCTAAAACTTAACATAAGCGGAGCTGCGCAATAAGCTAACTAATTTAATTCAACGTGAGATAGATGGCAAAGTTGCGAGTGCTGTCGTTGGCAGTGTCGCAATAATTGTGCTTGGGCTGAGAAAATTTTAGCACCTACCATGACGATTATTCAATTTTCCGGGAAACTGTATTTCTTTTGTTTATTTTAACGAACCTAATATGTAATATAATTAATACCTACTATAGTTTAGCTTTCTTCTGAGTAAATATATCATGCTAACGGAAATATATTACCTATATCTAACACCCTTGAAATGAATGCCTACGTAATTCGTTCTTTATTATATTATTATTCGCAGTAGCCACCCACTTACACTTGACCTTAAACTATGTTATATGTTATACTTGCACTTTTGCTTATGTAAGCAGTTGCCATAACTAGAGACCGCGACCGGTTGTCGGGTTGATGACACTGGAACTGGTACATACGTTCATCTAACTTTCGGTTTCCATCCACACATCCTTTGTTGTGATACTGTAATTATTTTCACTTTTTATGTATTTACATCATAAACATAACAAAGTGGGTTAAACAAGCCACTTTTTAACAGCTGCATTTAATAGGTTTCTTTTGTCGTATTCTATAGTTTTATTAAAATAAATCGTTAGCAATTTAAAATGACAGTGAAAACCCAGCATACCTAATCAAACTGTATGCCTCAGTAGCTCAACTCGGAAAAACGAAAACGGAGTATATATTATAGTTATATATAGTATTTAAAGTTATATATAGGTTTGTACTCCCTAGTTGAATAAAATTAGCCATGTATCCACAGTAGCCATATCTGCATTCAGCCAAATTGACTGTACACATTTAGGACGCTAAAATAACTCTTGGGCGAGAGAGGCGCGATTCCCTCTCTATAGCCTACCCGTGCGCCGCCTCGTCCTTCCAAAATCAAGTTCCCTGACTTTAGGAACTAAACCTTTTTATTAATTTTCTTTTGCCTTGCAGCCGATGGCGAATTTCAACGTGAACCGATTCCTGGGTACGTGGTACGAGGCTGAGCGGTTCTTCACGGTCTCCGAGCTCGGGTCCCGCTGCGTCACCACCAAGTACGAGAGCACCCCCGAGGGCAGGATACTCGTCAACAACGAGATCACCAATGCCTTGTGAGTTTTAAACATGAATTTTTATACATCATCGTCATCATCATGCCTGAGACGGGCACTTAACTTGACGGATTCTGGATGTGCATTTTAAGCTGAATGTCACTTAAGTACTTTAACGGTGAAGGAAAACGTGATGAAACGTGTGTGTCTGAGAGTTCTTTTAAATCTCTCTCTCTGCGTCGTATTTCTCATTACTGAGGGTCGTGAGTGTGACCCCTTTCCATTAATCAAATAATGGTAGGAGTTTTCTTGGGATAATAATGCGGTGGGTTCCCACGTCCTTCCGCATACGATTCGACTAAGCGTTAACTTAGGTTTTTGTAACGATTATTATTATCAGATGTTAGTGATAATAACCGGGACTGATGGCTTAACGTGCTCTCCGAGGCACGGAGGAAACTAAAAGGCCAGATTTGAAACTCCGAATTCGGTCATCCATCCAGTTACCGACTTGGATCAACTTTGCTTAACAATCACAATCGACTGGTAAAAAAAAAATGATGATGATGATGATGATTTCTTTAATGTTCTTTCAGTATTTAAAAGGTGTTTTTTTGTCTAGAACCGGATTGAAGCGTGTGATGGGAGGTTCCCTACAAATGATCGGAAGGGAGGGCGAGGGTCGCTTGATCATCAAGTACTCTACGCTACCGAACTCCTACGACAACGAGTACAGCATCCTTGATACTGACTACGAGAACTATGCCGTGATGTGGTCTTGCAGCGGCATCGGACCCGTCCATATCCGTAAGTGTAACCATTACCTAATGCTTAAGCGTGAAGACGCATACTTGGGTGGCATAGTGACCGAAAAAAGTTTTCGGCCTCTGAGAACAAGAATGACATTCATGCTGAATGCTTACAAGTTTTGTTTTCTTAAAAAGACCTTAAACCTGTATTAAATATCATTTAAAAATTAATTTAACAAGACGGAAAGAACCAAAAGCTTAATTTTTAGAAAACCCTTGAATATAGATATTTTAATCATTTCTAATAATACATTTGAATAGACAGCGTTATCTTTATGGCACAGTCCTTAGTTCTTATTCTCACAAACAAATTCACTTAACTTATTTTGTAAAAAGTGTATTCCTTTATCAGAAAACGCCTGGATCCTAACCAGAGACCGGTTTGCCCCACCAATGGTGATGCAATTCGCGTATGGCGTTCTCGACCGCTACCACATCAGCCGGACCTTCTTCGTGAAGACCAACCAGGCCGACTGCAACGTCCTGCCGAGCCCAGCTGCCGATCCCTTGAGTGTTAAGACTGAAGACATCATCGATGCCAAGAACGCCCCAATTGCGAGCGCTAATATCATTGATATTGAAGAGAAGATCAAGCCTGTAGTGGTAACTATAATTTTAATTCAATAATACCACGCATACATACGGACCATACGCATACATTACGTATGAATACGCATATGAAGTGCTCTAAAGTAAGCCTGAGTACTATACCAAAATCTTTTTGTTATCATAATTAAACAAATTCATCTGTACGTATACATTTTCCACAACAACCTCGGCAAATTACGTCGTATATTCCTTTGTTTTGTCCAAAAACAGTAATTTTTATCAAACCGCTAAAAATATAAAAGTGAGCTGAAAATCTGAACTATCGTTATGAAGTTTCAGCGTCAACTGCACAAAATGATGATTCTGTTTAATTTTAATGAGAAACTGGCTAGAAATGAAATTGTTTCTGAGCAAAGGTACTCGTTAACCAGAGTTCTGTTCGGGACGCATCCCACCAATCTGCTCATAACTAAGAAATAAGGACTTCGATCGGGTTCTCGCACGTTACGGGTACCGAGTAGGAATGGCCTGTGTTTACGGACATACAAGCATGTTGCAACTCGCAGCCGATTTTTTAATACACCACGCTCTTATGAATGCCGCTCTCGTGAGCGCTACTCTTATTAAACAGTCTATTTTATTTCTGTAGTTAGTATATAATACAACGTGTAGGTATAAATTCTGACACTATCTTTACAGAAGAAAGAGGACCCTGTCCCCGAGATCCCACAAGAGCGTTCAGCTATCGCCGAAATATCCGACGAGGCCAAGCCAATGGAGATCAAGGAAATGATTCCCGAAAAGAAAGAAGATAAGATGAAAATCGAGAAACCGGAAGAGATGAAAATCGAAAAACCTGAAAAATCCGAGAAAATGCCAGAAAAAGAACTGCCGGTAAAAATGCCAGAAATGCCCGAAAAAACGTCAGCAGAAAAGAAACAATAAGTGATCACGTATAGCTTCCCAGGGCCGTGACATGAAACGTGACATCCAAATTGTGGCCACGAATCATCGCGTGAAACGGAAAAGCACCGCTTGTTACATCGACAAACCCATGGCCCTGGCTTTAGCTGTAATAAAAATGCGTGTCCGTTCGTCTAAATGGATATTTGATTTTCTATCTAATGTTGGGCTATTGTACCAAAAACTTCTTGAATAAGGTGCGTGATGAATGATGCTACTTTAATGAACGACTTAGTAATAATAGGTACATAAATAGTCAATAAAATTGATAGAAATTTTTGCAAACGTTGGAGTCAATAAATTTTTAAAATAAGTTTTGTCTTTTATTGTACATTTCCACACATAGTTAAAATTGTATATCTGTTTAGTAAGGTAATTCGTTGCTGGGCTAAAAAATAAAACTAAAAAGATAAGGGTTTTAAAGGTAGCAAATAAAACCACAAGAATCAAAATTAGCAAAAGGTCTGATTGTATGGGCTGTTACTGTGAGGTAATGCGTTGTTGTGCTAAAGAAAATTAAAAGTAGAAAATAGCGATTTTTATTGAGGTCTAAATAAGCAAACAAATCAAACCAAAAGAATTTAAATTAGCAAAAGGTACGGGTCTGATTGTATTGGTCAGGCTGTTACTGAGCACCCACTCCCGGCCGCTATCCCACTACTGCCCGATACGGGGACTTTTGGCTGCTGGGTTTCCCCCCTGGCCCGGTTCGCCCCTCCTTAGTTAACCTGCACCCCCCAGATTCCTCCGGGGGGTCCATATTAATACCAGGCTTAGTGTGGACGTCCGGTCAACATGGGCCACACAGCACCAGGACTCCCGACCTCAAACCATCCTCCGAACCCGACCTCCGAGTAGCCGGATTACAGGAGACGCCACGCTCCCAGTCGAAAGTATTGTTGAAATTATTCTACTATTCATGCTAAGAATACTGTGTTCAAATCTTACATACATATTTTAACAATCATAGAAATCTGAACCAAATTTTTTTTTTATTTTAGCTTCAAAATTTCATTATAATTTTAGGGCCTATTATTATAATACTTGTTATAAACGAATTATTCTGATCGCATCAACACCATCTACACCTATAACACAGAACTTCACTTTATAAGGTTTCAGAAAACCGGAAACGACTTCGTCAGTCTTGACATTGAGCTTCATAGTGCCAGAAATAGATGGCGCTAAGTTATTTTTTGAAACACCAAATAAAATAATATAATGAACTTGACTATTCAAATCATGTTCAAACTTCAAATACACAATACTTCACCAACTTATCTGGCCCGGTAGCCAAAATTGGACTCATTTTTATGCCTGTTTAGTTTTTGTTTTTATTGAAGTGAAAACTTCTTTAGCCGCGTTGAGCACTTTTTGGTAGGGGGTAAACTTGTGGATTCGCGGCACCGACACCGACACCTCGCTGCCCCATGCTCGCGTTGTTACGAAGACAAAAGGTCGTAAATATTATCTACATTCGTAACTTAACTTTAATCCCTTAGTTTTAAGGTTTATATTTTTATTTTTTTTATTTTAGATTAAAAAAAAAATTAAACATTCGTTTTCACTTCTATCGGCAGTCCCTATGACTGCCAATTTATTTTTTATTGAAGTGAAACTTCTTTAGCCGTGTTGAGCACTTTTTGGACATGCTCGCGATGTTAAGAAAGCAAAATATACCTACTAGTGGTTCGCCCCGAACTGAGACCTCGCGGTATCACTGAGCGCCATTTATTGACATCATTGTGAAGTTCTGTTAAAAATAATGAAGCTCATTAAAAATTAAATAATTTCGTTTCCTTACAATATTTATCTAATTTTAGTATTTGTTGTTCAACTACAGGATATAATTCAAATAATTGATAAGTTTCAGGCTCAGCCTTTCAGAAAATTGAGAGTTCTGAGGTCAACTTTGGACGTTAGAAAATCTCCACTTTGAAAGCCCCCCATTTCGTCAATTTTAGGGGAAAAATTTTAAAAAAAATTTTGGACTGTGTTCCTAATTATCTTTAAAATGATATACCGCAACCCTATCATGTAACGCTATAAAAAATATTTTACTTCGCATTCGCTTCTATGAGAGTCCCCCTGAAATAAAGATTTTTATAACTTTTTAAGCCATATTCGACGGGACGCCATCGGTTTACATATTAGGTATATTTAAATTTGAAGTAATTACGTTCAGTAATTCAGAAGTTATAAGGCTCTGACAGACGGACGGACAGACGGACGGACAAGTGCCAATTCACTCAAGTAGACTCAGACTTCGCTCGGTCCCTTAGTTAAGGTTGTTAAGGTTTATATTTTAATTACTTTTAAAAAAATACCTATTTAAAAAAAAAAATGACTGCCCTTTTTTTAGGGTTTTTATAGATACTAACGACGCTGTCACCGGCTGAGATAAATTGTCGGACTATATTATATTACATCATGGTCCTATTTACTTACAATCCAGTAAATAGTTATATGCTTGTGCCCTCTGGCTGAAAAGTTTAAAGATAGTTTTGATTCCTCCATCCTATATGTTTTTTGGGGGTGCTAAATCTCAAAAATAAATGATTTTGTTACATTTACCTCATTACGCGATTACGTACAGACTACAGACACCTCGCAAACTAACAATATTTTATTGTTCCGTCAATATAATACCACATAATACTACGAGTACCAATAGTTCCGTTTGAAATTCATGCCCAAAAAAACAAAGAGAAAAATAAGTCGGAGAATCACAATTATTTTAATAATAGCACGAATAAATCAAATATCAAATAAATATTATAAATGCGAAAGTTTGGATGTATGGATGTATGTTTGTTACTCAATCACGCTCCAACGGATGAACGGATCTGGATGAAATTTGGCACAGAGATAGATTATAGTCTGGAATAGCACATAGGCTACTTTTTATCCCGGAAAATTAAAGAGTTCCCGCGGGAACCGAAAAACCTCAATCCACGCGGACGAAGTCGCGGGCATCAGCTAGTAAATAATAATAATAAGAAAAATAGCCTTTTCAATAATTTCATGTCCATTAATCCCATTGACATCTTGAAACGAGCAACCACTGAGGTTCTTGCTGGTGATTGCAAATTCTGTAGATCGGAACACTGTAACAAAGTTAGATTCACTTGTCGTTTCAAAAGCTAAAAAAAATATGATGATGCTCTACCTTTAGCTACAGAAGCTACTGAAGCTACAGAAACTACTAAGCTTCTAAACAGTAAACAGTACCACTATAGCTGTTAACTTTAGTCAGGTATACACTCACAAACTACCGTTGACGGACAACGGACTGTACTACGAGTACAATTGAATGTCAACCGTCTCCTTCAAGTAGTCACGCTGCTTTACAAATCTAGCTTGAGCATTATTCAAAAATGAACCTTGACTGAATAATGTCCAAAGTCGGCCATCCTTTCAACCGACGACCTTTCTCGCATATCACCTTGCAGCCAAGCCAGAGGTCTACAGTTCGATACTATGATACCTACTTGTCAGTTGGTCATTAACTAATTTTCTTAATTGGCTCAGATCTCGTGCTACATAGTTGGTTTACGCAGCTATCCGTTTAATAAACCATATTATCTACTCTCAAATATTTTGTACTCGGCTATTAGTTCCCGTTCACATTACAATGCTTTATGGGTAAAGATTTAAAGAATCTAACTAGGTATAAAAACATTTTTTTTGGGCACGGTATTGAAGACTTTTATCAGTCTCTACAATCGTGATTGTATTCTTTATTTTTATTTTTATTCATAAGGTTCATTATAGCGATTTTAACTTATGTATTATGATATAAGTTACATAAAGTTACAGGATACATGCCAATACATGTAAAATCATATTAAAGCGAACACTACATGCATATCTCACAAATAACATGGTCAAATATAACTAAATTTATAAAGTGATACAAAAAAAGGCGCAGCAAAAAAATAACTTATAGAAAAAAGAAAACTTACAGAAAAAATTTTATTTATTTAAAAATTTATTAATTGTACAGACCTATATCATCGCATCTTCAATATTATCGAGCCTGGAATGTGTAAAGTCCCGTAATCGAGCTACTTTGCCGGTCAAGCACGGTCGCATCGCCGCGGCGTGAGAAAAATCGACTTTTCTGTCCTCCGTGCATTGTAAGAGCTTGTTCTTAGATTCTCAAGTCTAATTCAGTTTCATTTACCTAAGCCCAAGAGGCCATAGAGTAAAGAGTTGGAAGGTCTGGTGTCAAAATCTTTGGGATGTGTTGGTTCGGCTGACGGTTCAAAATCTTACAAGTGACAGAGATCGAGTTAGGCTGCTAACTTTATCTGAAAAAGAATCCGGGCATTGCGATCCAAAGTCTCGGCACTCATTTAGATGCTCATGGCACAGTGGTGCTCATTGCCACAGGTGTCCGTGTGGAAAAGAGGTGAATTTGGAATTTACGGACTCTCTTGCCAAACGAGCGCTGGTAGGCTATTTCGGCATGGTTCTCAATAATACGATCAAAAAGGATCTTGCCACCATAGACACTCCTGCGCTTATTGAGCCGGCAGGTATTAGTCGGGATGATGGCAAGATACCTGATGGATTGACGCTGGATCCCTGGGAACGGGACCGGGCCCTAAAATTATATTTTAATGGGATTACTTACGAGGTTCTTTATCAATGCACGTCAGGAGAGACAGACAAACAGACGGACAGACAGACACACTTTCGCATTTATAATATTAGTATGGATGCTGCTATGCAAGCTGCCAAAGTACAAGACGTCTAGAGTTCTACGCCGACCTACCTGTATAATAAATCTCCTGTAACTATATGGAGCTAATACCTATCTAATGGGATCAACAGAATACATAATTGCGCTCCTCATGCGTATAGAGTATATTATAGACAGTTAGTTACACTAAGTCAGCCGGCCAGTCAGTTCTTGGCCAGTAAGAACGCTCTACGTTGCCATACGTGTATTTTATAACATAAGTGTAAATATCGCCCGGTAATATAAGTTTCGAACATCGGATTAACCGTTCATGGTAAGTAGATCTTATTTGCTAATTTTATTAAGAACTAAGAAGATAATTAAAAAAAATGTTACAGTAATTCTGTGACAATTTTATTAGTCTCTGAAATGTTTCAGCCGGCTCACTCGATAATATTGACTATTATTATACTCGTACTTAGTTGAAATATCAGGTATTTGGTCATAGCTTTTAAACTTGGCGGGTTTTCTACATTTGCAAAACACTAAAACCGATCAAAGAGAAATGTTCTCGTCCGAAAAGAAAATTAAGAAAAGCATAGGTATAAAGTAATAAACCTAATTTTAGCACCAGTCAATTAATAGTTAAGATTAATAATAATTAGAGACTAATTAATTAGAGAAAGCCCGAGTCCGGTCGTCGTTTCTAAGGAATTAAATATACTGCGTCTAAGATTTTATTCAGGAATCTGGATACGAAAGGTTTCAGAATACAGTTGGTTGGTGCTTAGTAACCAGAAAAGAGGGATTTAAATTCATCAAACTATGAATACCTAGATACTTAATGTGATTAAGTAGATATACTCTATACATATATATTATTAAAGTATGCTGGTTGCTGCCCATCTGCAGGTTATATAGTAAAATATGTTATAGATTTGTTCGTTTAAATACCTAATACTTATAGCTTTTTGCTTAGTACATAATTAAGTAATTACTTACTGCTTTTTATTTTATTTACGCACGTAGCCAAATTGATCAATATACCTAGCTATGTAACTAAGAATGAAAAACCGGCCAAGTGCGAGTCGGACTTGCGCACCGAGGGTTCCGTAGAAACCTGTACTTAGTAAGTTTTAAATTATTAAAAAAAACTACTTATTAGATCTCGTTCAAACTAATTTTCGGTGGAAGTTTGCATGATAATGTACATCATATATTTTTCATCCCACCATCTCGGAAAGAGTATTTTTATTCTTTGATATCTGATGGTAAAAGCCGTTATTATCCTCTAGAGGATAAAGTAAATTGAATTTAAAACATCGTGTGCACGTTAGTAAATATCACTCGTCTATGAAGTTTGTGAATTCAAAACATCATTAAAACCTATTTACTTGTACCTCTATGGTGCCGAATTTCCATACAATCGTTTTTAATTTGTTAAAAACTCACACTCGTAACCTTCTTGGTGTACTTTTTTATTTGCTTTGCGCGCACCATTTTCTTTCACGTCATTTGTTTAAAATTAAAACCGATTATTAACAAGAAAATTGAAAATAAGTGAAAAACCTAAAATGAGTGATTCTAGTGACGAAGAAATTAACAGAATTGAATTTAATCTTGTGATTTTTTTTGCATTTAGTCATTTCCTCGCTGAGGTGGGATGACGTTACGTGTTGCACTCGAGTGAAAAGATTTTTCACCTCGTGCTCTTTTGATTCCCTCGCTGACGCTCAGGATTCTAATTTTTGAATCACTCGCTCCGCTCGTGATTCAATTTTAGAATCCTTCGCTTGCTCGGTCATCAAAATTGAGCACGCGGTTAAAAAACAACTTTTCACTCTTGTATAACAAATAACTATTTTTTAGTTACCACTTTGGAAGTGTCTCTCGGGCAAACTATTCAGTTTAGAAAAAAATGATATTAGAAATCTCAATATCATTTTTGAAGACCTATCCACAGATGGGTATGGTATTTCACACGTATGGGTTTGATGAAAAAAAATTTTTTGAGTTTCAGTTCTAAGTATGGGGACCCCCAAAATTTATTGTTTTTTTTTCTAGTTTTGTGTGAAAATCTTAATGCGGTTCACAGAATACATCTACTTACCAAGTTTCAACAGTATAGTTCTCATATTTTCGGAAAAAAGTGGCTGTGACATACGGACGGACACACAGACAGACAGACAGACAGACAGACAGACAGACAGACAGACAGACAGACATGACGAATCTATAAGGGTTCCGTTTTTGCCAAATTTGGCTACGGAACCCTAAAAATGAAAAACTACATGCTGTTTGATTAAGTAGGTAAGGTACCTATATACCAACGCACAATTTGTAAAAAATATGTTCTTTGTTTTTTAGTACCTAAGTACATACCTATACTTATTATAATCAAAATGTTAGAGTTTTAAAAAAACACGTTAGCATTTTTTACAATCTATTTCAAGCCTAAAGCCCTAAAAAACTTAGTTTTGAAAGAAAGCCTTTTGTAATGTCATGAAAATGAAGCAAACAATATAATATTAACACTGGAAGCAAACCAGTATTTATAGCTTGAAACCCTAACTCAAATATATATAATATGTAAGTATGTAATATAATCTAGAAATTATGTTAATAACGAAGTAGGTAACAATAATTTAATCTAGTTATTAGCGGGGTTGAGAAAGGGGTTTGAATCCGCCTAGCCACAGTTCATTTAAATTTTTCTTCGACATAATATTATTATAACGGCCATCATAAATCATATTGTATTAATAAATAGATGGTATCAAAGCAAGCAAGTAATAAATGTGACAAAATCTTCTAAAACGTCAGGTTTCTGAGCTATAAACTATCAAAGATGTATTGGTGGCGCCATCATTTCTATATCTCGGAAACCCGACATTTCAGAAGACTGTCACTTGCTTGTAGTTTTATACTGAATAAAATAAAATACCTATTATAAAGAGGAAAGATTTGTTTGTTTGTTTGTTTGTAATGGATAAACTCAAAAACGACTCAACTGATTTTTATAATTTTTTCACTTATAGAGAGCTACTTTACCAGCAAGTAACATAGGCCATTTCTCCATTTTCAAAAAAATTAGAGATCCCTACGAAAATTGCAATAATGTGAGTGAAGTCGGAGTTACACGAAAACAATGTATAGTAGAATTATTCCTCTCAAAAAGTTCTAAAAAAAAGTCCGCAATATATCTATCTTCTAAGGTTGTCTCGCAATTTCCATTTTTATGATTTTCAAAGGTATAAAACAAAGCTTTACTTTCGAAGGTGTTTAAATTACTGATATTGTATTGATCCTGAATTAATGCTAATTAATCTAAAACCCTGATGTGCTGCCCAGTGCCGATTGGCTATTATTGGGTATAGTATGGAGTATTATGATGATTAGTGCTACCCGTGCGAAGCCGGGGCGGATCGCTAGTAGTCTAGTACTGAATAATACAGGTTTGAAGAGTGGCCGCTATTCCGAAAAAAAATGGCGCGATGGTAGTTGGACCAAAATATTCAACCCCTTTCCAAATTCCAACCCCTGTTTTGCCTAGGGATCTTATGAAATCTCTTCTTAACAGTTGCCTATAAGTTATAGAGAATCCGAAAATCTGCTGCTTATAATACATGTAACTATTTTCACAATATTACTAGAAACCTATAGGCAATTGTATCGAATGATTTACCTAGAACTGATCTAAATTCTACAAACCGATTTTTAAACGAGGTCATATGATAACATATAAATTAGCGTTTCGCCTTGAAATGGTGGTTGATATATTTGTATAATTTAAATGCAACATTAATACATGCTTCTAATTAATTAAGTAATTGACGTGTGCCTATGAAATTGGTTTTTGGGAAACTTTATTGTCATAAGATCCTATTATGTAAATTACTTACATGCATTTATATTTAATCAAACGGTAAACAAAGAAATATACAATGATCAATGGCCTATGTGCCTCATAAACCTTCCATTTTACGTACTGGTAAAAACTGAATGAAAATTCATACCAACATATATTCTGAAATTATGAGATTTCAGCTGTGATAGTCCCCTTATTCCAGGTCTTTTCTGCCACGTACCTGCAAATTATGGAACAAGCTTCCATATTCTGTATTCCCTCATAACTACAATATGGGCTCATCAAAGGACGGACAAACAAATTTCTCAAAAGCCGGCAACGCATTAGCGGTTCGTCTAGTGCTGCAAATGTTCATGGGCTGGCATCAAATCACTTAAAAAATCAGGTGACCCGCCTGCTCGTTTGCTCGTTATGTATTAAAAAAAAACCGGCCAAGTGCGAGTCGGACTCGCGCACCGAGGGTTCCGTACAAACCTGTAGTAAGTTTTACGATTTATGACGTATTAAAAATAAAAATTACGTTTGTTGTATGGGAGCCCCCCTTTAATATTTACTTTATTGATTATTTATTTTGAAAGGTAATATAAAAGTTAATATTCTGTGAAAATTTGAACCGTCTACCTGTTACCGTTTTTAATATTGAGCAAAAAAATACGAAAAAAACACGTTTATTGTATGGGGACCCCCCTCAATATATATATTTTTTTAATTTTTAGTATTTGTTGTTATAGCGGCAACGGAAATACATCATTTGTGAAAATTTCAGCTTTCTAGCTATCACGGTTTATGAGATACAGCCTGGAGACAGACAGACAGACAGACAGACAGACAGACAGCGGTGTCTTAGTAATAGGGTCCCGTTTTTACCCTTTGGGTACGGAACCCTAAAAAGATTATGTACAACTGACAGAATTACACCAACATGAAACCTATGGTTTAGTTGGAACTTTGGTTAGTCTTTGAGTAGGGTGTGACTATGAGCCATGTGGGACCTACCTATGTTTACTAACACCACGCAAAATATTATAATAGGACCAGATAGTTTGTCTTACTAATTGTTTTGTTTTAGTTACCTAGATAGTTTATCTTTGGTTTTTACACCCAGATTCGTCACTCTTTTCAAATAAACAACACGGTGTGGTTGGTCGAACTGTTGAAAAATATTTGTGTATCTTATCGACAACTATATCTACGAGTATGTACTACTTTATAAATTATACTCCCATATCTTTGTCTGAGCTTTGATTATGTTTATAGAGTCTGAGTAGGTACCTACCTACGGTGACAGCAAACTCTAACGTGGGTAAGCGATGTAGGTAATATAACTGTGTAATAAGAAAGTACTTGTGATGCTAGTGCATTTTATGATCAGTACAAGTTACAGGAATCAGGATATTTTTGTCAAAAATAGCTTATATTGAGAGAATTGAGGGACGAGTGGCCTAGCTGTGACAGCATGTCATGTCGATTGCGACTGTTAAGTAACGTTGACCCAAGTCGGTAACTGAGTGGGTGACCGAATTTGGAGGTTCAAAGGAGGTCCCTCGGAAAGGACGTTAAGCCGTTGGTCCCGATTATTATCATTAATATCTGCTAAAAATCGCTACAAAAACATAAGAGTTTCAATAATCTTAGTGGAGACGCATGCGGAAGGATGTGGGAACCCACCGCATTATTATCCCAAGAAAACTTCTACCATTTATGTGAATAATAAAAATGGGTTACGCCCCTCAGTAATGAGGAATAGTTGCTACTGAATACATTATTTTGTATTGTGGTTGTAGTTAATGGCCAAAATAGAAAAATTCTGGCACTGCAGGCTATAACTTGGACTACACAGGAAATTATGCCTTGAATAGGCACATCTGCGAGCTCTCATTGCCTATAGGTTAGAATACCGTTCGATGTACCGTAACTAGTACCACAGTCACGACTCACAAGCTTTGTCTCCAAGTGCGGGAGGAAAATTGAGAAAATCTCTATGACGTCACCAACAGGTTGACAATTTTTTTTTATGTTACTGCAAGTTAGTCCTTGACTGCGATCTCACTTGGTATAGTAAGTGATTATGCTGTCTACGATGGAAGCGGGCTAGCATGGCTTCCCGGACTAACGTGGCTAAAACCTAAAATCCACT
This sequence comes from Erebia ligea, assembly GCA_917051295.2. Taxonomy (NCBI): domain Eukaryota; kingdom Metazoa; phylum Arthropoda; class Insecta; order Lepidoptera; family Nymphalidae; genus Erebia; species Erebia ligea. Next base: position 16,148,338 of record OU785226.1, read on the forward strand.
CTAAATGCGAAAGTGTGTCTGTCTGTAGTATCTGTCGGTCTGTCTGCTACGCTTTCACGGTCCATCTTTTCAACCGATTTTGAGCAATTATGCACGGGTTGCATCCCGGGATAGGCTGGCTGTACAGGCTACATTTTATTCCGGAAAATTAAGAAAATTCAAGAAAGAAATCGCAAAAAGTCGCGGACTTAAACATTTAGCCCGCAGTATACTGTATAAGAGATGTATGATTTCGGCACGGTTATAGATAGAAACGGGTGACTGTTTTGATGCCATCATACATAATTCTACAAAATTTCGATAAAATAATCAGGTTAGGTACCTTCTGAAAATGAAAAGCAATAGCTGAAAACAATGTTGTTTTAACTCCTCGTGAGTTAGCTCGTTAAATATTATGTACTTTGATCGGCACCTTTGGTCGTACAAACTTATCTGACTGGTGTTGGAAATTTGGAGTTTTTATGCCTGTTTAGTTTTTGTTTTTATTTTATTTTTCATAGATAGGTACCTACTAGCGACGCTATCACCGGGTCAGATAAGTTTGCTGGACTTTATGTTTAAATTTTTAAAGATCACTATAATTAAATGACCGTCAATGATTTTGTCAAATAGCATGACTACTCTACCATACCTAAGTTATGCGTATTCTGACACGCACTTTTTTTTTATATGGATAATAATATTGGTTTAACTATTAAATTATTTAAAAATCATACTAATATTATAAATGCGAAAGTGTGTTTGTTTGTTGGTTTGTCCTTCAATCACGCCGCAATGGAGCAACGGATCGACGTGATTTTTGGCATGGGTATAGTTGAGGACCTGGAGAGTGACATAGGCTACTTTTTATCCCGGAATATAAGGAGTTCCCGCAGGAATCAAAAAACTTAAGCCACGCGGACGAAGTCGCGGGCTTAAGTTTGCATTGCATGGCTGATTGTAACTTGCTCACCATAATAACACCTTAATTAATAACACCTTACTTTACTTACAATCATGCAAATAAAAATATGCTTTTCTATTCTATTCTATTCTAACAACTGAATACTTACTTAGGTGTAAGTGTGTAACCTATCTATAAATAGGTCAACCCCGAAAGACAAAGCAATTGTATGGTAATTTTGTGTTCCGATTTCTATAAAAATCTATTGCATAGGTAGGTACATTGATCTGTTGTTGTTGTTTAAGACTATCGTCTAGTCACTTATTTTTTAAATAAAAAGCGCTACTGTCGAATTTCTTTTTTACGATTAATTAATTTACATTATTAATTATCTAGGTAAGTACTAGTCCTAGATGTAAATAGGTATACATACTAGTTTTACTTCAAAGAAAACGCGTTCCGATCCGAACTTGCAATGAGTCTTACTTATTGGTTTTTTGGGTTTTGTATCCCATATATATTCGGAAATAGGCATTCTTTAACCAAACTGCGGGTGGAAAGAGAGATAATGAATTCAAAAAAAGAACTGTTGGATCAGCCCAGCCAACCTCGACGCTCGAGTCACAATTTTTTTTAATAGGCGAAGTTTGTACCACAGAGTTTGTATATTATGTCAGTGTCACCTAATGCACATAGGTCCTACTTACCAATAGTCAAATTAATTTGTTTTTCTAAGTAGTTATATTATTATCTAGCGTAGGGTTATAGTTTTTTGACGATTTCTTGTATTTATGTTGCTGTAACTTTAATTACACATATTTTCTAGGAATTGTATACATATCGTAGACCAAAATTTCTAGGTGCTCAGGTATTTCTGTGTGGTTAAAAAATTAACCACGTAGGCTTACTTACTTAACCCAATTTTAAGAATTTATGTGTGCAATTTAACATATGGGTTTAGGTACAGCAGATAATCCTAAACTGAGAAATAAATATGTAGTTGCACACATTTCCTAAATTGGCTCGTCATTGTATAGGTACACAACCTAGTTGTCATACATTTCCGACGATAATTTAATTTATATATTATATTATACGGTATTGATTTATTATCGACTAATTTTAACCGTCTGTGTTTATTTTAGAATTTAGTAGTGACCGCCAATATAATAGTGATGTCAGAACTCGGCATAACCTCACAAAAACATGACGTGTGAAGGTCGCTTTTCAATGCTATACTAGGAAGTAAATGATGTACAGACGGCACTTCAAAATGCTCATTATATGTTATTAATATTATAAGTAAATATACGGTATATTATGCTCAATTATATAAGTAAATATTCCGTATAAAATATACTTTTAATAGGTAATTACTGTTGTATTTACCATTACAATATAATATAATTTAATACCTATCTTTTGATGATCTAGGTTGTACGTTAATAAGCCTAATAATATGTAATTTACTTACTAATAATTAGGACTTAGATAATTGAGCCATTAAAACAAATTAATAATTCAAATAAAACGGTAGATAGCTGTTGTAAGTATTTAAATGTCCTGTTATAAATACCAAAATAAAGCCAAACAACTTACACATTCCAAATTAAAAATACTTAATTCACTTAATTAGCACTTACCAACAAAGGTTGAATAGGTACATAGTGATAAAATCGTTGTAAACAGTATGACTAAGTAATAGTAGATTGTTCATCAAGGGACTAAAATGAGCCATTTCATACGAGATGTTTAGCTTCCCGAGCGTAGCGAGGTATGCTATAGAATCGAGTAGAATGGCTTTTAATCCCGTGGTAAACACTCTACTTTTCACTTCGATTGCGAGAAAATAACGATTTTTTATAATTTTCTTGCCATTCTGTTGTTACATTTTAATAGTAGGAGTAAGATCTTTATTTTCACTTGATGATATTAACAAATAAATAGTCACATTCACTTTACCCTATGACTTCACATTTTATTGTGCATCGAAATCCGAAATGGATTAAATAAACATCCCTATAAATAAATGTATTAATTACAATAAAATTAATAGAGATTTCGCGGCAATCCGCAATACCAAATTTATTTTTCTCCTTATTGTTAACAAGAAAGAATTTTAAAAAAATACATCAAGAACCATAGACATTGAGCTGTACGCAGTAAGCACGTACCTACGTGTAGGTGACGATGGGTAATATTAGCACATTGACGCATACTTACACTAAGCAAGGATTGCGTGCAAATTATTAAAAAAATGGAACATAAAAAAAGTAGATTCTGTGTGGATCGTAACATTGCGTAACTACGAGTATAATTATTCATTTCATACAGTGGGTTGACGCTCACACAAATGTCAGACCTGACTAGGTACCATCATACTATGACAGTTTTAGCAGTCCAAAGATGTACGGTAGGTACTGCATAAAAGAGAGTGATAGAATTTTGTCACCCCGCAGCTTTGCTTTGTCTAGATGCCTTCGTTGAACGGCTGGTAGGAAATAACGTATTTTCTTAGTCTGTGTCTGTGACATTAGTTTGGGCTGTTGATGTTAATTATTAACCAAGACTATAAATTTTAAGTACTAGGTACTCTCACATGGAATTTCAGAAAACCTTAGTTCATATAGTAGTACTAATGTATTAGTCGCGGGCATCATCTTGTATGAAATATATTATGATTCTATACGACCTATTGTATTCGCACCTTTAGAAGTAGACTAGCTAGAACCTTAATGTCGAGTTATCACTTATCACATGCTATGCGTAATTTTCCCGCCCGCAGTTTCTGGAAATGATATCGGTTTTAACTCATTGTAATTCAGCATTATTTATTCATTAGATGAGAGAATCTATTTACTTAATCAAGTACAAAGATACCTTGCGTTTTGTATGTTCCGTATTTTTGCAACATCATCAAATTTAATCGTTACTAACTTGCCATCCGACTCAACAGATTGAAGGTGTAGGTACATATAATATTTAAAATTTTATAAATCTAGATGTTCAAAAAATCGGCAAGTCAACCTTCATCGTGATAATCACATTCGATGAGGATAGGTATCGAAATTGTTAGCTCAATTTTTGGACTACGAAAAGCAATAGGCACTTTCAATCAGTTGTGGGAATTACATCAATGCGACGATTGCAAGGTCTTGGATTTGCCGTATATCGAGGTGTTACGAATTACGATATATTTATAATATAACACCGGTTCTATGACCGTCTCAGCAAACGAAACCCATATTTTCGCGAACAGGTGTTAGACAGGGGGACGTCATATCCCCGAAACCGTAAAACAGCGCAATAGAAGTCTTCAAAACGCTGGACTAGGAAGGGCGACGCGATGAGGTCTTAAAAACTCGTCATTTCTAGCACGAACTGATAGTGTCAGCCAATCGGAATTGATAGCTTGATAGCGATCGTCACAATAATTAACATTCTAGTTTGGTAAATTGGTAGTAACTAGTAACTATGAAGCATCAATGTATAATTTAATTTTTAACACTCTACATCGATGATGCTAAGAGCGCAAGTTACCTACCGTGTATACCGTTTTTATAATTTCGATACACAATACTAAATTCGCGATAATAGAAGTATATAGAGCCTCTACATAGAGATGTTTTGTTTGTTCCTTCCAGATGTCGGTACTACGAGCGATAGCGGTGTTCCTATGCGGGTTCTTTACCTTGAGGCTTAGCAGAGCCCAACTGGTGTTCCCTGGAGCATGCCCCGATGTCGTTGTTATGAGTGACTTTGATGTTAACAGAGTAAGTACAAGCTTAACATTTTTATTATTGCAAATTACTAGTTCTTAGATATCGCTACAAACTAAAACAGTTACTGTTGTACTTGTACCAAAATATTTTTTCTATAGGTATCTCATAAATAATGTACTAACATAAACATGGTACTAACAAGTAACTAAAAATTGCTTTTGGGTGAAATTAAATTATATCTTCCATTCTTATTAAGAATTAAAAATGCCCAGAAGAATATTGTGGAGTATTTAAAACTAACTTAGGTAATTAGGTATAATGTCAAAATACCGATTAATTTGATGAAATGATTAGGATTGTGAGTGAAGTTACTTAAGCAAAACGTGCTTCTTAGCCTAGTTCTAAGCATTTGAATGGACTATAGAGTAAGTTCGTGTTTGCGTAACATCGATTTATTGTACTTTGTGATACCTAATACGTTTTACGGTTTCAGTATGTGGGCAAATGGTATGAAGCTGAGAAATATTTCGCTGCATTCGAGTTTGGAGGGAAGTGTATCACTGCTAACTACGGCCTAAAGGACAATGGTGTTGTCAGCGTCCTCAACAAACAGATAAGCAGTTTGTAAGTACCCTCATAATTCAATAACGGTTTTATTTCATTTGAGATCTAAGATTTGAATGAAAATTGAAATAGTATGGGATGTGGCCAATGATGTTCTGGATGGGGCGCTTTAAATCTTAAATCCAATATCCTAATGTCACTAGGGGGATTCTTTTAATATTGTTATGGACGGCATTTATTTGGTTTTGTTCCAAAACCGCATCATCACCAAACACCAATAAGCTTAGTTTAACGTTTCAGTGGACGTTAAAATTCTGCCGTTGGTTGTCTCCAGTCTTCAATAGATTAGGCATTTCTACTCAAACGCCCTGGATTTTTCATCCGAGACACGTAAACGACCAACTGCCATTCCAACGTTATCGTATTGTTATTAACATCAAAATAATTCTTGTTTCCAGTACGGGTATGAAGTCCCAGATAGAAGGAGAAGCGATGATAGTGAGTCGATCTGACGACGCCAAACTCTCTGTTCGATTTCCCTCACTGCCTGTCAACATAGCCGCCCCTTACTGGGTGGTTGACACGGACTACGACAGCTACAGCCTGGTCTGGAGCTGCTATGACTTCGGAATCTTTCATACAAGTTAGTACTTTTTTATTTCTTTTTTTAATTCATGGTATTTTGCTTGTTTCAATTATTCACGTTCAATAGATATATTGAGACCTTCCGAGCATTGCGGAATGTTGAATAACGTTTACATGACATATATTATAGCACCATTAAATAAGCCCACTTTAAAAACGAAGGGTTTTTCGTTTCATGAGTAAATAGTAGTGTTCTAATGACTGTTTTTTCTTTCTTTCAGGAAATGCTTGGATCCTTACAAGAGAAAGGAATCCACCAATGGAAGTTCTAGACAAAGTGTATACAGCTGCAGATAAGAACAACATAAACCGAGCGTATTTCATGAGGACAGACCAGAAGAACTGTCCCAACGAAGATTGATGACAAAATCTACTTACTCAGTTCTAAATAATTAAATGCCATCCAGTATTTTATAAGTTTACTATGTTGTTAGTGCATTTATTAAAATGTTTATTTACTTAATTGAGCGCGTAATTTTCTAATTTTAATAATTTTATATGGGTTGCGGTACTGACAGAAGAAGGTTAGATAATTTAATAAAACGACTTTACATAGAAACGCATTTGCGTATATTTTTGATAAACAATATGAAATTAAAATGGTAAATTAAACTTCAGTTTGTGTAGGTATTTTGCGTTAAGCTAAGTGTTTTTTGTTATTATTTTTCAATAAAATTAAAATTAATAAAACAATTGCGAACAAACAAACGAATAACAATTCCTACGAACAAAGAAACTAAATCGATGGGCCTAGAACCTAATTATTTATTTATACAACATTATTTTATTAAATACCTAACTATTCAATAGAAATTACAATAGAGATTATTTCAGTACCTACTTATTGTAAGTCAGATAATACCTAAAAGTAGATACTTACGCACCTACTTTTCAGTTATTTAAAATTCGAACAGAAACAACCAATTATTATTCCCCGACGCAAACATTTTTTTTTCGATGGAAAACTTACACCAGGGCCTTTACGTAAACAAGGCATTTTTAAACTACTTTCAGCTAAAGTTGAGAGTGGATTACTTAATTTTCTGTTTCAATACAGTTACTCAAAAATGCAATAATTACAAAGTCAGTAAACAACAAGGTTTCTGAGTTAAAGTTAGGTACTGCCTGTGGGTAATGCCCTCTTGTTACATTTTTTTATGTTTGTAAGTCCACTTTATTTCTAAATAAAAAGTTGTATTGCAAGAAGGTTCTTAATGGTATTGATTTTGTATGTAGATAGCTATGAAATTGTAGCTTGATGTATTAAATAAATCTAAACTAATATTATAAAGAGGAAAGATTTGTTTGTAATGGATAAACTCAAAAACTGGTCAACCGATTTTAAAAATTCTTTCACCTTTAGAAAGCTACATTATCAGCGAGTAACAAAGGCTATATTTTATTTTCAAAAAATTTGAGATCATTACGAAAATTGCACTTAGGTATGTGAACTAAGTCGGAAAAAATCCTCTGTTCTGAGAGCTTACGTGGCGTGCGCTGCGTAAATAGTTAAAGTTACACGAAAACAATGTACTTACAGTGGAATTGTTCCTCTCAAAAAGTTCTAAAAAAAAAGTCCGCAATAGCATACATTTATCTTTTAAGGTTGACTCAGAATAATCATTAGACTATTAGGATTATTAGTGCTACCCAGCGAAGCCGGGGCGGATCGCTAGTAAATAAATAAATGAATAATAATGTAAGTATATGAATTAAAATTTCATGAAATTTAATTATAAGATTTTAAACGTTTCATCTTTTTTTTTAAATCAAAAGAGTACCTAAAGGCTGAATAGTCGAGGCTCGAAACTCGTGACGACGCAATGGTCAGTGACATTGAGTCAACTCGTTTGTAAAAACCTACTTACCGTCTCATATATTACAATCTACTATATTTTATACTAGAAAAATTGGGGCAATACAAAACTCAAGGCTAGACATATTTCTAGTAAGTACGACCTAATTTTTTTAAACTTCCCACCAACTTTCACTAGACAGATTCTACGGACTGCCTAGTAAGCTGAGAGTCGAATTTTGGATACTAGCAACACTGTGCTCTACAAAACTCAAGCCTAAACCAAAAAAATAAAATAAAATATTTTTGTACATAATTATAGATATATACTTAGGCGACCTATTTTTTCTAATTTCCCACCATTTTGCATTCAGCTTTCACGAGACTGGCCCTACAAGTAAAGGTTTAAAAATGCCTCGTTAGCCCCGTGTAAGTTATCCATCGATAAAAAAAGTTTGCGTTGGGGCTTAAAAAGGTTAATAGGTAGGTATTGAAAAGGTTCAATGATACTGTAGTAGACCCACAAACTTATCTGACCCAGAGACAGCGTCGCTACTCGCTAGTACGAATATATAATAATCATTTTTTTATCAATCAATCATAGTTTTTGATAATCATTTTATCTATACTAATAGGTAAAGTTGGTGAGGTTGTAGGGGGTAATCTCTGGATCTACTGAACCGATTTTGAAAATTCTGGTACCAATAAAAAGCCACATTATTTGTGAGTGATAGGCTACAATATATTAACCCAAATAAATAAGGGAGTTCCCGTGGGAATTTTAAAAACTAATTTCACGCATAAAAATAAAATTATTATCAAAAACTAATAAAAATTAGTTCCAATTATGGCCACCGGGGCAGATAAATTTGTGGGACTTTAATCAATATTTCTCAATTATTTTCAAGCTGTTTTTATTAGAAAGGGTTTAAGTGGGCGTGCTGTCATCGGAATGCCAACTGTTCCTCTTTTCCCGCGTGGCCTCATCATAAGTGGGTGGCGGTGGGAGGTGGTCACTCTTGGTTTTGGCCGGCTTTTGCGCATGCGCCAGACGATCTTCCTCAGCCTCCTCTGGTATTGAGTCTCGACGTCTGTCGTATTCGGAGAGGGCTGGTTGGGAGATGTTGTTACGTTGGGTCAACTTTGGTGCGCTGTTTGCTGTTAGCTGAAATTAAAAAAAAAATTAAGCACAAACAATTTAAATCAGGACTGAGATAATTATGATTAAGTATATTAGTTGTTATTTATGCACCTGCAGCTTACCAGAACGTGAAGCAAAAGACATACCCAAGCATTATAATTTTTAATAGATAATAGCAATGCGGTATTTTCGGAAACTCCTTAATTTTCCGGTATAAAAAGTCGCCTATCGCTCCTCAGGTCCTCAAACATACCCATGCCAAAAATCACGTGTATCCGTTGCTCTGTTGCAGCGTGATTGAAAGACAATTATTGACAAACCTACAAACCATCAAACAAACAAACACATTTTCGCATTTGTAACATTAGTAACATAAGTGATGCATTAAGGGGGACGTCATCCAGTATATCGCGGATACATACGACAAACGCTATGGTACATCTGCAGATGGAAGACCAACTGAAGAAGTGCAGATGAACCTGGAAGAACTGAAATCGATTAGGACGACCTATTTTAACTCCTACGTACTGACAGTTCCAGCTCGGTGCAAAAATTCCTGTTCCTCAGTGCGGACTTTTGGCCTGAGGGCATAGACATAGTGTAGGTACCGTCGCTATACCTACCTAGGGAAGCGAGAAAACAATCCTTACCTTAGTTTTATTTTATTTTGTATTGTTTTTATTTTTATTTTTTAAGTATTATTGTATTTTATGTACCTATTGTATAATATGGGCCTTGTTGCCTGAAATAAATGAATAATAATAATAATAATTACTCAAGAGTTCCCTAGGTATGGTAAGTACTGCGTAAGTATTACCTTGTAAGTAGGTCTCGTCTGACTGGACAGCACAGGGTTGGATATATGCCCCTTGCCCTGCTGATGGCTGATTTCCAGCGCAGACCGAAGCAGGTCCACTTTAGAGGCGGAACTCTGGGTAGATTTGGGCGATATCTCGATGTTGCTGCAGCGGCGTTGGCTGTTGCTGCCGCTGCGGCTACGGCATAGCTCGTTGATGTCGCCTTGGGAGAGCTGCACGCGAAAAAAAACCTCTACAATCATCGCAGAATGAGAAGAATTTAGTAAGTACTTACTCGTTTACGGTGCTTTTCTACAAGAGGTAAGCTGTGCACAAGGGAAAATCTTATTTTTTTTTAAAACATTAATTAATATTTGGCATTTAAAATAAAAAATTAAAAAATAATTGGCATATATATAAGACCGTTTAATAAAATTAATGGGGCTGATTCTTTACAAAAAATCTAAACTAAAATGACAGCATTAAAAATATTGCTAACCCTTTCATAATCTGTCAACGCCATCTGCCAAGTTGTGCACAAGGGAAAATCTTATTTTTTTTTAAAACATTAATTAATATTTGGCATTTAAAATAAAAAATTAAAAAATAATTGGCATATATCTAAGACCGTTTAATAAAATTAATGGGGCTGATTTTTTACAAAAAATCTAAACTAAAATGACAGCATTAAAAATATTGCTAACCCTTTCATAATCTGTCAACGCCATCTGCCGCCAAGCGAAACGCCGAAAACTTTATACTTTTATGGATTGCTTCTTGTCAATAGATAGCGCTTCTGAGATTTTATAAATTCGGAATTTTCTGGAAAAATCTGCTAACCGAAAAGGGATAAAATCTCTATTTCCTAATATATTCAGAACGTGATTATATTTAAAAAAAATACTAAGAACTGCCATATAATTGGATAAAATGTCATTTTAATTTTTTACTAAGTACAGCACCATCTTTTGTCAAATGTCAACACTCCTTACACTTAAAACTTTTACAATTACTTCTTGTCAAAAGATGGGCTGGGCCTGGGCACTGGGGTTATTTTATTTTTTCAGTTACATCCAGCCATCTATCGTCAAGCGGAAACAATTCTTAAACTTAAAACTTTTCCGTTATCTTCTTGTCAAAAGTTGGCGCATCTAAGATTTTGAAACCAAAGAATATTTTAATAATAATGAGGTAAATATTATAATTTTACTTACCCCCTGAATAACTAATGCTACTATTACATTTCTAGATTTTATGACGTAGGTGGGTGGGTGTATCTGGTTAAGTAGGTATCACATTTCACTTACATAATAACAAGTCGTACCTATTTGGTAGGTACCTAATAGCTTTTTAAAAAAAATAGAATTGTCTCGATAATGACATTTTTAGAAAACAGGTTTATTGTAATTTGTACTGCAGCCATACTGTACTTAACTCCATATCCTTACCTACTATTGTAACAACTAAGTAGGTAAATGTTTCACTTACTCGTGCTCTCGAACCTCTGGACAGAGAATGCAATGAGCCGAGTGGGTTAAAGCGAGTGATGATGTGTAGCCTCTCCAGTGAGACCATGGTTTCGGCGTCTTTGCGCAGCGGCTCGCCGTTTAGCTTGTCACCTTCCGCACTTTCTGAAATGATGAAAACATTTATCAAGCTAGGTACTTAAATATTTAACAGGAAACTTCCTGTCATGCATCTGGGTTCTGCGTTATGGTATTAAGCAAATTGAATTTGATCTAAGTGCATCTTGAATAAGATCCTTACTTTTCCGGTATGAGTAGTAAGTAGCTTATATCCTTCCCCAGGATACATCATATTACCTATCTCTGTAGTTCTGTATCAAATTTCATTAAAATCGGCTGAAAAGATGGGCCATTAAAGCGTAGCAGACAGACACACTTTCGCATTTAAAATATTAGCATTCATTTGAGATAAACCATGAATTCTTTTTATTTCTATTCTCATTTTTTTCACCCATCAAATTCAAATATTAAAAATTTACAAAATAAGTGTATTTTAAAATTATGCCTCGCTGCGCCCTTATAGTTAGATGAGGACTTGGCGATTTATGAATTTAGATTATAGTTTACTTTATACTTAAGTTATAATTTCAGTAACAACCCCTTATTTTTATAAACAAAAGAAGTGATTATAATACAAAATATCTAATCTTTCCAAAATCAAAACTTGCCTGTGTCAGGATCAATAGCATGACGAATCCCAGTCATGGTAGTTTTTCTTAGCCAGAAATAATGCAAGAGACCGTACAGGACACCGCCAAGGAAAGCGATAAGACCCATGTAGCGAAAAGCCTCTCTTGTACCCAATGAAGCAATGAGAAGACCACCTCCGAAACTACCGCTGCCTCTTCCTGTAGAAATAAAATGTTCTTATGAAGTATTACACTGAATAAGACTGCCTGTTGTCTTCAAAGGAGTAGGTACATGTTGTAAACCTTAGCACCTTGCGCCTATATAAAACAAATGAGATATCACTTCCATTTATGATTGAGAAAGTAAATATGTAACTCTATAAGTGTCTGTAACCATTTCAGCTGAACCAATCTTGATGTTGTGTGTTGTGGCACGGAGACAGCTTGCATCTTCCATTTTTAGGGTTCCGTAGCCAAATTTGGCAAAAACGGAACCCTTATAGATTCGTCATGTCTGTCTGTCTGTCTGTCTGTCTGTCTGTCTGTATGTCTGTGTGTCCGTCCGTTGGTCACAGCCACTTTTTTCCGAAACTATAAGAACTATACTGTTGAAACTTGGTAAGTAGATGTATTCTGTGAACCGCATTAAGATTTTCACACAAAACTAGAAAAAAAACAATAAATTTTGGGGGTCCCCATACTTAGAACTGAAACTCAAAAAATTTTTTTTCATCAAACCCATACAATATGTGGAGTATCTATGGATAGGTCTTCAAAAATGATATTGAGGTTTCTAATATCATTTTTTTCTAAACTGAATAGTTTGTGCGAGAGACACTTCCAAAGTGGTAAAATGTGTGTCCCCCCCCCGTAACTTCTAAAATAAGAGAATGATAAAACTAAAAAAAATATATGATGTACATTATCATGCAAACTTCCACCGAAAATTGGTTTGAACGAGATCTAGTAAGTAGTTTTTTTTAATAATTTAAAACTTACTACAGGTTTGTACGGAACCCTCGGTGCGCGAGTCCGACTCGCACTTGTTTGTTAATGAATACATAATCCCATACGAACATAGTCGCAAGGATCTGTGAGTAAATGAAAAACGAGTTTTTATGACGTAGGTCAAGGCATTTTGTAAGAAGGGATTATTGGAAATTTCACTCTCTCACTCTTCTTTCACAGATTTTACTTACAAGCCATATGTAGCCAAACATAGATTCGGTCTTCTTTATAGGTATTATTTTGTCATCG